>JANUYF010000003.1:286897561-287570061 GCA_026167975.1 Phrynosoma blainvillii
TTCCAAATGTATGGACATTCTGTCGATTTCAGTGAGACTAAATGTGTAAACCTTGGTTAGATCTTACCTGTAAACTTTGTAATCTTTTGCCTTCTGGATACTAATGTTGTCATCCTGTTGGTTAATCTCTGCTAGAATAGAGCTGTTCCATCAGTTCCTGAAGTGCGAGTCAAGATGTAGGTAAATGTAATTGATTCAATGAGTACTCTGTTCAGAACTAGCAACAGTATTTAAGCCAAAGAGTCATTAGAAGAATTCACTGAGAAACAGAGACTGAGCTAACCTTTAAATTAAGAATAAACTAATTTTCTTGGCATTAAATAAATGGTTCATTTGTCTAGGAATAAAATAGAATTACATTGAAATCATATCTAATCAAAAATCCACCAAACAATGATACCTTAATTGGCCAACTAAAATTCACAATATACACATTGCAAGCTTTAGAAGTTTCACTGGCTTCTTCATCAGGCAAAGTGTTACAAAACAAACAGGAGAACAAAATTGAAGATGTTATTCATAGACCTGCATTTTGCTGTTTCTCTTCTCAGTTAAGATAATAATAATAATAATAAGAAGAAGAAGAAGTAATAAAATTTATTTATATTCCGCCTCTCTGTGCAACACAACCCGGGCAGCTTGTGATGGTATGGAGGGGCATGCCTTGCAGGCTGGCACCTCTTTCTTCTTGCCATGTGGCAACTGAGAGATTTTTAAAGTCCAGGAAATTTAAAATCCAACAAAGACATGCCTTGCAATATGGAGACATATTGGATTGCAAAGGAAGTGTCTTTGTTGAGATACAAATGGATTTTAAATTTCCTGGAGATTCCTTGCAGATTCAGGGCTGTGGCTCCCTTTTTTGAGTTTATTCATTTGGAATGTGGTCTTCCTCTTTTCCTACTGCCTTCTGTTCTACTTTACTGCCTTCTACATTATTGCTTTTTCCACTGAATCATGTCTTGTCATTATATGTCCAAAGTACAACACTCTCACTTTAGTAATCTTGGTTTTTAGAGCGGGTTCAGACTTGATTTGCACCAGGATCCATTTTTTGTCTTTTTAGCAGTCTATAGGATCTGCAGATCTCTTCTCCAGTACCACATTTCAAATGAGTTAATTTTCCTCCTGTCAGCTTTCTTAACTATCCAGTTTTCACAGTCATATATAGAAATTGGAAATACAATGACACAGACAATCCTAACTTTAGTATTCAATAACACATTTTTACACTTCAGGATCTTTCTTAGTGGCCCTTCTAAGTTCTAGTCTTTTTCTAGTTTCTTAATGAGCCTCCATTCTGATTAATGTCTTAATCTTATTATGTTTACTTCAATATTGTATTTATTTTATATTTGTAAGCCACCTTGACTGCTTAGGCAGAAGGTGGGATATAAGAATTATTATTATTATTATTATTATTATTATTATTATTAATGATTGAACCATAGTCTGGAAAGTATTGGTCGTAGAGTATCCCCATTCTTGATTTTAATTTCCTTTGTATTTCCTGGACTTGTGGAAGACCCCAATTGTTCTTCTTTTTTTTTTCTGCATTGCCTATTATAAGAGTTCTCCTTGTCCCTGTAGACAAGTCATTGAACACTTGTATTCAGGGTACTTACATGATTTCTGTCAACTTTTGCTTCTTGTCTGTTCTTAATTGTTTGAAGAATTCCATTTGTCATCCATTAAGAAATCACTTTTGTTCTTCTGAGTCCACTTGTGTCGTTAGCTCTGCTCATAGCTGCCATCTCTCCTACCCCAGTATTTTGCTGAGTGCCATCTGACATGGGAGCTTTCTCTTCTTGCACTATCTCTTGTTTCATTTTTGACTATCCCATGATAAAAGGTATTCAAAAAAGGTTTACTGTCTCTCCTTCTGTGCAGTACTAACAAATGTTAGCTATGGTGTCACTCCATTGTCTATTATTATTATTATTATTATCCCACCCTTCTCCCAGGACTGGGACGCAAGTTCGCTTACAACATTTAAAAAAACAAAAACAAAAAACACTACAATTTAAAATATACATAAAAACAGAATTAAACTACTACAATAAAATTAAAAAGATTAAAATGTTTAAAATTAATTTAAAACAATATAGTATTCCAGGCCATTCAATAAAAGTTTTCTGAATGCCTGTCTGAAAAGGAAGGTTTTTGCCTGTCAGCAAAAGACTCTCAAGGAAGGGGTCATTTAGGTCTCCCTGGGCAGGGAGTTCCAGAGTCTAGGGGCAACCACAGAAAAGGCTTTTTCTTGTGTCCTCACTGACCGTGCTTGTGATGCTGGTGGGATGGAAAGAAGGGCCTCCCATGAGGATCTCAGAGCCTCAGCCAGCTCATAGAAATGAGAGATCTATGATAGATATGAGAGATCTATGAGAGATCCTCTGCCAGTATCACGCACATACACGCCGCCACTCTACTGATGTCCAGAAGCTGTTTGACACATATCATCTGGCTCCTCACAAAACCCTGTCTGATATTGGAGACCCTACTAGCAGCACTGCTGCCATCAGTATAGCCTCTAGCCTCACATAGGCATGCAGCCCCACCTCTGCAGAAAGGTACATATTGAACTTTAAAGATTTATTATTATTTCTGTTATTAGTATTTATACTGTGTCATTAGTATACATGACACTTTGGCAAATATGTATCTATTTATTAAAATACAGCTTCCATCCTTTACTGACAGATCTCAGGGCAGAGTAAAAATAAAATTGATTCAAAGCAATTTGGAAGAATTTGTAAAAATTCAAACAGCAAGGAATAATCCAAATAGTGTAAAAATATTAAACAATGTAACAATTAAAACAGTTTTATACCATTTGATTCACAAAGTTTGTTTGTTTTTATTGTGGCACTGGAATGAAATCAGTGTTGGTACCAATTGGGCCTCCAAGGAGATGACAGCCAACAAAAGGGGAAGGAGGAAGTAAAAAAGAAGACTCAATCCCATATTCTTATATAGTGCATTGGCACAGCAACTAAAATACACACTAATACTTTCAAGAAACTTGTTGAGCATTGCAAAGTGCACATAGCTGAATATGTTTTTTACTCTGGAGCATAACCAACAAGATGTATGGTAATTATAAATGTGTTGTGCCCTTCTGAAATTCTGTGTTATTGCTCTTCCACAGCTGCCTATTTAGATAGTTTGGAGATGTGCCTGTGATTTGTAAGGGCACAAACTTTTGAAGAAGTTCTATAATTGGTTTACATTGAGAACCTCCACATCAAATCTGTATTTTTGTGGGTGTCTGGGAAAGATACCACACTCAGTATAAGCTTAATTTTATGATACTGATCTTTTAAATAGCACATCATCCTCAGGTGCACTTTAAATATCCCCCTAGGAAAAAAAAGCCAAATGAAATCTAAAAGACAGATAACATTAAAATGCAAAATATGAAAATATAAAAACATCATTTTCCAATGTTCATCAAAAATAATGGATGAATTAGTTATGCAGGGAATTATATAAAAAATATGATTTAGGAGCTGTTTAGGACCAGGTGGCGGAAAATGTTTATTGCTTTTTCCCCATAACCTTTCAGAATTCTTTCAGAATTGTTGTGGTTCAGTGACATAATAATAAAAAGTCAGAAAATGTATTAAAGCTCTGAATACATAGACATAGTTAAGTCATAAAGTCATCAAGATATGACATTAGTTTTAGTTCAATATTCAAATAAACTTGTGGAAGCAAAACTGGATACATGGTGGATTAAATCATACTAATTTGCTTTGTGACACACACAGAACTGCTGATAGACTGCACAAAAATTAAATAGGAATATAAATATTGTGGGAAATGAATTCAACAAGGCAAGATTAGAGCAGGTGCATTCTAGGATACGAAATGCTATTAAAAAGATCTTAAAAAACCTTACCCACAAGCAATCATTGCATTAGTATGCTTGGATCCATAACACTTGCTCTGGCTGCAGGTGTTATAAGCATTGCATGGTTGCCTCACTAACAACAAAAAAGATTTCAGTTTGTTTGGGGATTTACACCACATCTTCCTTCAGTAAGGTTAATTAGGGTTAAAGGTGATATGACATGATCAGAGCTGGAAAAGTTTTTTTTGTTTTGTTTTGTTTTTTACTAAAAGAAAAAAATAACTTTTATAAGATCTAGATCTGATTACCTAATCATAATTGGGATAAACTGCACATTGTACTTAGAAAATGGCTTCAAGTGAAGTTGCTCACTATAGATTGTGCTAAGTGTAGTTAGTATTCTCATCTGCATCAATGAATCCTGGCTATGATCATCTCTATGCCTGTTAAGAGTGTGCCACTCCATTTGACTGGGTAGGCTGGGCAGAAGGAATCCAGTAGCTCTTCCTGATGATTCCCTGAAAAAATTCTCCCAAGCACTCATATCACTCATATCCCTCCTCTCCCAATCATCTGCTCAAGGTCCTCTAAACTCGGGTATGAAAAATACATCTCCTATTATTGAAACTACCAGCTACCATTTCATTGGTCAACTGAAGTTGTCAGAAAATCTGCAACCACTTTCTGGCTCTAATCCTGAACAGAGCTCACCAATTTTACCAGCTTCTCCCTGGGTTCATTGTGAGGCTATGTTTGGGCTGCATCAGCCTAAGAAAACTAAACAGGGCCAGATCAATACATTTTCCCCACTCTGCCAGAAGTTAAGAAGGTGTCATCCTCCCAGTCCAGACATATACTCTTCAGCATTCAAAATAAGATAGGGCCTTTACAGACTGCCAAAAATAATGCAGCTTGAGGCCACTTTAACTGTCCTGGATCAGTGCTAGGGAATCATGGGAATTGTATTTTTTATGGGACATTGAGCCTTCTCTGTCAGAGAGCTCTGTTGCCACAATAAACTACAGTTCCTATGATTCCTTAGCACTGAGCCAGGACAGTTAAAGTGATCTGAAGTTGCATTATTTCTGGCAGTCTGTAAAGACCCATAGTTGCCACACCCTGAGGGAGCAGCTGGGTTTAGGAAACTCAGGACACATTGTGTAGAACTGCCTCTCCACCAGCAAGGGTGGATAATCCGGAAAGCTATTAGCATTGCCCTCCAGATAGATACCTTGAGTTGAATGGTAAAGTTATCCCTGAAGCCATGCTGTTGAAGATCATGTGAATTATCATTATCAGCAAGACAATGGAAAACAGATTCTGTGGATTTTGCACAAAAATTAACATTCTGAACTATGGTTTGTGCTAACCATAGTTCAGAATCCCTAACCTTGCTTAGGAGCATAAATCAGGGCCTAAATGGTATGTCTGTACCAAGTCTGAAATCTTCAAAGAACCCGAAATATATGAATAGTTTGGAACCAAAAGTGGAGAGATGATTTAATAGTAAAAGTATGAAAGATTAATGCAGATTTGTACACACTGATGATAAGATATTATTTTACTCTTTTTTTGTTTATGTTTATTACTGCTTAGATTGGGAGTTGATTTGTTTGAGCATCTAAACAGATTTAATTTTTAGGCCACACAACAAGATCATCAGTCCCATACTTGGATATTTGTAGAATGGACTGCATTTACCTTTTGGTGAGGAATTAATACAAAGTATACTGTATGCTTTTTGAGTTTGTCTGTTTCCCTATAATTCTTTAACTTGGCTTTGCTTACTCAAGAAAGACTTTCACTCCCCTCAAGTTTGGCAAGTCTGAAAAAAGACCTATTATCTCAATCTGTTTTAAATGTCAAAGTGGGAGAGGGAGAGAGAGAGAAAGCACCTCTGCAGAATCAAGCTTTGACACTCAAGGGCTCTAAAGGAGAGACAGCAGGTGTATATTTAAGCATTCTCAGAACTTTCAATCAAGCATTTAAAGAGCTGAACACAAAGGGATTAAGGATATTAGCTTTCTTGAAAGTACCTAATTGAATCCAACTATTCATATCATTTCTAAGAACTAAATAAAGCTTTTCTAATGGGTATTCATGTTGTATAATAATAGGAGATATTCTGAGAGTGAAGAATGCAGGGAAACAAGAACATTTCTGAAATGCAGCATTTATTTGTGTGTGTGGGGGGGATCTCCTCCATACATATTTCAGTATACACTTGTCCCTCCACATTTGACGCTTTGTCTTTTGCAGATTTGATTATTCACAGATTTGATTCTCTCTAGCAATATCTAGATCTTCCAGCGCAACTCTATGGCCAACTTTAACCAAACACCACACTGAAGGACCTAGAGATCCTAGAGAGAACACTCCACTAGGCATTTGTAGCTTCTCCAGTGCAATTCCATTGTCAATGTCTGACAGATGTTGACCACAGAGTTGCACTGGAGGATCTAGACATTCCTAGAGAGGTGTTCTCTCAGGTAAAAACATGGTGTTTTTTTTTTTGTTATTTGTGGTTTTTCCACATTCATGGGGGTCCTGTGCCCCTAATCCTAGTGAACGTGGAGGGACAAGTGTAGTTATAAGTTCTGTGGTATGTATCTGCCCTAAAATATTTGTTGACTTGGTTCATTCTCTTTCAATAAAAGGTTGCTATCATATAGTACCTATGACAATTATCTGAGGGGTTAGAATTGTCTGCTAGCATTGGAGCTGTCTGATAGACACAAGAGACCCTGTCTGTCATTAAATTTGCTTGAAATAATCCTTTCTCTAAATTGGATATCACACAGACATTTCCAGTCCTATTTTTATCATGGATTTTATAGTGTACTTGTCATGGACTTTATAGCTTGTCAAAGTATGCATATTATCTTTTAAAAGGGACATCTCTCAGACATTTAAGGCACATAGTAAGTTGCATTAGTAAGGGAACAACATCTTATGAAAAGCTGTTTATGCATGAGTATATCTCACATTACATGTGTAGAGGAATTTCTACATCTCAAAGCAGGCAGCTCAATATATTTCATTAACCTAGCATACCTAGTGTTACATAGAATTAAACTGTTATCTGTTTGGACCTGCTTAAATATAGCATTCTCAACCATTCTGAGGAGTCCATAGTCTCTTAAGGAACCAGCTCCGCTCCTCCCCTCCCCCCTGGATTTTCTCTCTGTTTTATAGATTTCATAAGGCTTTGTTTATATTATCTCAACCAATCAGTGCATCAACCTTTTTCTTATTGGCCATTGAATCAATGAACAGTAAGAGATTTCACTAAATGATTCCACCAACTTCCATTACGGCTTTCTGCTTTCAAGCTCCTCTTGAGCCCCCTCCCCCATCTCACTACAGACTTTTATTGGACTTCTGTCAAGGTCACTACTCTCTAGATCTGGTTACATCAATTATTTGCAATATCTCTCAGCTTGACAGACCTGTCTTAATGGTTTTCATTATCTTATTTGTTTACCTTTTAGCCAGGTAGCTAGTAATTCATCCCACATGTTTTATCCTTTCACTGTTCCTTTACCTAAGTACATTTCTTATTCACTTAGGGGGGTTGCATAGTTTAAATTGTCCACTTTTAGGCTTAGGGTTAGTGCTAGGGAATCATGGGAATTGGTTTTTTTCCGAGACATTGAGCCTTTTCTGTCAGAGAGCTCTGGTGCCACAATAAAATGCAGTTCCCATGATTCCCTAACCCTAACCCTAAAAGTGGACTCAATTTGCACTATTTCTGGCAGTCTGCAACCCCCCTTAGACTGCATTATTTCTTAGCCAGTGTATACTCACTTTTGTATTCTGTTCTGTTCTGTTTCCCACTGGAGATTCTGTGTGACAAATTATTCATTCAAAGTGTAACACCCAGTCTATAACAGTAGTGCAACCCCCCCCCCCAAAAAAAAAACCAAAACTTTTCAAGGCTCTGGTAGAGCAGTGGTTTGATCTTGGACTATGACTCTGGAGATCATGGTTCAATTCCCCACTTAGCCATGGAAATCCACTGGGTGACTTTGGATGCAGAAAACCCCATGATAGATTTGCCTCAGGGTCACCCTGTTTCAGACTAATGCCAACTGTACATCAGCCAGAGGGTATGGTTGCCATGCATATTGATGTCTGAAGCAAGTGTAGGCCACTCACTTATGATTACAAAGTGCCTGAAGAGGAGTCCAGTTTCAATTTATGATAAATTCTATATTGTATAAGACTTTATATGTTTTTCTTTCATATGACATTTAAACCAGGAAATAATAGGTAACCAATAGTATTACATTTTCTGACATTGTTTGGTACAAGTAGAAAAAAGTTGTCAGCTGCTTTAATCATTTTTTCCTAGTGAAATCAGAGAAGTTCAGGGGCATTTTCTGGTGCTTATGGACTTCCATAGTAAGATCGAATAGGCACATCAGTAAGCAATGTTTTTTTAGACATAGTCAGGAGAGACTGCAGACATTTATGTTAGAGACCTTTGTAATAAAGATAGGTCATGTGAATTTGAACATGAACTGATGGGCTAATTAGACACTGTTTTTTGTAGTTTAACTGATAATTAGGTCAGAGCAAGGTTATTGTAAGAAATGGACTTTGCTGCAATGAATAGTGATTATTCACAGGGCTAATGAAAGTTGTGCTTCCCAAATGAAAGTGGTAACAAGCCGTGAAAGAAGAGAAGTACTTCTAATTAAAAATGAATATGAAATGTAGAATACCAAGAGAAAACCAATTGTAGGGCACCAGGATTGTTTGCAAAACAACAACAACCACAAACCCAAAAAGTGCACATAAACACCGCCCAAATGACTACCACATCAGGTGTTGCTGTATGTACTATTGTCCAGTTACAAATAAACTATACAAATGTGTTAGTTTGTTGTTTGTTATTTTGAAAGTATATACACTCTATGGTAATTAGTTTAACACTGTACTCAATTCTGATTGAGATAAATGAACTCAATTTTGAGTGACATAATTGGAAAACAGATGTGATCCTAACAGAGAACAAAGGGGTACTACAAAAATGTTTGTATTTCTCATGAGAACATACATTGACAAAGGGTGATAGGATTTTAAGGGAGAAAGAATGGTTGTCTTGTAGAGCCATAAGCAGTGAAACTTTTGAATAAACAAGTGTTGGAAATTTTATGTATTACATTCGCCTTTCCCTCCTTAGATAGACAACTTCCCTCTATCACTGGGCCTTTGCAGACTGCCAGAAATAGTGCAAATTGAGTCCACTTTAACTGCCCTGGCTCAGTGCTAGGGAATCATGAAGTTTTCTTGGCAAGATCCTAAGGACCAGAACACAGTTTCAGTGCAGCTTCTGACCACTTTGGAGGCATGCATCATTTAATCAGCATGCCTCCAAAGCATTTGGAAGCCATTTCATTTGGCCTGTCTATTTCACCCCCAAGTGCCCACACACTCCTAGTTTTGATAAAATATCAAATAATGCCATGTTCAAATACAAATGGCTTGAGCTATGAATCCTATACAGCATGGAGTAGTTGGAAAAAATATTCATAGGCTAACCAAGGCATAGTAAAACAATACTAATAGTAATATAAATACTAATAATAATCCTACACAGCCCCCAAAGGTGACTAGCTAACTCTCATGTTTCAGGGAGGGTAGGCACACTGCAGCCTGGCAGCAAAAGAGCCCAAATAATGGCCTTAAAAGTGTTTTAAAAGGGTAAAAATGCATGAGCACACACATGAGCTGAATGCTCCCCTGTGACACTGTCCTGACAAACAGCAGGGAGGGTAAAACCCATTCTGGCTAATTGCCTACAATAAAAAAGCAGTGCAGGCTTTCTTTATGTTCATCTCAAAAAGATGGCAGTACATATTAGGAACAGAAGAATATCTCAGATCTGGGTGTTGTATATGTTTGCAATATGCACTGGACTTTTCTCTGATTGTGTTGACATGTGTGTGTGTGTGTGTGTGTGTGCAAGTCGTTTCTGACTTAAGGTAACCCTATGGAGAATCTATCAGGAGGTTTTCTTGGCAAGATTTATTTAGGAGGTTTACCATTGCCTTTCCTTGAGGCTGAGAACATGTGGTTTGCCCAAAGTCACCCTGTAATTTTCACAGTCAAACTGGGAATTGAACCTTAGTCTTCAGAGTTGTGGTCCAACACTCAAATTATTATGCCACACTGACTGTATTACATATCATTCCTATCTTTTCCCTAGACCTTTATATCTCTATCTAGTGAATTCCATTTGGTTTTATAAGAGAAGGGAAGCACTCAAAGAGACAAGTACATGATAAACCAAACTCCATCAGCCAGGTTCCCCTCCCCTTGTAGCTAAGTATCTATATCACCCTTGGCTGAATAAAAGTTAGCTGGAGCTATTGAACTTAGCTGACTTCTTTCTGGAGGTACATTAATCAACATGTTCCATGCTGGTTCCATTTCTGGGTTATATTTGAATCAGAGTATGTGACAGACCTGACTTTTATAATGAAAGTTAATTACATGAAAAATAAGTTATCATTTAAAGTTTAACATAGTTTATATACTACTGCATGGTAAGATTATCTGCCGTTTCCATCAAAATGGCTTGCTAACATTTAAAAAAATCAAAACATAATAATCTATTTGTGGAGAGTCATTATTTTGTATTCCAGAAATCATATCCTCTGTAATGCTTGTACCAAGGTATTTTTCAAATAATCTAAAAGCCTTCTAAATGCTTTCTATTATTATTTCAGATTATTATAGCAGTAAACATGCTTATTTAAATGCACTCTTAATGCAGTCATTTTTTTCTAGTCTACAAAGAAAAAGTTGCATGGAGTGCTTGTTATTCATTTTCAGTAAATTATTTTTTGTATTTTACCTTTCAATTCCAGATTTGTAAATGCTAATGTAGGATAACCGTGCACTCAAAGCAATTCTTCAGTAATGTAGGGACATCTTTTTCCATTTGGACTCAGTCATTACTTGGGCAGACTATTTGCTGATAGATCACAGTTTCCATCATTCCATACTGCTGAATGGCAGAAGGTAATCCTATGTCAGTCCAGAAACATGTGAGTGCATAGCCATTCATTAACACCATCTCACAAAAACCATATGTGGCACCTCCTGTACTGAGCAATGGTAACTGCTCAGCATCACGGTACCACAAAGGCAGCTTTGATGGTGGTGTGGCTGAATTGTCATGCCTTGTAGTAAGTTCACTAGCTCATCCACTCATCTCATTCAATGGTGTTCAATGGTTGAAGTCCATCAGGAAATCATTACACTAACTCATATGCCATCTGGCCTCAGAGATGGCATAATAAATCAAATAATAAAACTTGCCTTCAAGTAATGTGTAATGTTGCTTTCTTAATTTGCATTGAATCATTAATGTGCAATGTTAATGTAATAAAGTTTTTGTTTTGTTTTTTTCAGATATCCCTTCAGTTAAAATAATACCTTCCACGTTGTGGCCAGAAGAAGGACAATCTATAACTTTGATTTGTGAATCCAAAGGAAAACCACTGTAAGTGATTTAACAAACAATATATTTTGTTATATTCTTTATTCTCTTTTGATTGCAGTCTCTGACTGCAAAGTTCTTCTGTTTTTCTCTTGTTTTGGGGTGTAAAATGATCTCTGGTACAGAAAACTTCTTGAAGCATGTCTTCATTAAGTGCCTATGGAAGACTGGTCTTTTACTTTGTCATTTATTTTAGTTTAGGAAGGGATTCCTGCTGTGCATTTTTTAATGCTATTCAACCTGAAAGGATTGCAGGCTTATTTGCTGTTCCTATTATCAGACTGATGATGGATACATATTCTCAGAGTGAAGCCTCACATTTGATGAAAAAACTTGTAAAATCAACATATTTTTTTCAGATAAAGTGCTGAACTCTGTGCCTATTTCACTTGTCATTTACATAGTAATTGCAAATTTAATGATATGTGTGAATTGTCTTTTCCACCATCCCACTTTTAAAAACACCATTAAGAGAATGATGCTGTATACATTCAAGATTTACTAGGAATTTTGTTTACTTGTTTCTTAACAAATACATTTGAAATTATCCTAGAATTATATTTGGAACATTACACAGAACCCTTAATTTGGAAAGAAAATTCAAAATACACCCCTTTAAATAAAATTTCTTCAATATAAACCTTTTGTGTGTTCTTTTTCTTTCTCTCTCTCTCTTTTTTAAATCCATATATTATCCTTTAGCCACACAACTCCCAGGGACAGTTCAAAATAAAATGCAAACAATATGTGAGCACACTTGCTTAGAACAAACATCTATATGTGTTTGCAAACTCCTTGTCCATATTCAGGGAACAAATCCTCAGGAATATGGATGAGAAAGGACACATTTGCTCTAGTGGCAAGGGAAATTCATTGTGGCCTTGGCTCTATTTTATTGGATGGAAAGCTATTATTCTCTAGAGAGCTGGACTGGAAACTGTTATGTTTACTAAATGCAGAAAATTATAATATGCATAAATTATGGAGTTATGTTCTAGATAGGATGATGCCCTCCCAATTATTCTCAAGAGAGTAGAATAGAAGTGGTCAGAGACTTTGGTGAAGTGAAACAAAGATTTCTTCTACACTAATGAAAGAATACACCCCCCAAAAAATCCCAAGATCAACTATCTGTTCAAATTTTATTTTACAAATCTATATGATGTATTGCTAATTCCATAATATTTTCTGTCAGTCCCAGTATCATCAGAGACTTTTAAAACCACCTCCCAGGGTTGGTTTATTTTAAACCTGTATTTCTCTAAATGAAATGTGCCTCAATGACAGTGTGTTACTGTTATTCTGGAATGAGCTAAGATGGCTGCTGCTAAGAAACATAAGCTGCATTAAACTGGTGTCAAAATGGATTATTTCTGCAGTGCAGATGCAGCCTATGTGACTGTTCCCAGGACAGCACATTCAAGAGATATCAACTGAGGGAAAAGGGGATTCTAGCAATAAAATAAAATTATTCTAATGCTTAGATAGTATGATATTGTTAGAACACTTTAACACTGACTAAAACTCATGAATGTTAATTAACAAGATCTTGGTGGAATTTGGTGAGAAGTTTCTGAAATGTTGTCCACGTCTAGATGTGACATGTAATCGGGGTAGAGAAGAAGAGAACAAAAGATGAGGGAGAGGAGGGAAACCAGGGATATTTCAAGGAAAAGTTTCGATGCAGAACCATGAATATTCAGGCAGAAACATTGCTGAACAACTATGAAATAATGAGCCCACACAGAATAATTGGGTTGAATATGAACTACTTTATTTAAACAATCACCTACTTAAGTTTGAACTCCTGAGATGTGCAAAAGGGGAGCAATTTCTTACAAATGGACATAAATATCTTAATATAAATCAGAGATTTGAGGAGGAAGAGGAGAAGGAGGAGGAGTTGCACTGGGTATAAACAGGCCACAACTTTTATTTGCTGTACAGGGTCTCTTAACATCACATAATTACAACAAACTCTTATTGCTTTGCCACATGTGTATGTGAAGGTGTATCCCTCCCATACGGGTGGTCCTTCACATCATGTGACAAAGCATGCAAATTAATTACAACAAATTAACTTTAGCCCTCCCTGACCAGAACTGACATCATATTTAAATTTATGACGCAACAATTTTAATGACGTCAATAGTGACGTTAGCTGACGTCATTACCCCCATTTTTTTATTTAAGCCTAATTAACCCCAATTAATTTTAGTTAGCCAAATTATCCCCCTGTGGGGGGAGTCCTTGCCTGCCACAGGAGGGGGGAAGCCTAGCTTGGCATCCCCTCCCCCCCATTAAATCGCTCTCTTGATGTGGTCGGAAAGAGATGCTAGGTATGCATCCGATCCTTTGGCAGAGAGGTGTACTCCATCCCCCCTGTACAGCTGTGGCAATGAAACTTGAATATCACTATGGTCCATAACAAAAACACTGAGTTTATCCAGCTGCTTAGCAACAGTTCAGTTAAGCCACCATCGGGCTCTATTAATGGCAGTGTCCTCATGCGCCCCAGGCCAGGTGCGCCTCAGCAACAACTTAGTCCACATCAAGATTGCACCAGGCAGTCGTCTCCTAGTCTCCTGCATGTCTCTTACAATCCTTTTTGCAAGCTGCAGGCAAGGGACCTTGACGAGCTTGTTCTCACCAAGGTGTATCACCAATATCCATGGATGCAGATGAGCAACTGAGAGTTCAATAAGCCGGGCAATCAAGGCCCCCCATTGCATGCCTCTGTGACCGAACCACTGGAAATTACGACGTTCGACAAACCCAAGTTAAGGTCACATTGTTGTTCCAGTATGTGGCGCTCCGCCCAAAAAACGAGGCTGTGGCCCATAATCCAACTCTTCCCTTGGACAAATCCTGCTTGAATTAAAAGACAACTGTCAAGTAAGAATCAACTGACAATTACCAGCAATACCCTCAGGTGTGTACATATGCCCTAAACACCTTGGATCACCAGCGGCCAATTCAGCGAATATCAGCGTCGCTTAGCCCGTGAGCAGCCGTGGCCATTGCTGCCCCAATTTAAAAAGAATGAGATGAAAATTGGGCTGCAGGCAAACTGGCATGCCTCAAAGTCTCCCTAAGAACAGCCCTAAACTGAAACTGTGTCAAAGGAACACCCGACACATGCAAAAACAAATAACCTGTAACTTTTGGCCAGACATTCATGTAGTGCGACTATGCTAATACTGGGCAAATCTGACCCTCGGGCGTCCTAGACAAGGTGATAGATTGGCCCCTGGCTAGCTGATCTGTCTTAGACTGTCTGATAGATATTTGAATCCCTTGTTCTGAAAAATTAATATCTGAAACAAGGAGCGCCCTGCCAGATTCATAGTGGCACGAGCCAGAGACAATCTCACTAATTCTCAAAGCGGCGAAAAAGGCTACCGCAAATACGGCCCTAAACAAGGTCACCTCTTCGGGTGTAAAGCATGTATTAGCCAGTGTTGCCATAATTTCACCAAAACTGGACCCATAATGGGCAAGCAAGTATCCCTGGCCGCAGGGGACTCCCTAGCCCAACTATCTAGAGCTCTCAGAACCCTAAAATTGACAGTAGGATCTGGAAGGCTGCCGGCCTTAGAGTAGAAAGCCAGAACAGCCAACCTACCTCTAATGGTAACAGGTGATAAACCCATTTGTCTAAGGTGAACTATAAAACAGAGAACAATGTCCACCCTAATGGGCCAGACTTCAACCTCCCCCACACCACACAAGAAGTGTCTGAAAGCACTCAGAGCTAGCTGATAAGACCTGCGTGTTGATGGGGTGATAGACTGAAGGATCGCCCTGTCGATTTCTAGCCTGCAAGGCTCCAAAGAAGTGCTGGTACCTCCAATGGGTGTGCCGCAGCCTCGGGAGCCAGCTGACGGAACCTGGAAAACTGAAAATGATAGAGGGCGTCCGCCAAAGGATTAAGTAAACCGGGCACATGGTGAGCTTGAAGCAAAACATTAAACTTCAATCATCGTGTCACCATGGCCCTGACCAGACACATCACCCTGGTGGATTTGGAGGACTGGGAATTTACCACGTGGACAACCACCTGGTTGTCACACCAAAACCACACCATTTTGTTTGCAAATTGATTTGTCCATAAGTGCACAGCTACCACTATGGGAAAAAGTTCCAAAAACATTAAGTCCCGGGTCCAACCTTTTTCCACCCAGGATTGAGGCCAAGCCTCACCAACCCACTGGCCATTCCAATAAACACCAAACCCATGGGCACCAGCAGCATCGGAGTGTACCTGAAAATCTGCCCTCATCAGCATTTCAGACCTCCAAAACGAATTCCCATTAAATTGGTCCAAGAAAGACTCCCAGACCTTCAGGTCCTCCCAAATCCCGTTAGTGATCCTTATGTGATGATGTGGGGCCATCACCCCCCTTGTGGCACCATAAAGGCGTGGAAAGAATGCCCTTCCAGGGACTATTACCTTACAGGCAAAATTCAACAAGCCTGAGAGGGGTTGAAACTCTTGAAGCGTGGCCTTATTTTTTCCCCTCATTAACCTAACCTGTTCCCTCATAGCCACCAGCTTGTCAATTGGTAAATGAGATAGTCCAGCAACAGTGTCTATCTCGATTCCCAAAAAAGTAAGCCGGGTGTCGGGACTCTCCGTCTTTTCCTCAGCTAAAGGGACTCCCATTTTGGCCATTAAGACCTGGAAGGCAGCTAAAGTGTCACTACACTCAGAAGAATTAGGAGCCCCAGCCAGCAAAAAAATCATCCAAATAGTGGGTGATTGCAGGATTACCTGACCTCTTGATGGCACACCAATGCAGAAAGGAGCTAAATGTTTCAAAGGCCGAACAAGAAATTGAACACCCCATCAGCATGGCTTTGTCAAAATAATACTTCCCTTCAAATTGAAATCCCAAAAGGTCAAAGTCGTCTGGGTGCACAGGAAGTAACATAAAGGCCGATTTTATATTGCACTTCTCTAACAAAGCTCCCCTCCCCAAGGCCTTAACCGTTTTGACAGCAGAGTCAAATGAAGCATATTTGACCAATGTCAGCTTAGCGTCTATAGCATCATTAACCGAATCACCCTTTGGATATGATAAATTATGGATTAGTTTATATTCCCCTGGTGCCTTCTTGGGGACTATGCCCAGAGGTGACAAATGCAGCGTAGAAATAGGCAATTGATCATGCGGGCCTGATATCTTTCCTGCTGCAATTTATATTGCCAGCTTGAACCTCACAATCCCTGGTAAGTCCTTAACTGAATGAGCATTAGGTGCGTAATGGTGAACCCTGGGACCTGAGTAAGGGATATGAAAACCTCTAGAAAAACCATTAAATATATACAAACTGGAGTCCCTATTCGGGTAAATCCACAACCAAGCAGCCAGCACCTCCAATTTAATTGGAGTTCATGCCTTTTCCTCCAAGTGTAGGTGGCTGAGGTGTGGCCCCTGTTCCTGACTTCTTACCTCTAAGACAGGAAGCGCTGGAGTGATTCTCCCTGCAGGTGTTACACCTATGGTCATACCTGCAGGGTTGTCTCCTGCAGTTACCTGCACTGAAATCCCAGCAAAGGCCAGATTGGGCCTCGGCAGAC
Organism: Phrynosoma blainvillii; assembly: GCA_026167975.1. NCBI lineage: Eukaryota > Metazoa > Chordata > Lepidosauria > Squamata > Phrynosomatidae > Phrynosoma > Phrynosoma blainvillii. The sequence continues at coordinate 286,914,512 of JANUYF010000003.1, forward strand.
GGCTTATTGAGCCATCTTGGAGGCCCGGAAGAGGAGGAGCCACCGCACAAGCGGCGCTCCTTCCTCTTCCTGAGGTTGCCCTGGGAGCTGCCGGCCCTCCGCACGGCCGGCGCTTCTGGGGCAACCTCCTGCCGCAGCAACCGGATGCGCTGTGGCAGAAAAGGCAGGGAACGTGCGCCCTATGCTTTTAGGGCGCACTTTCCCTGTCTTGTGGAAGGAGCGCTGATTTTGTGCTCCTTCCAGGGATGCCGCAGGAGCGCCACAGTCCAGCTGCTGAGGTCCCACGGTGCTCCGGACCAGGGTGTCCCTGATGCCCTGGTCTGCATCCCCCCATTGTCTCCTTTCCCCCATGCTAGGCCTTGTATTCTGCCCTTTCAGCTGTATAACCATCTGCCCAAAGCTCTGACTGAACATGTCTCCATGACAGTGATTATTCCTGGGCAGCCCTCATCCTAAACTGTTCGTCATATTGTAACCATGCTCCACCCCTTTCATTATCATAATCTCCTGATACTTAGAGAAATCAGGAGATCTGTGTGGTTCCTTCTCTTCAATAATTCCCCTATATATAGTGAAGCCCATTATCCAATTTATGAAATTCCATTCCAATTTTGGGCGTTTATGCACCTGGAACTCCTTAGGAAGGCTGAACACTATCCCATCTTTCACATGATCTTTGGCTCAGGATCATGAAATGTGAGTGAAAATAGATCAATATATTCCCCCTTCCTTGGTAGTCAGTGGGAGATGCAAACCAAAGGGAGTGGACATCCCAGAGTATGGGTTGCAAATCAGCCACTCTGTCCACTCCAACCAAGCCAGCCATTCCCAATGTGGTCACTCTTGAAGCATCACCTGCCAAGGGAGCTACAGGCTGGCCAGCCTGCACCCTCGAGTCCAGAACCTGGGAAAGCCCAGGGGCTGTCGTAGGTGCTCCCAGTGATGCAGAGATGGGGAATTCAGCACCAGAGCTCTGCCCAACCTGCCCACCTGGAGCCCATACTGAGGTGGGCCAAGAAACCTGTGAAGAAATGGGAAGAGACAAACCTGAGCTTGACGATTGCTGGGAAGCATCACCAGCGGTCTGTAAAGCTCCCCCGAAGTGTGGCCCAGCAGCAGCTTGGGTGTTAGGATGAGACGAGGAAGCAGATGCCTGGTCTCTTCTGGAAGCCTCAGAGGTTTGCTCCATCACACCGCCTTCACCTGTAATAACTGCTCCTCGGAGAAGGTTATAAAGGTCCGCCAAAGTAGGCTGATCAGACACAGGGGCAGCCACACCCTGTTGTCCCACACCTGGAAGTTTTGCAAAAGTTCCCATACATCAGCTATGGTTGGTTGGGCAACCTCCATAGCAGATGTAGCCGAGGAACCACATGCTGTATCCACCACTTGCGTTTCAGATGCAGTAGTCGGTTGCACCTGAGTGGGCAGCACTCCTGTGTCCTGTAGAAAAGCAGGAGTACTGGCATTGGGGTTAGTGGCTGTAGCCTGTAGCCCCTTCTGGACAAGATGTTCGCATACTGCCACACATGCCTGCACAGTTTTGCCCAGCTGTGCCAATTCCGCAACTATCTCTTCATCCCTAATGGCCGAATGAGAAGGCTTCTTAGGCGCAGAATGGCCAGGGCCTGATGCAGCAGGAGCTGCGTGCCTTTTTGATTGTGCTTTGCTGCGGAGCATTATCCTGCACCGATGTAACCACAAACAATTAAGTTTGTCGAAGCACGAGTCCTCCTACAGCATCACCCATGACAGGAGACAGCACCACCGGGCCCTCCAAAGGCCCACCTTCCCCAAGTCCACCAAGGGACGGCAAGTGCCAGGAAGCCTCACTGGCACAACCACCAAGGAGGGAAAGGTGTTCAGCTGGGTCCTAATACAGGCACCACACAATGGAACAACAAACCGTTGCCCCTAAACCACCCGCTGCGGGGGGAAAGCATCTGGCCTGTTGTCGAAGCCAGGCGTGTCCCCACCCCCACAATGAAAAAATGTGGTCCCGACTTACCCACCAGTCAGGACTTACTGGGGTGCCACAAGGCCTGGAGAGCCAAGCCTAGCGGTCCGTGCCCCCGGCGGAAAACCGCCCGTTGCAGCACCCACCTCGGTCCGGCGCTCACTCCAGCCGAGTGTCCAAGGTGCTGTAAGGCTGCTCTCTAGGCCTTGAGGCGACCGGCCCGCAGGCCTCTCCCATGCCCTTCAATCCGACGACAAAGGAGCTGCAGGCCAAACTCCCTCGTACTGCGCTCCCAATAGCAAGGAAGTATGCCACCAAGAATTCCTAGGCCCAAAAGCCACACCAAACACCAAAGAACGCAGCCAGAGCAAAGTGACTCGCTTGGCTGCTGCTCAAAAATGGCTGCTGCCACGTGGCAGCGCAGGACTATATAGTCTAGTAATCCCGCAGCAAATCTTGCAATGCCTAAAGTCTCATGGGATTTCCCAGTGTGCATTATACCCCATAATACAGACCTGATTGGCCAAGCGTGCATGTAAAAGGTGGGACTTCCTGCATGCTTGGCCAATTAGGAGTCTTTTGCCCTAAAATGGCTGGCGCAACTAGAAGCCCCTCCCAACATGTTGGGGATTTCTGTGTAATGTGTCCATTAACCATATTCATTATTATTGCATCTTTATTTTGAATACCACTCTTCCTCCTCCAAATGAATGGAGGTTCTTAAGTGGTTTTCTATCTTGGGGAAATTAGTGAATGAGAAGACTGTCATTCATTGTTTATTTCTGCCATGAAATAAATATTTCTGCCGTCTTTACTCTTTATCTCTTTTGTGTGCACACCCCCGCCCCAAGTTCTAACTTTTCCATAGGCATCCCCATTCATTCAAGCTTCATCCTGGGTTTACCTAGTCTCTATACCTGGAGCTAAGTAAGAAGTTTTGAGGGGGATATCTGAATTGGTCAACAATCACCTCCATTTTTTCACTTACTAATCTTGTGTCATGTGAAAGCAGCTTTTATTTTATAGTTACTTTGACTATTTCAACTAATGTTTAAGTTGGCACTGTTTAAGTTACTTGTTCTTTTGTTTTAGATTTGGCTATTTGTGATTAGGCAACAAAATGAAGTCCAAAGAGAGTATGCAGATTTGGACTTTCCAGTGAACATCTTTGGAGCATCATAGATTTGTTTACCTAGGGATGGACTCTTCTGTGGACATGACTTGGGGGAACAGACAGATAAAGTAGAACAAGACCTAGCCAATCCTACTATAGTCCATTAGGCAGGGCTTTGCCTATGTGTATCCAATTGGAGGTATAGCTGTGACAAGATATGATGGGGTATTATCTCATGAGCCTTTGACCTGAGGTTTTTCATTTTTAAATTTCCTTCATGAGATGTATCTGCACTGTTTGCCATTAGCACAGCCAACTGTGTTCCATATTGCAGACTGGTTTAACTTAAAGTTAGGCCCATGTTTAACCCGAGTCTGTTCTTTTGTCTTCATTCAATAGCAAGTGGATGGGGACAAAGTATTGATTCCAGTTCTATGCCAATTATAACTATAAAGGACCTTCTTAGAGTGAGATCACAACATGTTTAACTTAAAAAGACTTAGGGCCTAAGCAGACTGGCGGCACGGGGCCGCCGTGGGAAGGTGCGCCGCGGGACCGAGGCATCCCCACGCCTCGATCCTGCGGCGCACCTTCGTCATCCCTGAAAGGAGCGCTAAAATAGCACTCCTTTCACAAGTCAGTGAAAGTACACCGCAAAAGCTTGCGGCGCACTTTCACTTACTTTTCCACCGCAGCATGTCCGGACGCTGCGGCGGGAGGTTGCCCTCGGAGCGCTGGCCATGTGGAGGGCCGACGGCTCTGAGGGCAACCTCGAGAGGAGGAAGGGGCTCCGATCGTGCAGCTGCCCCTCCCCTTCCCTGCCTCCAGGATGGCTTTTTAAGCCGTCTGCCGAGGCCCTTAGGGCTGAGGCAGATGGCCCCTAAGGGGTGGCTCTATGCCACCCCTGGGAGCACCGGATCAGGGCCATGACAACCACATGTCACGGCCCTGATCCTCCTTTTGCCACTCCAAAAAGAGATGGCAAATGCTGCTCCTTTTTGGGGTGGCAAAAAGCCACCCTTAGACCCACTGTCATGGCTCTTTTACACCCCTTTGGTGCATCATGTGTGCACGCTACACTAATGGGGTGCCCTAATGCCACACACCATGCAGTCGGGTGCATGGCATGACAGCAGAGTCAGGGCAGCCGGCGTGCGGTCATCCCGTCCCAACTCCACCCCTAGACCGGCCCTTTAGGCCAGTCTGCATCGACCCATAGTACTAATTCAGCATGAAAACTGTGCTGTTAATTTTGTTGTACATGTTTGGAATTGTGAATAATCCTAATCTATGACTCTGGATATCAGGGTTTGAGTCCCTGCTCAGCCATTGAAATTCACTCGGTAACCTTGCACGGGTCAAACAGTCTCAGCCAAAGAAAACCCTGTGATAGGTCTGCCTTAGTATTGCTATAAGCCAGAAATGACTTGAAGGAACACATTAGCAACAACAAAGGCCCAAAACACACTGCAGAAATAATCCAGTTTGAGACTGCTTTAATTGCCCTGGCTCAGTGCTAGGGAATCCTGGGAATTGTAGTTTATCATGGCACCAGAGTGCTATGACAGAGAAGGATAAATGTCTCACAAAACTACAGTTTTCAGAATTTCCTAGCATTGAGCATTGGACAGTTAAAGTGGTTTCAAACTCTATTTCTGCATTGTGTTTGGACCATAGTCCTAATCAATTAACCCTCACACAGTATCAGCTATAAAATTAATGCATAGTATTGATGTGACATAATAAAGTTCTGTCTGAGTCTGTTGAAGTACTTTGCCAGAAACATTTTATAGTTTTCTTTCTTGCAGTCTTCTGCCATTGTATTGTGTGCCACACTTTTTATACTTTTTCTTTCAATGTACACAGAAGCCATAACTAGATGGGTCTTATGTTTGACAGGTGTCAGACAAGAGTTAGAATTTGCTCTGTCTATGTCTCATCAGAAGCAGAGATTAATAATAGTTACTTGGCAGATCAAATAGGTGGCTTCTATCCTCCTATGTCTTTTTAGGGCCCAATTGTGATTACTTGTGTAAGGTAGTAGAAAATCCTCAAAATGGCCTGCTTTTTTAGATTCTGCTATTAATGTGCTCAGTTTAAATGATCTGGAAGATATTTTTGAGCCTATTTTTGTGGTTTTCAGAGAAGCCATTAACATTTCTGAGCTAATCACCTGAAACAGTGTCCACATACACCAGGAAACATTATTAGTTTAATGAAATATTGGGATATGCCAAAGTAAACTGAACAATATATTAAAATATTTCTTTTGACTTTTCTAGTCAACACAGACCTCTGCAATCCATAAAGAATAATGCCTTCTAAAATATTTGGTATCCTAAGTACTGAAAAACTGGTAACTCGCTATATGAATGCAAAATCTTCATTATTGACAAGATTTCCTATTCGGCATGCATGCTGTTAAGTCTAGTTTAGATGGATGTGCTTTATTCACAAACTGTAGTACTTTAAAAGATGCACTCCAAATGCAAGGTTATTTTTTTAAAAAAGTCATAAGTATCAAGATTCTGTTCACACTGAAATGATGCTTCCTCGGTTACTCTATCCAAAGATAGATGGTTGGGTCTTTAATATCCTTTGTAGAATAGTCAAATAAAAGTTGAGTTTAGGCTTAGCTCTTCTGAGACTGACACACATTCACAATATCTGAGCCTACCTTTAAATATCTTGGCAAGACAGGAGACTGGAATAATTTCAAGGACAGAAGAACAAATTCAAGTATATCTCTCTCTTCAAGTGTTTTGTCCCATGTGGCTTGCTTGTGTGAAAGTTATTTATTTATTTAAAGCATTTATCTATTGCCTTTTAGCACACCAAAACCCCAAGTGATGTACAATAGATTCTTTTTTTGGGGGGGGAGGGCATTATATATACATATAGAAACATTTTAAAATAGATTAAAACAACTGCTTGAAATAATTTTAAAACCACACATATAAAAACATTTTTTAAAAAAGATTAAAAGGTCTCCTTGAAACAGTTTAAAAACCACACACAATTGAAAGAGCCATAGTAGCCTCTGGTTTTAAGGATTGAATACAGGGTATGTTAAAATGGACAGAACCAGCCTAACTTCCAGATCTATGATGTCATTTTGAATGATATATAATGCATAAACAAGTACTTGAACATACTAACACTGGCTTGCCACCTTCTTGATATGCTTTTTTTTTTGTCAAAAAAGTCAGTTGCAAAAAAGAAGAAAAAGGAAAGAAAAGAAGGGGGAAAGAGATAACTTCCTCCCCTAAATGTTATGTTCATCAAAAACAATTATAGAGTCTGTTGTGGGGATGCAAAGCAAAGCAAAGCAAAGCAGCTTCATTTATATACCACTTCATATCACGCTATGGGATGTCTAAGCGGTTTACAACTGTAAGCTCCTTCCCCCCAACAGTTGGGTACTCATTTTAGCAACCTTGGAAGGATGCAGGCCTGAGTCTAGCCTGAGCCCTGGCTAGTATTGAACTCACAACCTTGTGGTCTATGTGTGAGCGGCTGCAGTACAGGCATTTAACCACTGCACCACCATATACACATACCTGAGGTCCATTGCTGCTCATATCTGCTGATACAAGTCAAGGTGGCCTCTCTGGACGTTATCACACGGGGTCTAAAGCAGACAGAATCCACACTAAATCCCGTCCTATTGCGCTTTATTTTTCTGTGTGTTCACACGACGTCGCACAGAACCCCGTCACAACCCCGTCCCAATGTGGCATCATCCCCGTTCTTTTGAATACCGGTTTCTTGGGGAATTGCAATTGCGCAACCGGAATGATAGTGCAATCATTGCGCTTTCGCCGTATGTCTGATCACCAAATACGTATCGTGGAGCATTTCCCCATCATGACCCATGGTTCCCAGCGTGATTTCCCATGGGTCTGCGAGGAAGCATCTTATGACGTGTACTTCCTGTTTGGATCTGGCAACAATCAGAATGGGTAAACATGGTTCTCTCTGCATTAAGGCAATCTAGGTTTCACTTGTGTGTGAACAGCAAATACGGTTCCCGGGGGGAGCTTCATCGCACTTTCGTTAATTACGCGATGATGCTAGTTGCGTCTGATAGCCATTTCCGTATTGTGGGGTTTCTACCGATATAGTTCTGGATTGATTCTTATATCGCTTTCTTGTCGCTTTGAGCCCCGCGTGTGATAAGGTCCTCTGTCTCATGCTATACTAGAATCAATCAGCACAAAGAGAAAATTGTGATTGTTCAGGCTTGCCTCCTCTTCCTGTTATGAGAAATGCTTGCAACAGTGCCTGTGAAAAACAATGCTTTTAAAAATACCTTATTTTCAAAAGTTAGAAATTTTGTGTACACTCTCTCAAAGTATGGTGTTCCTGTGAGAGTGAGTCAGGTCTAAAATGACCGACAAGTTTTCCCAGGGTTGCATAGCTGCCAATTTAGTATATGCTCCTGCCCTCCCTCCACGTAGAAAGCACTTCCTTCCTTGTCATCCTGATGAGTGACACAGTGGTCCACTTTCTCAGAATGTTACAGGTAAGCTATTCAGTTTCTTTGTGAAGCAAGAAATAAACTGATGGTCGCTTCCACCAAGAAAAGGCTTTCATTTCCAATAAACGTACTTTAACAATGTGAAGTTGCATTAGGCAGTTCAAGTCCATATATATATTTCTTAAAGCTCTTCGCACCTATTTTAAAGAAAAGAAATGAAATTATTGCAAGTGCCAAACTATTGCCAAGCAACATGGGTTCCTACTGAGCACGTGTGTTTGGCAAAATGTAACACCAGCTAAAAAGAGTTGAAAATGCTTCTTAATGAGAACTAACCTAGTGCAAACAAAGTGGGGGTGGTTTTAGGAAAAATGAGAAAGGTCTCATTTGACACTGTTACTTTTAGCATGCTCTGCTGAATTCCCTCAAGTTCACTTATTTAATTATAGGTTAATTGTGGAAAGAACTGATAGGGCAGAGTTGGGTCAGTAAAATAGTTAAACAAAAGCTACAGAACTAAAATTGGTTGAGTCCTGCCATCCAGCATAGTAAGCTTTTTCATAGCGACTGAACTACAAAAAATACCATGTGTGTGTGTGAATTCAAACAAAAATCCACCAAACAGTGATACCTTTATTAGCCAACCGAAATGCACAATATACTTGTTGCAAGTTTTTAAAGCTCTGCTGGCTTCTACATCAGGCAACAGGTTACAAACCAAACAGGAGAAAAATTGGAGATGTTAGTAAGATGCCTGCATTTTGTTGTTTCTGTCCTTAGTTAAAATGGTATGGGGAGGGCATCTCTTGCAGGCTGGCTCATCCTCCTTCTGGCCATGTGGCAATTGGGAGATTTTCAAAGTCCAGGAAATTTAAAATCCATTTGCATCTCAACAAGGACTCCTCTCTTACAACCCAATCTGTCTCCATTCCTGTGAAGCCACAGGCTTTTTGTCAGCAGAGGACAATGGATTTCTCAAGAAACCTCCATTTTGTAGCCAGCCTACAAGAGATGCCCTCCCCATACCATCTTAACTAAGGACAGAAGCAACAAAATGCAGGCATCTTATATTAACATATCCAATTTTTTGCCTGTTTGGTTTGTAACATCTTGCCTGATGAAGAAGCCAGTGGAGCTTCAAAAGCTTGCAACAAGTATATTGTGCATATGAGTTGGTCAATAAGGTATCACTGTTTGGTGGATTTTTGTTTGAATTTGCTAAATGACCAACACAGCTACCCCTACATGTGTGTGAGAGAGAGGAATAAGGTGGGGGGATTTTTAAATGTGTTTCACGGAGAGTCATCAACTACCATTGTAAGTTTAAAAAAAACTAGAACAGATTGAAATGCACAGACACACTGAAATATCAAAGTACAGTCATAGTATATCTAAAAGATGGAAAGAAAATTCAACAATATTCAAAAAAGGTAAAATGTTTTCTTTGATTTTTAGTGCTTTCTGTGCAGATAAAAGCTGGAATTGAAGATTTGTTCTGCATAAAATTTGAACATGGTTGATTTCCATAGAAAAAGGTTATTTTGCAAAGAAAGCAGAACTTTCTACACAACAATTGATATTTCTGTGTTGAAATATTATTTTCCATACAGAAAATTCTGTTTCCTACCCAAAAACCATGTGCAAATTTTACACAGAACAAATCCCCCATTTCATTTTTTTTCTCTGCAAAAAACAATATTTTGTCTGCAGGAATTAAGAATTCTGCATTGAAACATTTTCAAAATAAAAAATGCTGTTTTCTACTTGCAAAGAACTACTTGCAAATTTTTGAAAAAATTAAATCCCAAATGTGAATAGCCTTCAAAAACTGTGTAGTTTGTGAAGACCTTCTTGCATTAATTTCTGTAATTGCTGAGATTACTCATTGCTACCTTTGAGAAGAAACTTAGGGGCTATGCAGGGGGGAAGCAGACGGGTGGGCATGGGCTGCCCTGGGAAGCTGCGCCGTGGGACCAAGGCATCCCCACGCCTCGGTCCCACGGCGCAGCTTCGTCGCCCCTGAAAGGAGCGCTAAATTGGCGTTCCTTTCACAAGTCAACAAAGGTGCGCCGCAAAAGGCTGCGGTGCACCTTCGCCGACTCTTCCGCCGCAACGCGTGCAAATGCTGCAGCGGGAGGTCCTCCTCGGAGCACCGGCCATGCAGAGGGCCGGCTGCTCCGAGGACGACCTGGGGAAGGGGTTGGGGCACCGATCATGCAGCTGCCCCTCCCCTTCCCTGCCCTCAAGACGGCCCTTTAAGCTGTCTGCTTAGGGGGGTAGACAGGCAGGAAAAGGTGACCTGAAGTTGCCTTTTCCCTAAGCTGCAGCAACTGCACTGCCTGCTCTGAAGTTGCCCTAAATGGGGACAGAGCAACTTCACTGGGGAGAGTCAATGCAGCTTTTTTGAGGCTGTATTGAAGCCCCAGCAACCGCACTGCCAGCCCCAAGGATGCCGCAAAGGGAGACAGAGCAACTGCATGGGCCGGCAGCAGCTACTTTATTTTTTTCTCTCAAATGCATGTGCACGTGTGCAGGACCATCTCTCCACATCTGCACATCTGTGCAGGAAAACATCCCTGTGCACCTGCACAAGAACTGTCTTAGGGCCTAAGCAGACGACTAAAACAGTCGTCTTGGAGGCCCGGAAGAGGAGGAGCCACCGCACGCGCGGCGGCCCTTCCTCTTCCTGAGGTCGCCCTGAGCGCTTCCGGGCCACCGCACGCTGGACGCGTTCAGGGCGACCTCCCTCCACAGCGTCCGGACGTGCTGTGGAGGATAAGTCGCAAAAAGGGCGCCCGCCGCTTTTAGGGCGCTCTTTTTGCGACTTATGAAAGGAGTGCCTTTTTGGCGCTCCTTTCAGGGTCGCCGGGGAGGCGCCGCGGTGAGGCTGCCATAGCCCCGCGGCGCTCCGGACCAGGGCGCTCCAAACGCCCTGGTCTGCATCCCCCCCATAGGCTAGTATACAGTCTGTCACTCTCTGTATACAAAGGTGACTGAATTTTGGCATCCCTGTGCACCTACACAGGTTCTTTCATACACCCACATATCATGCAAGGATTCACTCACCTCTGCTTCCCCCAAAGGAGTGGGTGTAGTAGACAGGTGCCACTGTCTGATTGTGCCACCCTTGGGGTGAAGGAACAGGTTTGTCAACTGAAAAGACACTCCATCATCCTCTACAAAACATGTCCCACACAGATCAGGGGGGAGGGGAGAGGTAGGGGGGTTGCAGACTGCCAGAAATAGTGCAAATTGAGTCCACTTTTAGGGTTAGGGTTAGTGCTAGGGAATCATGGGAATTGTTTTTTTTCTGAGACATTGAGCCTTCTCTGTCAGAGAGCTCTGGTGCCACAATAAAATACAGTTCCCATGATTCCCTAGCACTAACCCTAACCCTAAAAGTGGACTCAATTTGCACTATTTCTGGCAGTCTGCAACCCCCCATACTTGCAAAGGAGGTTTGTGTGGACAGACTTGATACATGCAGCTGGTGGTCATGCAAGGGACATGGTCAACAGGACACACAGACAAACATTACTCCAGGAGCCCCCCCCCCCCCATCATGCCAGGAAGTGCTGTGCAGGTCTTATGCACACCTGCACAGAAGAGGTCACAAAAGCCTCTTTCATGCAAACTGTTGTGCATGCTGACAGCAAGCGTACATCCAACAGAATGCATTTATTGTCATAATAGAGGACAGTTGCTAAGACGCATGCATAGGGTTTCAATTAGGGTTAGGGTTAGGTTTCTAATTTTCAAGTGCACCTGTGCCAGTGCATCCACACCTGGAAGCATAGAGTGCTTTACATTAAAGCTTGCATCATAGGGTGCATGCTCTGGATCACCGAGTCAATTTCCACCACACATGCAACCGTGCATTTATACGGCTGTTTTCTGGTGTATCAGTGTTGCTGCATACATACACACATGCGAAGATGCACATCTTCACCAAAGGAGCAGAAAAAAGGGGCTCCTTTTTGGAGCAGATTTCTCGGCATATAACAGCTAGAGGGTGCTTTCCTGGAGACCTTTAGGCATGTGACCTACAAGTCACCTTCAAAGCACCCCTTTTTGCCGGTCTGCATAGCCCCTTAGATTATACCTGCATTGCAGAAATATTCTGGGTTGACACCACTTTAACTGCCATGGCTCAGTGCTATGGAATTCTGGGAATTTTAGTTCTGTAAGACATTCAATGTGCTCTGTCAGACAGCTCTGTGCCATGACAAATTACAATTCCCAGAATCCCATGAACCATAGTTGAACCATGTCTGTTAAAGTGGTGTCAAACTGGATTATTTCTGCAGTGCAGATGCAGCATTAGTGAAGAATTACTTCCCTAGCCACGTATGTAGAAAATATTTTTATGTTTTGGCCATAACAAACGACACATATAAATGAGCCATCAGTTGGAAGAAATAGGTAGAAATTAAGGAAAACCTTTTCCTGTATGTTGAAAGTGTAGTATAATTACTTGGGGCCTAAGCAGACGGCTTAAAAGACCGTCTTGGGGGCAGGGAAGGGGAGGGGCAGCTGCACGCTCGGCGCCCCCTCCCCCTCCCAAGGTCGTCCTCAGAGCAGCCAGCCCTCCGCACGGCCGGCACTCCGAGGAGGACCTCCTGCCGCAGCCTTTCCATGCACTGCAGCGGAAAAGTCAGCGAAAGTGCGCCGCAGCCTTTTGTGGCGCACTTTCGCTGACTTGTGAAGTATTGTGAAAGTATTCTCTGAAGATGCCAGCCACAGACGCTGGCAATTTCTAGAACATGGCCACACAGCCCAGAAAACCCACAAAAAACAATGGAACATTCATTTTATTTTTCTATATGTCCCTAGTAAATGAGAACAATAGGGGGAAGCAGATGGGGCCGCCCCAGGAAGCTGCGGATCGGGGCCGAGGTATCTGCATTCCTCGGCCCCGAGCCACAGTGTCCCAGGCCCAGGAAGGAGTGCTAAAATAGCGCTCCTTCCACAAGATGCCAAAGGTGCGCCGCAAAAGGCCTCCGGCGCACCTTCAGCGCCTCTTCTGCTGCAGCGTGTGCGGACGCTGTAGCGGAAGTGCGTCGTCGGAGTGCCAGCCGTGCGGAGCGACAGGCGCTCCGACAACATACTCAGGAAGTGGTTGGGGCACCCAGCGTGAGACTGCCCCTCCCCTTCCTGGCCTCGAAAACGGCGCTTTGCGCCGTCTGCTTAGGCCCATAGATAAACAGCAGCATTTTAATCCTTGTTCATAACTGTCCTAATTAAATGCAAAAACAAAGAGTTAATTGCTGCTTCAGCTATGATTTCTATCAAAAGCTGACATGAATCAATTTAAGTATTTGCAGTAAGCAAAGAATTGAAGTAGATTGGGATACATGCCCAGAAAGCTTATTATAGCATCAGTTTTGGTGTAGAAAAATAGGAAGAGTTATAGTGACAGTTGACAATGAACTAACATATCACAAGTTTGCTATTTTGTATGCTGGAGCCAGCTCAAATATTAGGTAAAGGTACAAAGTGATTTTCTTCAGGCACTTGGTTTGGGATGTCCTGAAAGGGCAACTTTTAAAATTGGTTATTATTGTAGTTTTTATTGCTAGAGATGGGAAGATGTGCCTGTCAGGTTTTCTGTCATGCAGTAAAATGAGTTGGCTGGCATTGTGTACTAGATAACTTGATGAGTGGAGCAGCAATTACTGTTTCACCTCAGGCAGCAAAATATCTTGGGCCAACCATTCACTTGCATGCCTTCTTTTTTTCTGAATCTGGATAAATTTGAAGGGACCAGGACTGTGTCATTTCATAGTCTGCACTGGCTTTACTTAATGGTTGTCCATAGTTCACTTGAACACTGACAAGTCTTATGGAAGTAGTATGTGATGATGCTCGAACAATTTGTCTCAATTTGAGGTAATTTTATTAGCAAACCCACTCAAAGAGATACTCTGTCATTGTAACGAACAAGCCAATTATTTTGAAGGAGTGTGGAAATGTTCATTTTGTGACCTTACTCACCCATATTTCTATGAAATTAATACTCCAGAGTAATAGAATCTTAAATAATACACAGTTAATAATACACAAAGCTACACTAGCTGGAGAAAATGTATCATTTCTGATAAGATGTAAACACCTATGGTACCAATACATTAAAATTTCAGGTTGCAGTGAATAGATATTCTCTGTCTGCAATTAGATTTCCATTTTCCATTTGGGACTTCCTTTTTCCTACAAAGCAGCAAAATCGGTATCTTAAAGAGTATCAGGGAATAAATATGTAGAAGCATTACAGCCTGTTCGTAAATTCCACTTCACAGTAAAGTCCACTGTAGCACCGAATAAGTTTTCTTTCAGTGATCTGTAAAGTGATCATATGTTTAAATGGGACCTACTCAGCAAAGAACTTTTATAGTTTCAGGGCCTTTGCAGACTGCAAGAAATAGTGCAAATTGAGTCCACTTTAAGGGTTAGGGTTAGGGAATCATGGGAACTGTATTTTATTATGGCACCAGAGCTCTCTGACAATGTCTCAGAAAAAAATCCCATAATTCCCTAGCACTAACCCTAACCCTTAAAGTGGACTCAATTTGCACTATTTCTGGCAATCTGCAAAGGCCCTCAGTTGTCTTTCCTACAATGTTTGTTCATAAAATGTTGTAGTGCAGAGATTAAGCATTCACATGTGATTCACTATTGAAATATATTTTGCTTTCTTGTGATTATGTAAGACAAAATATTTTTTTAAAAAAATGGTAACGAAACTAGTTTTTAAAGAAAAAAAATACATGAGTTTTTATCAGTGTGACATTTGGAGTTAGAAACAATGAAAGTATAATTAGGGAATAAAAAAAATTATCATGTTTGAAAATTTTCCCCTATGGCTTGAGTTTGGAATTATCAGCCCTTCTGCTTTAATGCTATATTTTTTATTGTTATAGTAAAAAGGCATTGTACACCTGATTGCTAGAGATTAGCTGTTATGTATTATTTGCCTATCTTGTTCTTTCTCGAACAACTCAGGATAAAATAGAAGTTACTCTGTTTTATAATTGCACCTATTCTGTGATATTGACTGGCACATTCAGGTAATAAATTACATTGCTACATAAACTAAGGGAACAAGGAACACTGTCCTCATATCCTGTAGTTTTAACCTCGACTGATTTAATAATGTTTTAAGGGGGTCGAGGGTATTTGATTTGTTTGTATTATGTAATATTTTATTGCTGTTAGCCGCCCTGATTGATCTCAAAGGGGCGGGATATAAATAAATTATATTATTATTATTATTATTATTATTATTATTATTATATCAAAAATTACAGAGCTGAAGTCATTATACCACACTGTTTCTTCATAGCAATTGTTTTCTTCTTTCACTGAAGGCACAGCAGAATAACCTAGGGCAAGACAATCTTAGGAGTTTTCCTCTTCCACCAATTCCCACACATGTTGTCAGTAGATAGTATTGTGAATTTCAATATATAGCAACATGGTATATGTTTTATGTAGTTTAATGTATGATATTTTAATATTATAAAGTCATTAATAGTCATTACGTGTAGACACCACCACCCCTCATTTAGTGAAACCCAAAATGTGTATCATACAATCTCAGGAATCTGCAAATTATAGTATCTAAAAGCATTTTATAATTATTATTAAAACTAAAAGTAGGCATTATCAAATGTTTGCATAATTGAAACAAGTAATTAATAAGTCATTTAATACTTAAATGGGTATCCTATCTGACATCTTCCTTACTTTAATTTTGGCAGATTCATGTCAAGAGAGACTGGCATAGAACATTAACTTGCTAAGGAAAAACTAAGAATAAACATGTAGATTTTACATGTTTTGCTAAAACATATGGTAACCGACTACAACTGAAAATTCTTAAGAGTAATGCATATTTGGTAGTCCTTATCTCTAACACTTAGGATGGTTGGTTGTCCGAACTCATTGTCCTCAGCCAAGGACATGATCTCCAACAGGGCATTCCAGGAACACGCTTCCTCTTTAGTCCAGTTTGGGTAAAGTGTAGGCTAAACAAACATGCAATCTGTGTCACGGTTTCCACCACATGGAGAGCAACAGCCTGAAGAGGGAAAATTTCCTTTTGATTTAGAACAATGGAAGTTTCCAATTGACATTCTGAGCTGCATGGAAAGTCTCCATGCACAGAATTTCCTCTTCTGATTTTCACTCTTCAACAGAAGACAACAACAGAAATATATGGGAAGTGTCTTTGGAGTTAGTACACTCCTCCTCCTTATGTGAGAAGGTGCTAGAGCTAGTAAACTCATCTTCTTTGCAAAATTTGCCTACTTTTGGCACATATGAACAGGGTTTGCATTCTATAAGCAACTGCTCTGAAAATCAGAATTAAATGGTGGAACCTTGTTTGTCTATTCACCTGAGATAAAATTAATCAATAAATTGCAGACCCTGAGACTTAGGGCCTAAGCAGACGAGCGGCCGTGGGCCGCCCCGGGAAGCTGCAGATTGGGGCCGAGGTATCCGCACTCCTCAGCCCCAACCCGCAGCTTCGCGGGCCCTGGAAGGAGCACTAAAATAGTGCGCCTTCCACAAGACGCCGAAAGTGCACCGCAAGAGGCCTTGGGCGCACCTTCGGTGCCTCTTCCGCCGCAGTGTGTGCGGATGCTGTGGTGGAAGTATGTCGTCAGAGCGCCGGTCGTGTGGAGCGACGGGCGCTCTGATGATGTGTTCAGGAAGGGGTTGGGGCGCCCAGCGTGAGGCTGCCCCTCCCCTTCCTTGCCTTGAAGACGGCGCAAAGCGCTGTCTTCTTAGGCCCTTAATGATGCTCCAGGAAAGTTTATTCCTTGCCCCATCTACACTGTGGTAGCATTGAAGTTCCAGGCACATTTGCTGAAAGGATTAGCTTATATTGTAGCTAAGGATCTCTCAAGGGGGAATTTTTAATTAGCTCAATTAATTATTAGGCTGTGCTACAAAACAGCCCTCTGAGACTGTTTCCCACTTAAGAGTCAAGAAATATGAATCTACAGAGGCAGAATTCTCTAAATGAATTATACTTTTATTTCACACAGCAAGGCAATCAAATACACTCACACATGAACACAAGAACTAAGGAAAATAGGAGTTAGCATTGGAATAGTTTGAGGTTCCACTAATGGCGATATTCACTCTAGACATGGTCACTCTAGATGGTTCAATTGGGATGTACTGATGTTGGACTCAACCACAGGAAGTGCTGGAACATCCACAGACTAGTCAGAATTCACAGTGACAGTGTGTCCTCGTGCATTCTATCTAGCCCAAGGAAACAAAAGAAATGTAGGTTCTTATATATGCCAAAACTAGCCCAGGGCAAGGATACATCAAAGAGCCAAATCTACATGGGAAAGAATCATTTGAGATTGGTTTTCAAAGATGGGGAACAGAGTTGTAAATTAGCCCTCTCTGGCTTGAGTATAAAACATCCTGCTGTAAATCACTTATCTTTCCTGCCTTTGGAAGTGTGAATGTTCCTTATCAGCATCTCCCAAACTATGTTTTTTTCCCCCTCTTCCTTCTCATGACTACCTTGGCTACATGACCTGGCAGTATAAGCCTCATGGCTACTATAATTCAGAGTCCATCCAGGGCCATAGAAGGGCAGCACACACCACAACATTGGAAGGTTGCCAGTGCCCATAATAATATTTCCCACTTTTGTATGGATCATGCTGGGGGGGGGGGGCTCTGCATAAGGTCCAACACCCACAGATCTGAGGTTGATGTTAGTATATGAGGAATAAAGGTGCTGAGTCAGCTTCTGATTGTGTGTAACTGAAAGTGTAGTTCACCACATCTGAAGAGTACCAGGTTGGGAAAGCCTGTACTAAGCTGAATCTTTCATCATCATCAACCAAATCAAATTGTTTTCTAGGGGACTGGTGACAATGAACTCTAAAGTATGAATTCCTGCTAAACAATAGCTGAAATAGATGTGTTTGTGTGCACGTATGTACGCACCAATACTATTGTTTTTGTTGGGAATAGCAGAAATCTTTCTTAGCAGTTTCTCATCTAAATATCATTTTGTGTCTTTGGGGGAATATTAAAATAGGGAACAGTGATGTGGATAGGAAGGAAAAATCATGACAAAACGTAGAAAACAGTTGAGCTAATTTCTGATAATAGCATAGAAATGTATTAACTGCAACACACTTATTAAGAACTAAAAGCCATTAAACCAATTGCTTTTACTCCCTAATACCATTATAATTCTTTTTTTTTTACTGAAACACCCCACAAGTTAATTCTAATCATGAAAAAAATAATCACAGCATCTCAGTCCTATAGGTGATAAGATTTGTTAAAGACACTGTACACTTGTCCTTTGCCGTTTGCAGACTTGCTGTCTGCAATCTTGGTCTTTCACAGACAGCAAGCAACAAGGGACAAAATGGCATGCACACGGCTATTCTAACCAATGGGGCTTCAGTATTTGCGATATTTCTGATGGGGGGGGCTGGAATGGATCACCTCCAAATGGGAAGGGATGAGTGTATATGCACACAAGAAAAAATGTTTCAGAGGCAACCATAAGATGAATATTAAGGAGGGTAAAGGAACATTGAAGGTTTAGAAGTAAAGACTTATAAAGAAATAAAGTTGTGGCTTAAAGGGCATTGAGTATGCTTTCCTCATATTCCATGTTATCATTAATCTACACATGATAAAGGTGTACAAAAACACTACATATACTTCCAAATAGAGACACTGTGGCTTCAAACAGCATAAGAGGCAATATTTCTCCAGCTCCAGTGGTTGTATTACAACACAGAATTCATTGAGAAAAGGAGAATATCAGTGTATCATAGTACTTTTCTAGCTATATGGGGGAGAGATTCAGGGCCTTTACAGACTGCCAGAAATAAAGCAGCTTGAGGCCACTTTAACTGTTCTGGCTTAGTGCTAAGGAATCATGGGAATTTTAGTTTTTTCTGAGCCATTGAGTCTTCTCTGTCAGAGAGCTCTGGTGCCACATTAAGCTACAGTTCTCATGATTCCCTAGCACTAGCCAGAGCAGTTAAAGTGGACTCAAGTTGCATTATTTCTGGCAGTCTGTAAAGGCCCTTTGTATTGGAACTGCTAGAGTTATTGATTCTGATCTGACTACCACTGAGTTTGTATTTTAGGAAGGGTGGGTTCAGTCTTCTGCCTAGCACTCAGGATTGATCTAATTTGAGTCATTGATGGCATAGTGAAAGGAGTGTCACTCTTCAACAGATCCATAAAGTAACAAATCATGCTGCCTGCTAAATTTTACATTAGCCAATACTAAATTGCAGTGCACTAAAAGAAGTGATATTTATCTCCTGCCCTATCTTTCTGGCCATATCATTCATAAGAATTCAAAAGCTTGTTCACTGTTTTGTAGTATTTTTGGTTGCTTCTAAGAAAAGTGTTGCTATACTGTGGAACAAAGTAGCAAAGTTTACATCGGGGCTGGCAACCTATGGCCCGCAGGCCAGTTCCGGCCCAGGTCCCAGCACTTACCGGCCCAGGCGGACCCCTGCCGCTGCCGCTGCTGGATGGGGGTGGAAAGAGGCCCCCGCTTCCTGGGTGGTTCAGGACGTCCTCCCATCCCAGGAGGAGCCCATTGAACCACCCAGGAAAAGGGGGTGGAAAGAGGCCCCCGCGTCCTGGGTGCTTCAATGGGCTCCTCCTGGGGTCGGAGGATTCCTCCGATCCTAGGAGAAGCCCATTGAAGCACCGAGGACGCGGCTAAAGGGAGGCCTCCTTCCACCCGCGGAACGGATTAATTTCGTAAGTAGAGGTACCACTGTATTTGGTTAAGAATCTTTTTTTCCTAGATTTTCCTCCTTTAAAATTGGGTGTGTCTTATATGCCGGAGCGTCTTATATGGCAAAAAATACGGCACATGTTTTGGATTGTTGTTTCTTGTAGATGATATAGAACTCAACCAAGACATTTTTTATGACTAAAGTGGAACAATGAATGGAATTATCTCCTCCCCAAGTGAGGGTACTTAATGCCCAAGGCTGTTCAATTTATCGTGATATCTGAGGTAGAAAATCCTACAAATGTAGTAACTTAATGAATGCACAGATCTGACTACCCAATGGCAGGGATGGCCTGACTTGTGATATACAGTTATATGATACTACAGCATACTCTAATTGATTAAAATGTTATTGCCATTTTCTATATTTTAAATGTATTGTAAACCTTGGAGACATCTTTCAGTATGGGGAAGGGTAGAAATATTGTAAATAGATAGATATCAGTATAGACTGTTATCTGTATGTCTGCATTCAAAATACTACTACTTAGCATTAGGTGGCTTTACACATTTAATATGTACACGTATTGAACAGGCAAAAGTATCTAATGCTGAGTAGTATTATTGACACTGATGCTGAGTAGTACTACTGAATAGGGTTTAAAGTACCTCCCTTCCAACCAAGTGTTGGGGGTCTAAAACTTCCTTTACACCTAGCCAACATAGCCAGAGGTGAGTGATTATGGGAACTGTAGTCCAGAACGATTAGAAGGCTACAGTTTCCCTTTGCTGGCTTGTCCATTATACCCCACTCAGGCTTGCAGCATTCAAGTTTGGGGAAAGATCTCTGTCTCTTTTCTAACTTACTTGAGACATTTTTAAACTAGTAGTGAAAGTGACTGCAACCAAGAGCCATTGCCCCAGCACAGCAGATACTCTTTATGTTATGACTCCCCATTTAAAGTGTAAAATCTTTTTGTTTTGTTGTTAATTTCCCTCAAGTCAATCTTGACTCATGGCAACCCTACGGGTGAGACATCTCCAAGACCTTCTGTCCTCCACTGCTCTGCTTAATTTCTGCAAACCCATACCTATGACCTCCTTAATAGAGTCCATCCATCTAGTGTGTGGCCTTCCTCTATTCCTACTTCCCTCCACCTTTCCCAGCATTATTGTTCCCCCCCCAACAGTCCTCTTTTCTCATGTTGTGTCCAAAGTACAACAGCCTCAGTTTTGTCATCTTGGGGGGGAAGCAGACGGGCAGCCATGGGCCGCCCCAGGAAGCTGCGCCGTGGGACCGAGGCATCCCCACGCCTCGGTCCCGTGGCGCAGCTTTGCCGCCCCTGAAAGGAACGCTAAATTGGCACTCCTTTCACAAATTGACGAAGGTGCACCGCAAAAGGCTGTGGCGCACCTTCGCTGACTCTTCCGCCGCAGCACGTGCAAATGCTGTGGCGGGAGGTCCTCCTCAGAGCGCCAGCTGTGCGGAGGGCCGGCTGCTCTGAGGATGACCTGGGGAAGGGGTTGGGGTGCCAATCGTGCGGCTGCCCCTCCCCTTCCCTGCCCCCAAGATGGCCCTTTAAGCCGTCTGCTTAGGGGGTTGGTTTCAAGGAAGATTTCTGGCTTGATCTGCTCTAGGACCCATTACTTTATAGTTTAGGCTGTTCATGGAATTCTCAGTGCTCTTCTCCAGCACCACATCTCAGATGAATTGATTTTCTTCCTATCATCTTTCTTAACTGGCCAGCTCTCACATCCATACATGGTAATAGCGGATACAATGGCTTGTATGATTCTAACTTTTATGCTGAGTTGTATATCTTTGCATTTTAGAATCTTTTCTAGTTTTTTTCATAGCCACCCTCCCCATTCTTAGTCTTCTTCTGGTTTCCTGACTTCAGTCCCCATTTCTATCCATGGGCCTCTGCAGACGGGCCCAAAGGAGCGGTGGATCGGGGTCGAGGCTGCTGCACCACACGGCCCCAATCCTCCCTTTTGCCGCTCCCTTAGTGGGCGGCAAAAGGCTGCCCTAAGAGCCAGCATGCAGCTCTTTAGCACCCCTTCTGATGCAGCATGTCAACAGAGTATGGTTTCAGGATCTTTTCTAGTTATGTGTCAACGGGGCGTGGCGCCAGGACATCCTCGGCATGGGGTTGGGGCGGCTGCCTCCATCTCTGGCATGAGGTTGGGGCAGCTGCCTCCATCCCCTATCTCTGCCTCCATCCCGGCCCTTTGAGTTGGTCTGTAGAGGCCCAATGTTTTATCCTAGGTATGGGAATTCTTTTACTATTTCTATTTCTTCATTATCTAGGCTGAACTTGTGAAGGTCCTCAGTGGTCATTATTTTTGTTTTCTTTATGTTTAGCATTAAGCCTGCCTTTGCACTTTCTTCTTTGATCTTCCTTAGTAGGTATTCCAGGTCTGTGAGGTTATCTGCTACTATTATAGTGTCATCTGCATATATTAGACTGTTGATATTCCTTTTGCCTATTTTCACCCCTCCATCTTCTGTGTCCAAGCCTGGTTTTCTTATCTAAAAATAAAAAATAAAAAGGCATGTCTTGGAACTGAATTCTGAGTTTCTGAAACCCAAAAGAAAATTATGACTGGTCCAGAGACCAGCACTCCTATAATGCTGCCTGCCACCTCCCAATAGCTAGACTGAGCCACTGGTTTGGATGGATAACACAAATCAGTGGAAGATAGCTGTTGATAGCCATCCTGAATAAAGGCTGTTACTTTGATCTCTGTATGTTGGCTACAAGGGGCATGGATAAATGAACCTTCAGTCAGATCCTGGGTTACTGGTTTCTCACTTACATGTCCTGCCTTTTTCCCTCCCAAGTCAAAATCCAAATTTCTGCTTTTTAGTCACACACACAAAATGAGTTTACCAGTTCCATGGCCAACTTGTTTTTGGCAGCTGGCTGTGGCTGCATCTGCACTGCAGAAATAATTCAGGTTGGCACCACTTTAACAGACATGGCTCAACAGTATGGAATTCTGGGAATTGTAGTTTTGTGAGACATGTAGCCGCTTCATGTCTCATAAAACTACAATTCCCAGAACTACAATACCCAGAGATCTTATAATCATAGAATCATAGAGTTGGAAGAGACCAAAAGGGCTCAACAAACTACAAATCCCAGAATTTCATAGCATTGAGCCATGGAGGTTTAAGTAGTGTCAACCTGGGTTATTTCTACAGTATGGGTGCAGCTTGGGAGACAAATATCCAAATAGCTGAGGTGGTCTGCTCCTGTTTTTTTCTTTATTAGCAATGAATTGTGGAAAACCCATGTAAAAATTAACATAAATATTTCAACAGGACACAATGCAGTCAATACTATTTTATACTTTTCCTCTATTTCTGTGCTTAGATTTTTTAAAAATCCCTAAATAAGGTGACACGACACTTACTTACTTCTCTCTCCCTCTCCCCCTCTCTCCATGTTCCTTGGTGTAGTTTCTAATGGCAGTGATACATATCTGTTATTTATATGTCTCTAAAATAAAACCAATTTTAATATCCTGTACAAAAGTGCAAAGGCAGACTTATTGTTGAACATAAAGAAAGCAACAAATAATGACTACAGAGAACATATACAAATTTGATCTAGACAATGAGGAAATAAAGATAGTAAAACAATTCTCATACCTGGGATCAAACATTGATAGGAATGGGGACTGCAGCCAGGAAATCAGAAGAAGACTAAGAATGGGGAGGGCAGCTATGAAAGAACTAGAAAAGATCCTAAAATGTAAAGATTTACAATTGAGAACAAAAGTTAGAATCATACAAGCCATTGTATTTCCTATTACCATGTATGGATGCAAGAGCTGGGCACGTAAGAAAGCAGTCAGAAAGAAAATCAATTCATTTGAGATGTGATGCTGGAGAAGAATGCTAAGGATTCCATGGACAGCCAAAAAGACAAACAGATGTGTCCTTGAACAGACCAAGTCAGAAATCTCCTTGGAAGCCAAGATGACAAAACTGAGGCTGTCATACTTTGGATACATCATGAGAAGGCACGATCCAATAATGACAATATTGCTAGGAAAGGTGGAAGGAAGTAGAATGAGAGGAATGTCACATGCTAGATGGATGGATTCTGTTAAAGAGGTCATGGGTATGAATTTGCAGGAACTAAGCAGAGCAGTAGAGGACAGGAGCATTTTAGATGTCTTACTCATAGGGTCGCCATGGATCAACACCAACACGAGGGCAGTTAACAACAACAAGAGATAGGATACATAGCCTTTGTCTCAATAATTATGTGATTAAGAGTCTTACATTTTGCACAAAACTAAAAAATCCTGTAAGTTAAATGACTGGTACTGCATTCAGAGGCAGTGGTCATATGAGACATATTCTCAATATCTAACCTGTCCATGTGGTTCCAAAGCATTACTAGAGCTATGTAGATGTCACTGAAGCCAGGGTTTTTTCTACTCCTCTTGCTCCTCCAAAATTGGTGAACAGGGCCTAGTGTTGAACAGATATATGAAGGAAACAAAGGAATAATAACTTCTATTTGACTGTTTATTATTTGGTTTAGTATGGCTTTGGGCACAATTGTTCTAGCATAACTAGTGGATTATTTGAATCTAGATTTCAAAAAGAGGCTTATATTGGCTGTGTCTTGTTATTTATAAAATGGAGCATAAAGGGGAGCCAACCAAAATGAGGGCATCAACAAAATGTCATTTTATCTTTTCCTTTACTACTTTTATTATCCCATGGGGAATACCTCTCGCAAATTCTACAAATTTCTTATCTAAAGTCCTATCCAATCTGGGAGCAACTGATGCCAGAGCTGAGTGGGATATTTATTTATTTATTTATTTATTTTGTAATTATGATAAATATCAATAGCCCCGTGGAATAATAAAAGTAGTAAAGGAAAGTAAAAGGAGCAAGAAGCATAATATGGTCATCTGAGTACTGAATTTAACAATCTCACAGGAAAAGTGCCCAGGGGGACAAAATTCCAACTAGAGAAATTGTATACCATGGCATGTCTAGCTCTTTCTCAGCTCTGATTCAGCAGACCTAATCTCTGAGCTACCTGGTGCAATCTAAACCTGAATTATAATTACAGACACACTAACTCAGCACAGTAGGATAATGAAAATTAGCTTTATCCTTCTCTGATCTAGATTTGGCTTCCATAATATACCATACTGTGGTGACAGTAAAAAGGTTGCATACTACTGGGGGGAGAGGGGCATTTTGCCATTACACAAGACACATACATTTTTCCCTTGTCATATTTTAGCATACATTTGTCAAAGAGAATAAATGACTTAGGGAACTGGGTATGTTGTGCCTGGAGAAGGGACGGTTAAGAGGGCATATGATAGCCCTGCTTAAATATTTGAAGGGATGCCATATTGAGGAGGGAGCTAGCTTGTTTTCTGCTGCTCCAGAGAACAGTAGCTGGAATAATGGATGCAAGCTACAGGAAAAGAAATTCCACCTCAACATTAGAAGGAACTTCCTGACCAGGAGAGCTTTTCAACAGTGGAACACATTCCTCCTGTCACTAATCCCTTGGAGTGTGGTGGAGTCTCCTTCTTTGGAGCTCTTTAAACAGAGGCTGGATGGCCATCTGTCAGGGATGGTTTGATTTTGAGTTCCCGCATGGCAGGGGGTTGGACTGGATGGCCCTTGTGGTCTCTTCCAACTCTATGATTCTATGATTCTATGGCAAGGTCTTCTTGCTCAGGCTAGATTAAAAGATGTGGAGATATTTTATTAAAAAATATGACTTTCTCACCCACTCAAATGTAGAAGGTGTCAGGTTTAGGAAAATCAGAACTCTGTGAAATCAGTAAACCAGCCAATAGCAGCAATCAGGAGTTTATTGAATACACAAAGTCAGTATTTCACAGCACTGCGTTTAAGCCAGAACTGCCCCCCCAACATCACAGCCCCATAATTAAACACAGTCAAATCTTTACCCCACCCACTGGACATTTAGGCGCGCAAACCCATCTCCACCTACATTTCCCACAGTTTCGTTTCCCCAACTCCATCACCCCCTCCTTAGCTCATCCCATACCAACTGCTCCAAGGAGTACTATCCTCCCTTCCAGTTCTCAGCATGCCAAAGCACCCATTATCAAAACACCCCAGCAGCTACACACATCCCATCCCCCCAGACCTTCCAGCTCCTTCCAGTCTATTCTCCTTCCAGCTTACTCCCATTAACCATCACCCCCCCAACCTATTCTGGCAGGACCTGAACCCAGGTCCTGACAGTCCACCCCCCCAAAATATATCACCACCCTAAAAATTAACAACAAGACCAACAAAAAGAAAAGCAGAAAGCAAACAGAATAGAAAAGCATTCAACCACCCTCTGGCTTGTTAGGATAAGCACGATGAAATGCAGCAACCAATTTATCAGCCTTGACATGTTTAGCATGAACCCATTCAGCATAGTCCAAAGGAAAATGCTTCCATTTGACCAAGTAATACAATCCCCCCTTATGAAATTTAGAGTCCAAAATCTTGGAAATTTCGAAGTGACTTTCACCATCAATCAACATCGGTAAGGGTGGAGTCTTCACAGTTCTTCCCATACCTTCAGTAAAAGCAGGTTTCAGCAGACTGAAATGAAAAACAGGATGCAAATGTCTAAATTCTTTAGGCAAAATTAACTCAGCTGTAACATCATTAACCAGTGTTTTAACAGGAAAAGGGCCAATAAATTTAGGCCCCAGCTTTTTAGAAGGTTGTCTGGGCTTCAATTGTTTGGTAGACAAATATACCAGATCACCCTGTTTAAGTTGCCAATTTTCTTTTCGATATTTGTCAGCAAAACGTTTATAGGTAGCTTTGGCACTCTCTAAAGCTTTGACTATAAGTGGCCAACTCCCAGCGGCAGCGGCGACAGGACCATCTGCCTGGGCCCCTTCTCCTGGCCCCATCGCCCACGGCCCCGCGGCCAGCTCCACCGGCGCGGAGGAGGAGGAGGAGGAAGGCGGGACCATCTTCAGGGCCTTCAAAGGCCCCACTGAGCCTTCCCTTCCCCTCCCAGCGGCAGCGGCGACGGGACCATCTGCCTGGGCCCCTTCTCCTGGCCCCATCGCCCACGGCCCCGCGGCCAGCTCCACCGGCGCGGAGGAGGAGGAGGAGGAAGGCGGGACCATCTTCAGGGCCTTCAAAGGCCCCACTGAGCCTTCCCTTCCCCTCCCAGCGGCAGCGGCGACAGGACCATCTGCCTGGGCCCCTTCTCCTGGCCCCATCGCCCACGGCCCCGCGGCCAGTTCCACCGGCGCGGAGGAGGAGGAGGAGGAAGGCGGGACCATCTTCAGGGCCTTCAAAGGCCCCACTGAGCCTTCCCTTCCCCTCCCAGCGGCAGCGGCGACAGGACCATCTGCCTGGGCCCCTTCTCCTGGCCCCATCGCCCACGGCCCCGCGGCCAGCTCCACCGGCGCGGAGGAGGAGGAGGAGGAAGGCGGGACCATCTTCAGGGCCTTCAAAGGCCCCACTGAGCCTTCCCTTCCCCTCCCAGCGGCAGCGGCGACGGGACCATCTGCCTGGGCCCCTTCTCCTGGCCCCATCGCCCACGGCCCCGCGGCCAGCTCCACCAGCGCGGAGGAGGAGGAGGAGGAAGGCGGGACCATCTTCAGGGCCTTCAAAGGCCCCACTGAGCCTTCCCTTCCCCTCCCAGCGGCAGCGGCGACAGGACCATCTGCCTGGGCCCCTTCTCCTGGCCCCATCGCCCACGGCCCCGCGGCCAGTTCCACCGGCGCGGAGGAGGAGGAGGAGGAAGGCGGGACCATCTTCAGGGCCTTCAAAGGCCCCACTGAGCCTTCCCTTCCCCTCCCAGCGGCAGCGGCGACAGGACCATCTGCCTGGGCCCCTTCTCCTGGCCCCATCGCCCACGGCCCCGCGGCCAGCTCCACCGGCGCGGAGGAGGAGGAGGAGGAAGGCGGGACCATCTTCAGGGCCTTCAAGGGCCTCACTGAGCCTTCCCTTCCCCCTCCCCAACAGCAGTGGGACTGTTTACTCAGGACTGCCCTGGCCTAAAGCTGATGATCTCATCTTAGCCATCGGATGGCCTTGAGTTATCTTTCCCTATCTACTATTGTGAGGGCCTTCATGCAGCTGCGGCTGAAGCGACAGATTGGAGTCAGCTGGGTGTCCATCTCCCCTTTCGTATGCTGGTGCTGACCATGGCCTGGGAGCGGGTATTCAGGTGGTGTGGGGGAGGGGGAGGTATGGCGGTAATAGAGCCAACAGATGTTACAAAAGAAGGAGGGATCGATGTCTGATATCTATCCCACCTTCAGTTGGCCCTATTTCCCAGGATAACTTGGGGAGCGTGCCAGCCATTCCACTGACCCTTAATCTGCTCCTTTGCAATGCCAGGTCGGTTAAAAATAAAACACATATCATCCATGACCTCTTAATGGATGAGGCTGCCGACCTGGCATGCTTCACTGAGACCTGGCTGGGGGATGCCAGCTCCGCAACTTGGGCGCAGGCTCTCCCAGCTGGGTTCTCAGTTATTGAGCAGGTGAGGGAAAGTGGGCGGGGGGGTGGTATAGCCTTGGTCCATAGGAACACCTTGACCTTGATCAGGAAACCTACCCGGAAAACGACGCACATCGAGTGTATGTACCTTAGCCTGAAGACCAGGGATAGTTTGGGGATTCTGTTGGTATACCGGCCACCCCGTTGCTTAACAGACTCCCTGACCGAGCTGACCTCCCTGGTTTCTGAGTTGCTGCTGGAATCGCCTAGACTTTTGGTTCTGGGCGATTTCAACATCCCACTTGAAACCAGGTTGCAAGATCTAACAGGCGCAGCTCGGGAGTTCATGGAGACCATGACTAACATGGGCCTATCCCAGTTGGTTGACGGGCCCACGCATTGTGCTGGTCATACCCTCGATGCGGTCTTTAGTACGGAGCAGGAATATCCGTGGGCGAAGATCAAAAATATCTCCGCCCTGTCATGGACGGATCATTTCCTGATCAAGGCGGAACTAAAGGCTATTACCCACCCTCCCGGGGGTGGCGGACCTATTAGAACGGTCCGCCCTCGAAGGCTAATGGAACCGGTTGGTTTCCAGAAAGCCTTAGAGGGTTTAATGGTTGGTAATGCCGGTGATTCTGTCGAGGCCCTGGTGGACACTTGGAACATCGATCTCACCAGGGCTATCGACACAATCGCTCCCAAGCGTCCTTTCCAGCCCGCTTCGAATCGTAAGCCCTGGTATACCGAGGAGCTTAGGAGGATGAAGCGAGCTGGACAACGACTAGAGTGCGAATGGCGGAAGACCCGTCTCTTATCCGACAGAACTCGCCTTAGGAAACATCTTGATTCCTATAGGGAGGCTTTGCGTGCAGCGAGGAAATCTTTCTCTTCTGCACGCATTGCGTCTGCAGAGTCCCGCCCGGCAGAGCTGTTTAGGGTGGTGGGGGAGTTGACGAAGGTTCCGCCTGCGCCGAATCCCCTACTTAACCCAACAACAGCCTGCTGTGAGGCTTTTAATATTCACTTTGCAGATAAAATCTCTCGGATAAGAGCCGACTTAGACGCCATTGTTTTGGCAGACTCCGTAAACGAGGTATCCAGGAACTCCGTTGATGGCACTTTACTGGATCAATTGCAATCTGTGAGTACCGAGGACGTGGACAAGCTGCTGGGAAGTGTGAGGAAGACAACCTGCCCCCTCGATCCCTGTCCATCATGGCTGGTCGTCCAGGGGGGGCACGCGTTGAGGGTGTTCCTTCGGGACACAATCAATGCGTCATTCAGGGAAGGCAAGGTACCATCTTGCTTAAAGGAGGCGGCAGTTAAGCCACTCCTGAAGAAGCCTTCCCTGGATCCCCTGGATAGAAACAACTATAGACCAGTCTCCTTGCTCCCTTTTTTGAGCAAGGTGATCGAGAGGGCAGTTGCTTCCCAACTCCAAGCAGTCTTGGATGAAACCGATTATCTTGATCCATTTCAAACCGGCTTCAGGACAGGATTTGGAGTGGAGACTGCCATGGTTGCTCTGACCGATGACCTCCGCTTGAGTATCGACAGGGGTAGTGTGACCTTGTTGGTGCTCTTGGATCTCTCTGCAGCCTTTGACACCATAGATCACGCCATCCTCTTAGATCGCCTGAGAGAGTTGGGAATTGGAGGCACTGCTTTGCAGTGGTTCCACTCCTTCCTCTCGGGCAGATCTCAGAGGGTGAGGCTCGGGGACAGTTGCTCATCTAAAATCGAGCTTAATTGTGGTGTCCCTCAGGGTGCCATCCTGTCCCCGATGTTATTCAATATTTACATGAAACCGCTGGGAGAGATCATTCGGAGGCATGGAGCTCGGTGTCTTCAGTACGCTGATGACACCCAGATTTATCTCTCCATGACCAGATCATCGTCCCAGACTTCAGATGGCGTCTCTCCTCTTAATGAATGTCTTAGAGCGGTAATGGATTGGATGAGGAAAAATAGATTGAAATTGAATCCAGACAAAACGGAGGTACTTGCAGTTACAGGCCCGAAACCAGATTTGGGAATACAGTCTCCAGTCCTGGATGGAGTCACACTCTCCTCTAAGGACTGTGTTCGCAGTTTGGGGGTGCTCCTAGATTCATCGCTTCACATGACTAGTCAGGTGAATGTGGTGGTCAGGAGCGCTTGTTATCAGCTTCGGCTGATACGCCAACTGCGCCCTTATCTGGACAGAAGGGATCTGGAAACTGTGGTACACGCCCTGGTAACCTCACGTCTGGATTTCTGCAACGCACTCTACATGGGGCTACCCTTGTGCCTAACCCGGAAACTTCAACTGGTACAGAACATGGCAGCCAGATTAATTACGGGAACATCTAGGAGGGAGCACATAACTCCAGTGCTTAAATCCCTCCACTGGCTGCCCATCAGTTTCCGGGCACAGTACAAGGTGTTGGTTATGACCTTTAAAGCCCTACATGGCTTGGGCCCATCTTACCTCAGGGACCGCCTCTCCCCATATGATCCCCCCCGCGCCCTTCGATCCTCTGGGAGGAATCTGTTACAGCCAATAAAGACCAGGCTGTCCCAGACCTCCCAGAGGACCTTTTCCGCAACCGCTCCCAGACTCTGGAATGGCCTGCCGGATGAGATCCGTCTTATTACCACTCTCACTGCTTTCAAGAAAGCAGTAAAGACGGATCTCTTTCGGCAGGCCTTCCCGGAATAACGGTCAGCCCACAAAGGGGCCCCCATTTGTCTGTCTCCTGTTAAAGCTTTGTTTTTAATTTTATTAATTTAACTAATGTAGTTTTTAATTAATCCTGGTTTAATTCTATTTTAAGGGGATGGGGTGAGGGGAGGAAGGGACTATGGGGAGAGGGAATGCTTTTAACGTTGTTCTGTTTTAAATGCTGCTGTTACCCGCCCCGATTGCCTGGCAGAGGGGCGGGCTACAAATAAAAATTATTATTATTATTATTAACCCTTTTGTATTTTGTCTAGCCATTGGGTGACAATACATGGGTCAGTGGAGTTAGCTTGAATCTCAGGCAATAGTTTAGGCTCATATCCATATACAACTTCAAAAGGAGAATGTCCAGTGCTTTGGTGTATGGCTCCATTAAAAGCAATCTCAGCATGTGGCAACAATTCATACCAATTGTCCTGTAAATGATTGACATAACAACGCAAATATTTCTGTAAAGTCTGGTTCGTGCGTTCTGATTGGACGTCCATTTCAGGGTGACGAGAGATGCTAAAAGCCAATTGCACCCACAATTTGGATTGCAGTGCTTTCCAAAATTTTGAGGTAAAATTACCTCCCCCCCTCGGTCCGAGACAATCTTACTAGGCAGGCCATGAAGTCGATATATGTGTTGTATGAACATCGTAGCCAATCTAGGGGCAGAAGGCACCCCCTTGCACCCCACATAATGTACTTGTTTAGATAACAAATCGGTGACCACCCAGATAGTGTCTCTGCCATGACTCTTTGGCAAATCAGTAATAAAATCTGTTTGCTTTCTGCTTTTCTTTTTGTTGGTCTTGTTTATATTGTCATTGGATTTTTTAACTGTGTCACTGTTTAATACTGTTTTAAGGGGGGGGAGAGATATGTTGTTTATTGTAACTGTTTTTATGTTGTAAACCGCCCGGATTGGGCAACCATTGGGCGGTATATAAATAAATTTTATTATTATTATTATTAAAATCCATGGCGATATGCTTCCAAGGGCCACTAGGGGTCTCTAAAGGACGTAATAGTCCACTAGGTTTTCCCACCAAAGGTTTTGCTGTGGCACACACAGAACAGCTTTTTATATATTGGTCAATGTCAGTTCTCATACCTTCCCACCAAAATTGTTTTCTGATCAAGTGCAAAGTTTTTGCAAATCGCCAATGACCAGCAGCTTTGCAATCATGAAAAGTTTTCAACACTTCTAATCTTAAGGAGGAGGGTACATATATTCTGGGTCCTTTGTACCATAATCCTGATTCCCTTTCCATCAGTTCATGTCTATGTTCTGCCAGCCATTGGTCTGATGCAGACTGTTGTCTAATGTTCTCATGCAGAGGGTCTAAAACACTGTCTGTGCCCTTAGTTTGTTGTTTGGTTTGACTTCGCGTAATTACTGCCATTCCCAGCTGGGTTGGCGAAAATAAGGTCTGCATCGGTTCTGATTTTGCCCATGTGTTGTGGCAATCTCGACAAGGCATCAGCTAACCCATTGTCCTTTCCAGGGATTAATTTGAGAATTAAATTATATTTGTAAAAGTCTTTGGCCCATCTGCGCTGCTTGGGTGTTAACTTGCGAGGGGCCTGCAAAGCTTCTAAGTTGTGGTGATCTGTCCACACCTCAAATGGATGAGAGGCTCCCTCTAAATATTGTCTCCCTGACTGGCTTGCCTCTCCCCATCGGTTGAGGTCGCTGGGACTTAGTTTCTCCCCGCACCTGCATTACTGCCACTCTCTGCTTCACAAGTTTCACTGTCTCACGAGCCATTTCTGCTTCTCCCGCTAATCGAATCCACCCCCTCAGCGTAGTGGGATTTCCTCGGTTTATTGCACACTCAAGAATTTCTGGGTGGCCATCTCTGAAATATTGGATCCCAGTAGACTCTGGCCAGTCTGGGATCATGGCTGCTAGACTATGATATTCTGTTGCATATTCAGCCACAGACCTTAGCCCTTGCATCAGGGTGGTTATCTTGGCTCTAGCCTTCTTGGATCTCATTGGGTCCTCAAATCTTGATCTAAGAGCCACCATAAACTCTTGCAAATTCTGCAACTCCGGGGTGCCACTGTCGAATAACTGCACCACCCAATCCGCAGCTTCTCCTTCCAAATGAGCTGCCACACACCTAACTCTAGAAGCTTCTGTGGCAAAAGAGTGGCCCCATTCATACATGTGACCAGCCACTGTTGTTAGAAAATAGGGGAGCGCCTGGGGTTGACCATTGAATTTCACCCCTATTCTCCTAGCTGCTGGGTCTTGGAATCTCACCACCGGAGGCATGGGTATGATTGCTATTGGGGGACCTCTCACCTGGGCTGCCGGAGCCTGTGTTGCCTGGGGTGCTTCCGTCCTTGGTGCAGCTGCTCCCGCCTGGTCCCCTTGTATCAGGTCCATCATCTCGCTGAGATTTTGAGCCAATTCACCCACCTTTCCTCGCAGCTCCTTTACTTCTCCACGCATCTCTTCTTCATCCTCTGAGTAATCCGCTGGTTTTTCAACTAGATCGCCCACGCCGACATCCCAAGCTGAGACTCTGCCAGCTCTCCGTTGTTCGCGGGTTCGCCCCTGGGAGGGTCCCCTGGGGGGGAGCCACCTGTCTTCACTGGTACTAACAGGGGTGTCTTCCAGTGTCCATTCCCACTCCTTGGGCCTTGCCCCTTCCATCTGAGGCCTCTCCTTGGCCTCAGTGGGCACTGTGGCTGGCAGGGCACCAGCCCCTTCTGTCTGAAGTAGAGGTTGTTCAGCCTGGCTCGGATCCATCGCCCCAGACTTACAAGAGTTCTAGCTTACTGTCAGGTTTAGCAAAACCAGAACTCTGTGAAATCAGTAAACCAGCTGATAGCAGCAATCAGGAATTTATTGAATACACAAAGTCAGTATTTCACAGCATTGTGTTTATGCCAGAACTGCCCCCCCAACATCACAGCCCCATAATTAAACCCAGTCAAATCTTTACCCCACCCACTGGACATTTAAGCGTGCAAACCCATCTCCACCTACATTTCCCACAGTTTTGTTTCCCCAACTCCATCACCCCCTCTTCAGCTCATCCCATACCAACTGCTCCAAGGAGTACCATCCTCCCTTCCAGTTCTCAGCATTCCAAAGTGCCCGTTATCAAAACACCCCAGCAGCTACACACATCCCATCCCCCCAGACTTTCCAGCTCCTTCCAGTCTATTCTCCCTCCAGCTTACTCCCATTAACCATCACACACCCCCCCAACCTATTCTGGCAGGACCTGAACCCAGGTCCTGACAGGAGGGGGAGAGACATTGCTTTTAAAGCACATTATAGTGCAACTCTACATTGTTTTGCGTAGTCCTCATTGTTTACACGAGAGGATGTATGCTTGGCAATATATAGTATTTTTACACTTATTTTGTGATCACAGAAGAAGAATTTACTTTCTACTTTCTAAAGATAGTGAAAAGAGAATGGAGAAGGAAGCTTTTTAAAAAATTGCTTCTCTTTTTGCCCATGGGCAGATGATATAATCTCTTGGCAGGTTTTATAATGAAAGAGACCATTATTCTGTCTTACCTTTCCTTTCAAAATGGAGCCATAGAATTTTTAATCTTAAAATTCTTTTCCTGAGAATCCTGAAGGCATGCTCATGTTTTACTTTAATGTGTATTTAATTAATTGCTTAAATTTTATGATGTCTCATTATAAAAGATAACTGCTTCTACTGTTTTGTTGTTGTTGAGCTGGACTCCAAGAAGCTAACCAATAATAATGAAACTACAACACAAACTGGGATTGATGCTGTTTCAGAAATTGACATGGAGCTGTGGTAAGGGAGTGTGACAAGGGAATATGACAAAAGCACTATCAGCACACAAAACTAGTTACATCATTCTTTGAATTCAGGACATTATTAACTAATGAAAATATTTGTCAACATCCAGGAGAGTGGCTTATCTATTCCTCAACTGGCCATTGAAATTTCATGGATGATGAGTAGTTCCAGCATTTATCACCTCAAATTCCACCCCAACCAAACTTGCTTATCATTTATTATTCTCACGCCTGCTTTCCAACCCAAGGTCTATGTTGCTCACTATCATGAGCATTTTTTTCTGGTTCCTTCCTCATGAACATTCCCCTTTCAAAAGCTTCTAAGCTGTGCAATTTTAAAACTAGATTTGCACTAGTGTAGTTGGAAAATCCATCTTAGGTGTAGTTGAAATATGTTGCAGTTTGCTAAGCTGAACTGGTCTCACATTCCCTGCATTTCGACACACAAGGATGCATACAGAGAGTTAAAATATTAGAAGTGACATGCCTGCATTTAAAATATTGTATGACTGCAATATCCAGCATTATTTCCAATATGCATGATTTAATAATGGTTTAATAACTGAGAATCTGTTTTCCCCCCGAATTCAATTATTTGAAACTTATAAGCTTGTAAAAACAATAATTGATAAAGTGAGTAGTTCTAATTCTGTAAATTTCTGATTAAGGAGAGGATGAGATATTATACATCTTGTAAAAAATTCTTTGCTTTTAAATGATAACAGATCTCTTTCTGCAAGCCACAATATCCCCCTTTCAACTCTTTAAAGAGAAATTGGTTCAGTCAGCACTTTAGCCAACCCCCCGCCCCCCCAAAAAAAACCCACGGTGTTTGAACACAAATGTTTTCTGCTAGATTACTTGTGCAAAACTGACATCAAAGCTCATCTGTATGCTGCATAAGAAACTCTCCTGAGCTTCTCGCATTGGTATCAGAAGTTAGCCAGAGGACTGAATAGTCAGACTCAGCATTTAGTTGATAAGGTAAAAATAATAACTGAAGAATGGAAGCACTTATTTTACCAAGAAAATGCTGTTTTGCAATTTGAAATGCTATGTTGTATTTGGAATGCATTTATTACTATAGTAAATCTATTTTTCTTTCCCAGACAAGAGTTGCTCTCTATTTTAAGTGTATTTATTCAAGAGACTGCAACTGAAAAATTGATTTTCCCAAAAAAAGTATTTGCACACTGGTGCAATAATACAGTCGGACATCCTTATCCATGGATATTTTTTTATCCATGGATTCAAGCGTCCACGGCTTGAAAATATCCAAAAAAAGTATAAATTCCAAATACTAAACCTTGATTTTGCCATTGTATGTAAAGGACACCATTTTACTATGCCATTTTATTTAACGGGACTTAAGCATCCTCCAGCAAATAACAAAGGCTCACTGTATTACATATATCTTACTCATGTTGCCCTTATTCAGAGGTACAACTATTGAGGCAGTCTTCCTCAGTTTAGAGACATCCAAGTGTGCTGGACAACATCTATCATTGTAGCCAGATTTGGGAGGATCTGGAGGCCATATTCTGATTCTACAACTGTCATGGGAGGGTCTTCAAGATCAAACCAGAAATGACAATATGTTTGGAATGAATGCTACTTCAATTTTTTAAAAGGGTGCGTGTGTCTGTTTTGCTTGTTGTTGTTTAAACTTGATGTGGATTTGTGCCTCCATAGTGTAAAAATTTTGCAAGATCGGCAGGTTGGCAGTTCATGGCCCGGGTGCTGAATGATGAGGTGAGCTCCTGTCACTAGTCCCAGCTTCTGCCAAACAAGCAATTTGAAAACATGCAAATGCAACTAGATAAATAGGTACCACTTTGATGAGAAGGTAAACAGCATTCTGTGCAATCATGCTGGCCACATGATCACAGAATAGTCTCTGACAACGCTGGCTCTTTGGCTTAGTAATGGAGATGAGCACCACCCCCTATGGTTGGACATGAGTTGACAACCTTGTCAACGGGGAATACCTTTACCTTTTTATTCATTTCTATAAACAAAAATTTCTTTCTGAATAGTTTCCAAGGCCTTGGGGAACTACATGCATTTCATACTCTACATCAGGGGTAGGCAACCTTTCCCCTTTAAGGGCCGAGGGACTTCAGCTCCCAGAAGCCTCAGCCATGTTGGCCAATAGCCCCATGTTGGCCAATAGCTCCTGGGATTCTGGGAGCTGAAGTCCCTCGGCCCTTAAAGGGGAAAGGTTGCCTACCCCTGCTCTACATGATTATTACTTCTGATGCAGATGTAACACCCTCTGGGTTCTATCAGGGCAACTATAATTGAATATTGCAAACACAATCACAATTTTAAGTCCCAATGTATATTTTTTTAACAACAATACAACACGTTATACATTAATTTAGACACATATTTACTGTCCCTCAAGTTCCAAGCATCCAATGAGGTGCCAGTGCATAACTTTGATTGCAGGATTCTTCTTCCTGTATTGCTTAATTGTACAACAACATTCAAATGCAAATCTTAAATCCCAAAATTAAAAAGAGGCAAATGCAATGTAGCAAATGTACAATATAGAATTCATCATTTTGTTTCCCTCCTAAATATACAGCTGAAAATCCAGCAACTTTATTCAAAGTGAAAATGGACTACTTCTTAGCCCTGGCAACTACAGCTCCTTTCCAACTTTCCTACTCAACTCTCCAGCCTGTATAACTACATACTTAGCATTTCTTCACCCACAGGGCCAAACCTCATAGGGATTACATAGCCATATTCAGATACTATGAGTATTCTATATCAATTCTATATATTAAAAAGCAGTGGCCTAACTTTGGGGCACATTCAGTTTATTTTTCGATATTATATGAAATAAGATTGCATCTCAAGCACTAGAGAAATTGTTTGTTTATTGATTCCTCAACTTCAAAACAGCCCTCAAGGATTACAAGATGCAATTGAAAAAGAAACCATAAACTTTAGAAATACAACAAAATCCAAGAGCCCCTTTACATTCCAGGATTATACCATTAAGATATCACTTTAACTGCCCATGGTCTCATCTAATGGTGTATCCTGGGATTTTCAGTTTGGCAATGGCTATTTAGAATTCTCAGCTATGAGCTCAAGTGCCAAACTAGAAATCCCAGATTTCAACAGGATGTAGCCACAGAAAGCAGTTAAAGGAATCAGTATGTTATATCTCTATAGTGTGAAAGGATCCCAGGATCAAAACAGTAGATGGAAATTCTAGATATGCAAAAGAAGGGATGTTTTAAACTTCAGAAACTGTTTTATACTTAAGGAAGATTGACTAGCCTTTGTCTCCATATTTCTGTATCTGACATGCAGTCTAGTTGTACCTATGCATAAATCATTTTTTTAAAGAAATGCATAAACCTAAATTTAGTAAGGCTTGGTGCAACATAAATAAGGATTGCAATAAATTGGGCCCAGGGGTAGAGATTAAGAGGGCAAAAAGGAATATGCCATGAAGAGGTAGGCTGTGTGGGGGGTGGGGGGGGGGAGGAGGAGAGATTATTAACAAGGTTCAAAACTTGCTTTTGCATATATAGTCAAAATGTGTTGCAGAGCAATGATTTGTCAATTTGCCCTAAGGGCCCATTATTGTTAATGGGCTTTGTTCATTAGTAATTAGATTTCTAGCATAAATTGGTAAAAGGCAAGGATATTTCTGATAGTCATTGAAGACTAATAACTTGCATGAAATATGGAGTGAAGCAAAACCTGAATACTGTTGTTACCTTTTGAGAATCCTTGAATCTTCATAATGAAGTAAAAGGAGAAAAAAATGCTCTATATCTAAAAAATGAATAGTCTTCCTATCAGCCTTATTGTAATAACAATTATGCAAGTAGTAGAAGAAAAGTTTACACAAAGTATCTGGAGCTACTTCACAGTGTATGAAGGAGCTGTGAAACTTTTTTTTTTTTTACTCTCCTAATATCTTGCTCCATGTCTGCAATGTATCCAGTTTTCTATTGCAAAGAAAAACTCAATGAGTACCTTACTATCTGGCAGCCAAGGAGCAAGAAGTTTAAATGGTTCCCATTTCTGCAGCTGCCACTGCCATCTTCTCTGTCTGGGAAAGGATTGGAGATGGGGTGGATCTGAATTTTTTAAAACAACAACAGCAACAACAACAGTGAATAATCTTATGCAGCTTTATATGATAGTTTAAAGTGAGTGTCAGTCTGTATATCATTTCTGTCATACAAATCCATATGCTTGATCTAAGTCAGCAAAGTTTTTGAATGAGACCAAAACAGTAGCAGCAGTCAGATTTTGAATATAATCTATTAAATACAGATTTCTGAAGGCTTTGCTCAAGAATTCACATTTAACAACAATGCAAAAACAACTTTTCTAATGGTTTTATTTTTGTTCACCAGCCATGAAGCAATGAGACCAGACACATTATTTGGGGTTAAGCAAGTTTCATCTTTATTGATCCTAACCTTATTTAAATGTTTGAGGCCTGAGGCTGAGAAAATGAAGGGGAAAGAATCCTAGTATGGATTTAACTGAGGCCCAGATGTCAAATTATGACACATCCCCAGCACCCAGGGCAATCCAGACCCCCAGGACAAACACCAGTTCCCAGGGCAATTCAGAGAGATTGGTTGCTCTCTCAAATGGTCTATTTAGAGGGCCAAAATTGTGTAGGGCTTGACAGATTAAAGCTTTTCCTTTAAGTAGGCTTAAAGTAGGCATGGTGGATGCCCCAACCTCTTCCCGAAGGCATCGTCAGAGCGCCGGCCCCTCTGCACGGCTGGCGCTCCGACTATGCCTTCCCGCCACAGCAGCCGCACACGCTGCAGTGGAAGAGTCGCTGAAGGTGCGCTGCCAGCCTTTTGCAGTGCACCTTCGGTGACTTGTGGAAGGAGTGCTATTTTAGCGCTCCTTCCTGGGGCGGTGAAGCTGCGCTGTGGGGCCGAGGTGTGGGGATACCTCGGCCCCGTGGCACAGCTTCCCGGGGCGGCCCATGGCCGCCCGTCTTCTTCCACCCCCAAGTTTCACAAAACAAACTTAAATCTTGAAAGCTGCAGACTTCCATTGCCCTGCTGGCTCAGGCCCAAAGCTGAAGGAGTTGACACTGTCCCAATCCTGTGTGGCTGATGAGAGGGCACAGGGCCTGCAGGGCATTGAGACTCTGAATTGAGCCATTTGGAAGCATCTATGCTCCCCTTGATAGCTGTTGCCCTACAGGCAAATTTCCTTTCTTACAAAGCAGGCGACTCAAAGCCTCCACTAATGTTGAAAGTCCCTGCTAAAGCAGCTGCTTGTCCTGTGTGAAGACCCTGTACACCCCATGAGCTTCCCATTCTAGTATGATTGAAATGCTCTTGTGTAGGTGCTTCAGCAGACTCATCTGGTGAACTATACACTGCTTTGGTGTCATCACTGGTGACAGTAGACGTCAGGTCCACCATACTGCTCCCAGCTGATATGCTGGCTTCTCTTCCATGTTCTTGTTTCTTTAGAGCAGGGGTAGGCAGCCTTTCCCCTTTAAGGGCCGAGGGACTTCAGCTCCCAGAATCCCAGGAGCTATTGGCCAACATGGGACTATTGGCCAACATGGCTGAGGCTTCTGGGAGCTGAAGTCCCTTGGTCCTTAAAGGGGAAAGGTTGCCTACCCCTACTTTAGAGCCTCAAGATGAGACAAAACCATCTTATTAAAAGGCTTCCTTGAACCCTGTGACTTTTCACCAGGAGGAGAGGATGCCATTTTTCCAACTCCTCTATCTTGGCCAAGATAAGAGCTTCTCTACTTCATACCCAGATGAAGGGGAGGAAATAGGAAATGGATGCTTAGCTGGTTGTTTTCTGCCAAGGGCCTTGCCCTTGGCAGAACCAGAAGCATTCTTGGGAGCCATAGTCAAAAGCTATGGGTCACCTGCAGCTTATCCCTCAGCACCTGCTATTGGTTAGCAGTAATCATACCTACTTCCAAGATCAGCCCAGCTTTCAAGATAAGAAGGGATCTGACTGATAATTATTTGAGATAATGATTAATTCTGTTCAAAACATAGTAATTGGATATGATCAACAGCTAATTTGCTCTAGTAATGTAACCAATCAGGTGGCACTATTGAGCCCTAGTGGCTCAGTGGTTAAATGCCTGTACTGCAGCCACTCACTCATAAACCACAAGGTTGTGAGTTCAGTACTAGCCAGGGCTCAGGCTTGACTCAGGCTTGTATCCTTCCGAGGTCGCTAAAATGAGTACCCAGCTGTTGGGGGACAATGAGCTTACAGTTGTAAACTGCTTAGACACTGCATAGTGTGGTATGAAGTGGTATGTAAATGAAGCTGCTTTGCTTTTACTTTAACACAAGTAAACTTGGTAAACAAGTTTGGTAAATTGATCCAATTAATCCCTTGAATTAGACCTCCAATCAAATCTGACAGTATTAGTATTAATATTGATGGCTTTCTTGCAGCAAAGTTTTAACCCAATCAAACAAACCAATTTGAATAATTAATTAGAAAATCCAATCAAATTATTAATTAACCAATTAATTCAATCAAAATTATTTCAGTGTCAGATCCATAAGTGTATGGACCTGTCATGATAAAGGATATGAGAGGATAAGGATAAATGATATGGTGAAATAATGATATAGAGAAATAAAGGAAAACCGAAAAGTGGGGTGTAATCTGAATAAAATGCAAACCAGAAGACAGATGGGCAATAGCAGGAGAGGTTAAGTTTTATGACTCTGTTTACTTCCTAGGACAAGACTTTGATGACCAACAAGGTGACACTTTCTGGGTTAGATAGATTGATATGGATGATGGGGGAAAGTAGAAAGTTTAAAGAGCTCTTTGATGTGCTTGAAAGCATGCTAACAGCGGTTGGGGAAGGAGGGGTTGGAGGGGAAATCTTAAAGTGTGAATCATTCTGGAGGTACTCAGATTTGACACTAACATGTCTGTGGCACATCTCTATCCCAAAAATAAAGCTGTAGTACTTTTATCACTACCATGCTGTTCTGGATCTTGAGGTTTGGATCTGTTAAATATAACATTCAGTTAACCAATTAATTACCTCTTTGTAAAGCAACCAGGTCTGAATGAAATCCAGATTAATTCAACTAAGAGCCTCTGCAGACTGGCCCAAAGGGCCAGCCTGGAGGCAGAGATGGGACAGGGCAGCCACACGCCAGCCACCCCAACCCCATGCTGATGCCATCTTGATGCCATATGCTGTTATGCATGGCGCGCAGCGTCAGGACACCCTCCCACTACAACATCTTAATGCACTGTGCCGGAAGGGGTGAGGAAGAGCCGTGCACCGGCCCTTAGGGTGCCCTTTTGCTGCCCCTAAAAGGAGCAGCATTTTGCTGTTGTTTCTGGGGTGGCAAAAGGGAGGATCGGGGCCGTGGCATGGGATAGCCGTGGCCCCGATCTGCTGTTTCCCGGGGCGGCCCAGAGCCACCCATCTGCAGCCCCCCCTATATGAATTCAATCTGAATTCAAGATAATTGAACTAAAAGTCCATCAGCATGAAGAAGCATTGCCTCCCCCACTGGTTCTCAGAAGATGGTGACCTTTATGCAGATATCCAGTCCAATGTGGCTGTGTGTTGCTTTTCTCCCCCGTACAATCAGAGCATGATGCAACAAGAGGCAAAGGAGGAGTCTCCTCTCCCCCCATGTACACACTCCCACACACCAGAATTAACCACTCACTCCCATTCACATACAATCAAGGTGAAACAAGCAATCTAGGATCAATAGCTTCCCCCCCCACACACACACACACACATATACAAACAGAAGCCAGGAGAAGGAGAACAGACAAGGAAACATTCACAAACACTTGCACGCAGAGTGTTAAGAAGAAGGAGGGCTGGCAGGAAATGACCACACTCCCACATGCTCATACACAAAATCAAGATAAAGGAGGTCAGGCAAGAGCTAATCACACATGTTCACAACAGCAATCCAGAGACATCCAGAAGGAAGGCAGCCAAGGAGAAAAGTTTTAACCCAAATGAGAGGGTGGGGATATTCACACACATGCACACAAGCAATCAAGTGGCAATCCAGAAGAAGGAGAATCCAGAAAGAGGAGGGCAGCCTGGCCCTTAAATGGCCCCCTGGACCAAGTGCAAAGCTCTGTGGTCTCCTCTCACAGAGGCCAACAAGGAACCCTTTCCTCTGCAGCTGTCTTTGCCATGTGTCTCAGGTACTGGGTGTTTGAATAAAATTAAGGCAATGCCAGAGTTTCAGTTCATCCTTCTTGTCCTTCTCTTGCTAATAACCTATTCCTTCCAAGTGTAGAAAAGGCTTTCCTATCATGGAAGGATACATTAGGATGAAACTCACACATTTGATGTTCAGTTTACTATTATGATTATTACAGAATTCTCCAGAACTATTTCCCCCCCAAAATACACTCTTCAAATCATGGACTGTATAGTCCCATGGATGCCATCATATGTAAATATATGCTTGTTATGGTTATAAGAGTTACTTCTGGAAGTTACCTCTGGAAGTGTAACTAATCTTCTATTGGCATTTCTCATATTTTCTCTGCTTAACTGTTAATTATAGCACCATGACACCTCTGAGCAATGCCATTGCTCTCAAGTTCTTTTTTTTCCATTCCGCAAAGCTAATGGTAAGACTTTGTGTAATAGAAGGACATTTCTGTTGATTTTTCTTTTAAATAGCAAAAAAATCTCAATATCCTGTTTGGGTGTCAATAAATAAACTTGCTAATTTTTGTTAGTTATACTGTTTATAATTTGCCCTTAGACTGTTGTATATCCTGCATAATAGATGTTGATCTTCTATTAGGGGCTATCAGAGGACAGCTTTCAGATTGAGGGTGTTCTGCTTGAAAGGCTGTTTTGTCTGTGTTTGATTTAAGATAACAAACCTTAAGAATGGAAAGCAGAAAGGAATCTTGATGTTTCTGATAAACAGCACCTGGACAGAAAACCAGCAACTGCACAAGTTGCTACCACAACCTTTCTCACTATAGTAAAATGGATTTTGTATTCTATTGAAAATACAGCAATAATTTACCAATTTGCATTTATAAATATAAGTTAGCTATACAAATTGTTATGTCCTTTCCTATTGGTGATGACCATTCTACTTTTCTCCTCATCTGAGTTGGGAATGTAAGAATTTTAATCCACTGAGCTGTATGGGACCCTTTGAGACCACTTTAATCTCAAAATAAACAACTTGCTGCCACCACCCAATGATTTAACCTGTCATATCCCAGCAATGCATTGGAGCATTGCTGGGCCTTCCACTGATAACTGACAATCAGAACAGACACTAGCCGAGCTAAGGCCATGAAGAGGAAGGAAGAAAGAGACAGCATACAGAAGAAAAAAGTTTATTATAAAATAAAGAACATTAAAGACTAAGACATGGAGGACAACTGGTCATCCAGGCAAAAACTTGAAGGATTAATTACAAAAAGGTAATCATTTCAACAAAACCTGAATCCCTGACTAATAAAAAACTAAAAGCGGAGACCTTGCTGTTTCTCTTCTTCTACTCTCCCCACTGCCTCAACTGTCTCTCTCCAACCACCATC
Source organism: Phrynosoma blainvillii (assembly GCA_026167975.1). Taxonomy (NCBI): domain Eukaryota; kingdom Metazoa; phylum Chordata; class Lepidosauria; order Squamata; family Phrynosomatidae; genus Phrynosoma; species Phrynosoma blainvillii. Next base: position 286,958,391 of record JANUYF010000003.1, read on the forward strand.
CAGAAGGTTATTTTCTAACAGCCATCTGATTGGCTGGTTACTTTCACACCACTAATGATATCCTCCTCATAGATTCCAGTGCCCCCTCCCACAGGGAAAAAGGCCCTGATAAATAGAGGGACCCCCATTTATCACACACACACCCAAATCTTAATTGGACCCAATCCAGCTGGTATTTCTTCAAATCTCAGTTGGTCTGGGAACAACTGGAAGTTGACCCAAACTGGCTGGGATTTCTTCCTGTAGCCCTGGAAAAGGAAACACATACACAGACATGCATTTCTCAAACGCCCCCCCCCCCAACTCTATTGTTCATGAAAACATCATGTAGATGAAACCCCACTGGCTGTGATATTGTCCCGTGGCCTAAGAAAGAACAGGTTAGACAGACATGGAACATACAGTACAACAACTTAACTAGAATGCCATCTATCAGACCTCCAAAGCAAATCAGCACATTTTGTCCTTGAGTGTCAGTCCAGTATGGGTGACATGTTGGAAAATGAGGTGTTCCAGTGATTCTTCCTGGTGGTCTTCCAGTGGAAGAGCTCCAGGATGTCCACAGTGGCCTCTGGTATGGGCCATTTCTGATGAGCAGCCTTTCAACCATGCCAATTTCACAAATCAAAACCACTTGCACAGTTCAGGAAACTGGGCATCTGTCTCATTGATTTTGTCCATGTAGTTTGAAGACTGTGGTCTCCTTCTTGCAAATCTCTTTGTCTTTGAAGTAACCTGAATAGCGCCTCTTGCCATTTTTAATGAAGCTTGTAGACTCAGGTCTCCTTCCAGCTCCTTCCAGAAGTGCTGTTGCTCCTGGAGTGAAGGGCTTGTCAGAGATTCTTGCAGCATCCTGATGGAAGGTGGTCTCTGTTCAGACACAGAAGCAGTACTTGCTGGTGTCTCAAATTGTTCCTCTTTTCCCCTGGGAAGCGCAGCAAGCATCTGCCCAGTCTCCACTCCCCTGGCTGGTGCTGGTCCTGGAATGTCCACTGGGTTTTGCCATGCTGTTTCTTCCCTGGGTGATTCTTGAACATTGTCTCCTGGTGTCTCCTCTGCTGTGTTAGACCCCTGTTGCAGGTTAGCAACAGTGTCTTGCCTCTGACTATGCTCATTGTCCATCATAGACTCCCCCATCCCCATGGACAGGACTGGGTCAGATGGGTTGAGCACAAGGCACTGCAGTTCAGATGTAGGCTGTTGAGCAGACAGAAGAATAACCTGGAAGTTTCCCAGATTCCAAGGAACTGCTCCCAGACCTTCCTCCGAATACTCTTCCCCCGAGACCTCAGTGCAGGATCCCTTAGCTTCTGCCCCTCTGGCCACCGCTGGCACTGGGCTGACTGCCAGGACATGCAACTCTCTCATCTCGCTAGGCAAAGTAGGACTCAATAGCTTAACTGTCTGCTCTTCTGTCTTGACTCCTTGCTGGAAGTCACCCTTCCATAATTATGGATTCTGCATCCATGGATTCAACCATCCACATCTTGGCAATGCTTGATTTTGCCATTTTATATAAGGGACACCATTTTACTACCCCATTGCATATAATGGGACTTGAGCACCACAAATTTTGGTATCCATGGGGGGAGGGTCCTGGAACAAAGCCTCAGCAGATACCAAAGACCCGCTGTATACAACTTCACAAGACACAAGTATTGTTTGAAGATGACAGGCATACTGTAGCCAATGATAATACCTCAATGCACTGTTCAAACAACAGCAACCTGTTTCTGAAATCCACTTTAGCATGCATACACCAATATGACAAAGGATTGCTTTAGGGGAACAATTGAAAAATCATTTTGGTTTTTATTTCTTTGTAACCCTGTTAAAAGAGTAACATTCTTATTAAGTGTACACAGCTCTTGTTAGTTGGCAATCATATTTTGTAAACCAAGATAAAATCAGAGTGATGTGAAGAATGTAGAAGAGCATAAAAAAGTAATGGCTGGTGTTAAGGGCAATGCTTTATTATTATCCAATTGCTTCTTGGATGAATGTTGCCCTTGTGGTAAACTGTTCTGCAAAAGGTAATTTCCTTTTGAAATACATTACTTAACTTGTGCTCCTATGATTGGTTTTATAAAATGAAAGCAGAGGGGGCTCAGTTGGTGAATACTTTTTCTCACTAAACCCTGCATACTGGGGTTGTATTTATATTTATAAAAACTAGAATTTGGATGTTCATTTGGATTTCAGTTTGGATATCACTATTTCTCACATTGTTTTCTGTAAGTCTTAACATTTAATATATTATGGCACTAAAATGTTACATATCCTGTTAAACTTTTTGTTATGTTATTTATTACAAATAATATATTTCTGTCTAACCTGAGGCTTCAGGACAGATCAATATAAAAATAAAAAATGCTATAATAGAGTTTCTCATGTATGTCAGTGTTCCAGGTATTTTAAAATCTCTTCTCCTAGCCATCTCCAACCTGTCACTTTGCGAGACTTTTTAGCTCTCCATAATTCCCATTAGAAGACTCATTTATTGCCACCAAACCTTTATAGATTCATTCTCTTCCCCAATTCTGCCAAAAACTGTCCTAGTTCAGCTCATTTATTGGAGTTATACTGCTATCCTGATGTATTTTCATTTCATTTCCTGACTATTATGAAGACCTGGTACTCACCTTTTCTGTAGCTTTTTCTCCACACCTTTCAGCAGGCTCCAATGATCTGTCTGCACATTCCATTAATAAATTATAGCCTTGACTCATTGCCTTTGAAAGCATTATTTTTTTTTATCAAAATCTGAAGCACCTGAACTGTCCTACACACCTTTTTAACTATATACCTATCTTGCCAGTATGTCATAATGGTTTGTGGTATCATGCTGGTAAATGTCCAATGCATGTGCCTAATTAGGTGTGCATGTTTTCTATGAAGACAGTTGCTGCCAAGATTTCAAAAAGTGCATAGAAATATCCAAACTTTTTGAAAGCATAGTGTTGAATTGTGTGATATGTAATTAACATAGTAACAACAAAAAATGGCAAACCTAAACTCTCAGAATCCTCTGATACTGACAAATTCTGCATTGTGGATTTGTTGAATGCAACTTTACTAGATCTGTCATTTGGCAAATATGCAGAAATATCTTTTAACAGAACTAATTATTTGCAGGAAAATATAATCATGATTCCTTTACAAATATATACACGTGTTGGAATTCATCACACATTTTAAAGCATTTGCAAACTCAGTTTGAAATAATTTACATTAATGCTTTCCAATTATTTGTATGATCCTGCTCAACTCTAGTGACTATGTGAATAATTTACAGTTGGATTTTAGAGTAGGAGATATGCTGCAGAGCCATAAAGACATCTAGACCATGGCCACATGGGTGGAAGGGGTGGGAAGGGAGGTTCTTGCTGATTTATTCCCTAGAGCTCCTCTTCTTCTTCTTTGTTCTTTTTTTAAACATCCTATCATTTAAATCAGTGGGAGGGCCGGAATACTCAAGCCCACTTGATGCTGACATAATCAAAAGATTTGTTCCTTAGATATCATATCAAAAAGGAGAGACTTTTATCTAGCAAATTTTAAGCTGCCCCATCCACATAGAAGCTTTGTTTTGGTACTTGCTCCTGGTAGTAGGGTTTTTTGTTTTTTTGTTTTTTTGTCTGTAGATCTTTTCACAGATGGCCTATACAATATGCATGTTTCTCCTTGTAGGTGAGTAAGCTCTGTGTCAGAAACATCACACTTTTCCCCTATCCTAATCCTTTTTGCTTGGCTCTACAGGAGGGTTATAACTATCCTGCCTTTTTATCGATCTACCCATCTATCTACCTGTCTTTTCATCTGTTTTCAAATGTGTTGTAGACATAACATATGTTGGTTTGCATCACTACAATATAGAAATTAAAAATGTTAAAATAATGCTTGTTGGTATATCAATTTGTTTAACAGGCCAGATCCAGTATTATGGACAAAGGATGGTGGAGAATTACCAGATCCAGAAAGAATGATTGTCAACGGTAGGGAGCTAAACATTAATTTCCTAAATAAAACGGACAATGGTACATATCGATGTGAAGCAGAAAATTCTATTGGCCTGAACAGCGCAGAATATGTTCTAATAATACATGGTGAGTACCTTCTTCTTATCACTTAAATGATAGTATGCATTGACATGTGCTTTGATGAATTTAATTGGCTAAATTTAACATTATTTTTAGTGTTTCATTCAGCTTCAGGTTGCTGACTGAGACTATTTATCAGGTCATAATTTTGTAAATGTGCTTGATGGAAGTTATTTTCATAATTGAATAAGTAACAAAGAAAGGATCTAATGGTAAGTTCTGAAGAAAATATATTAATAGTTTTCTAACAATGGATAATATATTTCTCATAATATTAGATTATGGCTACAAAATGTGTTGGAGAAGAAACATATTGAATGGTAAATTGAAAAAGAAAAGAAAGCAGAATGGACTTTTTAAGAACAACTATAAGAACCACAGAAAGTAGTCTTTAGGTTCTTTAAAATTCTTCATCAATCTGGGTGGTGAAGAAAGGGGTAGAAACAGAGAGGTCCAAAAATCTGGCCAGATGTTGTAGCTTTGATGTCTTCTGCAAATTTCATTCTAAGATGAATGAGTGACTGACACATAAGCAGTTATTAGATTACACCAGGTTTCTAAAGCAGCATATAATAAGAACCTTTGTGTTTTGCCCAAGACAAGAGGCTAGATTCTCAGTTGCAGCCAACAATATATCCACGATTGCCTTTCCATTGCAGTATGTGGTGTTAGGTGGAATTGCTACAACATCTGGCCAAACCCTCACTTTCTTGCTCTACCACTAATTTTTCTGCAACCTAATCTGATGAAGAACTCAAAAGCTTTCATATTTTATGGCTTCTTCCATTTGTTCTAATCAAGGTATTGCTCACTTCTGGATTGTTCCCCCCCCCCCCCCATGGACTAATATGGCTTCATTCATTTCTGTAATAACAGAAATGTTACTTTTTATAGATTAGGACATGCTGACTGCAATAAACTAAAAAATGTTTCTTCTGTTTAAAGTGACCACTTTGGCTGTACAACTGGAGACCTCTCAATAACATTATGCTGATTTAGCACTATGAATTGCAACCAAGGGCTTTGTCCATGGTATCATGAACATTTGGGCGTGAAATAGGATTAATATACCTGCTGTTTCTATAATATGAAAGGTAGAGTTTGGGGAAAGGAAGAAACACGTTCACATAGCTGTGAATATGAATAATAAATAAAGAAATGTGGTTAGTTCAAGAATGCACATGCTCTTGGTCCCATGTTTTCTTAGTTTGGAAATAGTAAGATATACAATGTGAAGTTGTAGGCTTTCATGGCTGGCATCCATAGTTTTTGTGGGTTTTTCAGGCTGTGTGGCCATGTTCTAGAAGAGTTTCTTTCTGACGTTTCACCAGCATCTGAAGATGCCAGCCACAGATGCTGGCGAAACGTCAGAAAGAAACTCTTCTAGAACATGTCCACACAGCCCGAAAAACCCACAAAAAACAATAAGATATACATTTGTCTCTTTTCCTCATTTTAAATTATTGCAGGAAAATATGTATGCAAACATTAAATAGTTAAGAAATAGTAGATACTTTTGTTGAAATTCTTGTTTGGTGGTTCAAGATTAGCATGTGAAATTCTTGTTTGGTGTGTCAAGGTTAGCATGTGGAGAGTTTGCATTTGGTGATGCAAGATTCCCAACAGCATGTTTTCCTATGTTAGACAAACTATCTCTATGGAATTTATTCACATTTGTGCTAAGTAGTTCTGTACACACCTTCTTAATAGTCATGTTTGGTTTTGTTGTTGAACTGTAATTTATCAAAAACTACCCCATAGATTACTGTTGCCCATGCCACTAGATTAGTGCTGTGAAATCTATCATTAGTCTGGCATGAATTACAGACATAGATAATGATAGAATCATTGAAATTATGAGAACTCACTAGCCAGGTTTTTAAAAACAAAAATAATGATGAAATATTAGTCCCACCATGATCACCAAATATTTTGACACAGTGTGCTATAACATGCTGAATATATAACATTATATATGCTATTCTATTCCCTTTAGAAAGTTCATGTAGTTACAGTACTTTAATGTTTTAAAAAAAGGGCAAAGTGGTCTATCAAACAATTTGCCAACATCTTAAATCCACTATGAGATTTGGATGCCCTATACAGATTTACATGAATACTGGGCTGAAGCAGGATGAACTGTGTCTATAAACACATTGGATACACTTATTTAAGAAATTCTACCTTTCTGCTGCAAAAAAGGTCCCCATAGTAATCAGCAGGGTTACTCAAACTGGTTTACAAAATATAAAATGGAGAAGGAGGAAAATTAAAAGGGACTTGATGACATGCAGAACCATATGGAATGCATATAATCCTTGTCTATCCACAGTTCCAGACAATACAGGTGTCCCTCCCAGTTCATGGGAGATCCATTGTAGACCCCCCATGAATCTGGAGAAATGCAAATATTGAAATTCCCATTGGTTATAATGGGGGGGGGGTGCTCCCGGGCATACGGGACATTTTACTTGCCATCTACAAATAAGTGAGACTGTGGAGTCCAAGTCTGCAAACAGGGAGAGACGCCTATATAACATTACCGTTTTTGGTCATAAAAGGATGAAAACATTGAGTCCACACATTAAAAATACTTTGTGAAAGCAAAAGTTAGAACTTTCTGGATCAGGGAAGGGAATCTTACTAAAGTGTTTGAAAATCAATTTTTCTATACTGTTATGAAATACTTGTTTTAGATGGAAAGAGTATGAGCTTCTCACCCCAACCCTCTTTTTTTTTTTAAAAACAAAAAACAAAAAACAAAAACTAGTCAGTTGCTTGCACCAATTGATTTGATTATCCGGTTCAATGGGAATCAGAGATATGCTTCATTATCAAAATTATGTTGTGATGGTTAAGTTTTATTATCTGGTAGTCTGTGCCAGCACATCTTTCATATTATCTAGTTGAAAGCTGGCCTGGCTGCCATTTTCCTGTAATGCATAGCACAGATTTTTCTTAATTAAATTTCTGCAAATATAGATACAGAACCACAGAGGGTAATTGCACGCATATGTATTCTGTAACACTGTAAGTCTTCTAAAACAGGATGATGCTGAATGTTTCTGGCAGGAATTTTTTAAATCTAGTGTTTAGCAGTCTTTGAGATCAAATGCTTCTTCAGTACAGTTTGATTATAAAGATAATTTTAGACAATTTCCTGTTCTTCCTTTTGTGCAATGAGATGAGATATACAGCTTTATGAAATGTACCAAGTGGGACAGAGTTCCCCTCTCCCCTTTCTTACTTTGTGGTTTGAAAATTGAAGAAAGGGTTATGTCATTTAATAGAGGGCATAGATTTCCTTATCTTCATTTTGCACAAAAATTCTCTCTAGCGTTTAATATATTCTTCCAGTGGAGAGTTAATAACCACCCCGGTTGGGTAAGGGAATTTATTATCGTCCCTCCCCCTTGTTGCTAGCACCTTGTGAGTTCCATTTAAGAAGACCAAGAAAAATAGAATGGAGGTAATGCCTTTCCTAATTATGCCATGAATATGTATAGGGGTTATGCAGACTTGGCAGTACACTTCTGTTATTATTTTCCTGTTGGCCACATGACATTACATTAGGAAACAAAATTTACTTGCTTTGTCTGTTGCCGCTGACAAATCTTCTTATAAAGGTGGAGTGAATGGGAGGGAATAAAATTGGGATTTGGAAAAGATATAGAGAACTTGTTGCCATTTTGATAACTGCTTATATCTAGGCTTACTGTTTTGTGTTAATAACTGAGTGATGAGGTTGCTTGGGTTGACTAGTTTCTCTTTGATGAAGAGTAATGCTAGACATAAAGAGACAAAAACAGTATAATTTAGGAATCCCAGCTAAGGGGATAAAGGATATTTACAGCATTACAGCCCATCTATAGTCTTCACCAACTCTTATGAATATCTTCAGTTGGTGCCTTCATTTTCTTTTACTTCCTTCACTTTTTTCTCCTTGTCAGCAGCCCTCTACCTTTTAGTGAAAAGGTTCTCACACTTAACCACATATTTTTAACCATGTTTCCATTTGTGAGATATCTTATCCACATGGATTTTAATGAATAATAGAGAGGAATATTTCAGTCTTGTATAGTTTCCCCTTTAGAAATAAACATATTAACATTCAGAATTTACCATATATACTCATGTTGTCAAGGGCAGGTTTTGGGACAAAATTGCTATGACCTGTGGATAAGTCAAGGGTAAAACTTAGCATGTAACAAACAAATATCTTCCTCTCCTTTTAAAAATGCATAGAGAGTACATAGTTAGGAAGAGCCAAAGAGAAGGAGAGGATCTGTTTATTTAAGGGGTTACAATTGGGGGCATATAAATAGCATTGTTGATCTTTAAATGTTTACATCTATACAAATATGGACAGGGAAGGGAATAGAAATGATCAAGAAGAATGAGAATGTGGGCTGAAAAGGGGGGAAGGAGGAGAGTAAAGAAAGCAATCTGCTTTTATTAGGCATACTGTAAAAGACTCGTGAAGTTTAGCATTCTCTCTTCAGAGAGGTTTCTATAGTATCTCCTATAAAAATTGTTGCTGCAGTCTCTGTTTGAGCTCTATTGCTGATAAATCCACTTGGGTGAAAAAAGAACATGAGGAAGGAGGGAAAGAGGGAAGACTGTTTTTCTTTCTCCAGTTTGGGCCAGGGAGAGGTAGTGAGGTGGGAGCATTGCTTCCACCAAGAGGGGCTTCTAGCCTCTGCTTTTTATGACTGCCTTTGTGCTTGGTCCTTATTCCAGCATTGACTTGTGTATAAATTAACCCAAGGTTTTGGAATTAATTTTTTTTTCAAAAAAATTGAATTATATAAAAGTATATTTGGTATATTTGATGAAATCTAATATTTTTACAGTCCTGATATCTGAACAGCTTAAATTTGAACAACTATATAGAAATGTTGTGCTGCATCAGACCAATCATCAATCTTTTCTAACATTCAAATAAATAAATAAGACTAAAATAAATAAAATATTTTGCTCCCTTGATGACTAACTGCTTGCTTCTGGGAAGTCCACCAACAGAATAATATGAGTCCGATGTCCATTTTATTTCCAGCATTTGGTATAGTTGGCCTCTGTATCCACAGATTTTTTTATCCATGGATTCAAGTATCCACAGTTTGAAAATATTTTAAAAATATATAAATTCCAAAAGGCAAAACCTTTATTTTAACCTGAAGGACACCATTTTACTGTCCATTGTATTTAATGGGACTTGAGCATCCATTTACTTTGGTATCCACAGCATGTCCTGGAACCAAAACCCAGTGGATAATGAGGGTTCACTGTATTTAAAGGGATGCTGCCTCTACATAAGGCAATATGTAGCCAACATGGAAATAATAATAATAATAATAATAATAATAATAATAATAATAATAATAATTTTTATTTGTATTTTCCTGCCTCTCCCTGTGGATCAAAGCGGGATTACAAGTAATATAAAATTACAAAACATAAAATATATGATAAAATCATATCAACAATATCCCCCCCAACTTTCTTCTCTCAGGAAAATTTATTCTCTCAGGAAATCTTTGTGGCTTCCTGTGTCTATGTAGCAGATGAGCCCATTGACTGTCTGTTGGGTTCCATTACTACTTCTTATGTTTCAGTGGTCTTTATCATGTGGAGTAAGTATGAATGTACTTGGAAATGTATGCATTTATAATGCATTTGTATGTGGCTTATCTGATTTCTTGTGCATCCTCTCATAAGAAGCTCAGGATGTTTTTTAAAAAAACAAAAAAAACCTTCAGTGTTGAGGGAAACCCTACATCTCAAAATATGAGGTAGTTAGAATAGGATTTGTCCTACATTCTCTTGTTTAGTTTGTGCTTTACTGTTTGCACACATTTTTTCACATTACAATTTTAATTATTTACAATCACAGCAATTTTTCTTCCTTCCAGCTTTCATTATCGAGTTCTTTGGAGTCACCTATCTTTCTTTTATTCCCTTTCCTGAGAACACTTCTCTCAGTGGAACCATATCTGCTAATTCCTTCAATTTCCAAAGTTATCTTCAAAATTCAGGAGAGATTTAGACAGCTTTAGCACAAGCAGAGGCTTGACTTAAATGAAAATATGTAGTTTATCATAATTAGAGATTAAGAGTAGCATAGTGTTTATTCATATTAATTATACAAACAATGTGAACATGGTGATGCTTTAATTGAGGCAGTCTAAAAATAAAATCATGAGAAAATAATTTTGTCCCATAATATACAAGTATGGGGTAATTTTGTTTTAATATTCTTTCATTATATAGAGAGCAACTCAGTACAGACATAGTAGAACCAAGCCAAAAAGGAACTATGGCATGCATAAGGCACACCTCTGAGAAAACATATGTAGGCTTGTTTACAGCACAATCCTACATATGCTTTCTCAGAGGTGTTCTTCAGTGATACTATAGTTCCTTTTTGACCTGGTTCCACCATATCTGTTAACACCATTAGCTCACTCATATTCCCCACTTTAATTTTCATAAAGAAGCAAGTTTCTTGTCCTTCTATAAGCAGAGATACCAGGTAAAATCTGTCTCATACTATTACTCCCTATTGTAAGATATGAATATTCATCCATTTTTGTGGGCATATTTTAGTCAATGTCCATGGTCAACATATATATGACTTTACAAAGTTTAGAGAAAATGGCAATCCCATTGTCAATGGAATATACTGCATGATTCCTTTTCAAACCATATTTTGATCTATCACTACAAGAGAAAGCAGTGGAGAAATCTAGACTTTTTAGGGCCCTTTCATATGACATGATTTTAGTACTATGATTTCACTTTAACTGTCATGGCAACATTCTTTCATTATTTTATGAAAAAGAAACAACAAAAATGCAATTATTTTGCTAATTCAAAAAATGTACATCCTTATTATATTTATTTTGTAGATTACATTGGCTCTGTTCATTAGAATGAGTACATTATTTTAGATCTCTGGTACCTCACTATTCTTATATTGATAGTACATCTTAGGTTGAGAAACTGAGGGCTCAGCTACACTAGCCAGAATATTCTGAGCTGCTTTGGAGTTGCCCTGTATCCCCCTATCACCTCTACACTCTGTAGTGATGCCAAGCAGCTGTCAACACAAGTGTCCCTGTTTGTCACTGCCACTGACACAGATCTCTCCTCTAATGTCAGAAATGTGTTGCCCAGTGTTAAGCACATGGCTGAACACCTTGTTGTAACTTCACAGGAGCAACTTGCACCAGCAGTAGTACCAGACAATACAGCAGGGACACAAGTGTAGACAACTGCATGGCATTGTTATGGAGTGGTCCGGTTTTTCCTGAAAAATTCAGAGCAAAAAGTAGCTTTAAAAAAATGTAAGGGGGTGCTAGAGCAGGTTCAGGGTGGAACTAGCCTTACACTGGAACTAGAAAGTCCAGACCTGAATTGAGGAATTTACTCTGTGTTGTGAAGGCAGGTCAGTGTGAAGAAGGGGTGAATCTATTTCACTTGGCCCATGCAGATGAGCCTTGAGAATGGGCAGTGGATTGCACCACTGTAATGCAGGCCAGTGTTTTTATCCAGTCTCATAACTTTGACTGGGGAAGGGATACATTTGGTGATAAAAACAATCCTGTGAGTGAAGAAAATGGTTAATTCCTTTTCCACTTGTTGTGGAAGATTTGCAGAAATCTTTTGGGTAGCTGGATTTTGATAATTAAAGTCTTAAAAGAAAGTTGTCAACCATCCTCCCCCTAAGGCTGTTTCTCTAATAAACTTCACATAATATCGTCCACCTTTACTTGTACATTTGAAAACAAATAGACAAACATTGTGAACATTGGTGTACAATTGAACTTTCAGGCTGCTAAATAATATCTTAAATGGTTGCAGAAGAAGCTCCATCACTGCACTTCAGTTCAGCTAGTTTGGTTTTTCCACCCCAAAATCTTCCTCATTAACACTTCAGCTGACATGTTTTCAATTACCTGCTTCCAGATCCACTACTCAGTTCCATTAATAAGCTTCCTGGTCCATTTGAAATCTGTGGTTCTTTTAAAATAGAATACTCCTACTGTTGCTGTTTGGAGTAGTGATACCAATGGCATCTTCCTTAGTGGATTTCCTGTGGTAAAAGAGAAAAGTCACATTGGAAAAACATAGTATAAAGGGTTAGAAATTACAAACGAAGCAGGGAAACCAGGGATCTTTCTGTAAGCTTGCAGCTACAGAATCAATTTGAAGATCTCTCCCTTATCATAGATGATGAGGAAGAGCAGCAAGGACAGTCCTCAGGCACAGTGCAGGGGACCCTGTGAGTACCGATGATGTGAGTACCGATGATGTGGACAAGCTCCTTGGTAAGATGAGGAAGACAACCTGCCCTCTCGATCCATGTCCATCTTGGCTGGTCGTCCAGGGGGGAGACGCGTTGAGGATATTCCTTCGGGATACCATTAATGCGTCATTCAGGGAGGGCACTGTTCCATCTTGTTTAAAGGAGGAGGCGGTTAAACCCCTCCTGAAAAAGCCTTCCCTGGATCTCCTGGACAGGAATAACTATTCTCCTTGTTACCTTTTTTAAGCAAGGTGATCGAGAGGGCAGTTGCTTCCCAGCTCCAAGCTGTTTGGATGAAACTGATTATCTCGATCCATTTCAAACTGGCTTTAGGACAGGATATGGAGTTGAGACCGCCATAGTTGCTCTGGCTGACGACCTCCACCTGGGCATCGACACGGGTAGTGTGACCCTGCTGGTGCTCTTGGACCTCTCAGCAGCCTTTGATACGATAGACCACTCCATCCTCTTGGATCACCTGAGAGAGGCCCAGGAATATAAAGTGTAACATCCTTGGCTGTACAGAGATCTAAATATCCTTTATACTTTATTGCACAGCTCTGAACCAGATTGGGACCAAGAAGCAGAGATGAGGAAGGACTAAACTTTCCCCTCCATCTCATTGGGTGTAGATCAGAATATAAAGGGCTGCCTTTACAAACATATCCTGATTGATTGTTTGATTGGTTTGCCATTGTGATAAAGAGAATGATGGGCTAAATAGCCCTTTGGTTTGATCCAGCAAGCTTTTCTTATGTTCTTAAAACCCCACTCCCTATGGAGGCTAAAAAGAGGTTACACTGATGACTGACACGTAAGAAATGTTGAATTGCTTAAAATGAGATCTGCACACTCTCCAGTGCAGGTGTAACTTTTGAAATGGAAATTTAGGAGATAGGGTGTGTGTGTGTGGGGGGGGGACATAATATACGCACTTGTGAGAAAAGACCGACAGCAGAACATTGACTACATCCATTACTATTGTTGCTGTGTAGAGAAGTCAGCTTGTTCCTTTCCCATTGATTTAATTAGTGACTGTGTTAAATCTTAAATTAAGAATCTTATTTTGCTAGATTAAAACATTTTAATGAAGGATAAAAAATGAGCCCTTAATTTCAGTATCCATCTATCCTGTTGAGTAAGCTTTGAATACCTGCTAATTTGCATTTTGTTTCAGCAGCACATTCTTTTAACTGACTTTTGAAATAAATTATTATTGACATGGTTATATGTTCAGTGCCATGTTTCAGTCAGTTAGAGAAAGAATGTATGTCATATTTCCATATATTCCTAATATTAATTTTATGGCTGTTTATAGAAATAATGGACAGGGCTAAACTAAATTTTGTGGTTCTTCTTTATTGGTAATGATCAATAAAGTGAACCCAATAAAGTCCCAGTAAAGAGAACAATGGCAGAATCTATGGTTCATCCTAGAACATTTATGGCAAATTGCCTCAATGGCTGAACACTATCTAGGCTTTTTGTATGTCATGCTTTTGCTGCCTGGAATGGTTGTTTGGGATACAGAATATGCTGGAGGCTTATTTTTCTTATATACACAGCTTTGATGTTTTCACTTCAGTTTGACTGTATGCACTATTACTTTTTCCAACACAGTTTGAGCTTGGCAAGTTATGGGGGTCTGTGTTTTGCAGATATCCACAGTCTCTTCAAGGAGGAAAGGTTTTTTTTCCTCCTAAAAGTGTCACCTTGAGTTTACTGTTAGTTATGTTGAAGCCAATCTAGTCCTTGAGCATTGCATCCCCAAATTTACAGTGCTGTGCTTTTAATCTTTGTAATTTTATGACAAAAGCATGGATTCTTGCACCTTTTCTATGTTTATATTTGCTAGTACAATTAGCCCTTAGTAACCACTGATTCTGCATTCACAAATTTTGCATCCAAGGCTTGAATATATATAAATATATATAAATCGAAAAGGAAATCCTTAATTTTGCCATTTTATATATCATGGGGAAATATCATGGGGTCAAAGAATGAAATATACTGTAAGCCAGGATATAAAGGAAAATTTTGTTAAAATCATGTATAGATGGCACTTATCTCCGGAAAAACTATGTAGAATTTATGGTAATGGTCAAATCCTCTGTTGGAAATGTCAAAGGGAGAAAGGTACGTTTTTTCATTTATGGTGGAATTGTGTATATGCTGAAAATTTCTGGAAAATGATAGTTAAAGGAATTAAAGAAATTTTGGATATAGAGTTAAAGCATAAACCTGAAATTTTGCTCCTAAATATGTTGGAGGATGAGATAGAAAGAAGATTCGGCAAAATAATTTTTTATATGTTAACAGCTGCCAGATTAACGTACGCAAAATATTGGAAAAAAAAGAAAGACATTATGTTGGAAGAATGGATTCTTAAATTGTTAGAAATGTTGGAAATAGATATAATTTCGGAAGGACTAAGAGATAATTTAGCCATAAATACTGAAGCTAAAGAAAAAAGGAAGCAGGATAGGAAGGTTTGGGAAAAACTGTATAGTTATATAAGGGGGAAATGGCCTAATATACAAGATAAAATCTAACAAGGTACCTATGTAGGTAAGTCAGAATAAAAGAAAATGAATCGATTAAGATGGTAATATAATCAAGGAGAATAAATTAAGATTAGGGAAGGCAAAAGTGTTATAGGTGAAGTTGAAAAAAATTAGTTACTACTTACAAGATAGACAACTAGAGTCAATAAAATAAACGGTAAGGGTTCAGACCAAGGAAGTCAGTTTTGTGTTGTCTAGTCTAGGGAATGTATGTAGAAATGGAGAATGGAAGATATTTTAAGTTTAGGGGAGGGGGGAGGGAAGGGGATAACAGAGATGAATGTTATTGATTTATGTTATATGTTATGTTACATGTTATGTATGTGTACTTTATTTGTAATAAAAAAATATTAAAAAAATTTTAAAAAATTTTTGCCATTTTATACAATGAGCACAATTTAACTTTGTTGTTAACTACTTTCAAGTTGATCTCAACCCATGGCGAGCCTATGGATGCGACATCTCCAGGCTCCCTTGTCCTCTACTGCTCTGCTCAGCTCCTGGAAATTGATATTCATGTTCTCTTTAGTAAAGTCCATCAATCTAGCATATGGCCTTCTTCTCTTTCTACTTCCCTCCACTTTTCCTAACATTATTGTCTTTTCCATCTATTCAGATGTTCTCATGATGTGTCTAAAGTACAACAGTCTAAGTCTGTCATCTTGGCTTCTAGGAATATCTCTGGCTGTTCTAGGACCCATTTGTTTTTCCTTTTGACTGTCTATGGAATCCTCAGCACTCTTCTCGAGCACCACATTTCAAATGCATTGATTTTCCTCCTATTTTCTTTCTTGACTGTCCAGCTCTCACATCCATCCATGGCAATAGGGAATACAATGGCTTGTATGATTCTTTTTTATATATATATATAATAAATTTTTATTACAAGATAAAAACACACAGAAAAATTAACCTAAAAAGGAACAACATAAATATCAAGTACTTTCATTTTCCATTCTTCATCTGTGGGAATATCCTGCTTCCTCCAATATTTAGCATAGATTATTCTTGCTGTTATGATCAGCAAAAAAAGTAATTTTCCAAATTCTTTTTCAATTTCAATATTTACAATATTCAAAAGAAATATTTTTGGGTCAAGGTAAACTTGTAAATTAGTAATCTCCCTAATTTCAGTGTTAATCTTCTTCCAATATTTTTTGGCCAGTCCACAATTCCACCACATGTGCAAGTATGACCCCACTTCAACTTCACACTTCCAGCAAACTGGACTGCAACTCTTGTACATTTTAGATAGTCTGAGTGGTGTCAAGTACCAGCGAAACATTGATTTGTATAAATTTTCCCTTATGTCTACATTAACAGTATATTTTATTCTGCTTTTCCATATCTTTTCCCAATCATCCATTTGAATAACTTGATTTAGATCTCGGGCCCAGTTAATTATATAATCTTTCACATAATTTTCCTTGAGTTCCCAATTTCGTATTAGATTATAAAATTTAGATACCATCTTTTTAGATTCTCCTCCAAGAATTTTTTTCAAAAATTTTATTTGCCAGCCCAATTTGATCCATATGAAAATCCATCCTAAATCGCTCCAACTATTGCCTATACATAAACCAATTAATGTTGTACCCTATTTGTAACAATTCTTCCTGTGTTTTGAACGTCATTCTACACCTTTCCATTTTAATCAAATCTTTATATCTCACTCATGATCCTTGTTATATAAGCCCTTAATTAAGATGGTCTCAACAGGTGATGCCCACAGGGGTATTTTCATACACCATTTTTTTTTTGTATTTTGTCCAAACCCTCAAACATGCTTTACATATATAATGATTTTTAAAATTTCTATCATGTTTAGTTTTATCATAGAATAGGTAGGCGTGACAACCAAACTGAAGATCTTCCCCTTCCAATTCCAATAACTTACTATTATCTAATTTGAACCAATCTTGCAACCAATCAAATATACAAGCGTCAAAATACCAGGATAAATTTGGTAGGGCTAAGCCACCTTTCTCAACCGAATCTTGTAATTTTTTTGATTTAACCCTTGATTTTTTCTTATTGCAAATAAAATCCAAAATATCCTTGTTCCAGCGCTTGAAAGGTTCTTCATTGTCAATAACTGGAATATTCTGGAAATAAACATCAATTTGGAAAGCACATTCATTTTAACCTCTGCGATCCTGCCCATCCATAATAGATTCAAATTATTCCACCTTCTAAAATCATATTTAATTTTTTCCAGATTTTTTCATAATTATTTTTGAAAAGATCCGAATTTTTAGCAGTTAACCATATCCCTAGATATTTTACTTTATTCTCTTTTTTAAATCCAGAAATTGCTGTGATCATTTCTGTTTCTTTCTTTAGAATTTTTAATAACAGCATCACAGTTTTAACTTTATTGACTTGATAACCAGAAACTTCTCCATATTGTTTGAGGGTGGACATTATAGTTTCCATACATTCTGCCGGATTGGATATTGTTAAGACAACATTGTCAGCATACACCCTCAGTTTATAATTCTGATTTTTAATTTCAGCCCCTCTTATTAATTTATCCTTCCTTATCTTATTAAGTAAGATTTTCAACATAAGAATAAACAAAAGTGGGGCAAGGGGACAACCTTGCCTCACACCTTTACCAATATTAAACTTTGGCGTCTTTTCCCCATTAACCAAAATATGTGCCTCTTGTTTAGAATAAATTTTCACAATTCAATTCATAAAATTATCACCTATGCCAATTTTTTCTAAGACTACAAACATGAAATTCCATCTAATGTTGTCAAATGCTTTCTACACATCTAGAAAAACCAGTGCCAATTTTTTATGTAATTTTTTTCGTGAATTTCAATTAAATTTAGTAAATTCCTAAAATTTTCTTTTGTTTTTCTATTTGAGAGGCTTGTATGATTCTGACTTTTGTGCTGAATTGTATGTCTTTGCATTTTGGGATCTTTTCTAGTTCTTTCATAGCTGCCCTCCCCATTCTTAATCTTCTCCTGATTTCCTGGCTGCAGTCCCTGTTTCAATCAGATATGAGAATTTTATTTCTATTTTCTCATTATCTAGTTTGAATGTGTGTAAGTTCTCTGTGGTCATTATTTTTATGTTCAACAGTAAACCTGCCTTTGCACTTTCTTCTTTGATCTTCCTTAGTAGTTGTTCCAAGTCTGTGAGGTTTTCTGCTAATGTTATGGTGTTGTCAGCATATCTCAGATTGTTGATATTTCTTCCTTTTATTTTCACTCCTCCCTCTTCCATGTCCAAGCCTGCTTTCCTTACAATATGTTCTGCATATAAGTTGAATAGGTAGGGTGAAAGGATGCAGCCTTGTCTGACTCCTTTGCCAATTGGAAACCATTCTGTTTCTCCATGTTCTGTCCTGAAAGTAGCCTCTTGCCCTTAGTAGAGATTCCTCATTAGGACTATCAGATGTGTTTGTACTCCCATATCTTTAACAGCATTCGATAGCCTTTCATAATCTATGCAGTCAAATGCTTTGCTGTAGTCTATAAAAGCACATGCTGATTTTCTTTTGGAACTCCCTGTTACATTCCAGTAGCTATCGTATATTTGCCTCTTCCTTTCCTGAACCCTCTTTGGACCTCTGTTATTTCTCTCTCCATATCTGGTTGGAGCCTATGTTACAGAATTTTGAGCATGATTTTGCTTGCATGAGAGATTAGTGCTATGGTTCTAGAGTTGCTGCAGTCTCTTGTGTCTCCTTTTTTGTGGATGGGGAAGTATATTTATCGCTTCCAATCTGTTGGCCATTGTTTTTCCATATCTGTTGACATATGTTGGTTAGCACTAGAGTTGACTCTGCCAATGTGGGTTGCAACAGTTCTATTGCAATATTAACTGTTCCTGGAGTGTTCTTTTATGCCATTTTCTTTACTGAAGCTTCCACCTCAGTTTTTAGAATTTGGGGTTCATCTTCATATGGCTCTTCGTTCCATGTGTTCTTCGTGTTGTCATCTCTGTTATATAACTCTTCTGTGTATTGCATCCATCGCTTTTTTATTCCTTCCTGGTCTTGAATTATGCTGTATATAATGAGACTTGAACGTCCATGGATTTTGGTATCCATGAGGGTCCTGGAACCAAATCCCAGTGGTACAAGGCCCATAGTACTCATACTCTGAATCTTCTTGGGTTCACAGTAGCTGTTAACTACTGCTCAGATCTGTGGCAGGAGTTTTGTAAATATACCCTTCCAGGCTGGGGTATACTTCTATGGCATTGTCTCCAATGCAGGGAAGCAAAACTGCAATGTTCTAATTCTCAGGTTCTTTTGCAGACACAGTGGTAGCCAGGCTTTTTCAGGCTACCGCCTCCTTTCCTCTTCAGTGACAACCCTAACACACACACCCATGCCTGTTTCTTGGTATTAGGTCCACTTTGTTCGGTGGTGGAGGAGGAGGTTTATTTGTAAATCCAGCAGAGTTTAACTTGCAGCAGAGAAACACCACGCATAGCAATCTCCAAGCTTCTAGTAGTAGGCTTTATTATAGAAAACATATGTAGAGTTAAAAAACTATAAGGTCCAATAGAACATCACATCATGCAGATGTGGCTATCAGGAACAAACTACAAATCCTTAATGCTACATTATGAAAAAGTTAGTCATGCTATAGCTCCAGCAAAAAAAATAAAAATAAAGAAAACTTAATCCATTCCAATGAAAGTTCAAAAACAGACTGACTTCTATGCCTGATACACAATTTTCTCAGCCCAACCTTTCTCCACCTCTTGGGTGTTAACCTCAGGTTAATTGGTTGTTGTGTACATGACGTATGTTAACCCAACCTCTTGTTGTTCATCCTTTACCATGTGATCTAGTTTCTCATAACAACTTTTATTATTGTTTTCACTGTATAAACAAGAACACTTTCCCATCTATTCCATCTTGTGGTTTCCACTTTGTTTTGTCTCTTTGGACACCTGGACTGAGTTGTGTTCGGCCTAGAAGCATGTTCTCATGGAAAAATACACACACACACACATATTTACATTTCACCATTGACTATATATCCCATCAATACTCTATCACACTTTTCTACTACGGGGTGGGGAGAAGAGATAAATTATCTTAAGCAAGGGAAGTGGCTGCCTTGGGGTAATTTTGCAAATGAAGTAAATGAAATCGTGCTTGCCATGCAACCACACTGGTTGACACTGGGCAAGTCACACTCTCCAGTCACAGGGGAAGGCAATAGTAAACCCTCTCTGAAGAAAATTTTTCAAGAAAACCCCATGATAGGTCCTTAGGGTCACCATGAGTCAAAACAACTTGAAAGCACACAACAACAATTGCTGCTAGCAAGCCCATTTTCCAAAGGCATCCTGGAGCCCATATGCTTGTATTTGAGAGAAGGAAGGTGAGACTGGGGATTTCCTTGGGTATGTGAAAGACGGAGGCCACTCTATGAAAGGAAAAATGTTGCCCGAACGGGGTGCCTGGTACAGAGGGTGGTGAGGCAGGCAAACTCAGCAGGATTTCCACCTGAGTAAGAAAGGGTTGCGTGGCTGCCTGGGCAGACTTTGCCAAGAAACATCCCTGCAGCTGCCCTCCTTCTCCTCCACCTCCTCCTGGCTTCTCCTGGCAAAGAGAGGGAAAGGGGAATAAAAGGGAGGGGGGAGGAACAGGAAACCCCAGGAGTCACCAGAACATTGACAGTACTTAACACAAGGGGCAACAGAGGAAGAGCCTGCCCCCCTCCCTTCCCTTCTGCCCTGGCTTGAGCTAGCTAATCAAGACAAAAGGGAAAGAAGAACACATGCCTGCCCCCTCCCTTCCCTTTTGCCTTGCAAACAGCCAATGTCTTTCTTACCCAAAGAAGCTTTCACCTTGGGCTCCTTGCAGGAGGAAGCTGAGCAGTTACTGGGGAAAGGGGGGCATGGCAAGTATTTTACCAAAGAGGGGAGGGAGCAAGGGAAGGAGAGGGTCCATTTGCTCTGTTCCTGGGTGAGGCAAAGATGGAGGAACCATGCTAGGTCTCTTGCCTCTCAATCTGGACAGACACGGCTTGTTGCCTGCAGATCTCCATTCAAACTCCCTCTGCCCTGTCCCAGAATGGTGTACAAAAGAAGTTTCTTGCAACTAGGGTTGCCATAATTCTCTTCCACAAAACCCCAGATTCAGTTCTACCAAAGCATATGCTCCAACTTTTTTCATACATTCTCAAAGGTGCTACAAGATCCCTTAGCATACTGATATTTCAGAGTAACGTTACTTATGGTTGAATCTGCACTGCAGAATTAATGCAGTTTGACACCATTTTAGCTGCCATGGTTCAATGCTATGGAATTCTGGAGTTTGTAGTTTGTTGTCACACTAAAGCTCCCTGAGAGAGGCTACTTTGCTCACAAAACTTCAAATCCCAGATTTCCATAGAATTGAACCATGGGAGCTAAAGCAGTGTTGACCTGCATTATTTTTGTAATGCAAATTAAACCTATTTCGCTGAATGCTGGCTTCCCCATACAGCAAAACAGAATAACATCTAAAATCCACACAGCAGTGATACCTTTATTGGCCAACCAAAATGCACAAAAGAGATGAATCAAGCTTTTGAAGCTCAACTGGTTTCTTTATTGGGCAAAGGTGTTAAAAATCAAACAGGAGAAAGGTATCACTATTTTGTGGATTTTGGATGTTATTATTTGCAGTGTGGCCAACACAGCTACTCCTGGATATGCTTTCTAGTTTTCAGGATACTGTAAACAAGAGGGAACAAAGGGCCGAGACTTAACTTTTTGAGGTCTCAACCTCCAACAAAAGTTAAATGTTTGTTTTCGTTTTTTAAATGGGACTACATTTGATGTGTTTTAAGCAGCATTTAAAGTTTTGTTTTTGTTTTTTTGAGATGCAGCAACACAGAGACTTCTTGAGAAATTCAATATTATCTGCTAAAGGAGGAAGGAGGTATTTTCACACAGGAGATGAAAAGAAATAAGGTTTCTCGTTGTATTGCTAATGGACTTATTTGCAAATTTTGTTTCCTGGACTTCACTGTTTGTCTTCCAGAGCCCATATGTCCCCCTCTTTATTCGAACACACATACACCAGTGACATCATTAGGTTTGGTGTGACCTGGTGCAGTGACTCATGGTGTCACCACTACCACCCCACCCCCCCACACAGTGACCCTCTCCCATATCATACCATTGTTGTTGTTGTTGTTGTTGTTGTTGTTGTTGTGTGCCTTCAAGTTGTTTCCAACTTAGGGCAACCCTAAGGTGAACCTATCATGTGGTTTTCTTGGCAAGTTCCTTCAGAGGAGGTTTACCATTGTTGTCATCTGAGGCTGAGAGAGTGTGACTTGACCAAGGTCACCCAGTGGGTTTATGTCATTAGGTTAATTAAATTTTATATGACGTCATCAAATAACTTGATGGTGTCATGACTTACTTATGTCAAAAGATCAATTATGATGTCATTTTCCGGTTGGAGGGGGGAGAGAGATAATTTTTTGTTATGCATTTGATTTAAACAGATCTTCTTGACACATGTTGTGATAGATGCAGTTTACTTTGATAACAGTTTAGTTATCTACATGGACACATGTGTCAAGAAGAAATTCTGCTATTTTGTAACGATTGTTTATTAAAATTGTTTGAGACCCTGTACAGAAATAAAGTTGTGGGTAGTTATTACCCAAAGAAAAGGCATGCAGAGTCCTTTGTGCTGGTGCAAAGACACCCCCCCCGACATGTCGGGAGGGGTTCTATGTTGCGCTGGCCTTTCAAAGGAAGCCGATGCCTAATTGGCTGGGTGGGAAGGAATTCCCACCCTTCTTGGGCCGCCCAGCCAATCAGGTTGGATCCCGCAAGATTTGAGGGCTATTTAGCCCTTGGTCGCCATTTTTTGCACTGTAGCTGATCAACCCAACCCACCCACCCTTAATTAATAGCTGTTCATATTATTTACTTTCAGGCTTCGGCTGGTCACCTTCGGGGGCTGGGAGGGAATTTTCCCAGAGTCTCATACCCTGGGTTTTTCGCCCTCCCTGAGAATGATAATAATTGATATTAACAATAATAATTGTTAAGATTAATAGTGTGGGTTGATACATTGCCATTTCTGAATTTGTTATTGATAAAGAGATGTATTCTCGTGTTACAACACCATGCTTTTTTGTCACAACTTTGGGGATCAGGGTCTAGGTTGGTTAAGGTTATTCTATTTTAGTACAATTTAGGGCGGGCAGGGACCCCCCCCCCCCGGGGGGGATAATTCAGTTAATTGGAAATTACAAATTGGGTTAATTAAATTTGATGATGGGTTTACGTCATTAGATTAATTAAATTTTATATGATGTCATCAAATAACTTGATGATGTCACAATTTACTTATGTCATAAGATCAATTATGATGTCATTTCCAGTTGGGGGAGGAGAGAGATAATTTGTTGTTATGCATTTGATTTAAACAGATCTTCTTGACACGTGTTGTGATAGATGCAGTTTACTTTGATAACAATTTAGTTATCTACACGGACACATGTGTCAAGAAAAGATTCTGCTATTTTGTAATGAATGTTCATTAAAATTGTTTGAGACCTTGTACACAAATAAAGTTGTGGCCAGTTATTACCCAAAGAAAAGGTGTATGGAGTCCTTTGTGCCAGTGCAACAGAAGGAAGTTCAGTAGGTGGTATTATTATTATTATTATTATTATTATTATTGTTATTATTATTTGTCACACAACCAGACAACCAGCAACATCTGCTGAAATCCTCTCTTCCATACAGTCATTGAAAGAGACACAAGGTGTCTCAAATTTTAACTTGGGCTGTCTCTGGAGGCAACAGAATAACAGGTTCTCTGTCTTTCTTGCCCAAATTACTTTTTGCTGAATTGAGGATTCTGGAAACTCTAGTGTCTCTCAAAGAAGTAAGTTTCCTAATTGGGGGGGGGGCACACTGATTTGCTCCTGGTGGAAAGCATGAACCCAGTTGCAAAATTGGCAGCAGTCAGTATTGAGGGAGGCAGTAAGTCTCACTGAACTTTTAAAAAATGAATTCTGATTTATTTGTTTTGCAAAATACACCCTGAATCTTCAGCAGTGGGGGTGAAAAACAGAGGCAGTTTAGTTTAAGAGTGAGTGACATACTGGGAAGTGAGGATTACTTACGAGTAAGCACCAGAGTTTAGGTGATCATCTCACAGAGGATTACCATCCTTAGAATGTTGCTAGATCATCCCTAAAGCATTAGGGTGTGATTGCCGGTCACGCTTGTCTCCTGTGATGAAATCATCATGGAGGCATCCCCTCACCTCTCTTGTCATGAAAGCATTCATGGAGCCACCATTTGTCAATAATGGAAGTTCCCATTATGCACAGAAATGGTTGCTCCATGAATGCTTTCATGACAGGAGAGGTGAGGGAACGCCTCCATGATGATTTCATCACAGGAGACAAGCACGACCGGTGATCGTACCCTTACACTTTAGGGACAATCTAGTGATGTTTTAAGGATGGTAAGCCTCCGTGTGATAACCTCCTTAGATTTGGGTATGGCCAGTGAGGGAGGGAGCACAGCATGGCTGTAGCTGGCTACTTTGTCAGAAGAACCCAGAGACTTCCTTTCCTGCCAGACAACAGCAGGAATGATGGGGTCAGGTAGACAGGAAGGCAGGTAGGTGGGGGGAAGTGGTCATCAGAGCACCCACCACCCACCTTGACTGTAGCTGGCCTTCTCAGAGTGTAGTGCGCCCACTGGCGGACCCCAGACATCCCCACAATTCCCTGCTGCCCCCTTTTCCCTCTCAGCACCTCCCAGGAGTTTTCCAACACCCTCTGGGGGTGCTACTGCCCACTTTGGGGACCACTGATGTAAAGGGAAGAAATGGTCCAATCCCATTTGGCAGATGAAGCTCTTGTTTTTGCTTTTGTTTTTAAATAATGCAAACCATAGTTATTTCTATCATACATTAACATAACCAGAGATAAATATATTTATATTTAAACCAATAGTTATGTAACATCTAGAATCACAGAATCCAATCCACTATTTTTAAAGAGCAACACTTGTTGCAGTAATAATAATAATAATAATAATAATAATAATAATTTTATATTTATTTATAAGCCACTCCTCTGCATGGCAATAGGGGTGGCGAACAACATATTAAAACAAGGAACAGTTAAAATATACCCAAATCCCATGCACTAACCCTCCCACCCCTTAAAAAAGAATTAAATTAAGAATAAATTAAAACCAAACATTAAAACATAATACAATACAGCTCCTTGGCAGATCTGTATATAGTAGGATAGGGTGGGAGGTGCATAGTAAAACTCCGCCATTGCCGGGGATGTTATTCCGGGAAGGCCTGCCAGAAGAGATCTGTCTTTACTGTCTTTTTAAAGGCAGCAAGAGTGGAGATATGACGGATCTCGTCCGGCAGACCATTCCATAGCCTGGGAGCGGTCACAGAAAAAGCCCTCTGGGAGGTCTGCGCCAACCTAGTCTTCATGGGTTGGAGCAGGTTCCTCCCAGAGGACCGAACGGTGTGTGGTTCATACAGGGGGGGGTGGTCCCTGATATAAGATGGACCCAAGCCATGTAGGGCTTTAAAGGTTAAAACAAACAACTTGTACTGTGCCCGGAAACTAATTGGCAGCCAGTGGAGGGATTTAAGCACCAGTGTTATGTGCTCCCTCCTGGATGTTCCGGTAATTAACCTGCTGCCATATTTTAAACTAATTGCAGTTTCCTGGTTGAGCACAAGGGTAGCCCTATGTAGAGTGCATTGCAGTAATCCAGACATGAGGTTACCAAAGCATGTACCACAGTTTCCAGATCCCTCATGTTCAGATAAGGGCGCAGTTGGCGTATCAGCTGAAGCTGATAACAGGCATTCCTGACCACCGCATTCACCTGACTAGTCATGTGAAGCGATGGGTCTAAGAGTACCCCCAAGCTGCGAACACAGTCCTCGGGCCTCCATCAATACAACTGCACTCAAGTAAGAGCTAACACTTTGGCTGGGAGGTCATGAAAAAGAAAGAAAAAATAAATGTCTTTCCTTCCACATGAAGTAGCCCACTGGTTTAAAGGAGGAACTAAGGAGCAGCTGTTGATGATTGAGTGGCTTGGAAATCTCTCATTCTTAGGATCACCATAAGTCAAAGTTTAGTTGAAGAAAGTTAACAACAACGAAGACACCCCCCGATGAGTTGGGAGGGGTTTCTTGTTGCGCTGGCAGCCCAAGAGAGGCCTGATTGGTTAAGCGCACAGGGGTATTGGAGCACCTGCATGCTTGGTCCAATCAAGTTGCTTGCCTGTGTCTGGGAAGTCTCGTGGTGACCGTAAACTCGCGAGACTTATGATGAGAGTTTGTTCTTTATAGCTCTGCGCTGCCACGTGCCGGCAGCCATGTTAGAGCTTGAACTGAGTGAGTCACATCACTCTGCTCTGTGCTCGGGCTGCTTGCATGGCTTTGGCCTAGCGAATTTCTTGGCTTTTGCCATATTCGGCTTTTGCTGATTTTGCTCAATTTTAACTGCAGGAGTTTCCCATTTGTGTCTCCCTGAGCAATTCAAATAGGCTGAGTGAGGCCTTCGGGCCGGTCCCTTGGGCCTACAAGGGCCTCCGCATCTCCAACAGTTGGAGGGCTGCTTATTCGAGGCGGGTGCTGCGGAAGGCGTTCTCGTCACCAGGTGTGCAGACCCAGTACTGGATCTCAGGCTCAGCAGTGCCCCGGCAACCCTGGTCTGGTAAGGTCGGGACACCATCGTTGGATTGGGAGGGTTTTTACACCTCTCCCCAGCGGTGAGTGTGTTTGAAGGCAATACTTGTCTTCAGGCTGGGTTCCTTTGGACCCTTGGTGGACACCTTTCCCCCCTGCTAAGTGTGTCTCTTGTTGAGACTTGGGGAAGGCCGGCCTTTAGCCTGGTGGTAATCATCCAAAGTTGGGCAATTGTGCTTGGAACCCATGTTACACTCACTGGGGGGAGTGATGCCCCACAGTAAGGCCCAATCCAAGAGGCGCGCAGCCTCGGCTGTGCCTGGCTCTGGTCACTCTGCTTCGAAGAGCCCTTCTCAGTCTGCCAGCAGAGATGATGAGATTGTGGCCCAGTTAGCACAACTGGGCAAGACAGTGCAGGCCTGTGTTGCAGTCTGTAACCAGCTGGCCCAGAAGGGGCTACAGGCTACAGCTGCCAGCCCTATTGCCAGCACTTCTGGTACCACTGACACAGAAGTGCTGCACCCTCCCTTTGCACCTGACGCTCAGGCAATGGATGCTACACCGGGTCCTTCAGTGGTTTCGGCTGTGGAGGCTGGGCACCCCACTATTGCCGATGTGTGGAAATTCCTAAAAAGTGTCCCTGGTGTGAACATTCAGGGTTCAGCTGCCCCTGTTTCTGAGCAGCCTACTGTGGCAGATTTATATAACCTCTTGCGAGGAGTGGTTCTTCCAGGTGCTGGTGCTATAGAGCAAACCCATGATGCACAAAGAGGAGATGAAGCTGCTGCTGCGTCTTTGCCTGTTGCGGGGCCACACTTTGGGGGACTGGTGCAGTTGGCTGGTGATGCTTCCCAGCAAGATTCTGTTTCAGGTTTGTCTCCTACTAATCCTTCACATGCAAACTGGCCCACCTTGGTATGGGCTCCAGGTGGCCAGATTAGCCAGGGTATGGGTGTGGAACACCCCAACCCTGCGGCTTTGGGTGCACCTGTGCAGACACCTGCGGTTTCAAAGGTGCCTGACCCTAGGGTACAGGATGGTCAGCCAACTACTTTGGCTAGCAACACCTCTGCTGTGTCTCCTTTGAGTGCTCCTGTGTTATCAGGAATGGCTGTGCATTCTGAATCAACCCCTTAAGCTGGGATGTCTACACCCCTTGTCTCACACCTTCCTCTTTCCACTAAAGAAAGGATATGGAAGGGAAATTACATTGATTTATTTTCCCTTACTTTTAAGGACCCCGAACCAAGGATCATGGTAAAAGATGGGATTGTTTTTAGCCTTCCCAAAGAGTTTCAGGTGCTTAAATGCCCTAAGCTCGAGCATAATTTTGTGAATTGGATGATGGGTTTTACTATTTACAGGGGTGTCATAGAGGAAAAAGAGCTACTTAGGTCTCCTGATTTTTCTAAATACCAGGAGATCTATGATAAAAGCTTACACTAACTGCCATCATAATGCTAGAGGTGCATCTTGGCTGCCATACGATGAGCAGTTTAGAATGAGAGCTGCACAAGATCGCTCCCTGTCTTGGAGACATGTACAGTCTGAATTATGGGTAGATATAATGGTAGGGACCTCCCCTTCAAACAGATGTGACAACGGGTTCGTCCCCATGGTTACTCTGCCGAGAAGGCCAAATGCGAGGCCTGGCACAGGTGAAAGAAAGCTATTTGGCATATGCTGGGATTTTAACACAAGCAAGAACAAGAGGCAGCCCTGCAGGTTCGACCATAAGTGTAACACCTGTGGGAGTGGTCAACCCGGTGCTTCCTACAGTAGAGGTAAGAGGTCAGGATTGGGTGGTGCCCCCCAGCCAGTATCGCCAGGAGGAAAAGGCTCCATCACCAATTAAGTTAGATATAATGGTGGCGTGGCTGAGGGTATATCCTAACAAGGAGGCTGCATCTTATTTATTTCATGGTTTTTCCTTAGGTTTTTGTATCCCTTATACAGGTTCCAGGGTACATCACTATGCACCTAATGCTCGTTCCATGAGGGAATTGCTGAATATCGTGAGGGACAAGCTAGCTAAAGAAATAACTGCTGGAATGATTTCAGGACCTCATGATCAGCTGCCTATTCCCACACTTCGTTTATCCACATTGGGTGTTGTACCTAAAAAAGCCCCTGGGGAATTTAGGTTGATTCACAGTTTATCTTACCCAAAGGGTGAGTCTGTGAATAATGCTATAGATCCTGGGCTTACGTCCGTTAAGTATGTATCGTTCGACTCAGCAGTCAAGATGGTTTGGAATTTAGGCAAGGGAGCCCTTTTAGTGAAGTGTGATATTATTTATTTATTTATTTATTTATTTTTGTTATTGTTATTATTAAATCCGCCTTCAGGCTCCTCTCTGTACACCCAGATGATTTCGACCTGCTGGGTTATCAGTTTGAGGGAAAGTATTATCTTGATAAAGCCATGCCAATGGGGTGCTTGATTCCTTGTTCAGCTTTTGAGACTTTCAGCACCTTTCTTCACTGGTGTGCAGTCAGGCAGACAGGTAACAGGGCCATAACACATTATTTAGATGACTTTTTGATCGCTGGGACTCCTAATTCCTCTCAGTGTAGGGACTCTTGGGCTGAATTTCAGGACTTAATGTCTGAGTTGGGAGTTCCTCTAGTGGAAGAAAAGACTGAAGGGCCCGACACACAGCTTACCTTTTTGGGTATCGAGATAGACACCGTAGCTGGGATTTCTCGATTACCTAATGACAAATTGGTGGCTATCAGACAGCAGGTTAGTGTGATGTTGGGGAAGCAAAAAGCTACACTTCACAAATTTCAATCCCTTACAGGATTGCTGAACTTCGCCTGTAAGGTAGTAGTTCTGGGACGAGCATGCTGAGCAAGATTGTATAGGGCTACTGCAGGGGTAACTGTACCGCATTATCATATTAGGATTACAAGGGGGATTTGTGAGGACTTGAAGGTTTGGGACTCCTTTTTGGAGCAATTCAATGGACCTTGTTTTGGAGATCTGAAATGCTGCTCAGAGCAGACTTGCAGGTGCATTCGGATGCTGCTGGCGCCCATGACTTTAATGTTTACTGGAATGCCCCATGGGCTGCAGAGGCGTGGCCTTCTGCATGGATTGAACATGGTCTGACTAGAGACCTGATGTTTTTGGAACTTTTCCCTATTGTAATGACTGTGCACCTGTGGGCAAGCCATTTTGCTAACAAGACCGTCAGATTTTGGTGTGACAACCAGGCGGTCGTTCAGGTGGTAAATTCTAAGTCTTCTAAGTCCCTTAGAGTCATGAGTTTGGTGAGGGCGATGGTCATGCAGTGTTTGAACTTTAATTTGTTATTCCATGCTCAGCATGTTCCTGGTGTGCTTAACCTTTTGGCAGATGCCCTTTCTTGTTTTCAGTTCTCCAGGTTCCAGCAGCTGGCTCCCGAGGCGTCGTTACATCCGATGGAGGTACTGGCTTTGCTATGGAGCCTTGGAGGCTAGAAATTCACAGGGCATCCATGAATTCCATCGCCCCATCTACACGCAAGTCCTACCAAACAGCCTTGAATACATTTAATCAATTTTTATTGGAAACTGGGGAGGTTCAAAGCTGGCCGATTAGGGTTGATTTGGTCCTGCGTTTCATAGTATATCTTAGGCAGGCAAGTCTTTCACCTGTTACTATTAGGGGCGGGTTGACCGCCCTGGCCTTTCACTCCAGGGCAAGGGACTATTTTGATCCTACCACAGACTTTAGTGTTAAAAGAGTTGTGGAAAGTTGGTCCAGAGAATCACCTGCAGTAAAGGACTCACGATGGCCAATAACTGGCACAATCCTGGCTAGATTATGGGAACAGTTAGCTGATGCATGTTATTCACCTGACAAAGCGACTTTATTTTAGGCAGTATTTGCAATAGCCTTCTTTGCAGCCTTAAGAATCAGTGAAATTGTGCCAGGATCTCGCAATGATCAGTCTGGTCGGGCACTTTTAATTTCGGATATAGTCTTAACAGATCAGAGGATTTAGATTTACATTAGGCGCTCCAAAACTGACCAGCTAGCAAAAGGTCAATCCATTTCCTTAGCTAGAGCGCTTAGTGGGCAAATTTGCCCAGTGTTAGCGATGACCAATTATTTGAAGATTAAGCCAAACATGACTGGTTATCTTTTTATACATCTGTCAGGCATGCCCTTAACTCAATTTCAATTTAGGGCAGTGGTGAAGAAGACGCTAAGGCGAGCTAAGTTGCCTCAGGCTTATTTTTCTTTGCACTCCTTCCTCATTGGAGCAGCAACAGCTGCGGCCACTCATGGCTTGAGTGAAGCTGATATTTGCTGAATTGGCCAGTGGCATTCACGTGCATTTAAGTCCTATATTCGGCCTTTGGGGAACATAACTCCCAATCCACTATGCTAATTTGCTTTATTTGCATTTCAGCTGGCTTTTCCATGGCAAGATATGGATTGTAGGCCACAGTTTGGTCTTCTGGGCAGAACGCCACCTCCTTGAGCACCGGTGTGATTCTACCTTGGGCCTCTCAAACATTGGAACTACTCAGTGGTTTGGCCAAAGGGGTATGATGTGGGGAGCGCTCCTTCCTTGGATCATACAGCTGGCTGGGTCGTATCCGCAACCCCGGGTTCTAGTAATACACCTGGGAGAAAATGACTTAGTCAAAGTCCCTTGTCTTCAGCTGGCAAAGCAGATGGTGAGAGATTTGCAGGAAATTCGAAAGATTTTACCTGTAGCTGTAATGCTTTGGTCTAAGCTCCTGCGAAGGCATAGCTGGCCTGGAGCTCGCAAAGATGCTGCTATCAACAGCGCTCAATGATGGCTTAATCGTCATGTGGCCAAGCAGTTGTCTAAACTTGGCATTTTCATAGTTGAACATGTAGGAATTAAATTGGATAGGCCGCAGCTGTACAAGGGGGATAGGGTTCACCTCTCTGCTGAAGGTTCAGAGATTAATGTTAAGGCACTTTCTGAACAAATTAGAAAGGTGTTTTGTGGAGGGGGGAAGGGATGCCTAGCTAGGCTGGCTCCATCTTGTGGTGGGTAATGACCCCCACCCCACAGGAAAATTAATCTGGCTAATTAAATTAATTGGGGTAAATTTGGAAAAGGTTAAATTAAAGGAAGTGACGTATGCAGTTAAATGCATGACATCATTATTTAATGACATCATATGATGTAATATGATGTCATTTCTGGTGGGGAGGGGTTTGTAAATTTGTTGTTGTTATTTGTTTACATCTTTGTCACAAGTGGTGAAGGGCCACCCATCTGAGTGGGTCACACCTTCACACACACATGTGACAAAACTGTTGGAAGTTTATTCCTTGTAAATAGACCCTGTACAGCAAAATAAAAGTTGTGGCCTGTTTAAACTCAAAAAGAGGTGTCGCGTGTCCTTTGTGCCAGTGCAACAAAATTGATGTGAGAAAGCAATAAATCTGCTTAGCAAAAGTCAGTTTCCCAAGGTTCAAAATTCTCGCTGTGAAGACTCATTTTGTTATATGTGCAGTAGTGGGGATTCTTGCATTAATATATGTAGTGTGACATGAAACCATTGTCTTTGCTCATATCTCTGCTACTTGATTGGAATTTGTCAATATATCTCACTTCAGAGGTTTTTCTTACTAGTCTTCCTTTGTAATTTCCTTGTTCAAGGACCACAACCTCTAAATCACTAGGGAGGTTGAAATGTTTTGCAACTGGTTTGGGGACATTGCCATTAGATTGTGTCCATTAATCCTTTTATGTGGAGGCTGTCCTGTTTGTCTCAGGTGTAAAGGGGCACTGCTGGCATTTGTTGTTTTGTTGTGTGCCTCCAAGTCATTTTTGTCTTATGGTGACCTCAAGGGAAACCTATCATAAGGTTTTCTTGACCAGTTTCTTCAGAGGGGGTTTGCCATTGCCATCCTCTGAGGATGAGAGTGTGTGACTTGCCCAAGGTCACCTTTTATGTTCAAGCAGAGAATCAAACCCTGATCTCCAGGGTTGTAGTGTAATGCTCAAAACACTATACCACACTGGCTCTCACAATGGCATATGTCACACTCTACACTGAAGAAAGCATGTGTTGAGCCACTGAACTATAACCCTTTATATTTTCATAAATGCTTCAGATACATACTACCATAATTTATTGTCATTTTGACAAGTGTGCTGTCAAGACGGATCTCTTCCGGCAGACCTTTCCAGACTAAATATCCCGGCCTCGCGTCCCCTCCCCCTCAGTAGAACTTCTAGAACCCCTGTTCTTTTAGAAGAAAGTTACAGGAGTTTTATTATTGCATTGTATTAATTTTAATTCTTGTTTTTAAATTGTTAAACATGGTTTTAATTATAATGTTTAATTATAAGGGGGGGAGGGAATATGTTGTTTTATGTTGTATGCAAATTTTTATGCTGTAAGCCGCCCGGATTGGGCTACCAGTGGGCGGTATAAAAATAAAATGTATTATTATTATTATTAATAATAAGTTGTCCACTCTATGTATAGCTGAATTTCTATCTAAAGCTAAATAGACTCACATCATTCCGGTCTTTTATAAAATTCTCTAAGTTGCCATCAGTCATCAATCTTGTTAATCTATCTATTTCAGCGATGTCATATATTCTTCTATTGTTGGGATCTTTTCCGTTTTCCAAAATTGTGTGAAGGTCATTCTTGCAGCTGTAATTAACTGAAATAATAATAATAACCTTTAGATACATTTTTTATCTGTTTCAGAATCGATAATATTCAATAAAAACAATTCTGGTTTATATTCTATATTAAATTGAAAAATGTCTTCTAATACTTTGTGTATTTGTAACCAGAATTTTTAAACTCTTTTACAACTCCACCAGATGTGAAAAAGTTCCCTTTTCTTTTGCACACTTCCAACATGAATTTTCTATGCCATACATCTTCGAAAGTCTGTCTAGAGTAAGGTACCATTTGTAGAACATTTTATAATAATTTTCTCTAATATTTTGACTTTTTGTATATTTCAGCATTTTAGACCAAGTGGATTCCCATTGTTCTAAGTTTATTTGGTGACCTAAGTTTTGAGCCCAGCTAATCATATTATTTTTTATTATTTCTTTTTCCATTTTGATTTGCAACAGATATTTATATAATTTGGACATCATCCCTTTATTTTGTAATTCTAATATTTTCTCTAATTCAGTCTTTTTAAATTCTATACCTTTTTCTTTATATTCTAGTTTAAATCTTTCCATTAATTGTCTTAATAGGTACCAATGTATCTCTGTTCCTTCTTTTAAGAACTCCTCCTGTGTTTTAAACCTGAATCCCTCACCTTGTCTAACTATTAAGTCCTTATATCTGAGCCAATTTTTAATTTTAGTGATGTGATTTTATACTTATCAGATAAATGGGGCTCAATGGCAACACAAGGATTTAGAAATTAATTGATGATAACAGTTGGTATTTTGTACTTTGTATGTAGGATAGAGATATATAATAATAACATTAAGGTTTAGAAATGGACTCAGTAAGAGAATATAGAAATATATAGAATGTGTAGAAATAATTACCTAGTTTAATTTAGGTTAGTTCATAGGGCACTGAAATATGATGATATACACTGAGATGAATAGTGATACTGGTTTGAGGAGAACCAGAACTCTAGATAAAGGAAATGAAGCTCACAAAATGAATGTTGGTGTTTTTTCCCCCTACTCTGAAGGTTTCTTATAGGTAAATTTACAGTTGTGTTAAAAGTAAAGTTTATAAGTGAGGCTAATAGTACATTTATTAAGGATGATTAAAAAGGAAGAGAGAAAAAATGATACTATATGAAAGGAAGGTATAGAAAGTAGTTAGAAAGGAAGAGTAAGTAGTTAGAAGGTAAGAGAATATAAGATAGGAAAGATAAAGAAAGGGGAAAAGATGAGCTAGAAGGTACTGTATGGGGAAGGCGGAAGGTAGAGGAAGGAAAGAAGAAGAATAGGAGAGGCTTATACAAGCAGAAGAAGGAAAGAATGGAATGGATACGAAGGATTTATAGGTATATATTAATCAATTTAACCTCACTCTGTCAGAATAGGAATTAGTTAAAGATATCTTTCTGGAATATTGTAACCATTTTTGAATGGATATTTCTATGTTTAAACCACATGTATGTTATATATATGGACACAATAGGTTTTAAGTTGTTTTTTAAAGTTTTATCAATAAACTTTTTGTTAAAAAAATAAAGCTAAATAGACTGAAGTCTATGAAAGCTCATGCTACCAATTTCTTTCAGTTAACCTCAAAGGTGCTACAAGATCTTTCTACGTACTGATTGTACAGACTAACATGGCTATATCTTTAAATTCTAGTTTGTGTTTTGTTTAACATTTCCAAGATGTTTTGGACTTCAATTCTCAGAATCCTCAGCCAGCATCCTCAATAGTAACAATTTTTGAAAGCTGTAGATCAAAGCAGTTTCTTCTTTGCCACTGTAGAGTACGTTGCAGTAGGGAAACAAATCATGTGTCACAGTTCTGTACAGAAGAACAAAATAGCTTTTTTTAATTCCTATTCACTTTTACTGTAAATTGTGTTTTCTAGACATTTCAGAAATCTATAGTGTCACTTCCTGAGCATTTTCACACTGTATCAAAAATTAACTTTTAAATGAGAACCCTGAAATATGACACATAAAGGTATCAAAGTATTTTGGAAAACTGTAGAAAATTGTTAGCCTAGCAACCACAACAGAAGGACTTTGAGCTCAATGGGATGAAATCCCATATTTATGGTCATGCAGTAAACCTCACTAAATTCAGTAGGATGTAAATGAGTGTAGGAGGCTGGTAGCCAAGAGGGATCAAGTGCCTAGTTTATAGGTTGTGAAAGTAAAGTGTTTTATTTTTTGAAGATGATATTAATCTTTCAAATCCTAGCTGTGTTTTGCTTGTTGCTCCCACAGGTAGCTGCTTTGCATGAAAAATCTAGAAATAATTCTGCAGCCCTGGAATCTATAAAATAGAAGTTGCTTTGTTCAATTGCAATAACAGTAGCCTTTATCAATTAGCATTTTAATATATGCCCTTAATAGAAAACTATAGCAGTACCTGGTTAACTTTCTGAACATATTAAAATTGGTTTGATTTGTTGGACACATTCCCCTTAGATGTCAGGGTTCACTACGGGCTCCTATATAATGTCTGTTAACAATGAGATAGAGAAAATATTGGAAGCAATTCATTTTTTTCCTATTTTTATAAGCCTGATAAAACAGAATAACTTAATAATATATTAAACCCTACTTCAAATAAATCTATGGAAGAAGCTTAAAGGATACTAGGAACTCTCTCTTATCATCACTTCCAGTGCTACTGTGGTTGAAAGTATAGTTGCAATAACATTTAGATGTGGAATGAAAAGAGGGAGGAGGGAGGACTCATTCAAAGGTTTTTGTTTTGTCTCTGGAGGGAAGTGTTGGCCTACAAATTATAGAATTCCCCAGCCTGCACGAGAAATTATAGAGATTGTAGTCCTGAAAGTAACTTTTCCAAGATAGAAACATGTCATCATTAATCTTCATGTAGTATTCCATGGTTTCTTTAGCTTGATGATGCAAACAAAAACTTACTGTTAATGTCTTACCATGGCATGAGAAAGAGGAGGTCCTATGAACTGTGTTTTGCTTAGTCACAAAATTGGATTGTGGTACTGGATTCCCTTTCCAGAAATTCATGCTTTCTGGACAAACTACAGCATTAACAGTGTTGGCTAACATCAGCTCTATTTAACAGTCATGGTAACTGCATGTTAGGCATTGCTGCAGTTTGTCCTTGTGATTAATGTGGTAACACTAGATTTTTGAAAAACTTTCCTTAATTTTGCTAGTCAGGGACTATCTCTAAGTGAGTAACAGATGTAAACATCACCATGGAAAGGGAGAATGCATGATTTTTTTTAGTAGATATTTTTACTGTTAAAAAAGTTTGCAAGTATAGTTGTTGTTTGTTTTTTAGTTTTTAATGGATTTGATTAATAGCTTTGCAAACAATCAATATAATAAACACAAAATATATTCTATGAGCCTTGGTGGTCAACAAAAAGAGTTTTACAGGAAGATGATTTATCCTGAAAACTGTTGGCCCTAGATATCCATGGATGCAGCCATCTACTGCTTGAAAATATTTTTTAAAAAAACAAGAAGAAAACCTTGATTTTCCCATTTTATAAGTAAAAAGTAAAATAATGACACATTTTACTTTGTCATTGAATATATTGGGACTTGAGCATCCATGGATATTGGCATCCAGGCTGTGGTTCCTGGGACTAAACCCCAGCAGTTATCAAGGCCCACTGTAACAGTATTGCTATTATCAAAAGTAAACATGAATATGAAATTCTGGGGTACCAAAATTTGTATTGAATTGTGGAAAATGTGAGACTATTTAAAGTACCAATAGAATTCATAATGGACAAAAAATTAGGTTTGTTAATGTTGTGCTTTTTCCTATCACAATAATTTATTGCAAATGGAGGCACAGTGTGCTTTATGTGTTTTTCTTTAGAGCTCAAAGGTTTGAGGTTGTGGATACTTCATGTGAAATGTTGCTTGATTTCATTTTTCTTCTTCTACTTTGGCAAGTGATTGTATCATGATGCTAGTTTTCACAGAAAATAAATGCCATGGTCCTGATGTATTATCATTGTCCATGGTACCTTGTTTCACATATATTAATATTAAGCCACTCCTGAACTAATGGTGTACCATGTTTTTAACTGTGTATCTAAACAGTATTCTAGATTCCAGATGCCTAAAGTTGAGTTTCAGAGTATTTGCAGATGTTTTTCTCTCAGATTTTTTTTTCTTATTTTCAATGACTTCATAAACAAATTAACATTGATCTTCAGTGTTCTAGGCAGTGGTCTGTTTATTGTTTGTATATTAACATCACAAAAAAGAATTTGCTACAAGGAATATATGATGTGGTTTAGCAGTAGTAACTTTAGTTTTCACGTAACAACACTTTACTCAATTCAGGATATACCCCCCCCCCAACTGGTGCAATGTGTATGGATCATACACTCATTAAGAACATTAACATGAACTGAATATTAATGAATAGCAGGTACAACTGATGCCCCAAAGATACATTTAAGGTCAATTGGTTGTTGCTGTTAATGCTGTGTGCCCTCATTTCCAATTTATGTTAATCCTAAAGTGAACCTTAGGAGTTTTCTTAGCAAGCATTGTTCAGAGGGAGTTTACTTTTGCCTTTCACCAAGACTTCTAATCCTGGCCTCCGGACTCATAATCCAACACTCATACCATTACACCACACTGGCTCTCTGTTCAACAAGCCCTTTATTCAATTCAATAAGGTCAGTAGGCTACAGCTTTATGTCAAACAACTAATATTCACAGTGGTTTGAGAATGATAGTAACTCCTCTCTAAGTAAGGATTTTTTTAATGTGTTTCTGCTCTGGCTCTTGGCAGACGACTGTATAACAAAATATGGAAGAAGACAAGCAGGTTTTAGAGTTAGTAGCCATTTGCACTTTTTGTTGTTGAGTCTGTCCAAAAGTAGGTGTTTTTAACATACAACCATCTCTTGTTAACATTTGTTGATTTTAGCATGGCAGTGTTGTATTCTCATCTCTCACGCTGACACAGCATGTTGTTTCATCTATATTTGCTTTATTGCTGTTTGAAGCACTTAAAATGATTTAGTGAAGAGAAAGATTCTTGTCACTTACAGATTCACTCTCCTGCTCTGTAGAAAAAGGGTCATTTGAAGAGTCTTTTTCTGTGGAAAATTGCCTGTTGCTGTTGAAAAATTAAAGAGAGAGAGTGAGTGAGCTAATGTCAAGAATCTGAGTTATACTACTGTACCTTTGTTGGTCTGTGCTAAGCATGTTTTAATTTATACATTTTCTACATGTGTGTATTTACAATTGAATCATTGTTATGCTGTTCCTTTGTTTGCATGATATGATTTTATTTTATATTTTTTTCCACTCACCAGATGTTTCCAACATTTTGCTTCCCACCACTGTCATCCCCTCCCTTACCACTGCAACAGTCACAACCACTGTAGCCTTAACAAGCACAGTTCCATCGGCAACAGCCATCAACACCAGAGGTACAGTATGCTTCTTTGTTATGGCCTGAAAATCACAATATAAATAGGACACCATAGGCATATACACAAAATGTGATCAAAATAATTTAAGAAAGAATGTAAATATTGCCAATTTAAGCAAAGATAAATACTGGTATAATTGTAAGCAATTAATATAGTTGTGAATGATTTAATATCACATTGTGGGTCCCCCTCCTTTTTCTAATGACATGAATGTTGGTGAATGTTTTAACTGCTTTTATAAGTATTGCTTCCATTAAGTATTTCTTATTAAATCTGTGTTCAAGTAAACCTACTTAATTTTAAATTAACATTATTTGCTAAGATGATAATTTTCCTTTTTGCTGCTAATATGTTGTGAATGTGTAAGACACTTGGATTTAACCATATATTTGTTTATAACTGTTTTATTAATGTTTATGGTGTCATTTCTCAAAAATTATGTTTTATTTTTGAACTAAGTAATAGGTATTTTCAGACAATTGTTTTGTTGCCTTGGAAATATGTAGTTGTCCTTTGGCTACAGTGGAGAATTGGGATTGTATTGTGCAAAGTGGTTCTTCTATAAATAATAATGATATTAGATAGTACTATTACATGGATAAATAAAATAGCTGGGAAAGTGCTGCTTCCCAAAAAATCACACATGCATATGGGCTCTGCCCTCTGCCATAGCTATACAAATAACTTCAGTGGAGAAAAGCAACGCTTCATCTTTCAGATCGCCAAAATCTTTGGCTGTACTTAAGATTTCTAAATGTGATAGAATTCACACAACTTACTATTAAGGGACAATTAAAAGTTTAGGATTTTTCCAGAAACTAGTAATTATTAGTTGTTGAAAATTAGTACAGTGGTACCTCTACTTACGAAATTAATTCATTCCGACAGCCATTTCGTAAGTAGAAAATTTCGTAAGTAGAAGCAAATTTAACATTGAAATGCCCTAATCCGTTCCAGGCCCCCAGATTCAAGCTACAACTCAATACAAATGTATAATACAGGGTTATTTCGTTAAGTACCTCTAATACAAAAATATCACAAGCCAAAAATACAGTCCTGGAGGTCAGAAGCCACAAATATCAGAAGCCAAAAAGCCACAAGCCACAAGTCCTACCTTCCTGATCGCAGAAGCCACCAATTTCGCTAGCCACACTTCCTCTCCTCTTTCGCAAGCCCAAACAGTGCTGCCTAGCTGAATTTCGCTAGGCAAACACTTCCTGTTTCGCTAGCCAATACATTGCTGCTTTTCTAGATTTCGCTAACCAATGGCATGCCACGAAATTCGGAGAGCAGCTCATTTGCGCCAATTTCATAAGTTGGAACACTTTCTTAAGTCAAAGCAAATTTTTTCGAGAGGTGCATTTCATAAGTCGAATTTTTCGGTAGAAGAAGCATTCGTAAGTAGAGGTACCACTGTAGTTAGTTGTCAGAGCAGTACATTACTTGTCAGAGCAGTATATCATCATCTGGAAAACTGGAAATAATATAATTTGAGAAATGAGCAAATTATTCATGTCTTTAGATAGTAATATTTAGGGACCATAAAAATAATACATAAGATCACGAGAAGTAATGGACATAGTGGACAAGTCTCCTAATTATATTCTACATGGTATCTACTGAAGCCAGGGGCTACTGCCTAGATGGACTGTGATGTAGGGATGGAACAGAGGTGGGAGTTTCCTAAAAACTGGATAGAAGTCCTCTGTGTAAAGCAGAAAGTGACCATCCTTGGTGTCATCCCATCCCATTGAGCTTCCTACATCACAACCCAGTCAATTCTGCAGCTCCCCCTCTCCCAAATTTTCAAAGGGCTATCTGAGCTGTCAGAAATATTAAGTAGCAGGAGAGATGGGTAGATATTGGATCCATAAGCACATACACATATATACTTTTTTCTGCTCTGGTGCTGCTTCCCTGCTGAGTCACTTTGTGGCAGGAAGCAATATGGTGGGAGAGAGTTCATCTTCTGCCAGCAGCTAAGAATCTATTTTCTTTCCGCAATAAGAGCAACATACCATCCCTATGTGTTGAGCAGAGGCAAAATATAGTGATGCTAGTGTTGGATATGGTGCTGCGGTGCTTTAATGTTTAATATAAGATAGTTTGTTTTCATTTCCATCACTTTTGTAGTTCTTTTCTTTGGCTTTGCTTATATATTTGTGCTGTATGTTGCTATATTCAGGAGATGAGGGGAATAGTTGCTGTTTCTCCAGTTTCCTCTGTCTTTCTTAAGGCAGTCTCCAATATTAGATATCTCCTCTTCATAAAAAAAAGTTTCATTTTCTTATGAAGAAAGAAGAAAGAAGAAAGGAAGTAAGGAAGACAAAATAGTTGGAAATGTTTGTTCAACATCAAATCAGATCAAACAACGATAATGTAGATAGTTTTAAAATACACAGGTAGATGTTACTAAGTGAGTCAGGACTGAATGGTAGATGTAGGGACTGCAAATGTACATGTACAGTAGGGATAATTGAAAGAAAATAAAAGCTTTAGATATATTTGTAACACCAAAATATTTTTCGCTGTGTTAAATAATAATAATAATAATAATAATAATAATTTATTTTTATCTCGCCCCTCTGCGTAACGCAACCGGGGTGGCTAACAACATTAAAAATACACTACATATCCCACAATCCCACCCACCCCTTAAAATACCATTAAACAATGAACAATTTAAAACACACTTAAAATAAAATACAAATAAATAAACAAACAATAACTGCAACAGAGATCCATCTTAACAGCCTTTTTTAAGCTGTTCAAGGTGGTAATATGACAGATCTAATCTGGCAGGCCATTCCATAATCTGGGAGCGGTTGTCAAAAAGGCCCTCTGGGTGGTTGCAAAGAGCCTAGTTTTTATAGGCTGCAGCAGAATCCTTCCAGAAGACCTGAGTGAAAAGGGTGGATTATATGAGAGGAGGCGGTCCCGAAGATAGGTTGGACCAAAGCCATTTAGGGCTTTAAAGGTGATGACCAACACCTTGTACTGTGACCAGAAACTAATGAAGTGATCTTAAGACTGGTATTATATGGTCTCTTCTCATTGTTCCTGAGACCAATCTGGCTGCCATATTCTGTACTAGTTGGAGTTTCTGGACCAAGTACGAGGGTAGCCCCATATAGAGCACATTACAGAAATCAAGACAAGAGGTTACCAGTACATGCACCGCAATTTCAAGGTCCCCAGCTTCCAGGAAAGGGCGCAGCTGAAGTATCAGCTGAAGCTGATAGCAGGCACTCCTAACCGTCGAATTTCCCTGATTTATCATCTGAAGCAACAGATCCAGGAGCACCCCCAGACTGCAAACACAGTTCTTACAGGAGAATGTGACCCCATCCAGGACTGGAGTTTGCATCCCAATACCTGGTTTTGAGGTTGCTACTGTACGTACCTCCATTTTATCTGGATTCAGTCTTAATCTGTTTTTCCTCATCTAGTCCATTACTGCTTTAAGACAATCATTAAGAGGGGAGCTGCCATTTGAAGTCAGGGCTGAGGACCAAGACATGGAGAAATATATCTAGGTGTCATCAGCATACAGATAACACCCCACCCCATGCTCCGGATAATCTCTCCCAGCGGCTTCATATATATATTGAATATCATCAGGGCCAGGATGGCACCTTGAGGGGCACCACAATTAAGCCTTTTCCTTGTAGAGTGACTGTCCTGAGCATCCCCCTCTGGAATCTGCCCAGGAGGAAGGAACGGAACCATTGCAGTGTAGTGCCTCCAATTCCTAACCTTCTCAGGCGATCCAAGAGGATGTCATGATCTATTGTATCAAAAGCCTCTGAGAGGTCCAGTAGTACCAACAGGGTCACACCACCCCTGTCGATGCCCAGATGAAGGTCATCAGCTAAGTCAACCATGGCAGTCTCAAGTCCATATCCTGCCCTCAAGCCAGTTTGAAGTGGATCTAGATAATTGGTTTCCTCCAGGACAGCCTGGAGTTGAAGAGCAACCGCCCTCTCGATCACTTTGCTCAGAAAAGGTAGTAAAGAGACTGCCCTATAGCTGTTGATGTCCAGGGGGTCTAGGGAAGGTTTTTTCAGAAGCGGCCTAACTGCTGCTTCCTTCAAACAGGATGGAACATGACCTTCCCTAAGGGATGCATTGATGATGTCTCTAAGGAACATCCTCAAGGCATCTTCCCCGTATGGCCAGTCACGAAGAGCAACGATCAAGAGGGCAAGTTGTTTTCCTCACTCTACCAAGGAGCTTGTCCATGTCATCAGTACTCACAGATTGAAACTGAATCAATATAATTTCATCAGCGGAGTTGCTGGACACCTCATCAATTGATTCTGTTACAACACTGGCATCTAAGTTGGCTCTTATCTGAGAGATTTTTATCTGCAAAGAAGTTGTTTAATGTGTCACAGCAGGTTGTTGTTGCATTAAGTAATGGGTTCTGCACAGGTAGAACCTGTGTTGATTATACCATGCTGTAAGGAGCTGTGGTGGTGCAGTGGTTAAATGCCTGTACTGCAGCCACTCACTCATAGACCACAAGGTTGCAAGTTCAATACTAGCCAGGGCTCAGGTTAGACTCAGGCCTGAATCCTTTCGAGGTCGCTAAAATGAGTACTCAACTGTTGGGGGGCAATGAGCTTACAGTTGTAAAATGCTTAGACACCCCATAGGGTGATATCAAGTGGTATATAAAATGAAGCTGCTTTGCTTTGCTTTAGCTCTAAAGCATTTGTTATATTCCAGCTCCCAATACCAATGGCCAGGTATTGTTTGAGTTGCAGCTCAGCAACATCCAGTCCTAGCCTTGGTCTGCAGTTAGGTATTCGGGACTAACCTTATTCAAGTGCTTCCTCAGTGTAAGTAATAAACATGCAAGGAGAAGGGCACATTAGCCCTGTCCCTCCTTTGTCATGTCAATCAGTTTTCTTTCACATAAAGTAGGGGGCCTTCATTATCACTGGAGCCATTCCGAATGATTTGGAACCCTAGGAGATCAGAGCCCCAAATCACTTGGGAAACAACTAAAGAGTTGTCAAAGGAGGGGGTGGGAGTGGTGCACTCTTTCTCTTTGATTGTTTATTAGACACACTGGATAAAGGTAGTATATAAATAAAAATATAGTATTTGATGATAACAGCTGTAAAACTATGTGTCTTTACTGAGCTGCCAGAGACATTATTCCACTATAAAGAAAAACACTGCATATATATTGAGGAAAACTTTTTCTAATAATTATCTAATTATTTTAGTCAAAAAGTAAAGATATGGATTTTTTTCACCCACCTACCCCAGTTGACATGGGTTTGTTTTTTTTAATCTCAGGTATCTTAACATCTCTAGTCCTAAATTATATGCATTCTCAAGAGTGTTTAAGATCACATTCCAGTGAATTATGCTACAGTGAGTAATCTAATTGGCAATATTCAGTCACATTCTTTTAAATATATTCCTCTAGAAGACAGAGAAAAGGTATTCACTGTGAAGCAGATAATGTAAAGTTATTTATTATAATTAAGTAAACTATCAGTGAAGAATTAAAGGAGGGTATCACACATCTTTTAGACAATTAATGAATAGCATACATTGAAAAATGACTCATAGTTTCAGTTCTTGTAAGTTCCTGGGGGATATAACTTTTTGGAGAAGTTATTACTTTAATAATGCTTAGGTAATAATTACTTGTCTTGTTATAAATGGTAATCAAAATGCTGAGACTAGAGTGCTTTCCTTTCTCGTTACTTTGTTGCCAGCTCACCTACAATCCAGAGGCCTCCTAAACCATCCCAAGCCATCTTCAAAAAGGCCTAGTTTGCCCAAGTGGGGAAGATTTGTTTTTCCGCAAGTGACTGTTGCTCCACAGATTTTTCTTCTGGTCACACTGGATCATATTCAGAATCTTTGCATCATCCTAAAGTGCAAGTGACATTGCTTTTCCTGAAATGACGCTACTTCATATTACTGGTGGACCTTGGTACCACCAAAACAATGCCTCATTGCATATAAAAATCTAGCAGAGTAAGAGATTCTTCAATAGACAGGAAGACTTGCACAAAAGCATCTGTTGGGGGCACTTTGATTCTGTGTTTTTGCATGGCAGGGGATTGGACTGT
Organism: Phrynosoma blainvillii; assembly: GCA_026167975.1. Classification (NCBI taxonomy): domain Eukaryota; kingdom Metazoa; phylum Chordata; class Lepidosauria; order Squamata; family Phrynosomatidae; genus Phrynosoma; species Phrynosoma blainvillii. Next base: position 287,003,216 of record JANUYF010000003.1, read on the forward strand.
ATGGTCCTTGTGGTCTTTTCCAACTCTACAGTTCTGTGATTCTATGATTACAGTATTATTGATCAGTTCTTGAAAATGGCAATACCCGCCCCCTTAACAACTGATGTGAGTCTAGGGTTAAAACAGCTTCATTTATATACCACTTCATACCGTGCTATGCAGTGTCTAAGTGGTTTACAACTGTAAGCCCATTGCCCCTCAACATCTGGGTACTCATTTTAGCGACCTCCGAAGGATGCAGGCCTGAGTCAAGCCTGAGCCCTGGCTAGTATTGAACTCGCAACCTTGTGGTTTATGAATGAGTGGCTACAGTACAGGCATTTAACCACTGCGCCACTAGGGCTCCTAAACCCTGCAATATGCATAAAAGGCTCCAGGAACATAAAGGAACATGCCCTCTGGAAAAGAAGAAATTGTAGTTGTGGGGATTGGTGGCAGGTGGGTACAGTGGGATTAGTACTCAGTTATCTGTCTTCTGGACAACTTGTTCAGCAGCAAAAGGGATCAGCTTCTTCTAATTTAAAAAAAATGGTAAAGGGAAGACCCACATCTGTGTTGTTTCCATTAAGACTATAATATTATACAAGCTAGTGAACAGAAGGGAAAATAAGACTCTTCCATGTGGGTGGGACTTACCTTAAATTGTTTCCTGCATTTCTGTCTTTGTGATGTCAGTGCAGATCAAATTTTAAAGTAAGTATACAAAAAGTGCAAATATGGTGACATTACCAGGCATCTTTGCCATGTCCAGCTGCTAATATCTAATCTGTACTGTGTTCCCCCCCCCCCCCCAGTCCTGTCACTCAGGCACTACTAGCTGGAGGGATCCACATTGTTTTTATGAGCCACAGTTCTCCTAAGTTATCGTAGTTGCGGGCATTGTGGCAGATTTAAAGAGTAACTATAGACACATAGCATAGGTCAGAGTACTATTACCACAGCTAAGGAAGACTTGGAACCAGTACAAATGGTACCATGAGAAAGTAGAAAGAGATGAGAAGTAGTCTACTGAGTTTGAACATCCTGGCATGAATGTATAGTGAATGTCAAGTGGAAAATAAGTAGAAGATAGTGCTGATTTATCCAAAGCTATTATCCATATTTACAGCTACATCCCTGTAGATATTTGAGTGCAATGTGTTAGTAGGACAACAAAGATGAACTTCAATTCAGTAGGGCTGAAGAAGAAAAGTAGCAAAGGTAGGATGTTCACAAAAGCAACTGTCCAAGGAGATGGTGATAGAAAGAAAGCAGAAACTAAAAGAAGAGATGGGGCAAAGCTCTGTGGGAGGTTTAATGGAAGCTGTCATCCAATATCAACTCAAGTACACTGTATTAGATGGCCATGTTACAACCAATGATTGCTACTAGTATTAGAAGCACGCATTCCATATGGGAAGCAATGTGTTCTCTAATAGACTGTGATTTATTAGCCCTACCAAGGCAATTCTTTTTTGCTAGCCATGTAGAAGGAGCTTGAACCCAGGCTTTTCACAATTAGATAACAAAGCCTATAACTAATTATCATTTCAAGTTGCAAACAGTAGTGATAATGATTGGTTTTCATTCTGTTCATAATAATAATTAAGGAATGCCTCATTAGGTGGAATAGTTCTGAACCTGATTGTTGGAGAATTTTTTTTAAAATGACCACTAAATGATGTTTCTCTTCCCTATTCTTATGGTTCCTGGTAATTTATTTATTTATTCATTTATTTTATTTTCTCCCCTCCCTTCCTTCTACTTTTTTCCTTTGGTTATTTTGCTCTAATAACTGTTTATAAGTGTGAGCTGTATTGTTGTTTGCTTTTCTTTCTATCATACTATTTTTCCACTTTTTATTTTGAATTATACCTTTTCCAGATTTTTTTTTTAAAGATTACTATAGCATAGAACCAGCAGCCTAGAACTATGGGGCTGGAAGTCAATTATTGTTCCCTCCCCACCCCAACATTGCATAAGATAACCATTTCCAGTGAGGTAGAAATTTCTCCTTTGATCAGTGAACTTTTCCTGTAGTATTATTTTCACATTAGGTCTCTCAATTTGCATTAAATCATCACTTATAATTGATCATAATCCCTGAATTTCAGGAGACATTAAATTTGTATTTCTGGAATTCCATAACAAGCCACAAAAGGCTCCATTTCAATATGAATATTTTACAGAATATGTAATTACTGTACTTTAGAAGTCCCATCTTAACTATTAATTCATTCCACACTGAAGTGGTTCTTTATGACACTGGAGCCTATGCTACAGCTTATGTACAACACGTGAAAGTAAAATTTACAGTTGACTCTGAAGATTTGCAGTCCAGCCCTGCTTTCATTTGCATGATGATCAAGAAGCAACCATGGAAAGTTACTAAATGTGCATGGATCATTAGTAAAGGCATTTTGTATAAGGCTTCCATAGTCTAGGTTTTTTTTTTTAAGTCCCTTTAAGTATCAAATGAGATCTGGTTTTGTGTCTTTATTAACCATTAACCTTTACAAATGTAAGAGAAATTCAACATGAAGCAGAAATAGCTTTCTTTGTTTTGTACTGAATATTTGAAATAACTAATAACTATATCAGCCAAAGGACCAAAGGTCATGAAAATTCTCAGTATACCCATAGGACTTTAAAAAGAAGATTTATTTTGTGAAGTCGAAGGCTTTCATGACCGGCATCCATAGGTTTTTGTTGGTTTTTTGGGCTGTGAGGCCGTGTTCTAGAAGAATGTATTCCTGATGCTTCGCCTGTATCTGTGGCTGCATCTTCAGAGAACGGTGGCATGGAAGTGAGTGGGGAATATATATATACATATATTGTGTGACCCTCGGTTGAGAGGATTAGCACGTAAATCTGTGTATTGTTCTGTTGAGGCAAGGCCTCTGGGTCGAAGGATATGTGAGGAAGATTAGTGTCTATTTAATTAATGGTCCATTGTCAGCTGGGAATTAGCATGTACATTAGCATGTAAATCTGCGTATTGTTCTGTTGAGCTCACCTGCTCCGGGCGAATTCACCCGGCGCATGTGCACTGTGGCCTTCCAAAATGGCAACTGCACTTGCATGCACAAAGCGCTGTTGGGCCTTCCAAAATGGTGCCCACATTTGCGCATGCATGAGCGTGAGTGCGGATGCCATTTTGCAAGGCACCATGCCAGCTGCGCCATGCGAATTCGCACGGCGCAGACACCGTGGGGCCTTCCGTGGGCCTTGGGAAGGCCCCAGTGTGCCTGCTCCAAGCAAATTCACCCAGCGCATGCGTACTGTGGCCTTGCCAGGGCCCAGGGAAGGCCCCAGCATGCATGCCTGCTCCAGGCGAATTTGCCCGGCGCACACGTGCTGCAGCCTTGCCAGGGCCCAGGGAAGGCCGCAGGGCACCTGCTCCATCTGAATTCACCTGGCGCACGTGCGCTGCGGCCTTGCCTGGGCCCAGGGAAGGCCCCAGCATGCCTGCTCCAGGTGAATTCGCCTGGCGCAGGTGCGCTGCAGCCTTCCCTGGGCCCTGGCAAGTCTCCAGCGTTTCTGATCTGGGTGAATTCACCCAGCTCACATGCACTGTGACCTTTCAAAATGGCGCCCGCGCTCATGCGCATGCATGCACAAGCACGAGCACCATTTTGGATGCCAAAATGGTGACCACACTCACGCATGGGGTGGCAGCGGCAGCCTGATCCCAAGGCATCCGCGGGCCGCACCCAGCCCGCGGACCATAGGTTTCTGACCCCTGTTCTAAGAGATTAATACTTTTGGGAATCCTGTGTATCAATGTTGATGTACGATTACTACCAGAGTTTATCATTTTCCATCTGTACCTCCACAGTTCCTTTTCCTCCTCTAGATTTGAAAATAAACAGATTACTACACAGGTTTTATAAAATATACAAAAGAGACATGGCTTGGGGAAAGAAGAGCACACACTTTCCCCCACTTTTGATGCTTCTGATTAGCTGCTTCAATCCTGGGTCACTCACATGCTTGGCCTTGCCATTCTGCCATATGCCAATAATCTCCAAATACCAGATATTGCAGATGTTACATATTATATGTAAAAAAATCTGACTTAATGGGGAGGAGGAGACATGGCTTGTGGGATGTAATACAGGCTGTAGGCCATCTTCTAGAATGTGGTGCTCTTTTTCTTCACCAGAGGTCCATATGATTTACATTTTCAGGAAAAAACAGTGGGAAGGGCAACCAGTAAGAAGCATCCTCTTGCCTTGCAGCGCTTCACAGATGGACTGGTGGCTTCATTCTTGTCCACTCCAAAATATATAGAGGATTTCCTGGCATGCCACTGTCACTGTCAGTTGGCTCTGGAACTTCTTCCCACCTTTTGTTGTTGTTGTTGTTGTTGTTAGCTGCCCTCGAGTTGGTTCCAACTCATGGTGACCGTGTGGATGAGACATCTCCAAGAATCCCTATCCTCCACTGCCTTGCCCAGATCCCTCTCTTTCTTCTACCCTCTACCTTTCCTAACATTAGTTTTTTTTTTAGTGATTCATGCCTTCTCATTATGTGGCCAAAGTATGATAGTCTCAGCTTGATCATCTTAGCTTCCAAAGAGAGCTCTGGACTGATCTGTTCAAGAACCCATTTGTTTGTCTTCTTGGCTGTCCATGGTATCCTAAGTAGTCTTCTCCAGCACCACATTTCAAATGAGTTGATTTTCTTTCTTTCTGTTTCCTTCACTGTCCAGCTCTCACATCTGTACAGGATAATTGGGAATATCATATTATCCCATATTATACTGGACGATTCTGACTTTAGTGCTCAGTTGTCTTTGCTCTTCAGTATCTTTTCCAGTTCTTTCATAGCTGCCCTTCCCATTCCTAGTCTTCTTATTTCTTGACTGCAGTCTCAATTCTGGTCATTTATTTATACCCCGCCCCTCTGTTAAAATATTTGGGGCAGCTTACAGTAATTAAAAATACATCAATACAATCTAAAAACCCCAACCCCCCATCCTCCCCCATAAAAACGTATTAAATTAACATCCATTAAAACTAAGTAAATCATAAATAACATACAATAAACAATAAAAATAAATAGATAATTTAAAAAATCAGACAGCGGCAATCAGAGACATAAAGGGCAAGGGCATAGCTCCTAAGGCCAGTATCAATCAGGAAAGTCCTGATTGAAAGGAATTCTTTATTTCAATTTCCTTGTTGCCTAGACTGAATTTGTGTATTTCTTCTGTGGTCATTATTTTTTTTTTTCTTTATGTTCAGCATCAGATCTGCCTTTGCACTTTTACCTTTGATCTTCCTTATTAACTGTTCCAATTCCTGAATGTCTTCTGATAATAATATGGTATTGTCTACATATCTTAGATTGTTAATGTTGCTTCCTCCTATCTTAACTCCTTCTTTTTCTGATTCTAATTCTGCTTTTCTTATGATGTTTTCAGCATATAAATTAAGGGTGATAGAATTCAGCCTTGCCTGACCCCTGTGCCTATTGGGGACCACTCTGTTTTCTCAAATTCTGTTCTGATAGTGGCCTCTTGTCCTTGGTGCAAATTCTTCATCAGGGCTATCAGATGTAGAGGCATCCCCATGTCTTTGAGTGCATTCCACAATTTTTCATGATCTATACAATCAAATGCTTTGCTGTAGTCTATGAAACACAGGCTAATTTCTTTTCTGTTTTGGAATTCTTTGGTGTGCTCCATTAGCCATTGTATGTTTGCAATGTGGTCCCTAGTGCATCTTCTTTTTGTGAATCCTGCTTGCACCTCTGGAGTTTCTCTCTCCATGTATGGTTGGAGTCTATGCTGCAGAATTTTGAGCATTATTTTGCTTGCATGTGAGATTAGTGCTATTGTCCTATAGTTGCTGCAGTCTTTTGTATCTCCTTTCTTGTGAATTGGTATCTGTAATGTAGTCTTCCTCTTTTCCTAGCACCTTCCACTTTCTTGAGCATTATCTTTTTTCAAATTACAGCATGATATGTTCAAAATATGATAGTGTCAGGTTAATCACTTTGGTTTCTAGTGAGAGTTCAAGTTTTATTTACTCTAATAAAGTGACCAGTGGGGTGCCACAGGGCTCTGTCCTGGGCCCAGTGCTATTCAATATCTTTATTAATGACTTGGATGATGGTATTGGGGGCATAGTTATCAAATTTGCAGACGACACCAAATTAGGAGGAGTAGCTAATACCCCAGAGAACAGGATCAAAATTCAAAATGACTTGAACAGACTAGAAAGCTGGGCCAAAGCTAACAAAATGAAATTCAACACAGAGAAATGTAAGGTACTGCAGTTAGGGTGAAAAAACGAAAAGCACAGGTATACAATGGGGGACACCTGGCTGAATGAGATTACGTGTGAAAGGGATCTAGGAATCCAGGTGGACCACAAGTTGAACATGAGTCAACAGTGCGATGCAGCAGCTAAAAAGGCCAATGCAATTTTAGGCTGCATCAGTAGAAGTATAGTGTCTAGATCAAGAGAAGTAATAGTGCCACTCTATTCTGCTTTGGTCAGGCCTCACCAGGAATACTGTGTCCAGTTCGTAGCATTCAAAAAGGATGTTGACAAGCTGGAGGGTGTCCAGAGGATAATGACTATAATGGTGAAAGCTCTGAAACCATGCTCTATGAGGAGAGACTTGGGAGCTGGGGATGTTTAGCCTGGAGAAGAGAAGGCTGAGAGGTGATATGATAGCCATGTTTAAATATTTGAAGGGATGTCATATTGAGAGGGAACAAACTTGTTTTCTGCTGGTCCAGAGACTAGGACCCGAAACAATGGATGTAAGCTCCTGTCCTGGACTACGGCCAGCACCAGTTCAAACAAATGCTGATAAGGATGGTTTAACAAGGAAGGAGCTAAAAGGCAGTCTACAGACCTTTCTGTTAGTTCCCAAGAAGCACACCAGTACCAAAGCCAGGGTCAGGATTCCAGAGTTCAAGTAGCCAGTTCAGTCCAAGGTCGGGGCAGCCAGAAGGTAACAAGCGTCCAGTCCATTCCGAATTCAAAGGTTCACAGCACACAAGGGTTCCAAAGAGCAAGGAGCCAGTGCTGACAGTTCCACAAGGGAACTGCAATAAGCTCTGGCACTGAGTGGTCCTCTCCCACGTGATTAAGTAGGAGATTCCCTCCTCCGTGCCAGCTGAGGCTTGTTAGTCAATTGCCTCTCTGCAAGCCTCCTTGACCGACGCACGCAAGCACTCTCTGCCCTGCGTTGTCTGAAGGAAGGCACTTCCACGCTTGTTTCTTCCTGATCCTTACCACTAGGCTGCTGTGCCTCCATAGGGATCCTACTAGTGCTAGGACCTGGCTGCTCTTCCTCCTCTGGGGCTGGGAGGACAGGGCTGGGATCTAGCAGGGCAGGATTAGGACCTGGTAGAGCCTCCCTTTCCTCCTGCACTGGAGTAGGCTCATCCTCCTCCTCATCCTCTGTGTCCAGTGCCTGATTGACCATGACATCTCCAGGAAAAGATTCCACCTCAACATTAGGGGGAACTTCCTGACAGTAAGGGTGGTTCGACAGTGGAACACACTCCCTAGGAGAGTGGTGGAGTCTCCTTCCTTGGAGGTCTTTAAGCAGAGGCTGGATGGCCATCTGTCGGGGATGCTTTGATTGGGAGTTCCTGCATGGCAGGGGGTTGGACTGGACGGCCCTTGTGGTCTGTTCCAACTCTGTGATTCTATGATTTTATGATTCTAATTCCCATTATTTGTCTTTTTTGCTATCCATGATAGAACTCTCCTCCAGCACCACATTTTAAAAGAGTTGATTTTATGCCTTTAAAATTGATATTTTTCATAAAGAGTTTGGAATAGAGTGTGAAGAGCTAAATTTAAAAAAATAGCTTGCCACAAATTAACAGAAGCACTAAAGGCTTTAGAAAATAAACATGAGGATCTTTATTCCATCACAGAGAAACTCAACAATCCAAACAAGAGCATTATATACTTTGTTTTCTTTGTCCATCTCTCTCTTTAAAAGTTTCTTTATAAGTAAAAATCAATTAGGGTATTGTGTTCATTGGAATAAATTAAAATGCAAGAATTGCTTGTACAGAAGCTTCATTTGTCGGTTCCTTTGATATCAAAATGGATTCCTTCACACTTGGGGGGGTTGCAGACTGTCAGAAATAGTGTGAATTCAGTCCACTTTTAGGGTTAGGGTTAAGGTTAGGGAATCATGGGGACTGTATTTTATTGTGGCACTAGAGTTCTCTGACAAAGAAGGTTCAATGTCTCAGAAAAATAACAATTACCATGATTCCCTAGCACTAACCCTAACCCTACAAGTGGACTGAATTCACACTATTTTTGACAGTCTGCAACCCCCCTTCGTCTCTTTTTGTTTGTGTCTTCTTTATTTCTTCTATATGATATTATTACCCTAATACTTTGATACTGGGAGAGAAATACAGCAAAAGGTAACAGTGAAGCCATACACATTTGGAAGCCAGTTACGACCTAAAAGCCTTTATTAAAGAACCATATTTGTCTTTGAATCCCGTTGTGGTAGAAAGGTGGGATATAAATCCTGGAAAGAAAGAAAGAAGGAAAGAAAGAAAGAAAGAAAGAAAGAAAGAAAGAAAGAAAGGGCATCAACATTGATGTCCATCAGGCATCCAAGAGGAGGGCATTTTACATCTGGGATACCAGAGCTGAGAAGGCTCTCTCCCTTTGAACACTATGGTTTATTGACTCCATTGGAGGAACACAGAAGAGTGCCCTTCTAGCTGATCTTAATCTTCAGGCATATATAGGGTAAAGCACTCCTTATACTGTACTACAGTCAGCCCTCTGTACCCATGCAACCTTATCCATGGGTTCAATTATCTACATTTTGAAATTGTTAAAAAGTATATATAAATTCAAAAAAGCAAAAACTAATTTCGTCATTTTATATAAGGGACACCATTTCTATGCCACTGTATTTAAAGAGATTTGAGCATCCATTTATTTTGATATCCATGGGATGGGAATGAGGTCCCAGAACTAAACTTCAATGGATACCAAGGGCCCACTGTATTATTTAGTTAGCAAGAAGATTTAATGTCACTTCTGGATTGGACTGTCAGGAATTAAGAAATTTAGAGGAATTAAGAAATTTAGAGGAATTTAAAGATGTTTCAATCTTACTGCATGATAGAAAGCAAAGGTATGAACTGAGATATTGCTGTGTTGATAACAAACCATTAATCAGGACCTTGCAAGAACTTTGCTGGTGCCTTTTAAATGGGATTGGAGATAAACTCAGTTTATCCCAGGAATGGTCTTCTGTCTTTAGGCAGGGAAAAATAAAAGTTAGTGACATATAAGTTCCTTTCACATCTCCCCACTTACACTCACTACTTCTGGATGAAAGCATAATCACACTCTCTTCTGAGAACAGAAGTGAGTTGGTAAGAAATCTTGTAGGCAACACTGTCAATTCCTACATTCGGATTCCACCCACAAATTTTTCTACTACTGCTGCTGCTGCTACTGCTGTAGGGGTGGGAGAGATGAGTTTCTCCCCTGCCCCCATACGTGAAATAGTATTAAGGCATGTGTTGAGAAATCTTACTATACATTCATTTATTTTTGTGCATCGTTCCTTCTGTGTTTATGTGCTCCAACCAGGCTAACAGGGTGATTATCTAACAAGAAAAACGTCTAATTTGGATTCATCAAAGTTTATCAAAATTATGAGATGTGACAACTAGACAGCATATGTTATATGATTCCAATAAACAAATGCTGATGAGAATGTAAAAGGGAAAGTTCATACTTTACAAATCTCTCTCTCTCTCTCTGCTCATAATAATAATAATAATAATAATAATAATAATAATAATAATAAAAAAGTTTATTTGTATCCCGCTTATTGCCAGACAATCCAAGCGGCTTACAATAAAACCCGTATAACATATTTCCAAAAAGAAAAACCAACCCACCCCCTAATCAACCTCTACTGCGTTCCTCATCCATCAGCAACTGATGGGGCCACGAGAGGAATGCAGGAGTCAAGGAACCCAAGGCCAGGGTGATTAGTCTGGGAAGGCCTGCCAAAAGAGATCCATCTTGACAGCTTTTTAAAAGCTGTCCAGTGATGTCAACTGACGGATCTCGTCCTGCAGGCCGTTCCAGAGTTTGGGGGCGACAACAGAAAAAGCCCTCTGGGAGGTCGCCACAAGCCTAGATTTCTGAGGCTGCAGCAAATTCCTCCCAGAGGACCGGAGAGCGCAGGGAGGATTGCATGGAAGGAGGCAATCCCTGAGATAGGGATCACTTACTCAGTAAGCTTGAGTTATCAGCTGTCCTATGAAACCAAAAAGATGTACTTACCTTGTTTATGCTGAGAGTCCATTTGACAACATGGTTAATACTTTTCAAGGACTGAAATTAATGCTAATTGGACTATATATTTCAGTGAAAAATTACTTTTAAAATCTTAGTCATATATTCCAAAGCACAATGAGAAAGAGGCAAAACTCACACAGCATGACCTTGATCGTTTTGTTTACAAGTAAAGTAACTTACAGCAAACAAGGTACTTCTGTGTTTGTTGATTTAGCAGACTTATTCAAATAATCTCTGTAGTATTATGTACTGATTGCACGTTGCCTCTTTGCTTTATGCTGTACTGCCTTAGGCTCATGTTACTAGGCTCATGCTTTAGAAATATACCTTTTCATGATCATTTTTGGTAAACAAAGTTTTGCATCTGATCTGTCAATTAAAAATAATAGAATCAAATCAAATCAAGTATTATGCAGCAGTATACTCAGTGAAGGTGAAAACTGGAACAATTTTTTTAAGGCATCCATATAGATTCCAGATCAGGTAATTGCCATAGATATGGTAATGAAAGAAAGACCTTGACACAATAAAATAAAGCTAGTTTTAAGATCAGTTACAATACAGATCACATTCTTAAATCCTTGATGTATAGTTTAGAACTATACTACTATACTACTTGAAGCCATAGCCTATGCATCTTTACTTACAAGTAAATCTCATTGGAATATGACAGTACTGGTCTAATGGATCACTGACTTCAGTGGACATTGTTTCATAGAAAGCATACTAAGAACTGTAGCCTCAGTTACATCTGATGCACATTTTGTCTAACTTGTGGGAGTAATAGAATGATGTTACCTGCAACTGTGGAGAGCTCTGACCCAGAACATCCAAAATATTCCATGCCCTTCCAGCACAAGTAAAGGAAGGGAAAATGTTTACACCAGCTCCAAGTCTGTTCTAAGTCCCTGCTTCACATTAGGAGGGCTTTTGATTTTATATAATCAAAGCCTATCCTAATCCACACACATCATTCCCCAAGTTCTCCTTGCCCAACATTAGAACTCATATAACAGAGTGTTATGGACTACAGATATTTCTATGGAAATTGGCAGGGGGTTCCAAGCTGGTACCACCTTTCTCAATCTCTTCCAGAAACAACTCTAAGATGAGCCTGTGATGATCCCTATATATCTTACTAGTGTCACCCAATGTGAGAACTGCCACTTGTCTCAATTCTATGGCCCCATATGCGAAAACCTTCTCAGTGTCCTCATGGTTCCTGTGTGAATCTGTATTCCTATAATTTCATGACTGGATATTATTACCTTTCAATGACTATTGCCACCATAGATACCATGTGTCTGAACTCAGCCATTCCTATAGTGTTTCCAGAGGCACATGTGTATAAGACAGGAAACAATTCATTGAATTATTCAGCATAGAGTTAATGATTTTTGGTATACAGAAGTTTGTGGTTACAGAATTTCAGGACTTACTTGTTATTGTTACTTATTAATTCATTCATATCTTAATTGATTCATTAACACATCTCACTAAATTTCCCCTATCACTTCATAGTCCTAGCTGAAACTAACTAACTGTTCAAATTGTTCAGACTGAACTCACTCCTGGCAGTCACATCTATCTTGTCTCTTGTTTGTAGGGATGGTTTCAGAAGCAGCCTCTTTCAAATAAAATCCCATCCAAACAGTCAACCAGTCTTCAGTCACCCTCAACATTCCATGTTCTCAACAGATCACTTGTTTATTACATGTGTTATACATCAAATAATAACCATATTGTGACTCCACACTCTCCTGCCACAGGGTTGGGACCAGTTCGAACTTGTGAATACATTTGGCTGGACAAACTTGAAGCTGCCAAAAGTCAGCTTCACACTCAGTTTTAGTCCCTCATTGAAATACAGACTGGCAGAAGAACACATGAGTTCTCTCTCACTCACAGAAAGCAATCAGAAATAGTGCAAAACAAAACCCTGTAAGGTGTGGTGGGAGGAAACCTCCCCACCATCTGTGAAATCCAACAGTCATCTTTCAGAATGATGAAAGGTCTCTTTGAAGAAAACAATACTCCTGGCCTTAGTTATCAATAAGCTCGCTACTATTCCTCTGCTTACCTTCACTTACAGTCTTCTTTCCCCCTCTTCTCTATCTCTCTTCACTGAGACTTTGTGAAGCCTCTCTTATAGCACCATCAAATTCCTCCATATTCTATACCTTTTATTCCTCCAGTCCCATTACATCCCTCTCATTCTTCACAACTGTCGACCTCCACCCCCCACGATCATAACTTTTCTCTATTTTCCCACTGTTATAGCCTTCCTGCTTTACAGCTCTCCTCTCCACTGACCTCTCTCTCCTTCCATCATGCCCTCTTGTTTCTATCCATCCCATTATGACTTACAAACTTTACACCTTCTTCTCCTCCACTTACCCTTTTCCTAACTGCTCCCTTGCCCTGTTTGCATCACATGATCCTTCCTCGCAATCCTCACCCATTCTTGCCATGTCTGCCTCACCTCCATCTCTTTTTACAAACTTTTCAACCAGTTGTTTCATTCTTCTCTTGCTCATTGTCCATTCCATTTCTTTTTATCAAATTCCTACCCCATTGCCCACTCAGTCTCCTTTTTAAATTACCCACCACCTCTCTTGACTTCACCTTTTGTTGTCACCCTGTCTTGTGTCACAGATGTGAATGCAGTGGCTGGCAGCATGCCTGCTGTTTCCCCAAACACTGGTGTCTCTTGTCACTCATAATGTGTGTTCCTCTGTACCAGGTAAGTCTAGGTATGTGGGGAGGCTGGCAACAGGTACCCCACACACACCCCTTAGTTCAGGGGTAGGCAACCTTTTTGAGCTGGGGTCCGGGTTGCTATCCCTCAGGCAATTGGCGGGCTGAAGCACAATAAATAAATAAATAAATAAATTATTATTATTTTTTTAAAAAAATAAAAATTAAAAAATATATGCAGGCACACTCTCTCAGCCCCAGAAAAGCCATGGCAAAACCCCTTGGAGATTTTGCCAAGAAAATCCCAAGCACAAGTAATAACAACAATAATCAATATCATCATGGTGGGCGGCAGGGCAGCGGCGGCGGTGGCAGCAGGACCAGCCTGGGGCCGGTCCAAAGGCCTCGGGGGGCCACATCCAGCCACCTTAGGTTGCCTACCCCTGCCTTAGTTTGTCACATCATTAATTTCTCCAATAAATATGACTACATTTTTACAGAAGTCAATTTTATAGATTTTTAAAAAGATTTTTACATCACAGTCTTCTCAGTAAACCATTGAGACAAAAAAATCTAGCCTTCAAGGGAAAAAGACAACTGAGAGAAGGGTGGGTTTTTGTGTATGTGTAACAAAAAAGAGGTTTGTCAGTTAACTGTGAAGGGAAATATTATTTTGTGGAGATTGTGACCTCAAATAAATCTAAAGGTAAACTAGTCATTTGTTTATTATCTGAAACTTTTTTGATAGTTAAAAAAACAATAGAGCCAAAATTGCACAATATCAAAATGTAAGACACAGCAGATGGTGATGGTGATGGTGCTGAGGAGGACAACAATTCCAATAATTAAAAAGACGAAGAGTAAAACAACTACTACAGAAATATAGTTATTGAGCTAGTTGGAAAGACTAGCTACAGTGCTATTTTTGTGAAAACTTGCCAAGACATTCTAACATAGTAATATTTTATTTCAAAAAATAAACTTCTGTAAGATGAGAATGCTGACAGAAAGGAAAGTGAAAAGGAAGGTCAAGAGGGTCAAATCTCTCTAGAAAACTTAGTAGGTATTAAAACCACAAAAACAGAAAGTGCAAGAGAGGGCAACCAAAATGGTCAAGTGGGTGGGGCTATTCCATTCTGAGTAACACTCACTGATTTTGGTTTTCTTTATGGAAGAAAAACATTGCATAAGTGGGGAAACATGTTAGAAGTGTATAAAATTTTTGATGCTGTGGAGAAACTCAATATGCCCCTTTTTCTGAGTGCTAGAGCCTGAGGTCATCCAATGAAAGCAAATAATGGAAGATGCTGGACTAATAGAAGCAATGGTGGCTGGTGGTACTGATGTCAGTGTGGAAGTGAAACTCCATCCTTCAAATAGATTCAGCACATTGGATAGCTTTAAGGTTCTGACTGAATTTGAGGTGGATTCACAGCCACATTAACACTGGATCCATCAGAAGCCACAGGATAGTATTTCTTGACATAGTGCATGGTTGAATTGTGGAATTTTTTTACACCTGATTGTAGTAATTATGACTGATTTGAATGACTTTTGAAGGGAGTTAGATGATTATATAAAATTGTTGATGGCTACTATTCATGATAGCTAGGATTACCTCTGAGCAAAAATTGCTAAGGAACATGTACAGATGGGTACCCTTGTTCTCCTTGCAGAGTTCTCACATGCATCCAATTGGTCACTGTAGATACAAGGCTGGGGTAGGTAGGTCTTTGTTCCAATATGGCTAGTCATATGATTGTAATAACAGCTACAGAATGTAACTTAAGTCATCATTTAGTGTAGCAAGTCTACAAACCATATCCCACATGTAGTGCCCCAGATCTGTACATGTGGCCTTCTTGTAAATCCTGACCGCCCATCCCAGATATAATTTCACCCCCCTCACACCAGTCAGTTTCCCATAAATTGTTCTTTCCTAAGTGCTCTTGATGTGTGTAGCTCCTAGTAATGTGCAAAGAGCAACATGTGTTTGTACCTCTATGAAAGGGAGCAAAAATAATGCTTTCCCTTCCCTGCCTCTTCCCAGAGATTTGTCTTCCTTCATTGGGGAAAAAGCTGGAAACAAGATGTCTCAGTCCCTCTCAGTGAGGAAAGTAAATTGGTGGTGTTTGCGTGTCTGTCTCTGTGTCTGTCTGTATCTTCATGTATGTGTATTCTCTGACTCTGAAGCTCTCACATGCTGCCCTCAGGGCCAGAAAGGTTGTTTCTTGATTGATGATTCAAAGATGAGCTGCATGACGCTTCCCAGACTCCTTTTGTGACACTATTAAAAGGGATCTAGAAGCTCATGATTACATTACTGACAATTTGCAGCTTATGGTATCTGACACAGAGAACACAATAATAAGAATTATGGTTAGTGAAAAAAGCTAACTTCATACCAAACCACACTGCAGTTTGAGACACTTTAACTGCCCTGGCTCAATGCTAGGGAATTTTGGGAACTGCAGTTTTGTGAGATGTTTAGCCTTCTTTGTCAGAGAGCTCTGGTGCCACAATAAACTACAATTCCCAGGATTTCCTAGCACTGACCAGGGTAGTTAAAGTGGTCTCAAACTGGATGATTTCTGCAGTGTGTTTTCAACCATAGTTGATAAAGGTGGCTTATTTCCGTTAACTACACTTTATATATTGAACATAATGCAAAACTGTTTTTAATTTAAACTGAAAGAGGAGCCTTTTGATCTCTTCATAGTTGCAGTAGAGAAGGAGAAGGCTGCGATGGAGTATCACTTGTTCAGTGCAGTTGATCCTCACATTAATTGATGGTTTAGCATTTTGTGTGAAACAATGTTGTATGCAGGCCATGTATGTATCCCCTGCACTAATACTAGATTGTGAATATTTCTGAATATTTTTCACAGTTTTTCACATGAAGAGTTTTTCCATGTAATGTTTTACCCATATGAACAGTGTATTGGCAAAGTCATCATGCAAGATATTTGTAACCTGGAAGAGGAAGAGGCCTTATCTGCTTCACCCTTAAGCATACTAGTGATAAAGGGCTGACAAACATTTTACCTTTTGAGAAATCTGACTACAAGTGATCTAATCCAACTGTGAATTGGATTGTTTCAGTTCTGGTATAAGGAGGATGGATTATCCCTTTAATGAAAGTATCCCCTATCCCTTACAATCTTGTCAATGTTTCTTTACTCTTCCTTTCTAATTCATGGTTTGAATCTTCCCTTTTCTGCTGCCAACATTCTTCAAATTGTCTCTTAAAAACAACAATACACTTTTGATTCATCTGCTCTAGGTAATAACCACCTAATGTCTCTGTAGCTATACATTTTTAAATTATACAGATATATTGTTCTTCTTGTCTGTTAATTTGTTTTAATTAACTTGTGCCTTGGTCTTTTTCAGTTTGATTTTGCTCTTTCTCTTTTACTCAGATGGCCTTTCCTAAACTTACCATATTTTCCAAGCTAAACTGCAGCATCATAAATCTATTCTTTTCTTACTGCGTCTTTCTTCTGCCTTTGATATTATTGGACTAAATCTAATTCTGCTTTACATATGATATGTTCAGCATATCCTGCTATGGATATTTTCAAAAAGAAACTAAACAGATAGCTGCTAGGTATGTTTTAGCTGGAGACCCTGTATTGAGAGTCTGGTGGGACTCAGTGGCCCATGAGGTTCCTTTCAGCTCTAGGATTCTATACCTCTATGGATCTATGGCTCTTTGGCCTATTCATGACAGTTATTATAAGGATAAAGGGATGAACTTAAATCATCAGTTTGAACTTCTTGAGTGAACAAAAAAGCATAAAGATTGTGTTTCTTATTTCTTCCAACCCCCACTCCTCATGTGTGTGCAATCTTTTATTTAACATTTTCTAAAATTGATGTGCAAATTCATAAGTGTCATCTTTTTATTTGAAGTACTGTAAGTATACCCAAGGAATAATCTTCATGTAAGTTCTTTGCTTAATGATTAATTTCCTATTACCCTCTTCATGTTGGGTCATTCTTCCTTTATTCCTTTTGTGCTCTGTAGGTAGGTTCTGTTCTATAACAATATCACTTTTTATGAAGATAATTTGCGCTGAAACCTTTTATTGTTTCTAATTGCCAGCCATTGCTTTCTGAAAGGCTGCTAATCCCCCCCCCCAAAAAAAATAATTTGTACTTGTTTAATTTTCTCATATTGGTTTTGGGTGGTGTGGTTATTTTAGTCCTTTTTCATAGAATCATAGAATCATAGAGTTGGAAGAGACCACAAGGGCCATCCAGTCCAACCACCTGCCATGCAGGAACTCCCAATCAAAGCATCCCTGACAGATGGCCATCCAGCCTCTGCTTAAAGACCTCCAAGGAAGGAGACTCCACAACTCTCCAAGGGAATGTGTTCCACTGTCAAACCGCCCTTACTGTCAGGAAATTCCTCTTAATGTTGAGGTGGAATCTCTTTTCTTGCAGCTTGCATCCATTGTTTCAGATCCTAGTCTCTGGAGCAACAGAAAACAAGCTTGTTCCCTCCTCAATATGACATCCCTTCAAATATTTAAACACGGCTATCATATCACCTCTTAACCTTCTCTTCTCCAGGCTAAACATTCCCAGCTCCCTAAGTCGTTCCTCATAGGGCTTAGTTTCCAGACCCTTCACCATTTTAGTTGCCCTCCTTTGGACATGCTCCAGTTTCTCCACATCTTTTTTGGATTGTGGTGCCCAGAACTGGACACAGTATTCCAGGTGAGGCCTGACCAAAGCAGAATAAAGTGGCACTATCACTTCTCTTGATCTAGACACTATACTTCTATTGATGCAGCCTAAAATTGCATTGGCCTTTTTAGCTGCTGCATCGCACTGTTGACTCATGTTCAACTTATGGTCCATCTGGATTCCTAGATCCCTTTCACATGTAGTCTCATTCAGCCAGGTGTCCCCCATCATTTATCTGAACTTTTCGTTTTCCCGCCCTAAGTGCAGTACCTTACATTTCTCCGTGTTGAATTTCATTTTGTTAGCTTTGGCCCAGCTTTCTAGTCTGTTCAAGTCATTTTGAATTTTGATCTTGTCCTCTGGAGTATTAGCTACTCCTCCTAATTTGGTGTTGTCTGCAAATTTGATAACTATGCCCCCAATACCATCATCCAAGTCATTAATAAAGATATTGAATAGCAATGGGCCCAGGACAGAGCCCTGTGGTACCCCACTGGTCACTTCTTTCCAGGTTGAAAAGGAGCCATTGTTGAGCACCCTTTGGGTTCGGCCAGTCAACCAATTACAAATCCATGTAACAGTTACTTTTTATAACAGTTCATGTAACAAATCCATTATGGAAAAAGTTGTTTTAATGTATTTCCAGACTGGAGTGTTCTAATTTAAAGGATATTTTGAGTGGTTTCAGATGAGTAAGTAAGAACACACCAAACTGAAAAAAACACACAATACTAGAAAAGAGTGTTAATATTCAATATGTGTCATATCAGTGAGATTTGTTTGTATCAGACACATGTTTCTAGCCACACTTTTCAGTTGCCTTAACATTTTTGGGAAAACAGCATTGGTTTTATTAGCCTGTCCCTTGCTTTTGCCAACCTGTATCCCATCACTCCCTAGAATTAAGTAATGACAGAAAAGACCATGCCTAAACTTGGCTGATGTATATTTTAAATCAAAAGTTTGGTTCTTGGAATACAGTGGCATTCTCATACATTCCTGATCCATTTAAAGGTCTCCAGGTTCTTAAATTCTGTAAAAGTTTTGATGTTCTGTTAATAGTAGTTAGTTGTAGTTTCTACTTTTTCTTCTTTTTTCTTTACAATGTTTTGAATATTTCTAGGTTTTGGTGTTCTGAAAAAAAAGGTCATTTATAGCCATTGGGGTTGGCTAGTCTCCATTACCAGACACTCTGCCAAACACTTCCAGGAATTGTCATAGATTCCCAGTGCCTTTGGGACTTCTGGCTATGTTTCTATTGGACTATTGTGTGTGACTGTTGGAACTGCTGGCAGCAAAGTCTCAAGAAACCAGTTTGCTAATTGTTAAGCATGACTGAGACATGCATTTCCTTACTTCCGGGCACATTAGGGCACTGCCCTTTCAGCATGGCCAAATTGCTTCCAGTACAAAACTCTTTGATCCTGTTGTGAAAATTTGACTTTACCTTTGAACTTCTTGTCAATGTGGAAAACAATTGGCAAAAGAACAGGCAGAAGAAAAATCTAAAAACTTCTTAGAATTTACTGGTTTATCTATGTACTCTGTGTATACAATTCTTTACACATGGGACAGTGATTAAAATCTTTCACTATTGTTAGAATGTAAAGAGCTGTTCTGTTCTTGTATACCTAATAGAGTTACATTCTATTTGTAAAAAAAAAAATACAAAATTATTTTTGTTTGTTTTCCATTTTAATAGTTTTGACCTAAAGAACCAAGATCAGTTGTTTTACAAATATAGTGGGTGTATATGCAAATCCATCAACTGATGGATTACTTATTAATACCTCACAAATGCAGACCAGTACTTGCATATACTCTGTCCATTCTCCTAACAATCAAAAGCAAATTTGTATATCAAAACCAGCAGTAAAATATGCAGCAGTGGAAACATTTCCTACATAGGAGGGGTACAAAAAACTTTATTTATCAGTTTGCCTAAATGTTTGTGATTGTGTTCAATGCTCTAAATATTTCCCTTCCCTTAAGGAAATGAAACATTTCTTGAAAGGTAGCTCCCGGGCTGTTGTAGTTGTTTTTGTTGCTTTGGGTGCCTAGAAGAAGCATGTCTTTATGCATTCCGTTGATACTTCATCTTCTTATAAATTGTTCAGGTGTGTGTTCATGATCAAGGAATATGCATTGGTACTCCATCATTGAAGTTTTCCAAGGATTACATTTTGGGCTCCAGTTACACTACTAATTTACTGTGGCTTTTAATATGATTTATTAATGACTAGCATGTGTCAATATTGAAAAATGGAGCCTCTTAATTATTAAATCTATGTGTGCACATTTTTTCCAATGCTAGGGCTAAATGCTATGACAACCAGTTCATGGGGAGCTCCTGTTCATGGAAGGCTTTGGTTTCAATCCAGCCTCTTCTAACATGGTAGACCATCTCTGTAACAATTATAAATATTTGCCATCCCATTAAAAACTCTATAGTAGACATGTTGTACCTCAGAACTGTGGTGAGTGGTGGTGGTCCATTGTTCAGATGTGTGATTCTCCATACAGGAGCAGAGGCCTTAAAAATGAAAAATTCCTTTTTATATTGTGTTGGTCAAAATGGTTCAATTAAATTTAGGGCCTTTGCAGACTGCCAGAAATAGTGCACATTAAATTGAGGCACTGCCCTGGCTCAGTGCTAGGGAATCATGGGAACTGTAATTTATTGTGGCACCAGAGCTCTCTGACAGAGAAGGCTCAATGTCCCAGAAAAAAAATACAATTCCCATGACTCCCTAGCACTGAGCCAGGGCAGTGCCTCAATTTAATGTCCACTATTTCTGGCAGTCTGCAAAGGCCCTTATATCATTTAAACCAGCATCCTGGAAAATCTATCCTAATGCAATACAATAAATGTCGTTGAAACAATTTACTGTAGGCATGAAACAATACTAATAAGGACAACTTTTCAGCTATTCCCAAAACACTTTTTAAAGGTAGGATGATAAATGATACATGTGCTTGTACATTAGCAGGGAAACAAAGGGAATACTTTGCCATTCTGTCCAGTTCCCCATAGAAAAGCACTGCACTTGCAGTCTATACATTTTCTTTCAACAGTATGTACTCTGCCTTGTTTCCAGTGTCTTTGGGAAAGCAGATTATTTTATCAAAGTTTATATAATTTGTGACACCTAAAACTGTTTGTTTCAATAGTGTAGAGCAAAAATGTTTTCTGATCTGATCCAGTAAACATAATAGCATCATTGATCTATTGACAAGGGAAACATTACCATAAGTATATTCAATACTGTTTCAGTGAAACTCTTACATGCATGTGCACACACACACATATATATATTCACACATGCATACACTTTGCAGAAATAGTCACACCTCCTCTCCTTTATTTTTCCACAATTGTATTACAACATGAAACTGAAATGGGTTCAATTGGGATTGAAAAATGGGATTTTTTTTTTAAAGGGGCGGGTGGGTTAGGGTGTTGACATTGATGTTTTATTGCTGTGATGTTTTATGATTGTAAGCCACGCCGATTGCGTTGCAGAGGGGTGGGATAGAAATAATTTATTATTATTATTATTATTATTATTATTATTATTAGGCACAAGTTATTCAATACTGCATACTTAAATAAGCCCTGATGCAATGCACTATTTCCAGAAGGAACAAAAGTAATTGAATGGAGTCTACTAATGTGCAGTTACAGTGCCATACAATGACAGTTAAATCAATTTTACAACAAACTATAGAAAATTCAAGTGGGGACTACTGCTACATGGCAGTGTGTAACACATGGAAGGAAATTGCAACATCATCTTTCAAAGACAAGTTCCAAAGATTTATGTCCAGTATCTAGATTTTCAGCCTTGTGAATCAGTGCAGCTGGGGCTTTGAAGTTGGCATACAACTGTCACAACTCCAGTACAAGGCCTGGCAGTGTCAAAAAAAGTGATGTACCCAAGAAATTCTCACACTTTTAATATTCTCTGGCTGTTTTAATGGACCCCAGAGGCTTCAGACATCTTAAAGCTCTTAAGAGGTCTGTAAATTGCATGTGGGATATGTGCCAGAGTAATTCAGAATTCACTAGCTGCTAAGATTGCTGTAAGCTAGTTCAGCTGCACGTTCCATACATCATCCATCTTGTTGTTAACAACATGACTTCATTGTATGCAAGGTATTCAAACACACTTATTTACAGCAGTCAGTGATCATTTTGTCTTCTATGTGACTAAGATACACACACACACACACACACATATATATATATATATATATATATATATATATATTAAAAAAGCCAAATTTTCTCAAAGCTACTCTGTTTTTGACAATTCACATGCATTTTTCTATTTGTGACTACAAATACATAAATATTTTTGTAGACATGATTTATCTTTCTGGAAGAGAGATTTGTTTCATCATTTAAAAATCAAGTGCAATATACTAAGATGGTTCTGGTTCTGAATATTCAGAGAAAAGTTATCAGGGGCGAAGCAGATGGGTGGCTAGGAGTGGCTTCTGGCTCAGTCATGATTAGGCCCCAGTTGGCTTGGGACTGCAGTGACCGGACGGCCCACTTCTGAAGTGGGGGACCACCATGATCCCGATTTGGATGCTGGCAGAAGCAGTTTTTTTTAGGTGGCCTTGGAGTGGCTTCCAGCCTCTTTCGGGTGTGCGTTATCTGTATGCTACTCCTCCGAAGCAGCCGGAAGCTGCTCTTTTTGGCCCATCTGTTTCGGACCTTAGTCATAAACTTTTTAAGTTTAATTTTCAAATTATTTTAATTTTTTTTATTAAAATTTCATTATTTTTACAACTCTGCAATAAATTTTATTTTTCGCTTGCTCAGCTAAAACTGAAAATGCTTTTGTCTTGGAATTTATTTGCACAAGTTACTGCATTGTATGCATTTTAAATGTTGCCTATGGAATCTCTCTGTCATTGTTTTTGTTGCATTTATTAATATTGTTTTTGCTACATTTATTAATGTTGACAAGCAGAAATCTGCTTCAAATTGTTAAGTTCACTTTTTATTAAAGTATGTTTAAATAATAGCAGGAATTTTCTTGCAAACATCCCCCCCCAACCCCCCCCCCCCCAATGAATAAAACTGGCCTTCAAGTTCTTTAATACCCTGCAAAGTTTTCCCAGGCAATTGCCCACTCCCAAACTAATTGTTGTTCAAGGTAAAAAAAAAAAGAATCCCTATCTGAAAGGTTCATTTTCCCTATGTAAAGATGTCTGCACCATTGGATTCATCATACAAGATCTGCATTCATTTCAGGCTAAATGCAAATACCCATGTCATACCCCCCCGCCAATAAATTGTAGGAAATCACCCAGTACATTCCTAAAGGAGACAGGCATGTTGGTCTGTTGCAGCAAAAATGACAAAGAGCCACTGGCTCCTTAAAGGCTATCATATTGTTATATGGCAAAAATGTTTGTGGATTTAACAACATGGTTTTTTCCCCATTTCACCCACTATAATAATAGTTCTGTGGATTTTTTAATTTTTACCACCTTATTTTAGTCCTAGTGCATATATTCCAACTCATCTTGCCTTTACCTTCTTTAACCAAAAGCATGGCTGCTGGGCCAAGAAACCATGCAGCAGGCATAGGTATGATTAGAAAGTTACCTCTCCCACAAACTCACAAGGTGCTTTAGCAATTCAAACCCAGGTGGCTTGGTTGAAAGCCAATGCTCCTCACAAAGGTTGTGGGAAAATCCTTCTATTAGATAATGAAGGAGAGTCTATGAAGTGCATTTTTAGCCAGTTGGAGAGTGGAAATAGTGGCACAAGGCACATTTTAGCTTTCAATGAGGACATTATCCTTCATCCTCTTTCAACAGCAGCTCCAGCTTGCTTCAGGCAGAGATTGGAATGCTGGCTTGATTCCAGCAACTTGAAAAGGAGCTGTTGCCTATACAAATCTGCATAATAGCAGTCTTCATCATTAGTAGTTTTGATATTTTTCCGTTTCTCAAGTAATGATTCATAATGAGTGGAAATGAGCTGGATGGTTCACTGGTAAGCTTGAATACTGATTAACTGGAGACCTAAAATGTCAGTTTGGACTGCATCTAAGGGTTTTATTGTTCCTTTGTGTTTCTCTATAGCAGCACTGCATTTTGTTGTAAAAGAAATTTTCAGCGTATCACTTAGTTTTTAATTTTGATTGGTTCTGCATGATTGCTTCTAAAATCCCAAGATGCATTATACGCTTCCTTACAAAAAGCTGATTCACAATTTATGCAGCAAGAACACTTGTCATGTGAACATCAGTGTAAGCCCTGTAAACTGTGAAAGTGGGCTGTGAAAAAACAACTTTCAATTGACCCTTAGATTTAGATATTGATGAGACATTGAACTATAAGTTTGCTTGCTTCTAAGTGAATGCTTTTATGAGTTTCGATTGAGAAGAGAACACAAACCCAAAGGTCATGCAACATCTAAGGCTGTTAGAATGTTCTGTACATGAGACAGAAGTACCAATAAAAGAGACAAAAATCCTTCATTATCTGTGCAAAGACAAATACCTTAATCAGGACAACCAAGAAGGCAGAAACTTTCTGTGCAAGCTTTCAGAACCATGGGTTTCTTCATCATGCAAGAATTTATTTTATGTTATTTTATGTTAGTAAACAAGAAGGACATTGTGTTACAGTCACATAGGTCCAAAACACACTGCAGAAATAATCCAGTTTGAGATCGTTTTATCTTCCCTGGTTCCATGCTAGGAAACTGTAGTTTTGTGAGACATTTTGCCTCTTCTGTCAGAGCACTCTGGTGCCAAAATAAACTACAAACTACAATTGCCAGAATTTCCAAGCAGTGTGTTTTGGACCATAGTTGGCATCTAATTTTTTTTTTTTTTTTTTTTTAGATGATATGAGGGAAGGTCTCAGTATAATAGACAATTGTGCCAGCATACGTACATTTTGGGATGTTGTGCAAGGAGGTATGGCCAGTGATACTCTGTCACACCACTTCCTTCTAGACTTCCTTTGTCCCATCCTCCTGGTGTTCTGGAGGAGCTACACTTAGCCCTGATTATCATCATAAAGTTCATCACAAAGGATGAGCCTTCATAAAGGTAGAATACTCCATGAATGCACTTGAGCCTGCCAAATACCAAATATCTTCCCCTTCCCCCTCCCAAAAAAAGAAAGAAAGAGAAAAGGATGGAATAAGTATCTTGTTGTACTAAATTTAAAACTACAGTATGCCTTTCCAAACAACTTCCTTCCAGGTATTAACTGAAAGTGTGAGGAAGCAGCATAAATTTTCCTTCTAGCTATGCTCCTGATGTTGGAATCATGCTCAGGTCAACACAATGCATGATTACTCATACTGCTGCCATTGCCCAATGTCTCCCAGCTCCTTAATACACTCAATGCAATGACAAACATAATCTGATAAACACAATTATTACACTGTGCGGTACAAAGTGGCATTCCACCTTTTTATTAGATCTGGAACTGTAATACAAGACATATGGAAATAAGGCTAACTATATTTTTCTCTTTGGATTATGACAAAAAATAATTTGTATTTTTGTAACAGGAGAAACTGAGGAGTGTACTATTAAGCAGGAGAGTCTGTTGAAGCACAGCGCTATGTCTGAGCTATGTCTGCTCAGAACATACAAAGCCACTGTTTGCCTTAGCAGCTACTGCTACTTCAGCATAATATTTATTGATGGCCCTAGCCAATCAGGGAGTATCATGTGATTGAAATGATGTCAGTAGGTTGTGAGATCAAGCAGGTTTAGCAAGACAGCACTGCAAAGGGCAAACAAATTGCCCTTACATTGTTATCGATTTGAATACCAAACCCCACTTCCTATCAAACCTGTTGCTGACCAACCATAAAATAACGAAACTAGTGAGACTATTGCTTTACACTCTTAAAATGGGTCTGAGTTGTTTTAACTGCTCTGTCTGCCTCCTGTTGCATTCTAGAACTTATAGTTTAGGAAGAGGCATTTAGAATATTCAGCCAGAGAGCCTTTAAGCCTCATAGAACTACAAACCCCAAAATGCAGTTAGACTCCCCAGGAGGCATAAGCTTATTGCAAAGCACTTAAGGAATGGGAATGGAAAGGAATGGAATGGAATGGAACGGAATGGGGCAAAAACACATTTTACTGGATGGGAGAACACCACTGATGCTGCCGGGAGTCCCCAAGGCATTCCCCAGCCGTTCCTGGTAGCCAATTTTTGAAGGACGGTTCAAAATTGTCCTTCAAAAATCAGTTGCCAGGAACAGCTGGGGAACACCTTGGGGACTCCCGGCAGCATCGGTGGCATTCTCCCATCCAGTAAAATGTGTTTTTGTCCTGTTCTGTTCCATTCCGTTCCTTTCTGTTCCTGTTCTTGTAAGTGCTGTGCAATAAGCTTAAGTGTCAGTTAAAGCAAACTAGCCCTGTTTTAAGACTGTAGTGCGATAAGCTCGTAGTCACAGAAAACTTGGTTGGAAAAGGGCCACTTTATTTAACCTAGAACCTATTTAAACTGACTATGTGGAGAGATCTTGTAGCACCTTTGAGTCTAACTGAAAGAAAGAAGTTGGCAGCATGAGCTTTCATAGACTTCAGTCTACTTCCTCAGATGCTTTTGCTGAGTTGAACCTGGAAACTATTTAAACTGAGTTGAACATGGAAAGGAGCAAGAGATGAGGAGCAATCTAGTATGGAATCAGCTGAGACAGGAGTTTACTCCTTCCTCCTCAGCCGAACAGGAGCGCAGTGTCAGGACAGAATCAGGATGTAGTTACGGCAGCCGGCGGGTGGCTGCCCCGCCCCAACTCCACCCCCAGGCTGGCCCTTTAGGCCGGTCTGCAAAGCCTCTATGTTAAAGTCTGGAAGGATAGTAAACAAAACCTACAAAGATGGAGTAAACTTTATTTATATTTATTAGAATGAATAGCAACTATTTAAGACAAATGTTTTACCTAAAATGCTATTTCTTTTTCAAACTATTCCAATATTAATGAATGATAAACCATTTAAATACTAGAAGAAGGATTTGGCAAAATTCATTTGGCAAGGAAGAAACCTAGAGTAAGAGTTAAGGTGTTTTAGCATGATAGAGAGATGTTTGGTATGGTTAAGTAAATTGATAATTTTTTTAAAAAAATGAGAGAATGCTTACTCCTACATACTAAAATTTTACATTCTAAAATTATGGGTTTCTGTACAATAAGCATTTTATAAAATTGACAAAAATGAACAGGAATATTGGGTGATATATCAAGGTTTGCTAAAATTTGAGAATAGCAAATATAGATTTAAAATGGGAAGCTCAATTTAGAAGTTCTTAATTCACAGTGGTACTGATATAAACAATTGGTTGAAAGATATAAAGTTGATTTTAAAAATTAGAAAATTTTGAACAAAAGAAAATCAAATTTGAACTACAGTTACATTTTAAAAAGTATCATTTGATCAGTAGGTAAAGGTAAAGGTAGTCCCTTGACATGAATGTCTAGTCATAACCAACTGTAGGGGGCTCATCTCTGTTACTAAGCTGAAGTGCCAGTGTTGTCCAAAGATGAATCCAGTGGTCATGTGACCAGCATGACTGCACCTTCCCACTGAATTTGTACCTATCTATCTACTTGCATTTGCATGCTTTCACACTGCTGGATTGGTAGAAGCTATGACAAGTGACAGGAGCTCACCCCATCATGCAGCACTTGGGCCTCAAACTGCCAACCTTCTGATCTTCTGATCATCAAAATTGGCATCTTAACCACTAAGCCACCACATCCCTAGAATACACAAATTATTGTTGAAAATAGAAATGGAAGAAGAACAGCTAAAAGAATGCGTGTTTAAATGGACTCAGAATTTTAGTTACAATATTGAACTAGAAAAATGGGAAAGGATTTGGCAGAAGGATATAAGTTTACTTCGTCCAATAATGTCCAAGACAATTGTTATGGAATGATGTTCAGATGGCATTTAACTGCAAGGAAAAATTCCCAAATATATTAAGAGATGAAAAATAGGTGTTGGAAATGGAAACTACAGCAAGGATCATAATACTATCATATGCAAAAAAATAAAAAAAAATCAATCATGACATAATACACAAGATCTTCAAAATAAAAGTGAATTTTAACCCTGAATTTTAACTATTGGTTTGCTAGATGACCACATTTAAAAGAAATCAAAGAAAAATATTGTTCAATATATGATTACAGTGGCTAGACTTCTTTATGTCCAGAGATGGGAGGGTATGGAAATTTCTTCAGTGGAAGAAAAGATTTTGAAAATAGCAGTTTAGCAGAGAGGGACAAAATGACTACTTTTTTGAGAGAGAATTTGTGAAAGAATGGGAATCTTCTTGCAATTTATGTGAGAGAGGAGAAAAGATAGCTATTGTGGAATTTGAGAATTAACTGTTTACTTTGTTCATTAAAAGAAGTCTATAAAAACCTTGGGTTGTTAAGTAGAAGGTTAATTTATTTTATAGAGAGGCCAATTATGAGAAAGCAGGAAAGCAGTGCGATTTCTGTGTTGTGTGAGGGTGGATTTTAGGTCTGTGTTTTGTGTGGTTTATGTTTTGTATTGTTATAGGTTATATATTGTTTGAGAAGTGTGTCCAAAGGTGAATAAAAAAACAACTAGAAAACCACTTGCTTATATTTGAAGGGGAAAGTAGCAAAGTTTTCACTGGAAAATGAGGTTGGGGATTCTATCCAGATTCTACTTATTTGGAAATGATACTTAGTAGGAGATTGCATAGTAGGAGATTGCATGGATATGTAGTCTTCTTTGCCTCCAGGTTCATTTTGGAAATCTTGATGCTTTTGCAAGTGTATGCAGGGAGAAATACTATATGTCCACTAGTCAAAACTATATGAATTAGTTTGTATGAGCTGTCTGTAAGAAGCAGATCTTCTAGGACATTCACTTGATCTTATAATATGTATGTTCTAGAGGGCTGTAAATTTCATTAGCATCAAAACATTGGGGATAAAAATATTCTACTTTAAACTGGCATCATGTGAATTCTCATTTTCTTGGGATAGAATTTTTATCCTCTGTTTCTAAAACAGTACTAAATCATTACTATTGCAAACGACATTCTCTAGTCTACTTCATGAAGAGCTCTGATCCTCATACTCATCATCACTGTTAATCAGTGGACTGCATGCTTCAACCATACTTTTCTCTCTCCAAGAAACTCCTACATTCAACCAAAAACTACTGTCAGACAATGCTGGTTCCTCCATGTTGAAGTGGTTCTGGCTTCCGAGTTCTCTCTGTAAACATTCTCTACAGTCTGATGTTCTCTGATCATTAGTTTCCCCTTTATTTCCATTCTGAGCATGTCCATACTTACTCTATGCTGCTTTCTTTTCCATTTTTATTTCCAGCTTTTTCAGTTACAGATCATTTTTCCCTTTGGCCTCTTTCTTCCCCACTTCTTATTTCAGATGAACGAGCTTTAACCTTCTCATTATCTTCAATATCTGGAATTCCTGCATGTTTATCAGATCCTTTTGACTTAGGTCTTTTGGATCAGGGGACACTCACCTGGTAATTTCCTAGAAGACATTTAAGAACTTAATATTTCACTCTAATCAAACTAAACTACTTTAACACAATAGTGAGATGTTCTAAAGATGTTCTGGCTGTAAGCAGAAGTGACTCCATTAGAATATAAGTAATAAATAAGGGTGCAGAGAATCAAGATGGGCTGTGAAAAGGAAGAACTTGAGACTGTAGTGATATAATCCACTTAGAGAAAGGGGGAAAGCTGAGAGGTAGCGTACAAGAAGACACGATAAGGGAGATATGGGTATGCATAGAGAGATGAATAGATATAGGATGGGGGACACCTAGTTTAAGAAGACTATGTGTGAAAGGGATCTAGGAGTCCTAGTAGACCACAAGTTGAACATAAATCAACACTATGATGCAGCCGCTAAAAAGGCCAATGCGATCATAGGCTGCATCAGTAGAAATATAGTGTCTTGATAAAGAGAAGTAATACTGCCACTGTATTCTGTTTTGGTCAGGCCTCACCAGGAATACTGTGTCCAGTTCGTAGCATTCAAAAAGGATGTTGACAAGCTGGAGGGTGTCCAGAGGATAATGACTATAATGGTGAAAGCTCTGAAACCATGCTCTATGAGGTATGTTTAGCCTGGAGGAGATATGATTAAGAGGTGACATTTTAGCCCTATTTAAGTATTTGAAGGGCTGTCATATTGAAGATGGAGCAAGCTTGTTTTCTGCTGCTCCAGAGAATAGGACTCAGAATCAAGGATGTAAGCTACAGGAAAAGAGTTTCCACCTAAACATTCAGAGCAATTTCCTGACAGTAAGAGCTGTTTGACAGTGGGACACACTCCCTCGGGGCGTGGTGGAGTCTCTTTCTTTTGAGTCTTTAAACAGAGGCTGGATTGCCATCTGTCGGAGATGCTTTGATTGTGTGTTCCTGCATGGCAGGGGGTTGGACTGGATAGCTCTTGTAGTTTCTTCCAACTCTATGATTCTGTGATTCTATGATTCTATGCTATGTGTAAAGAGAAAGAGGAAAAAAGATGAACAGTACATGTACGGTGAAAAAGGGTAAAAAAAAATTTGAGGTGAAATTGAGGTGAAAACACTAGGAGTGGCAGATAGATGATAATTAGGGACAAGAGAGTAAAAGTGGATGACAGACAAATGGGACATGAAGTGTTAGTGTAAACATAAGGACAGCAAACAAAATGATGACACAGCAAAAGTATTTTGTAATACCAGCTCCCTATCCCCACTACTAAAATATATATATATATATATATATATATATATATATATATATCACCACTGAAGGTGTAGCCAAAACAAATTGCTTGGTATCAGGCTGTGTATGTGAGCTATCTTGATCTCTAAATGCAGCTACCTCTGCATGTTTTCTGGATTGTGAGATAACAATTTTGTAGCTGCAGCAAGGGAACCCTGTAGAGTGAGCCAGTGGACTGAGACCTTCAACCAAGGTAAACCAATTTTTTTCTTCTCAAATTTGGACTGGATTGGCATGTTTTACCACTTTGTTGTTAACTGCCCTCGAGTTGATCTCAACCCATGGTGACCCTTTGGATGAGACATCTCCAAGACTCCCTGTCCTCCACTGTTCTGATTAGGTCCTAAACTCATACCTGTGTTCTCCTTAATAGAGTCCATCCATCTTGCATGTGACCTTCTTCTCTTCCTACTTCCCTCCACCTTTCCCAGCATTATTGTCTTTTCCAATGAGTCCTCCCTTCTCATGATGTATCCAAAGTACGACAACCTCAGTTTGGTCATCTTGGCTTCCAGGGAGGTTTCCAGCTTGATCTGCTCTGGAACCCATTTGTTTGTCCTTTTGGCTGTCCATGGGATCCTCAGCACTCTTCTCCAGCTCCACATCTCAAATGAATTGATTTTCTTCCTGTCATCTTTCTTAACTGTGCAGCTCTCACATCCATACATGATAATAGGGAATACAATGGCTTGTATGATTCTAACTTTTGTGCTGGGTTGTATATCTTTGCATTTTAGAATCTTCTAGTTCTTTCCATAGCCACCCTCCCCATTCTTAGTCTTCTTCTGATTTCCTGACTACAGTGCTCATTTCTATCAATGTTTGATCCCAGGCATGGGAATCCTTTTACTATTTCTATTTCTTCATTGTCTAGGTCGAACTTGTGAAGGTCCTTGGAGTCATTATTTTTTTTCTCTTCATGTTCAACATTAAACCTGCCTTTCCACTTTCTTCTTTGATCTTCCTTAGCAGATGTTCCAGGACTGGGAGGTTTTCTGCTAGTACTATGGTGTCATCTGCATATCTTAGATTGTTGATATTCCTTCCTCCTATTTTTACTTCTCCTTCTTCTAAGTGTCCTAGCCTGCTTTTCTGTGACTGTTGTTTTTAACTTTGTTCTTTTTAAATTTGAAATAGATTTAATAACCTTTTAAGGGGTGGGTGGGATGTAATTTGTTTTTATTATTGTACTATATTTTGATTGTGAGCTGCCCCGATTGATCTCAAAGTGGCGGGGTATAAATAAATGTTGTTGTTATTGTTATTATTATTATTATTATTATTATTATTAATTATTTTCTAATAATATGTTCTGCATACATGTTGAACAGTTAGGGTGAAACGATGCAGCCTTGTCTGAAAATAGTTCTCCCTAGGGATGACAGAGAGGGTAGTCCTCCCCTGTTATCACCCGGCTGGTAGGAAAGACTAGTGTAGTCAAAATGCGTTGGGCTTTTAAAACACTGAATAAACATTTGACCATCTTAGAGTTGCTTAACCTGACTCCTGGCCAGCAGCTTGGGACCGTAGGTGGTGGCCTGCTTTGAGAGTGGGCCATGCAGTCACCATAGTCCAGGCTCAATTGTGGCCATAGCAGAGGCCACTCTTACAGGACAGTCTGCTTCACCTCTATGTTATACTAACAGCCAAGCTGGAGTCTGTAATTTGTTGTCTAGATAGAATTCTTTCCACCATAGTTTTGACAGGTGCATGTGGATTACCAATTTCTTGTTACATATGTTCCATGAAAGTACATAGTGGTTGTTGTAGGGGAGTTTTGACACATAAAATCTATAGTAATTTGTTGGGAATTTACCCGGTAGGTAAATAAAGTAGAAAAGCAGATATTATTACCAAGGACAGCTGTGTAATAGGTGGGAAGGGCTTTAAACATCTAATGCATAATATGATATTCCTTTTAAAGTATGTTTTATAAATCTATATTTAAGGGGTTCTGTCTTATTTTTCACAAATAAATCTTCCACAGCAGTCTCTAAATGAAAACTTTTTAATGGCTTTTAAACAAACTTCTTTCCTATTAGTGTCCTATAAAATTCTACCAGTTTAGAAAATTTGTCAACAAGCTATAAATTTCTGCAATAAAATCTATTTTTAATCTTAAAATATGGCTATGCAGCATGTTTAATGATTTTATGTTTATGGAATGTGAGCTGAATTAATTGAAAACTGATCCTAAATCTCATTACTTGATTAGTTAGAAAAGGAGGGCTTCTAGATGTGTGGTTTTCAAACAATGGTCTGAAGAATCATAGAATCATACAGTTGAAAGAGACCACAAAGACCATCCAGTCCAATCCCCTGCCATGCAGGAATACGTAACCAAAGCACCCCTGACCAAAGCACCATTCAGCCTCTGTTTAACAGCCTCCTAAGAAGGAGCCACCACCACCCTCTAAAGGAGTGTGTTTCACTGCTGAACAGTTCTTACTGTCATGATGTTCTTCCTATCATTTAGGTGGAATCTTTTCCTCTAGTTTGCATCCATTGTTCTGTGTCCTATTCTCTGGAGCAGCAGAAAACAAGCTTGCTCCACCTTCAATATGTAAAATGTAAAGGTAAAGGTATCCCCCATTGACAGGTTGTCAAGTTGTGTCCAACCATAGGGGACAGTGCTCATCTCCATTACTAAGCTGAAGAGCCAGCATTGTCAGAGACTGCTCTGTGATCATGTGGCTAGCATGATTGCACAGAATGCTCTTTACCTTCCCACCAAAGTGGTACCTATTTATCTACTTGCATTTGCATGCTTTTGAACTGCTAGGTTGGCAGAAGCTGGGAATAGTGACAGGAGCTCACCCCATCATGCAGCACCTGGGCCTCGAACTGCCAATCTGCTGATCTTGCAATCAACCAAGTCAGTGTCTTAACCACTAGAGCCACTGCATCCCACTGCTTCAATATGACATCACTTCAAATATTTAAACCAGGCTAGCATATCACATCTCTTCTCCAAGCTAAATATACCCATTTCCATAAGTTTCTTCCTATTTTGGTTGTCCTTCTCTGGGCATGCTCCAGCTTGTACACATCCTTTTTGAAATTTAATATTCTTCAGAAACCTAAGGTTTCCTGATCAAAAATGTTGTTGATATAGGACCAGTTTCCCCTGAAAACAGCTTCACTATCATTATTTCACCCTGCAGTTTGCAACTATAAAAGACTGGTTGTTCTGAGTTCTGAGTCTGCTATGGTGTATGTATATGCCACATCTACTAAAAAAATGTTTTCATGTTACTTTAAATGTCCAAGAACTGGATCTCATCACTGAATTCTACTTCCAGCACTTAATTTATGATACTTCCAAAACAATTTCTCATTATATTCTAATATTTTTGAATATCTTTTTGCAAAGATTAGCCACTCATCTTAAATCTTACTACAAACTTTGTGAGTGATCAGTCTTAATTTTATTGTCAGTACTAGCTTGTTAATATACTAGCACCGTTTGCTACACAACTTGAGTTTCTGTATTTCAAGTGGCTTTAGCACAATTGCCATTAAGTAAAAATGAAACAGCTACACTGTTTAATAATGTCTTCCTAGGAATTCTAAGATTAAGTCACATTGCACTTTCTCCAAGTAAGCAGCATTTAAGAAGTGAGTACTATGACTGTCTGTCTTAGTCAAGCAATCCCAAATGTAAGTCATTTACAAGAAGACATTAGAGACTCTTACAAGTGACATATTGTAATATGTCATTGAAAATCAGCTTTCCTTTGCACATTTGATCAACAGCCAGATGGAAGCTTTTATCACATTTATTTAATCTGAAATATACATAGTAATTACACTGGACCTTTTGATTCAAGTCCTTAGCACTGTCTCCAGAGAAACCAGGGAATAAGCCTGTCAGCTGGCATCCTCGTGTAGGTGTAATGCAGTAAACCAGAATCCTGACACATTTTTTTCAACAGAGTGTTGATATAGGGATTATAAATGAGGGGTAAGGAAATGTCATGAACCCAAAATGGCCCAGCTTTTTCTTATGACATAAAACACCTTTACAAAGCCAAAGAGCCTCCTCAATTGCGGCAGACTCATAAAACCAGTCAATATATGACATTGTTCTAACACTGGGTGATATCTCATATTTATGCAAAGAACAGAAGGTTAGAGAAAAGCTCTTATTAAAGGATGGCATTACCATTTTTTCAACTTATTTGCAGAAATTGTTATGTTAAACAAGGGTTAAAATATTTTTTCCAAATAGTTTAAGGTCATATTCCTTCTAAAAAGACACAAACTCCATTAAAATGTATTCTTGTTGCCAAAAAACCCAAAACTTTCAATTTTTCACTTTTTTAAATAAAAAATGCCAATTATGTCAATTGAGTCTTTGCTTCTTTTTAAAATGTTGATGTTGGGTGTGCATTTATATATGACAAATTTTACAAAAACAGCAGTTGATGGGAAGGTTAAAACTTGTCTCTTGCTGTTGTGGTGGTGATGATTGTGGTTGTGTGCCTTCAAATCATTTTTAATTTATGATGATATCCTTTGAAAAATCTATCATTGGATTCTCTTGGCAAGATTTGTTCAGAAGGGGTTTATCACTGCCATGCTCAGAGGCTAAGGGTGTGTGACTTGCTCAAGATTTCCAAAGCTGAGAGGAGATTTAATCTCTGGCCTCCCAGAATCTTATTCCAATACTTAAAGTCCTAAACCATACCCTCTCTCTTAGGAGCTCTGATACTGATCAGGGTGCACACCTATCTGTAAGTAAAGTAAAACAAGTAGGCCAGACACATATAATGACCTGAATCTAGTTGTTCATTCTCAGTGAGAATAGAAGCAACTGCTAATGGTAATTCAACACAAAGCCAAATCCCACTGATTCAATAGTTCTATGCTAGGAATGACTAACAATTGGATTCAGTCCTATGTACTTAATGTAACATGTTGTCTTGTCACCACTTCAGGCTTCTGTACCTTTTGGGGGGAGTGAGACAAATAAAAAGTATTTCTGCAAGGTTTGTGTCCTCAGAATCTCTTCTGTCTAAATCCTTCATTGGTATCAATCATCTGCTTACCTGAGTATGAATCAGAAAACCTGTCTGCAGAACTTGTGTGCACAGTGGTTTATGAAGAATGTAACATCTCATTTGTGAACATTACTCAATTCAATTTATTTATTCGGTCCTTGACCAGCATGGTGAACATTACTCTATAAATGACTACCATAATCTACGGGGGGGGGGGGGGGGGGGGGAGGAGTGCTAGCAAGATAATTTTGCTGAAGAAATGTATTTTATTTTATTTTATTTCAATTCATTTATTTGTTTAATATGCCACTTTTCTCCTGGCATGGAACTCAGTATCCTTCTACCAATAAAAAACACCAAGGCAATGGTTTGAATGGTCAAGATGTCATCCTTGGACAAGGTCCTGGAACATGTGGCAGTGTCTCAGTTCCCGAATTTCCTGAGTAAGATCATCTAGATGTAAAGGAGAAAGATAGTACTGATATTTCAGCCAACCCGATATATATCAGAAGCCAAACTGTCATGCATATAAAGTCCAACAAATTCCTCACCAGGGTTACAGACAATTTCATAGTAGAGAAGGTGAAGGAGGTAACCAGGTATTGGATTTTATCCTAACAGGATACCTGGTTAATGGAGTAGAGGTAGTGAAAAATCTTGTGTAGGAGTGACCATTATCTCTTGGGATTTGTTAGAAGAAAGTGGAAGGCAAATAGAGTTGGACATGAATTCAGGAGCTTCAAGAAGTCTGATTTCAATAGGCTTACAGAAGTACTGGGTGAGAAACTATGGCCAGAATGCTTATAATAGGATGAATGGGAGTTTCTTAGAGGACAGATGTTGAAGGCACAATTACGGACAATTCAAATGAGAAAAGAATTGGGAGGTGTCAACAGTAACCAGGATGAATGTATAAAGAACTTTCAGATGAGCTGAGATTTAAAAGAGGCATGTACAAGAAACTGAAGAATGGGAAATACATACAAATAACCAGTAATTTTAAGGGGGAAGTCTGAAAAGCTAAAGCTCAGAACAAGTTTGTGTTTGTTAGAGAGGTTAAAAATAATTGTAAAAATATAGGTTTTTTAAAGCTATATTCAGGGTAATAGAACAAAAAAATTGTAGGACCATTACATGGAGAAGATGATGAAATGCTAACAGGGGACAGGTGTAGAGGAGATGCTCTAATTGGTGAAAATTGAACAAAAGATGCAATAAGGGGACTGCAGTCCAGAATAGATACAGAGTAGTACAGGCATACCTAACTAGTCTGAATGAATTCAAGTCTCCAGGGCCACATGAACTGCATCTAAGACTACTAAAGGAATTTGCAAATATACTCCCAGGGCCTCTGTTGGTAATTGTTGAGAATTCTTGGAGGAGCTGTTCAAGCAGACTAAAGGAAAGCAAATGTTGTTCCTGTCTATAAAAAAGGCAAAAAGGGGGAGGGGGCACCTACCAACCACTCAGCTTGACATCAATATTTGGAAAGGCCAATAGCACAGATTATTCAGTCTGTGAGCACTAGTAAAGGAATGCTGTGATTGCTAAAATAAAATCTAGCATGGTTTCTCAAAAAAGGTCTTGTCAGGCTAATCCCCACCCTTTGACAAGAGTTACAAGCTTAGTAGGTGAGGGAAATATTATTGATTAGGGATAAAAAAATATTTGTAAATGGTTGAAAATAGGTTTTGAGACAATTAGAAACCCTGACAAATCTACGTAGGTGAGAATCTTTGCAGATCAAGATTTTTTTTTTATCCTGGTCAATTGAAAAACAGTTCAGGGAATAGGATCTCAAACCTGTGCTGTACAGGGATGTAGATATTTCCTTATTTCATCATTGCATGGAAGAACAAATAATATAAGTTTTTGCCCATATGAGCATGCCTGAGCTTTGGGATCTTCAAGGAATGCTTTTCTCTTATTTCCACTTGTCTCAGGGCCTTTTTGGTGATTGCTCCAAGCTGAAGAATTCCCTTCCAAGGGAGGCTAGATTGACCTTCCACATCTTGTCCTGCCAGCAGGCAAAACTATTTTTGCCTGTTGCCTGTAAAATTGACATATAATCATCTTTCCCCTTTAAAAAGTTATTTTAATTGCTTTAAAAATAGTCAATAGTTCAATTAATCTATTCCCTGTTTTAACATGTTCTTGTTGTATTCATTTTATGTCTGATTAATCATGGTTGGTGTGTGTCAATTTAGATTTTGAAAATTTCATCACATCTCTAAGTGTTTTGCTGCATTTGAGTGAAAAATCTGATTTTTTAAAAATAAAACTAAATAACTGTTGTGTTGGGTTCTACTTGTGGGAAACAAATCTGAGCTTCTGCTTTACAGAGAATGGCCTAAGCATAATATTTAGTGTGATGCCATTAAATAAAGTGCTGATAAAGATGGATAAGATCAGAGGTAATACTAAATAGCAGTTGGAAATACATGTTTTCCACTGACATGGCTCATTCACAACAATAGACCATAGTTTAGTGTACATGAAGGAGCCACACTATGCACCTGAAAACTTCTCTCCCTTTGTAGTTATTGTGCTTATATATTTTAAAGTCTTTAAACTTTTACTGTATCTTATTGTTGCTATCCGTCTATCTTATTTCATGAATCACCTCAAGAAGAAACATATATCAGCAGCCATTTTAATAAGAGAATATCATCAAATATATAGAAGCCAGACAGGAAGTATGCTTGAAGTGTGTTTGAAAATGATTTAAAGCTTTTTGTTCTTGTTCTTGTATTGCAACAGAGAAAGAAAATAGTCCCCAGATTTGTTTCTCCTGCCCTGCCTCATTGCTGAGTTTCTTCAGGTTCAGAATATACTTTTGAAACTATTCCTGACACATTCTTTTTCTGTCTTCCTAGGAAAACCTTTAGAAACATTTATTGTGGAAGAATTGGAATTTTAAGTTGCTGAACCTGAAAGCTAAACTCACTAGCATATCAACCATTTAAATTTCAAGAAAACTAAGATGAAATTGACATGACCAGCTTTTATAGTGTGTGGGTGTGGGTGTGCATGCATGCACATGCTTTTGGTGGTTTGCCTGCATTGTGCTGGCCTTTCAGATATTTTCAATCTAGCACAGGCTTTCAACCTAGCACTGAAAGCATACTGATCTCACCCATTTTTCACAGCTTTTCCAGGCTTCTGTTACTTTGCTTTTTAAGTGACAAGTTGTTAGTGTGAATGGTACACCCAGATTAAAAAAAAACAACATACAAAGGTATGAACCTTGTCACCACACACACA
The DNA here is from genome assembly GCA_026167975.1 of Phrynosoma blainvillii. Taxonomy (NCBI): domain Eukaryota; kingdom Metazoa; phylum Chordata; class Lepidosauria; order Squamata; family Phrynosomatidae; genus Phrynosoma; species Phrynosoma blainvillii. Next base: position 287,041,980 of record JANUYF010000003.1, read on the forward strand.
CACACACACACACACTTTTGATGATTCTCCTCCCCCCTTCTAGCCCATAATTTAGTATGAGATAAATGAGTGCTGTGTTGGAAAGGATGTTATTTTTAAAAACTATCTGCATATGCACATGAATGCATAAAGCAAATTGTTTGAGAAGAATTGTCCTTCCCAATGCAGATGCTGATTGTCATCAGTCTGAGGGGGTGGGAATACATTCTCATTGCCTTGACAACAGGGATGCATTTCTCTCCCCCCCCCCCCCCATCCGTCCTCCCACACACAATAGACAAAATTTTGACTCCTTTTCAGTTCTGCCTGAAAAATAACCAGCTTTGGCCATCATTTTTAGGTCATCATACCCCTTTCCTTATTACAGGACCTAGGTGGATACACAATTTACCTAGATAGTGAGGTGGGCTTAAGAAAGCCTGCTCATTGAAATGAGAACCTACCCTTGATTTTCAGCAGCAGTTCCTGAAGCATTTAGCTGGAAATGGTAATTGTCTGAGATAATAGATAGCTGAAAGTAAATTCAGTACAGTAATTCACTCAAGGGATTACACTTCTGTTGGGAAACCGCAAAATAGCATACTGCTTTGCCATACTATATAGGTCTTATATTGAATGTTTTAAGATTAGGGAGAGTTTCTTGGTTTGGCATATTTTAATAAAGATGAGTTTTCATCCTGAAATGATAAAACATGGTATAGCAGATCATCTGTGCACAATTCTGAGAGCTTATCTGTCTTACTGAAAATATTCTAAATAGCTGTACAATTAGAATCTTCCATTTGTGAAGCCCTATATATTTATTACAATCATATTCAGGACTTCTACCTCTGTGAATGTAGAGTCAGACAACTTCTAACTCCTCCATTCTCAGTTTTCTGAAAGTCTGAAAGGGGTCCAAAATAGAGTTCCTCTGAATGTCCCTATGAGGTCACATACCAGAAAATATTGCATTAATAGAGATGTCATGGTTCAGATTTGTTTTTGTTAATGTTTTGGTTTTGGTGGAAGGTTTTTGTTTGTTTGTTTTTTGTTTTGCTTATTAAAATATTGATATCTTGCCCTGTATCATGGGATCTCAAAACCATATACAAGTAATACAATTTTAGATAGTTTAAAACAATTTAAAATTTAGAACAAAAATGACTTTAGCAGAAACATATTTATGCAATATAGCAAATTAAGGAGCTTAAAACAGTTTAAAACCATGCACATTTTAAAGAAGTTATTAGCACTGTCTTGCAAAAATATTCAGCCTTACATGCACACATATGCATGCATACAACCCACTTTGACTTTTATGTTGTGCTACATCCTCGAGTTGCAATGATGCCTCTTCACAACCTCCAAATGGGATTTGATACAGGTTTTAACAATGGCTTTCTTGTTGTCACTCTCCAATAAGGGCCAGCTTTCTGGAGCATTGTGCCATGAACTGGTTCTTCCATTTCAGCTGTGGATCTTCTCAGTTCCTTCAGAGTTAGCATTAGCTTCTTGGTTACTCCTTGGATTCATGCACTCCTTATTTTGCCTTCTCTGGTCAAAACTGTGGTTGAGTCATTTTGTTCTTCATTTTGAAACAGTAGATTTAATGGTTCTCTAGAGGACACTCATAATTTGGCTTTTTTTAAAAAACAAAAAAAACCCCAAACCTTCTGCTGGGTGCTTCTGGGTGCTACAGCGTTATTGCAAACTTGTTTGGATAGCTCCTTAGTCTTCAAGATGATATTTATTTAGATATACTTTTCACAAACTCTGGGACTTTCCAGAAAGAGGTATGTTTAATCTGAGATCATGTGGCACTGAAATGGTGCGCTGGTAGATTGTATTCAAATAGTTCAGTGCCTTCTGGAGGCAGTAAGTTGCATCAATATTTATTTAGTTTGTCACAGCAAAGTGGGTAAATACTTCACAAGCAATAAACATAAGTTTTGTTTTATTTTTTATATAAGTTTATACTACAATAAAAATATCATGCACATTCACTTTGTTGATTATTTTGTGTCCATCGAAGGGAAAATATCCCATTTAATTCAATTTCTATTTCAAGTTGTAACACAACAAAATGTGGAAAGGTAAAAAAAAGGCCCTGTGCCTTTAATAACACATTGGTGTGAGAAATGTGGTTTATAAGACTATGACTTAACTGTATATGTTACATAAAAATTTAGTTTGTTCAACCTGCAATCCTATATACAGTAAGGATTAGAATGGAAACTATACTGGAAGGCTGTGATTATTACAGCCCCTTGTCATAAATTCCATTAAATTGACTGGGTACTTAACAACTGTTCAAAATCAGTCTTGTAATATGAAAACATTTAAGGGGAGAATTTTTATAGGGGGTGTGGAAAGGGTGCAATCATATACAGGTTGAGTCTCCCTTATCTGGAATTCCAAAATCTAAAATCCTCCAAAATCCAAAATTGTTCACATGGATGGCTGAGCTAGTGGTTGGCACTGCAGAAATAATCCAGTTTGACACCACTTTAAGTTTCATGTCTCAATACTAGGGAATTCTGGGATTGTAGTTTCTTGTGGCACTAGAGGTCTCTGACAGAGAAGGGTAAATATCTGAATAAAACTACAGTTCCAGAATTCCATAGCATTGAGCCATAGTGGTTAAAATTATGTCAAACTGGATTATTTCAGTAACATCTTTGCTTTGCACTGGCACAAAGGACACGAGACACCTCTTTTGGGTTTAAAAAGGCCACAACATTTATTTAACTGTACAGGGTCTATTGATAAACAATAAATAATAACAATTTGTCACGTGTGTAGGTGAAGGTGTATCCCCCCAAGAGGGTGGTCCTTCACAGCACATGACAAAGCAAATAAACAATCATCAACAAATAAACAATAAACATCCCCCCCGAAATAACATCATATTTCATCATATGACGTCATGTAGTTTTATGACATCAAGCATTAAGTGCCTACATCATTTCCTGTCAATTTATTTTATGCCAAATTTCTTTCCCAATTTTAATTAGCTGAATTAAATTATTCTGTGGGGTGGGGGTCATTACCCGCCCCACAATACAACTTATAATTTCAGCTCATAGACCCTGCCCCCCAGTTGTGACAATTATTTAAATATAGCAAATTAACACCATGACCCATTCCCAAATTAAGTTACTTAACATCATCAAGTAAATCTCAGAGAGGGCGAAAAATCCCAGGGGAGACCCTGGGAAAAAATTCCCTCCTGGCCCCCGAAGGCGACCAGCCAAAGCCTGAAAGTAAGATTAACAAACTTATTATAAAGGGTGAGTGGGATGGGTCACCAAAAGCAAAGAGCAGAGCGATGTTAGTGTCTCCGTCTCAAATCTAAAATGCCTGCCTGCACGTGGCAGTGCAGAGCTAAGAATAAAAGACCCCTGAGAATTGGGGATGCGGAGGTTCAAAAGGCCCAGAAGGCCGGCCCAAAGGCCTCACTCACCCCCCCATGGGTTGCTCAAGGAAATACCCCCTGGAGCCCCCCAGAGCAGCGAGATAAAGAAGTAAAATTAGATAGGTAAGAGCTGAAATAGAAAAAGACGAAAATAGCACTAGGCCGAAGCCAAGCACGCCAAAAGCAAAGAGCGGAGCGATGTTACTCTCTTCGTCTCAATTCTAAAATGGCTGCCTGCACGTGGCAGCACAGAGCTATGAATAACAAACTCTCGCCCCAATTCTCGCAGAACCATAAACTTTGCGAGACTTGGTTTAAGCCAAACATATTGGGCAAGGCGCGCAGGTGTGCTTATTCTCCCGTACGCCTTGACCAACCAGCCGTCTCCTGTCCTTATTTGGCCAGCACAACAAGAAACCCCTCCCAACATGTCGGGGGGTGTCTTTCTGATGGTTCAGTATACACAAACTTGATTTACTGCACATAAATATATAAAATATTATGTATAAAATGATCTTCAGGCTATATGTAAAAGCTATATACAAAACATAAATGACTTTCATGTTTAGAAAAGAGATCTTATGTATATGCAAATATTCCAAAATGCAAAACACTTCTGGTCCCAAGCATTTTGGATAGAGGAGACTCAACCTGTATGTTAGTATGCAAAGTGATCTTGCAGCACCTTTTAGATACGTCTGAGGAAGTAGGCTCAAGTCTACAAAAGCTCATACTATCAACTTCTATCTTTCAGTTAGTTTCAAGAGTACTACAAGGCCCCTTTGCATACTGATTTTCAACACTAATAAGCTTATCACACTGTGTTCTCGGAATGTGATGAGAATGTGATGAGAACGGAATGGAACGTATTTTATCGCACAGTATGATCCTCATAGAGTTCCCATTTTATGCTCTGACAGTCCCTAGCCCGTCCCAGCAGGTGAACTGTAAAAATACATCCTCAGCCAGCAATAACACTTTCAGACTGTTCCAGATGATGTGTGTGCAATAATCCTACTGGTCTCAATCTGTCCTTGTGTTCTGATTGGCTAAGACAACCTCCTCCCCTCCCATCCTAGAACATCCACAAGCTCAACTCAACTCTTCCGGTGTTGATGCAAGGAAGGTGCCACAGGCAATTTAATTTTTTTTTTAATTTTTATTGATTGAATTGCATTGTGTTTACAAGAAAAAACAATGAATGCTCGCTACCTAAACCTCTCAGTAGCACTCTTTCCAATGCAGACATAAGGGTTTTTGCAACAGTGAGCATGCGCCAATGAGGGACGGCTGAGGAACTACTTTAGCGCCGGTACCGGTACAACAGTAAATGCTGTGCGATAATGTGTTCTCATTATGTTACTATTGTATTATCAATATTATAATGTGATAACACCCGTTCCCATATCGTTATGTTCCAGGGACTCGATGGGAACGTTACAGGTACTGGTGTGATAAGCTTATAACACAGCTATGTCTTTGAATTCAACCTGTAAATGTATACATCCCATTTAACACAGTGAGCCTGCTTCCAAATACATATGGAAAGGATATCAGTTATCATACCACTATGTTTCATAGGTCTTTCTGTGAAGCAGATTGCTGCAATATGTCTAAGGTCACCATGTCAATGTAATGCAATGTGCATGACAAAAAGGATTATGTTGTAGAGCAGGGGTAGGCAACCTTTCCCTTCTAAGGGCTGAGGGATTTCAGCTCCCAGAAGCCTCAGCCATGTTGGCCAATAGTCCCATGTTGGCCAATAGCTCCTGGGATTCTGGGAGCTGAAGTCCCTCAGCCCTTAAAGGGGAAAGGTTGCCTACCCCTGTTGTAGAGACTGGTTGTCTGTCTTGATGAATTGCTATGAAGCCACTGGTATCAAGAATGAGTTCCATCTTTTGCTACCTTACCTCCCTTAAAGATGTCCAGTCGTGGTCCACAGCTCTGGAAGGGCACCACTGCTGAGAGAGGGGGATCTCTTTCTATATTCTGAATTATAGTGTCTCAAGTTTCAGTGTGTGTGTATATATATATATGGCATTTACAAGTTTATCTTCTTATCACAGAATATTTGCCCACTAGAGATAGCAACTTTCAGACAAACTGGAGAAAATAATCCCAGAAAAGAAAATGGCCATAGACTACTGCATACAAATCTGTTAATAGATTGTGAATGTATTAATAAGAATATGTTTAATCTTTGCATAAGGGGTGTTTACTCATAGTTTCAGCATTTTTTATATGTTTAAAAGAAATAATTTCTAACATTATCTTCATATCCCTCTTTCAGTTGTCTTGATATAGTGAAATGTGAATGTTGTCATTTCATTGATCAGAAACTCTAGGTTGACCCTAAGGAGTTTATCACATGGGGGACAATTGGAAGTATGAACGGTGATTTACCCATAATAATCTCACAATTACACTAATGGTTTTCACACAACATTGTGTTCAAAGTGCTATTATCCCGTGAATAACCTATGATAATCCTGCAATTGCACTAATGGTTTTCACATGCCTTTGAGATGAAACGTGATTAAGGTGCCATTATCTTGAGAATAACCAGGCAAGAAACAGCAGCAAATTATTCATGGGATTTTCCCATGAATGACTTTTTGCTGTTTATTGCCTGATTATTCCATGGTTATTCATGGGATAATGACTCTTGCATTAATCTCATTTTAATCTTTTTTAAAATGTCAATTGCACAATTTTCATGAGTTAATTATTGTTTAAACTTCTAATTTCTTCCGTGTGATAAACTCCTAAGTAAATGCTGACACCTGCCCCCAAAAGTAGTAGTGTTTTGGGTGGCTATTTTTTTTTCCCCCACAGAGAAAAGGCCCCTAAAATATAAATGACCAAAGTGATGAGTTTCAATCCTGTGGCTATTCCTAATGTTCAGAGCAAATAACACAAAACAAAAGAGCTAATACATTACTATGAACTATTTGAATTTACTCATTTCAGCATTAATCAGATAACTGCTTTAAATTCACAAACTAGAACTTGAGAATGAATGATGTTCTTTAAGGGTATGTTTGCATTTATCTGACTAAATTCATGCAGACTCAGCCATCTGCAGAAGAATTTGCTCAGCTATGCTTTGTCTCTTTCTCCTTTTTTATTATTTCTAGTGCAAAAGGATAGGGATGACAAAAGGAGAATATATAAGGGATCCCACTGAGATTCTGTCCTATAAATAATGTATTATCCAGACACTATTCTGCTGATTCTGTCTGATCCCCAATTCTCTATTCCTTGTTTGTGCTTCTATAAATAGCTGCGGCCAGACTTTCAGTTGTAAAGTGACGAGGACAAAACCAGAAACCTTTCCCATTTAATAACTTCTGCTAGAGATTCCTCTCCCTTTTCATAGTGTAATGTCCTCAGGGCTTAAACAATCTGGGAATACAAGTAGTGCTATATTGCTGATAAGATAGTAGGGAATGGGGTGGGGGAATAACTTTTCTGTATGTTTAAAAGATGCATCTCTCTCTCTTATTTTTTCCTAACCAAGAAATTGTTTTAACTTCCATCACTTTGATCCTTCTGTCATTGCACAGCATAGCTGAATAATTTCCTGTATTGTCATTTTCTCTCCTAGACCCCAATGCTTTGGCTGGACAGACTGGACCGGATCATGCTCTTATAGGAGGGATAGTGGCTGTAGTTGTCTTTGTCACGCTATGTTCTATTATTCTGCTTGGCCGATATTTGGCAAGACATAAAGGTAGGCTAGATTTAATCACAGTGCAGTCTTCTTTTGTAGCAATACTTCCTAATGACTAGATTTAGACCATTTTCTTAGCCCCTGGAATTTCACATGTGATAATGGAGCATCTTTCCTTTCCTTTCCTTTTTTTAAAAAATGAGGTCCTATTTTTACCTTTTTTGAAAAGTGAGGTCCTATTGTTATTCAATAGTTACATGAAGCCACTGGGGGAAGTCGTTCGGAGGCATGGAGCGTGGTGTCTTCAGTACGCTGACGACACCCAGATATATCTCTCCATGCCTAGATCATCGTCTCAGAGTTCAGATGGCGTCTCTCCTCTTAATGACTGTCTCAGAGCGGTAATGGGTTGGATGAGGAAAAACAGATTGAAGTTGAACCCAGACAAAAGGAGGTACTCACAGTTACAGGCCTGAAACCAGATCTGGGAATACAGCTTCCGGTCCTAGATGGAGTCACACTCTCCTCGAAGGACTGTGTTCGCAGCTTGGGGGTACTCCTTGACTCATCGCTTCACATGACTAGTCAGGTGAATGTGGTGGTCAGGAGTGCCTGTTATCAGCTTCAGCTGATACGCCAACTGCACCCTTATCGCAGGTAACTGTGGTACATGCTCTGGTAACCTCACATCTGGATTACTGCAATGCACTCTACATGGGGCTACCCTTGTGCCTAACCCGGAAACTACAACTGGTGCAGAATATGGCAGCCAGGTTAATCACTGGAACATCTAGGAGGGAGCACATAACACCGGTGCAGAAATCCCTCCACTGGCTGCCGATTAGTTTCCAGGCACAGTACAAGGTGTTGGTTTTAACCTTTAAAGCCCTACATGGCTTGGGTCCATCTTATCTTAGGGACCGCCTCTCCCCGTATGATCCCCCCCGCGCCCTGCGGTCCTCTGGCAGGAATCTGTTACAGCCAATAAAAACTAGGCTGTCTCAGACCTCCCAGAGGGTCTTTTCTGCTACCGCTCCCAGACTTTGGAATGGCCTGCCGGATGAGATCCGTCTTATTACCACTCTTGCTGCTTTCAAGAAAGCAGTAAAGACGGATCTCTTCTGGCAGGCCTTCCCGGAATAACTGTTGGCTGGCAAGAGATGAGTTTTTAATTAGTTTTTTTCTGATTCTTTGTGTTCGTGGAGTATTTTATCTTATTGTTGTATTTTAACTCTTTTCTAGTTTAATTTTGTTTTAAGGGGATGGGAGGGTTGGATTATGAGACAAGGGAATGTTTTAACTTGTTTGTTTTAAAATGTTGTACCCCGCCCCAATTGCCGTGCAAAGGGGCGGGCTATAAATAAAATTTATTATTATATTATTATTATTACCTAATTTTACAGTTGGGTTAGCTGTGACAAAATAACATCTAGCAATTCCTCAAGGTTGTAAAGTGAGTTAGTGACTTAGGGGGGAAGCAGACGGGCGGCCGTGGGCCGCCCCGGGAAGATGCGCCATGGGGCCGAGGTATCCCCACACTTCAGCCCTGCGGCGCAGCTTCACCGCCCCTGGAAGGAGCGCTAAATTGGTGCTACTTCCATAAGTCGCCGAAGGTGCGCTGCAAAAGGCTGCTGGCACACCTTCGGCGACTCTTCTGCTGCAGCGTGTATGGACGCTGCAGCGGGAGGTCCTCCTCGGAGCGCCGGCCGTGCGGACCTGGGGAAGGGGCTGGGGTGCCCACCGTGTGGCTGCCCCTCCGCTTCCCTTCCCCCAAAACGGCTCTTTAAGCCATCTGCTTCCCCCCTTAGATTAACAAAATAAGCCAGGATACTGGGCTATGCAGGAAACTTCCATTTACCCAAAAAAGTTATAAGAACATTTATAAGAACATTCTATGTAAAATGAGAAAACAGGTAAAGTGATGTTGATAACTGGAAAAATATTGCTGGCACCCTGTTGGGAATTTGTGATGTTGTCAACCAACTTTCAACATAGTTTATTTTTGCAGCATTGCACAATATTCCATAATCTCAGGGCCTTTGCAGACTGCTAGAAATAGTCCAAACTGAGTCCACTTTAAGGGTTAGGGTTAGGGTTAGGGAATCATGGGAACTGTATTTTATTGTGGCACCAGAGCTCTCTGACAGAGAAGGCTCAATGTCTCAGAAAAAAAAAATTCCCATGATTCCCTAGCACTAACCCTAACCCTTAAAGTGGGCTCAATTTGCACTATTTCTTGCAGTCCGTAAAGGCCCTCAGGAGATGAATATTGTTATAGCTGTTTCATTAGGACCACTGCACAAGTAGAGTGAATAGTATGGCTATTGGGCAGTGGTTGTGATACACAACAGTATGGCATTTGTAGAACAGGCTGCTCTTGCAGAATGAAAGCAGGGGGAGAGGGGTGACATTGGCCTCTCACAGAGCCATGGGGTACTGGTAATCCAGAATGGAGGACAATAGAAAATAATGGAAACATGACTTTTATTGTGCTCCTTTGTGTGGTTAAGTCCCCACTATGCAACAAAACTTCTTGTGTGATGTCCTGTTATGCAAAGAGAGCCCCTTTTGTTGAATAGGACAATGTGGGCAGTATTCCACCATGCATTGTCACATCATGGTGGAGTATCGTGCCAGCAACATAACTCTGTCATTATACAGTTACACACCATGTAATTGTGATGCAGGAACTAGGTCACCGAGGCATGGACTTGTCCACTGATATTTTGAAACCCTAGCAGTTCTTAATTCTACCTAGAAAAATTCAACTGCTTATGGATCACTGTGCTCCATATTATTGAGTGGTGTAGTAAACATTCAGATATGCTGATACAGAGATGTTCATGTCACCACTCATTGAATATGAGGCATGACCATCCATCTTTTTCCATCCATGAGGGGGTCCACCCCAGATCTGAACCCCCATGTATGGGAATGATCCACTGAATGGCAGTGACAGGAGCCTATCAATTAATGACTGGATTTGGTGGAGAATTATGTTAACCAGCTATACTATTCAGTTCCTTAGGATATTTATCAATACAAATATTTGTTGATTAAAGGCATAATGTTAATTAACTCAGGCTTTACGTAGGTTGAGAAACACCTGGGATTCACAGCTTTAATGCCATAGGTACACTCTGTGTCCAGATCTCACCCCCTAAAATCCACCTTAAGAGGCAGGTAAATATACCATACAGTGCAATGAAATATAATGTACCCAACCCCTCCTCCCAGTGAGCCATGGTCAGGGTGCAGAATCAGGTTCTTGTTATAACTCCTCATCACACTGCAGTTGGTTGGTGGGTTTGGGCTGGATGCATCATCCTTCAGAGTCAACTCACCAACACAGCTAAACTCCTAAACCTGGTACAGATTTAAGAGTTTTGCTAAGATGACAGGCCTTTAGGGTGTGTTTTAGAGGCAGTCATATTCATGGCAATGGAGCCAGAATCATGATTGTGAATACAAAACATTTACAAGGTCGTAAATCTAGCTCATGACATCATAACTGCCTAACAAGATGCCCACTTTTTTTATTTCTAAATTGCTATTCATTTCACAGCTTTTAACATACAAACATACACACATGGCTTCAAAAATTTAAGTGTCCTTTTGTTCTTACATGCATCTACACACACACTTTATGCAAGGTTAACTATTAAACAAAACTTGTATTATTTTTCTGGTATGTGGCAATGTGTTAATTTTGGCAAGGAAGGGCTTTACAGAAATAATGGAAAATGCTTATTTTAGTTTGTTTCTAAACCTCAAAATGGATGGTAGAAAGCTGCACACCATTAGGAAGTCTGTTCCTGTGCTTTAGAATAGGCACTTAGAAAAGTATGTTCCATGATTCACCTGCTGTTTGAATCATCATGCTAGAAAAAGCTCTTGGACCAGGTTTGCAATGGCCATGTGTTCAGCTAATTCATGATAGCTAATAATGGTTCTTTTACTTTAAAGTTGCCATAGAAGATCCAAGTAATTTGAGCAGTCTAGTGAAAAATATGACACCTGTGTTCAAATTGTCTTTGAGAGAACATCACACACATAAGGACATTTTCCTACTGACTGAAAATTGCCTGTTTCAGACATCACTGGTGAATATGTTTCAGCATAGATCCAACTTTGTGGTACAAGGAAATAAATTATGGCAAAGGCCCTACTACTGCATTAGAGTAACAGAACATAGTAGGAACTGCAGAAGCAGCATATTCAGATATGTTGACACAAATATTTGGGACTAGAGTCTCAGGTTAATAACAACACTCCTAATGTGGCAAAGATTTCATTATGTAAATCTGTTTTAGCTATAGGAGGGCACAATGCATCTTATGTTAAATTTATCTTTAATCTCTTTATTCCAACTGGGTAGTGACACAATTCACATTCCCCTTTGAAATCAATGAGAACTTTTGAAGTGTAATTTTGAAATTGGAGGGTATGCTGCAGTTGAATTGGTTGAATTAAAGAGATAAATAAAGTATTTGCCTTCTGTTTCACAAAGAAGAAAAGTAATTAGAAGCCATTTCCCCCCAAAAAAATTATTAATGAATCTCTGACAACTTGAAATGCAACATGCCCTTTCTGTGCTACTGCTGAGTACTTTTCATGATACAAGGGCCTATAGATCATAATTACTACTTTTTTAATTGGAATGTGCAAACTTTAAACATTCATGTTACAACATGGTATGACATTTACCCTTCATTTCACCAGGACCAATTAGTCCTCTCTTGGAGAATCAAATTTGAAAAGCCATCAAAATATCAAAGACCTAACATTTTAATCTTTTTTTTTTTTTTTTTGCAGGAACATATTTAACAAATGAAGCTAAAGGAGCTGAAGATGCACCTGATGCAGATACAGCCATTATCAATGCAGAAGGCAGCCAAGTCAATGCAGAAGAGAAGAAGGAATATTTCATATAGACCCAGACTTAGGTTCTTGAGTATTACTCGCCAGGCTGACTGCTGGAGAAAACTGGCTTTCGTCTTTCAGAATTAATTTCTCCCATCTTTTTGCTATCTTTATTAATGTACACATTTGCTTTCAGTAGCCAGTTTATACCAACAATCAGCCATGGACAGCATTTTTCGTTAATTATTGTACCATTCATAATGCAGGACATTTCTTATTGCCTAATAATTCATATCCATTGCTCTCTTAACATACAGTGCTTGAATATACAGCCTTAACAATTGTAATCACCATTAGCTCATATTCAGTTTTTTATATTTTTTAAAACAATGATATACAGCCTTTTTTTCTGTTTCCTTTTACAATATGGTCCTTACTGGTATTGCACCCACAATTTTCATAGCAAATGTTCTTAGGTGAGGACTCAAATGTACTTACATAAAACATTACAAGTAAGATTAGAGGTTTACAAAGAATGTTTTATATCTGTTTATAATTCAAAAACAACCTAGTTTTGAAACATTATGCCCTAGGAAACATCAACTGAAAACATTCTAGTATAATTTCTTACTTGTTTCCAAATGACAACAAAGTGGTATGAACAAAACTTTTATTTTAATGGCACGTTGGTACTAAAGCAGTGTCTGGGTGGTAACCACATCATGCAGTCTGTTTATACAGAATCTGACAAGGATTACGTAGCTCCATTTTGAAAAAGTTTGTCCAGTTTTTTTTTTTTTTTACTACTTTTAGGAGCATAAAGACTTCCATATCTATTTCTGTAATTTTTTGTTTGATTTTAATTTATTTGCTTCACATGGGCTCACCTGCCTACTCGAATTGGACATGTTCATGGGGCACAACTGCAAGACATTTCAGTATCTGTATATAGTGAATATAATAAATCCAATTAAACATTATTTGATACATATTTAACTTTGGGGGCTGTAGGTAAGTCAGTCACAAGTAAGCATTTTCTAATGTCCATTATATCCCTTTAGATATGACTTAAATTAATATTCTGAGTAGAAAACATGTATTAGTACTTTTTGTCTGTATGTCCTAGCACTGTTCAGCAGCAAACTTTTCTAGTTCCAGTTAATTTTTCTTTGTTATACAATGGAAGCACAATGTTATATGGAAAGGTAGTTTTAAGCTAATAACCAGTGCACAGCCTCAGGTTTTAAATTACAACCACATTAATGATTAATGATTAAGTTGCTAAAAAAATTAATATATAATTTGGCAGTTCTAGAGCTGCTTATCAATGTTGGATTTGCCAAAACACAAACAATGAAGTGTTACAACAAAATGCTCTGTTTTGTGTATATGGCTAAATGGACTAATTCTTTATATTAAATTCCTGTCTATGCATTTTGTGAGGTACAAACTTATGTCACAGTGAATGATAGAAAATATCTGCCATGCTTTTAGCTCCACAGTAAAGAACTCAATTTGAACTAATTCTCAAAATGTGGGGCAAAATGACAGCTTAAAAAAAAATTATCAAGATGCTAAAACTAAGTTGATTGGCTAAAGTCCTCTTCAGAAAAAAAGAAGACAAAAAAGAAAACCAAATGAGCTCTTACTTACCAGTCCCATATCAGAAAATTAAAATCAGTAGAGACTGTCATTCATCTTCTAAGTGCTGCACCTTTTTTTAAAAAGGAATATTTCTATATGGATGCTATTACTAGTGAAGTCTAAAAGCATAACAGCCTATTGTAAAGGTTTATCTCCTGGGATTTATTTTTTGCGTGGGGTGGGAGGAGGGTGGGTAACATTTGAATATGACATCATGTGTCACAGTAAATGGAAATCAAAGGTGTTGTGTCAAATTATTTATCAAAAGGGTATACACCTTTTAAGGACAATAGTAGTTTTTAAATTGCTTTTGTTGGGGGAAAATATCTTGTTAATTTCTATGAGAGAAAAAAAAAAGAGAGAGAGAGAGGCCATCAATCAAGCAGCACTTTTTCAAAGTATACGAACATAAATAATATGATGTGGTTGAGTGTTAACATAATAAATCATATACAGTATGACATTTTAAAAAATACGTCTGCATTGATGTGACTGCATGCTTGTTTTTACAGTACACTCCAAATCATCTGTGGAAAAAATGCAATAATATGCTAATCTAGTATGGTAGTTTGAGAGAATCAGGTAGCAGCTACTAAATACATTGAAGCTAGTATAGGTTTACAACATAGTCATGTCTTTCAAGGAATATATTTGTTTAAAAAATAGACTGGCAAAAAGGAATTGAGCTTATCACTACTGGGAAGAAAAGGTATTTGTCATAGCAGTTAGCTGTAACTACTATTTCAAAAACAGATTTGTGGAATTAACGTCTAAGCTAGCAAAGCATTTAACTCTTGCTTAAATGTTTTGCTGCATTAGAATTATATTTACTAAACTTACATGCCCATTACTGCTGTATTTACACATTTATAAATTATTTCAAAATTCCAGTTTGCTTAAATTATTTAGAAATGCTGCTTACATTATCTACCTATTCTTCACTGTGAAGTGAGATTTTCAGACATTTGGTCATCTTCAGATGTAACCATTTCAAAGTGTCTTGTCAGTGTAGCATAAAGAAAGTATTGGAACTTTGCAATAGTAGATAAGGATTGGACTGATAACTTTTTCTTGTCTGCTTAGTTGTAGTCAATTTTGTTTTTTTGGGGTGAAGGAAACCCTGCCTTGCACCTTGAGATGTAATTTTTAACAGGCCAAAAGACAGCATGGAAATATTCCATGCATTGTTAAATCAAAAGAGCATTCTGGACTTAACATCACTTTCACCTCCATTCACCCAGTCAAACTTTCTTTAAGAGAAAAGGTATATATATATATATATATATATATATATATATGAATTCTATAAATAGAGCAGACTTTTAATCTAATGTTTTTTAGGGCCTTTGCAAACTGCCAGAAATAGTGCAGATTGAATCCACTTTAACTGCCCTGACTCAGTGCTAGGGAATCATGGGAACTGTAGTTTATTGTGGCACCAGAGCTCTCTGACAGAGAAGGTTCAGTGTCTGAGAAAAAAATACAATTCCCATGATTCCCTAACACTGAGCCAGGGCAGTTAAAATGGACTCAATTTGCACTATTTCTAGCAGTCTACAAAGGCCCATAGTCTTCTGGTCTTTCTCTAATTATTTCTTTCTGATGGATTCAGACCTGTCTTTGACTTTAGCATTAGCAATATTATACCAGGATGTTTCCACTATAAATAATGTTACATTTTCTTAATATTATTTTAATATGAATGGAGCTCACTTACCCTGTGCAAAAGCTCTTCAATATGGAGCCATTAATGCTAGCAATTACTTTTTGTGTAAATATCCTCAAATCTTTATGGATATTGCTTTTGTATTTGCTATTGCTATTGCTTTATGGATATTAGCACCAGAGCAGATTCCAGTTATCCCTTTCTTTAGTCCATTGACTTTCTGGCCAGTGGAAATCAGGAAAAGCAGATTGAATTAGAAAAAGTGGTAGCTTCTTGCATGATGATTTTCATCCAGTGAAAATGGCTGGGTTGACTGGTTATTATGAAAGCTTCAAGGTGTAGTCTTTTAAACTTCCATCTCACCACGTACAACAAACTGTTATCAAATAAATGGAAGAGAGCCCTTTCCTGGAGTTGGTCAGTTAGGCCATGATAGAGAGACATAAATTTACAGGCTTTAAAGAACTATCCACCAGTGCACACATTCAAAGTTTTCCCTCAATTGCAGTTGTAATACCTGATGAGTTTTTTTTTTTCCCATATAAATCTGGTCCTGGTTTGAGAACCCTTGGTTTAGATGAATACGCTGAGAATGAGGCACCAAAGTGCTAAGGAAATAAATAATTAATTGACATTATATGATATATAAGTATATAAATAATGGTGCCATGGAAGCAATGAAGGAAAACAGAAAGTAGAACTTTTGCTGAAGATATTTGATCCAAGGTCTCAAGCTGCAGCTAATTTACTATTTATTACTTGTTATTTTCTTTTGCATTCATCATCATCCTTTTATTTTTAAAAGAAAAGAATGTGACATCTCAGAATATATGGGTGCATCATCTATTCATTCTTAGATGTCATTAGCGTATCCAAGAAGTAATTGAAGGAAGCTGGTACATGATCTGAGGCACAGAGATGAACCTGGAACAATTACTCTTTTTTTTCTTTTTTCTTTCTTTTTTTACATTTCTGGAAAACAAATCATCTTGCACTGAGATTTCTGCTATAAAGATCACAAGAGGAAAAATGATGATTCCAAATAAACCTGTCAAGTGGACATTTTGAGTATTTCTTCATCATGATGTAGGATATCTATTTATCTATCCACATAAGTCTCTCAGTGGGGAAAAAGGAGGAAAATTTATGGTATATAATTTTTGATTGTAAAAGCATTGAAGTTACCATGTACACAAAAGTACATTAGGTATTTTGATCATGACAGTGGACTACATGTGCTTCCATGTGACATTGCAGTTATAGTGTAATTTAGTGCCACTTATTATAAAGTGTTATCAAAAGGAATACAGAATTCTTACCTACTTTGAGGAAAAGTAATTCTGATGAATTAAAAGTTTTTAAAAACTGCCATTGTCATACAACAATATTCTGCAAACTGTCCTAAATTCTTCCAAGGATCCTATCTTCTCATTTGTTAGAACTGATAATATATAATGAACACACCAAAAATAACAAATAAAAAAATCATCTGCTCAAAAATTCAGAACAAGCTATAAAACAGAAATAAGTCAAGTAATGCTTTGGCTTAAGTGGCACAAAGTACACACTAAAAACTATGCAAAAATATAGGTGACTTCAGTGTACTTACATGTAAGTATCTTGTACTCTTTCTGTATGGATATTGGAAACCCTTGTATTTATAATATGCATTTTGATTATTTTATAAGGAAGGAGTCTAGAGTTTGCAGTTAAAAGAGTGAACTATAAAAAAAATACTTACAGAGCAGTTATTCTTAAATATGCATATTTCCCCTACTACTTTTAACTAATGTTTTATTTATTGTAAGCAATATTTCCCTTGAAATCCAGTGACTAGTTCATTTTGTCTCTCTTCTTTGAATCCCGTGGGGCTCCTTCCAAACACCTGTGGGGCAAAGACTTCAATTCTCCTAATAGCTTTGCTGCTAGCACTTTGTCTGGGAACACTGCTCAGTAATCTATTTCTAGCACAAAAGTAGAAGGTTGCTCTTTTTATCTTCCTTGAGAGAGTCTTGCATGCTAAGATGTTGAAAAGTATTGCCATTTGCCCTGGTATTTTTAGCTTGAACAATGGAAAGCAAGCCACAGAGAGAACTGCATTCTCCTGACCCCTATTTCGCTGAAGCACCTCACCTGGAATTTCTGCTGTTTATTTCTCAATAATGTCAGGTAATCTTGCATTGTGGGTAGAAAATGCTTCCATCAAACCACAGAGGATGCCTTTAATGATAAAGTTAACTTTTTTCCAAACATGAAATTTCATATCATTGATCCTTTTCATCTCGTCATTTTTTTCCATCATGCTCTTCCAAAAGCAATGCATTGAAAATAGTGAGATAACATGTAACAATCACAGACACAAGAAATATTGTTAAATTGAACACTGCGAAGCTTCCCAGCCACTTCTGCTATAGCTTTCCTTGTCTGTCTGAAGCATTACAATTACTCCCAAAACATTCAATCCACTTCGAGCTGCACAATTTTAACAAGTTCCCATAATAAATCTGGTTTTTACTGGGCCAGTTTTCATTGTCCGTATTTGCTCTCTGGATAACAGTCTGGTTTTGTTTTGGATTTGGTTTTTCACTGTCCCCTCTGTTATGTCTCTTGGGTTTGTGGAGCTCTCAGTATTGCAGACACTACAGTCTTACAGTATACCTTATTGCCTTTAAGAAATATGATCTGTGGGTGGTTTATCTCAAAGAAGTTCAGGTTGGGTTTTCCAGTGAATGTGTTCAGTATCAGTAAAGTAATGAGTAGGGTCCTCTGTGGAGGGTAGGGTAAAGATTGTATATTTCTACAGACAGTATACATCTGTCTCCTGTTAAAGGAAGAAAGGAGAGTTCCACCAAGTCCTATGCAAATCCTCTCTCCTGTCAGTGCTGTAGCCTCTGGGGTGATGCACTGTGCTATCAGTCATCCCCATTACAAATGCTAATATCACATACATTATTTTAAAAAAGAATGTCTAATATCCATTGGATATTTTTAATATAGCATTTACTTGAATTAAATAAATATATGTTGCATTTAAATAAAAGGACTGTTCATATAAAAGCTGTGGAGGATATATAGTACTAAACAAATGGAATATGCTGCTATTTCCTTTTTCGGACACCGGCGTTTTTTGTTAGCCAGATGCTGGTCAGAACAAAAATGATAAAAGGAAGCAACCTCCTGTTTAGGTTCTTCTAAATTTAGTGGGTTAATTTAAATTAAGTAGTTTGATATGTTTGTACAGTTAATGGGATATCTTTTCTTACTAGAAACTTGTAAGAAATTGTCCAGTTATTCACTGAGGAATTAATAACTCTTTTGTCTAGAAAAGCCATTTCTCACTAAGCTAGCCAAGGTTCATGTGCAGACTACAAAGCTCAGCAATCTACAGAATGTAAGACACAGTAGAACAGCAAATGAAAAGCCCATTGACTTCAAATGGCTTAAGTGTGTCTGTTTCAGCTTCCCGATTATGTTTGCAGAAAGCAGGTTTTGACAGGCCAATTAAAAGCTTTGAGAGTTTTTCTGTCCTTTGAATACTGGTTTCAATGCTACATATAAACAAATGTTTCCACAGATTCAGGAGTTCTTATTAAGCCAATATTTCTCTGGAAACTAACCCTTCCTTAAGTCCAATTTTATACAATTTATTTTCCACCCATTGGCATTTTAATGTTCAAACTCTTGGATAAATAAGAGAGGAAAACTAATGTTGAATGCACATTAAATGTGTAATGTATATAGTAATGCACATCCATTACTCTTTGTGGGATGTACATTCCTATCTATATTCAGAATCATAATACAATCTATGAGTAATTAGCATGCATGCACCAGGCTTACTGCTATAATGTGCATCATTCGGTACCATATTTTTTTCCAGGGACTAGGAGAAACAAGAGGCCTGTAGGTTTGCTTGAAACATATTGTTTCAAAAGGTAAAGAATGTTTATAACAGTCTGATTTTTCCACAGATTTCCAAAAACATGAGGAAGAAAAGTAGAAAAATGCATGCCCCCCCCACACACAGGATGAGAGTTTGCATAACTGTAGCACATATCTGTCAGTAGTGTTGACATTCTACAGCCCCTGAAGTTGTTTTGTATGCTTTATTTGTCCTACAAAAACAAAAAAATCACCATAACCACAGAGATTGACATAGCAATTCATATTGTATCAAAACTTTTTATGTCATTTCATCCAGGAGAGTGACGGAAACAGAGTTCAAACATTATCCCACTTCCCAAAACATAAATGGTAGGTTAGAATACATAAGTTCATTTGTCATGATTAAATGTACCATGTAACAGCTACTAATCTCCCAATCCAATGTAGGATGATTCTGCATTTAAAATAATTTTCCAATACTAATATGTGCAAGAGGCTGTGCAGAAAGCGGAAAATCTTACATCATAGCAAGATAGCTTGCACCCGCTTCAAACAAAAAAAGTCAAGAGACTTTTAATGGACCTTAAAATGTACTATGAAGCAAAGATGTATATAAGAGTTTATATCTAAAAAAAGCTGGACTAGAAAAGGAAACCCATAGGCATTTCCTCATGGATTCAGGGCTTAGACAAGACTTGTCTTCCTTGTACAAGAGCTAATCTTTTTATCTCAGTACAACATTTACATTTGCCCTGCTAATCATCAGTGGACTGTGCACTGATGTAACTGTACAATTTTTCAAACTGGAAATTGAAAATATTGTTTTTAAAAATAACTCATTGATAATTATGAAATATTAATCTTCATGCTGCCTATAAGCTGATATTCCAACTGTATAATATGAAAACATATTTTCTATCTGAGTAGTTTGGGCAATAATATGTAAATACACTTTACAATAATACTGTCTGTAAATTATGCATTTTTATGAATGCACTGGACACACAAGCAGACATGCCAAAGGTTTGCTTTCTCTTAGAACAGAATCTTCATAAATTCACTGAATCCCTATTTTGATTAGCAGTGACACATTTCCTATGGATGACAACAAGCAAACACCATCCATTAAGACCATTCATTATTATTTTTAAATGTCTATGCACTATATTTCTTTCCAGCCTTTCAAATCCAAAATGCACTTTATAATTTCACCAAAAAATTGGGATGCTTAAAAGACTCCTGTAATTGCTTCTTCCATCTTTAGATTACTAATTTTCTACACAGAAAAGGGGTTGCTTGAATAAATATGATTGCAACCATGAAAAGATTGTAAACTTCTTCCAGCTTTCCAGTTGGCTGATTGAAGAAACCCCACAAATTTCCAGTTCAGTAGATCAGTTCCCAGTTAAATATTTTAGGACTGAAGTTTTTATCATTCTAATACAATTTTGTGGACACACACACACACAAAATTTACTAGCCCACAAAATGTTTTTTTGTCTATGTATTCCAGGGCTACTAGAACAATGGGACCTGGTAAACTATTCTCCAAGAAACAACTGTTACTAGCTTCAGATGAGTAACTATCTGCAAAGTGACTACAATGACCTAGGATCTACAATGTGGTTGACTGCAGCATCTGTGATACATGGCAATGTTTCTGACACTTCAGCCCTTAATCCAGTCCCAGGGGAGTTAAGCATGTTGCACTGACTATGGAAGCACAGTTTCTTCAATAAAATAAAATAAATCACAATTTTAAGTGAACAAAATGCATATTGTAATGTCAGGTACATGACACTTGCATGTTGCTATGCCTATATACTTACAGAGTATTCAATGTGTACTTAGTGGCGCTTAAGAAATGTCATGTACAATTTTTATAAACATTCTACAGGGTTCCCATTTGCACTTCATCTTTCAGTAAAGTCTTGTCAGAGAAATGTCTGAATATTATTTAAAAATAAAATTTCAATTTTAGTTATCTGTTGGATATTACCAAAGTGTCTGTTCATTTAATAAACCATTTGATTCTCACAGTGAAATTAACAAAATATATTAATAAATATCAGGGGGACTCCCCACTCTGGCTGATTCCTGTGCATACCACACTGAAGTACTATTTCTGGTATACTGCATGTAGTATGTCACTTCTTATGTGATTCAAAACATAAGATGTAGACAAAAAGAACCTTTTGTTGTATCTATTGAAGTTATATCTAGGGCAAAGAATTATTGCATACCATGTAAGATAGCCACAAGTGGTAATTTATGTAACTACACCAGGTATTTTTCCATCAGCTTTTCTCTATAGGCTCTCCCGAGACTAAATTGTAAACTGTTTTCAAAATAATAATGACTTTGGAGTTTGGCAACAGAAGGGAAAAGAAAATATTGTGGGTTGGGGTGGGGGAAACCCTGATACATATGCAGATCTGATATTCATGTACTTCAAGAGGCTGTGTAAGTTGTGTGAGACACTGTGCTATAGAAACCTACACAGAATTCCTACAATCTAAGGTTAAGGAGCAGTTATATTGTTTTTGTCCTGAACCAGAACAGACTTCAAAGGAAGTAAAACCACTGGTACTGAGATCTGTAAAGGACAGTTACAAATCAGGACAATTGATTTAAAAGAGCATTCACACACCAAAGTAGATGCCTTTTCATATAGACCCTTCTCTCTGCCAGTTTGCAGCCTCCACACCTTATGATTACAAGCTACCACTGTTAGCATTATTAAGCATGTTATACCATTATTATCTCCATGCATTTTGAATCAACTGCTATGATGTTGGCATAGCACAAGCGTCACAAATGGTGCTTTCCATGTTGAAAGTGTTTACATTCTCTACATAGTAGAGGAACATGACAAAGCATGAAGCAAATACATGTTTGGAAGTCTGTAATTTCTTGTGTGTGTGTGTGTGTGTGTGTGTGTGTAACTGATGAGCCATTCACAGCTAAACAGTTTGTAAAGCATTATTAGGGCTACGTTCAGTCATAACACTATGACATAAGTAGCAGTCTAAAGACACAATGAGGGGAAACAACAAGAGGCACAAGTCAGTAGAAAAGAAACCTGAAAGGAAAATAACCCACCAGGTAGGATGAAGGGAAAGGAATACAATTAGAGAAAGCAGCCAGGTAGTCAAAGCCAATCTGACTCTTTTCCAGCTCAAGACCTAGTAGATCACATGATGATGGTGATGTATTGTTTATGTGTTTCTCAGGGAACAACAGATTAAAATACAGCAACACATTTAAAAACAAATTTTAAAATAAATAATTAATTAAAAGAGCATAGATATTAAAAAACAATAAATTCATAATTTAAAAAAAACCATCTGGATAGGCCTGCAAGAAAAGATTGGTCTTTATTGCTGTTTTAAATGGAGACAGCATATCCAGCTACTGAATCTCTTCCGGCAAGTCATGCCATGATGCAGGTGGGGTGGGGTGTGCTGATGAAAAAGCCATTTAGGTCCAAAGCAAACTGTAGAAATAATCCAGTTTAAGACCACTTTAACTGCCCTGGCACAGTGCTAGAAAATCCCAAGAATTGTAGTTTATTGTGGCACCAAAGGTCTCTTGACAGAAAAGGTTAAATGTCTCACAAAACTTCAATTCTCAAAATTCCCTAGCATTGAGCTGGGGCAGTTAAAGCAGTCTACTTTTGCAGTGAATTTTGGAACTTAGTTAATGCTTACTTGGCTGACTGAAGTAAATGTCTGCCAGAGGACTGTGTGTACGAGGCGGATTATATGGGAGAAGGCAATCCCATAGATAACCTGGAACCAAACCATATAGAGCAGGGGTAGGCAACCTTTCCCCTTTAAGGGCCGAGGGACTTCAGCTCCCAGAAGCCTCAGCCATGTTGGCCAATAGTCCCATGTTGGCCAATAGCTCCTGGGATTCTGGGAGCTGAAGTCCCTTGGCCCTTAAAGGGGAAAGGTTGCCTACCCCTGATATAGAGCTTTGAAGGTAATAACCAACACTTTGTATCTTGGCCAGAAACTAATTGGCCACCAGTGGAGTGATTTTAATATAGTTGTAATATGATCATTCCTAGATAAACCAGTACTCAATCTGGCTGCCATATTTTGCACTTATTGATGTTCTTATACTTGGCATTGAGGTAACCCAATGTACAGTGTATTGAAGAACCCCCAATCTTGATTGTAGCATATATACACTACCATCTTTACCACCTTCTTGTTGTTCCCCACCTTGATCCATGGGGAGAGGCAGGTAAGAAATCAATCATCATCATCATCATCATCTTTAGATCCTCCAGCTCTAAGAAGGGGCACTGCTAGCATATCAGGCAAAACTGATAGTAAGCACTCCTAACTATATCTATGTGGGCAGTTATTTGGAGCAACAGATCAAGAAGCACCCCTGAGCTGGGAACACAAGACTTTGGAGATTATCACACTGCCCCTGTCCTTCTGTCCTGATCTTGGTGCAGGATGAAAACTTTTAAGCACAGATTTTATCACACGTCTCCGTGCCCAGGTCAGAGGCATTCTGTACCAAATCATGGCATCCTGTACCCGATCTGGACTTCTCCCATATTTTGCATCTGGGATGCTGGACTTCTTTTATATTAAATTCTGGCTCAAGCCCTCACCTTGGAAACCCTGGGGCACAATTTGGTTTTCTGATTAGCAATCTTTCACCCTTACCCTCACACAAATGGCATGTGGGCAAGCAACAGCTTTTGTATTTAATTAACACTAAGCATTACAGCAGAACAATTACAAAGATAATTCTCAAAATTTCCATCACTTCCCAAGATCTAACTGTGACCAAAACTATTTAAGTCACAGATAATTCAAGAATGCAGTAAGTAGGTAGCAGTCACTTGCATGCTTCTCAAAAATAAATCTGAGAGTACAATACTGTGATTCCACTTTAATTGCCATGGTTATGTCCAATGAAATTGTAGGATTCTCAATTTAGGGAGGGGCATTTTCAAGTTTTAGCCAAAGAGCTCTAATAATAATAATAATAATAATAATAATAATAATAATAATTTATTCATACTCCGCCCCTTTGGTGTCAATTGAGGCGGCTCACAATAAAATACAATACAATAGTAAAAACAATTTCTAGTGCCTCATCAAATGTACACTCTAAGATTGCATAAGAGGCAGCCATGACGGTTAAAGTAGAACCATTGTGCTATAGCAGTGTAGTGTGAAAGAGACCCTGGAGAAAGGATCTGTCACATCTGGCCATTACTTAATCATGGAAGAGACCACAAGGGCCATCCAGTCCAATGCCCTACCATACAAATACACACAATCAAGGCACACCCAACAGATGGCCATCAAGCGTCTGTTTACAAACCTCTAAAGAAGAAGACTCCACCACACTCTGAGGGTGTGTGTTCCACTGTCAAACAGTTCCTACCATCAGGAAGTTCTTCCTAATGTTGAAGAGGAATCTCTTTTCCTGTAGCTTGCATCCACTGCTCTGTGTCCAATTGCTGGCTAGGGTAATGTCTATGTCTTCAACCTCTATGCAAATAATAATAATAATAATAATAATAATAATAATAATAATAATAATATCCTGCCTTCCTCCCAGTACAGGGACTCAAGGCGGCTAACAAATTTCAAACAGTCCAAATTAAAACAGTATCAAATATTTAAAATACAAAGTTTAAAAAAACAACAATTAAACAATTAAACAATTAAGAACATTACATTATTAAAATTTAAAACTCTTTAAAACAAGAACAAAACAGCACCCATATCAATATGCGAAGACCTGGCAGCATAAAAACGTTTCTATCATATGAAGTACAATACTAGAAGGAATCCCCCCGACACGTCAGGAGGGGCTCACATTTGCGCCAGCCCATTTAAAGGATGCTGGACACATGATTGGCTGGGCGGGAGGAAGTCCTGCCCCTTCCTCTACCTCCCAGCCAATCGGGGAAGGGATCCTCTAGGATCCCTACTCGCTGGTGATCTCGTGCATCACGAGATCACCAGCAAGATTTTTGGGCTATAAAGCCCTCTGGCTGCCATGAGGCAGCCGTCAGTTTATTCAAGCAGACCAGCGACCCATCCCACCCACCCTTTATTAATAGTTGCTTAAGTAATTATTCTCATACTGCAGCTGGTTGCCTTATGGGGCCAGGAGGGAATTTTTCCCCAGAGGTATTGTGACCTGGGTTTTTCACCTTCCCTGAGATTAATACAGGGTCTGCTTGTATTTTATAGCTTGTATGTTATAGCTATAGTCAATTGTTATTAGCTTATGACCATTTGATTTAGGGTCAAGTTAAGTTTATTTTGTCACAACTGGGTGTCAGGGTCCTGGTTAAGATGTTCAAGAAAGAGAGTTATACCTTTGGCGGGCAGGGACACCCCCCCCCCCGGGATAATTCAGTTAATTGGATTTGCTAAATTGGATTAGGTTGATTGGGACAAAGAGTATACATCAATTGGTTAACAAAAAATTTGCTATGTCGTCAACAAACAAGTTTCTTATATGGTGCTTTTTTATGGAAAAGATATCAGAATTATAGAGGCATGCAGATGGATGGCTCTGGGCCACGCCTGCTAGCTGTGGATCAGGGCTGCAGTAACCTCACACTGCAGCCCTGATCCTCCCTTTTGCCGCCCCTGAAAGAGCGGCAAAATGCCGCTCCTTTCATGGGCAGCAAAAGGCCACCCTAGGAGCCAGTGCGCAGCTCTTTAGCACCTTTTCCAGTGCAGCCCATCAAAACACTGCACCAGAAGGGTGTCCTGACACTGCGTGCCATGCGTAACAGTGTGTGGCATCAGGACGGCTTTGGCGTTGGGTTGGGGAGGCTGGCGTATGGCTGCCCCACCCCATCTCTGCCTCCAGGCCGGCCCTTTGGGCTAGTCTACAGAAGCCCCTAGTCCACTACTTTGAGTTCCAGAGGAGCAATGAAAGCAGCTTGCCAAATGTTGATAAAGGGAAGGCATTCAAAACATATAATATCTCTGGAGTTATCTGGCTTTTTCATTTCATTTCATTTCCCAAATGACTTTACCTTTGTTAAATGACAATGTAGGCATCCCAATCAATAGTTACCAGAGTAGCCAGAAACAAATAATCAAAATCAAAATGGAGAGCCAATATTATCATGCTGTGAGAAAAATGTTCCTAGCATTACATGCATAGAATACAATCATGCTGGCTGTCCATTTATATTCAGTACTGATGTTGATTTTTAACACTCTAATATACGGTCTGGGAACTGTTCTTGGACTATAGTTATCATTTAACTAGGACTAATGGGAGTTGGAATTCAATGATATGTGGAAGGGAAAAAACTCCTCATCCCTCCACTAGAAGGTTTAGTACCATATTGACATTAAGTTTGCCTGGTGTTAAGATCTGCCTTAACTCTAATCACTGGCCAGTTTCCAAGTGCTTGTAGAGTGGTAGGTTCCAGACATGCCCTGTTCAATGGTGTCTCTGTATCCATAGAATTCTCTTCCAAAAAATAAATATGATTATGTTCACGAAGTTGAAATCTTACCTGCTTCAATCTGATTAGCTCTTGCTGCTTTTACAAAAAACAGTATTTGTGGAAAGTTCATATCTGATGCTTCAGTTGTATGAGACACCTTGGGAAGTCTTTGCCTTGACAGTTAGCATATAAAAATTAGCTTTTTAAAAGAAAAATGAATAAATGGTTCTGCTAAAAATGTAGCTCAACTGTAAGACAGCAGGAAGCCCTAGGATAATATAATATTAACAATGCATCGCATTGCATATAAATTCATCTTTCAAATATTTAAGTGCTCTTTCTTTTTTAAGCACCTTTGAACAATGTCAATTACAGGGAGGATACTGAAACCTTACCTTCATTCTATGATAGTTCTGGGGCTGGAGACTAAAACTGGAGCAGCTTCTGCATTGCTTCAGAATCCATTTTCTAAAGAGAGGGTGACAGATTTACTTTGTTGAAAATATAAGAAAAAATATTGTTTTGTTAAAAACAAAAACAAACACAAACCCTCAAGATGCAAGTGGAGAAAAACATGTATTAAAATGTAAATGTAAATGGGCAAGAGACTGAGTTTTAACCCATTTTCTCACCTTAGAGAATTCTTGTTTTGAGCTGATATAATACTCTAAACTTCTCTCTAACTTCTTAGGGTAGATTCTGAATAATTAGATAAAAGAAAGGCATAGCAATACATCCTTATTAAGCGAATCACCACTGAGGTGTTGGTTGCTTTGCATCAATGTTTCCATTATTCCTTTAGACTTTCACTGTGATGCTTGGCTTGTATTGATAGTTCAAAAGATTGCAAATGCAAACTTTACAGAACTGGCTGACAGTGATATATTTGCCTGTTGCAAATTAGTCCAAGCAAGTTCCAAAATCTGTTCAGACAAATGTGATGCTTAGCAAGTTCTGAACTGTCTCCTTCAGGCTACGATTAATTTCATTAGACACTTTAACTTTAAAAAATTAGTGGTACGACAGCTTGTCAATCAAGGCATCTAGTTCCAGCAGGGCTTGAAGTTACAGGAAACAAAGCTCATATAAAGTACTTTGTTCATTCAAATACAAGGGAGATTACTTGGTTTCCACAGTAATTGTATTTTCAGAGCAGGTGAAGTATTGCAAACATTTACAAGCATTTTTATTGTAAAGAGTTAAAAATGCATGTACCGGTACATATGAAAGAGTAAAATATAGATCAAACACACAAATAAATAAGTAGCATTTTAAGACAGTGTTTAAAGGGATTAATGACTAAACTATGACTATAAACTGAATCTGAACTAGGCATATCTGAATGGACTGGTTCTTTTCATTTGTAGATGGAACTAAGGTCCAGAAAAGGCTCTTACCAATAGAAAGGGATAGAAAAGACAGTTTTTATTTGTTGACGCAGTGGTTAAATGCCTGTACTGCAACCACTCACTCATAAACCACAAGGTTGTGAGTTCAATACAAGCCAGGGGTCAGGCTTGACTCAGGCCTGCATCCTTCAGAAGTTGCTGAAATTAGTACTCAGCTGTTGGGGGGCAATGAGCTTACAGTTGTAAACTGCTTAGACCAGGGGTAGGCAACCTTTCCCCTTTAAGGGACGAGGGACTTCAGCTCCCAGAATCCCAGGAGCTATTGGCCAACATGGGACTATTGGCCAACATGGCTGAGGCTTCTGAAAGCTGAAGTCCCTCGGCCCTTAAAGGGGAAAGGTTGCCTACCCCTGGCTTAGACACTGCTTTGCTTTGCTTTGCTTTATTTGTCCTGTAGCCTTCCTACAGTGGTTTTATAGCCCCCACCCAGTCCTATAAATAGTCATCCTGGAATAGTGGTTAAAAATTTAGAGTGTGACTTCGGAAGTCCAGGTTCAAGTACTTACTGTACTTACTGAGCTATGCAACTCACTGGACAATCTTGAGCCACTCCCCCGCCCTCTTTCTCTCCTGAAAGAATAGTCCAGGAAAAGTTTTTTAAAAGATAAAAATGCACTCTCCATAGCAATAGGTTGCCAGTGTCTTAATTTTACTAGAATGAGGAGAAGGGCCTCTACCTTCTTTGAAGGAGCTGACTGTCCCACACCCTCTCACAGATAGGACACTATATGTGGAGGCTTGCTAGACTCCAACAATTGTTGGTAGAAAAAAAAGGAGAAAAGAAAGCATAGGGATTCACAATTCCAGATCTGCCTGAATTTAGGAATAATATATGAGCAAAAGCCAGTTTCTGTTTGTATAGTTATTGATCTGCTGTTGAAGAGGGGAAGAATTTGCAACAAGAACTGTTGTATGTGGGAGGATAGAGCTTGCCATGTTTGCTGCAAGTATCTAAAATATGATCAGCACTATCCATTGCTAAAAAGAGAGAGAGAGAGAAGAGGGAAACAGGTGTTTTATCTGGTTCCATTATTCTGTCCTTTCCATTCTCTCATTTAAATAGTGATCAGTCCTTATTCCCTCTAGGTGGGGGGAAAAAGTTTTGGCATATGGTAGGTGGGGGGTTCCAGTTTTCTGATGTGTTCATCATTCTTGAGTTTGGGCTAGTGATCTTTTTAAGGAAAACAAAAACAACAAATGTGATTATAGGAAATAACTGGCAAATATTCAGTACACCAGAAAATAACAGAAAAATAGGCTTGTTCTGTTAAATTTTACAGGTACAAGGAATTTCACAGCAATACATTTTTGTTTTGCATTTTCCCTAAGCCTTTTACTGCCCTTGATCTGTATCTGGATTCCAGCTTGTAGATAAATCAAGATCTTCAATATCCAAATATGTTTCAGAAGCTGCACAAACAAGATTAATGATGGGAAATGTCAGGTTTTCAGTGGCTGCTCACAAACACTGGCAACCCACAATCCACACATTTGTCACCTACCAAGCAAGAGAATCATCACATACTGCTACCAGCAATATGAGGAATGACAGAAAATGAATCTGACTCACATTTCATAAAGAACAGCAAAGCACTTACTCCTCATTCCCTGACCTGTAAGGACCAAGGACTCAGCTGACAGGGCAAAGAAGTAGTGGTTACAAGAAGCATGCCCAGGCCCTGTGGGAATGATAATAAGTGTCTGTCCATTTCCCCTGATATGGCAGATATTCATCTGTGTACAAAACTCAATAGTAATTAGGACTCACACTGGCTCGGAGATTCTGGGAGTTATAATCCAAAAAGGTACAGCCTAAGTAAAACAAACATAAGATAGGCTGAATGATAAATTGCAGTAATTTTTTTTAGAGTGTTATAAGGATTCTGCTTCCTTCCAGAAGCTTTTATCATATATGTAGTTCACTTGTGAAATCCTAATGGGTATATATTTATTCAGAAACATCTCATATAGTTTAAAGATATTTACTATAAAGAATGCATGTACAAGACAGTGATCATATAGCC
This sequence comes from Phrynosoma blainvillii, assembly GCA_026167975.1. NCBI lineage: Eukaryota > Metazoa > Chordata > Lepidosauria > Squamata > Phrynosomatidae > Phrynosoma > Phrynosoma blainvillii. The sequence continues at coordinate 287,072,000 of JANUYF010000003.1, forward strand.
CAAAATTGCCAATGCTGGGCAAATTCAATTAGCATGAACACAGCTTTTGTCCACATTAGGATGCCATGGATTGCAGCAGAAACTTGTCCTAGGTTTCTCCCCGACAACCCTGGAAGTGAGAGGACAGCATCACTGTATTCACATTAGTGAGAGTGGGTTGTGTGAGCTAATGTTCTAACTTTTGAACATCCATAGGCTCCATAGGTTTTTGACCATTAAGACTGCCTATTTGCTTATCTTTGCCCCATCACATAACTAATCCATATATTTTCTCCATAGCTGACAGTTGTATCATTGGCACCAACTGCAATTTGCCTCCAAATGCAAATAGCATCAGACACTGGATGGGGATTTGGATTTGGCCCACTGTGGGAACAAAGCTTCGATCTGAGAGATATAATTTGGATTCTACATCCCATGTGGCTGCTATTTTTTTTTAAATTATAACAATTGTTAATTATTAAATTAAACATGGTCTGATCAACTGACAATTAGCAAATGCTGCTTACACACATTATTTGATTTCTCTAAACCAGATTATTCATGATATATAACAGACTATGTGGACAAATTGACACTTGCAACATGCAACATGGAATTGCTGCCCACTGTACTTTAATCTTGATGTTGTATGGGTGAAGTATAATCCCACTGCTCAGTCGTCAAAAGCTGCAGTCCCAACTTTCCACAGTGCAGCACAAACAAAAATTATCCCTGAGTTGTCAGGAAAACAAGATTTTGCTTGACCCACCCACCCATGTCTCTGCTTATCTCAATGGATGGGTTCAGAGGGCCCTGGATTTGAATGACAGAAGAAAACATAAGAAAAAGAAGGACCTATGCAAGCACTACAAGGACAAAAGTTTTAAAATGAGAAAATAGGCAAGTGGAGGCTAGCTGGACAGGGTTAAATGAGGACAATTACCGTAACTCATGTGCATCAGTGTTTTCCATTAGCTAAAAGCTTGTAGCTGCAACTGTGCACATGTTTTAAAATATGCCAGTTGCTTACATTTTTCATACAGGGAGGATATATCAAAGTAAACACACACACACTCACATATTTAACAGAAGGAATGAAAATATGTCGCAAATGAAAGTGCACATAATATGCAACAATTACCAGCAGCTCCAAAAATCTACAACAAAAATGCTTAGCAGAAGCAAGAAGATAAAAAATACTAAATCTACTGGGAGATCTAAAGTAATGGGCATTTTATGATCAAGGTATTGATTTTTTTACTTAGAAAAGCAGACAAGATTAAGGATTCAATCAGGAGAACACAGTAGCAGAATTCCATTGAAAACTCATGGATACTGTGCCAGGATTTGTGCCTCTTCTAGTAGTTCAAATGCTAGAAAGATTCACAGATAGAAAAATATTCAGAGCTAGTATATTAACACTTCATAGCATGCATGCACACACATCTTTGTGATGTGCTGATGAAATTCTGTATGATTTAATAAGCAGGAAGCAAAGTTATCTCCAAGGGCACAATACTTTACTATCAATATATTAGTCTCATCCCTTGTCTAGATCAGCACAACTCTGAATGTTAAAAGTATGTCTGAGAACCATGAGGTTCTCATTATACATAATTGCTCTTTACAATGTCTGACTATCTGGTGAAAATGAATCAGTGATCTCCACTATAATGGAATCTATTTAAAAATTGGAGAGTACAGCTAGTTCCTTTGATGTTGAAAAGGAAGAAATTCAATAGGCAGTTTCATCAGGCTGTCTAACAAAGCAGAAGTAAGGGCCGCAGGCAGGAGCAGGCTGATATCATGGGTCACTGAGGGTGTACATGTGGAAAAGTCAGCTGTAGCAGCACATGGCTGTTCAACTGCTATCCAGTTACCTAAGGGAATAGATAGCGAAGTCATTCTGATGATGGTGGTGGTAGTGGAGCCTTCCATATGTAGGGATGCTTATTTATAATCTCAGGATTTAAGTTAACTCTTGTTAATTTACATTGCATACCTGAAAATTATTTTTACATATTCCAGTGAAGTTTCAAGTTACTGAAATGCTAGAAGTTTGGAAACTGAAGGAAAATTTAATTGGGAGGATGGAATTCTTAACTGGGGTGGCAACACCTTTGTGTCCCCCCCCCCCATAGCTGTACCCTTGAACTGGTCTTGTCCTCTTCCAATGAATGCTTCCTAAAGTACATACAAGAGCAATGACAACCCCCCTCTGAAGAAACCTGCCATGAGAACCTCATGATAGGTTCACCATAGGTTTGTCATAAGTTGTAAATGACGTAAAGGCACACAACAACAACAACAACAACAATGATTATAGATGGAAACAATATGGCTTTAAAAAATAATGATGGAATTCTCTGGTGCTGGCGAGTGGGATGCTGCAATGGTTCAGCAAAGAGTTGTTACAGGACCCCACAGGATTCCCTGCTTCTGTTCTTTCTACTGTCATCACTGGCAGTAGGGCTGGTCACATCCTACAGCAACCCTTTCACCAGCACCACAGTACTCTTTTGCTCAAAATGACTGACTCACTTTTACGGTGGGTTTCAGAGGTATTTACAATTATAGCAGTGGTACCACAATATAAATTTGAACATTATGTTGCTGTAAGTCTAATTTATAGCACTGTAAGCAGTTAACTAACAAAAATTGATAAAATGCTACTCGTGATTATTCTACACACAAAAACCCTTGATGTGTGTTTCTATAAACAGTACTTTTTGTACAAAACTCCTTGATTTACATGCATGTGTATTTCTGCATAGAATAATTTCCCAAACTACTCTGAGATGGGCAAATACAAGGTGAAAAATGCACATCAATATTATTTTTTTTTCAACAGGAGAAAACTGCAGGAATTATTTGTCCATGTAAGGACAAAAGTTCAAGATTTACATCCATGACTCCTGAACTGAACCCATTCTGAGTTGAAAGGGACATGAGAGTTAGGAAAAATATGTATGCCAATTTCCACTTTTTGTTCAAGAAAACATCAAATGTGCAAAACTCCCACTCTCCAGTTGGCACACTATCCAGGAGAAATTAACTCAGCTATTTTGGCTGGACTTCACTCTACACATTTGCTGAACAATTGGTGGGAAGATGGAATGATGCTCCTGAAGTGGGCACATCTTGTAAACCTCTGTCACGTGCTGCTTTTGCATCTTTTTGTTGTTATTAAATATCCAAGAGTTAACCACTACTGTTGGAGACCCTGTGGATGAGGCATCTCCAAGATCTCCTGTCCTCAACTGCTCCACTTAGGTCCTGCAAACTCAGGCCTGTGACCTGCCTGATTAAATCCATCCATTTGGCTTGTAGCCTTCACTTTTCCTGTTGCCTTCTATCTTACCTAGCATTATTGCTTTTTCTAGTAAGTCATGCCTTCTCATGATGTGACTAAAGTACGACAGTTTTGTCATCTTGCTTCCAGGGAGAATTTAGGCTTGATCTTTTCTAGAACCCATTTGTTTGTAACCTGCCATGAATTTAGTTGCAGACACTAATGATGGGATATGCAGTGTAAAATTTAATGTAGTTGAATAGTTATCACACAGGTGTTAGGATAACAAAATAGAGGAGGTAAGCATGGACTTGACATCCAAGGTGATTTAGCTGGGAAGAAACTAGAGGGACGAACAAAGAGAGGTGGTATGGAAAGGAGAGAAAGACCCCCCCCCCCGGCGTGTCGGGAGGGGTTTCTTGTTGGGCTGGCCATATAAGGACAAGAGAGGCGTGATTGGTCAAGCGTGCAGGGGTAGTAGAGCACCTGTGCGCTTGGTCCAATCAAGTTGCTTGCCTATGTCTGGGAAGTCTCATGGTGACTGTAAACTTGCGAGACTTGTGACGAGAGTTTGTTCTTTATAGCTCTGTGCTGCCATGTAGCGGCAGCCATTTTAGAGACTTGTGATGAGAGTTTGTTCTTTATAGCTTTGTGCTGCTATGTAGCGGCAGCCATTTTAGAGCTTGAACTGAGCGAGTCACATCACTCTGCTCTGTGCTCTAACTGCTTGCTTGGCTTTGGCCTAGCAAATCTCTTTGCTTTTGTGGTATTTGGCTTTTGCTGATTTTGCTCATTATTTTTAACTGTGGGAGTTTCCAATTGTGTCTCTCTGAGCAATTCGGATAGGCCGGGTGAGGCCTTCAGGCCGGTCCCCTCGGGCCTGTAAGGGCCTCCGCGTCTCCAACACTTGGAAGGCTGCTTATCCAAGGCGGGTGCTGTGGAAAGCGTTCTCTCACCGGGTGCACGGACCCGGTACTGGATCTCAGGCCCAGAGGCAACCCCAGTCTGGTAAGGTCGGGATCCCATCACTGGTTTGGGAGGGTTTTTACACCTCTCCCCAGCGGTGAGTGTGTTTGAAGGCAATACTTGTCTTTAGGCTGGGTTCCTTTGGACCCTTGGTGGACATCTTCCCCCCTGGTTCGTTATTGCCAGTGATGCTTCCTGGCTGTTTGTGTCTCTTGTTGAGACTTGGGGAAGGGCGGCCTTTTGGCCTGGTGGTGCAAGGTACCTAATAGGACCCTTGGTGGACACCTTTCTCCCCTGTGGTTGTTGCCAGTGACACTTCCTGGCTAAGTGTGTCTCTTTTTGAGACTTGGGGAAGGGCAGCCTTTGGCCTGGTGGTAATCATCCAAGGTTGGGTATTGTGTTTAGGACCCGTGTTACACTTACTGGGTGTAGTGATGCCCCGCAGTAAGGCCCAATCTAAGAGGCGCGTAGCTTCGGCTGTGCCTGGCTCTGGTCACTCTGCTTCAAAGAGGCCTCACCAGTCTGCCAGCAGAGATGATGAGATTGCTGCTCAGTTAGCACAACTGGGCAAGACAGTGCAGGCCTGTGTTGCGGTCTGTAACCAGCTTGCCCAGAAAGGGCTACAGCTGCCAGCCCTATTGCCAGCACTTCTGATACCACTGACACAGAAGTGCTGCACCCTCCTGTTGCACCTGATGCCAGGTGATGGATGCTACACCGGGTCCTTCGGTGGTTTCGGCTGTGGAGGCTGGGCACCCCACTATTGCCAATGTGTGGGAATTCCTAAAAAGGGTCCCTGGTGTGGAGATTCAGGGTATGGCTGCCCCTGTTTCTGTTCAGCCTACTATGGCAGATTTATATAACCTCTTGTGAGGAGTGGCTCTTCCAGGTGCTGCTGCGATGGAGCAAACCCGTGATGCGCAAAGTGGAGATGAAGCCACTGCTGCTTCGTCTTTGCCTGATACCCGAGCTGTTGTGGGGCCACACTTCGGGGGACTGGTGCGGTTGGCTGGTGATGCTTTCCAGCAAGATTCTGTTTCAAGTTTGTCTCCTACTAACCCTTCAGATGCAAACTGCCCCACCTCAGTATGGGCTCCAGGTGGCCAGGTTAGCCAGGGTATGGGTGTGGAACGTCCCAACCCTGAGGCTTTGGGTGCACCTGTGCGGGCACCTGCGGTTTCACAGGTGCCTGACTCTAGGGTGCAGGATGGTCAGCCAACTGCTTTGGCTAGCAACACCTCTGTGGTGTCTTCTTTGAGTGCTCCTGTGTTATCAGGAATGGCTTAGCATTCTGAAGGTTCCAGGTGTGGAGATTCAGGATACGGCTGCCCCTCTTTCTGTTCAGCCTACTATGGCAGATTTATATAACCTCTTGCGAGGAGTGGTTCTTTCAGGTGCTGGTGCAGTGGAGCAAACCCGTGATGCGCAGAGGAGAGATCAGGCAGTTGCTGCTTCTTCTCTGCCCAACACCCGAGCTGTTGCGGGGCCACACTTTGGGGGACATGTGCAGTCGGCTGGTGATGCTTCCCAGCAAGCTTCAGTTTCAGGTTTGTCTCCTACTAATCCTTCACTGGCAAATTGGCTCACCTCAGTATGGGCTCCAGGTGGCCAGGTTAGCCAGGGTGTGGGTCTGGAACGCCCCATCCCAGTGGCTTTGGGCGCGCCTGTTCAGGCACCTGCAGTTACACAGGTTCCTGACACCAGGGTACAGGTTGGTCTGCCAATTGCTTTGGCTAGCAACACCCCTGCAGTGTCTCCTTTGGGTGCCCCTGTACTATCAGGAGTAATTGTGCATTCTAATTCCATTCCCTACACTGGAATGCCTACTTCCCTTGGCTCACACCTTCCTCTTTCCACTAAAGAAAGGATATGGAAGGGGAAATATATAGATTTATTTTCGCTTACTTTCAGGGATCCTAAACCAAGGATCATGGTAAAAGATGGGATTGTCTTCAGCCTTCCCAAAGAATTTCAGGTGCTCAAACACCCTAAGCTGGAGTGTAATTTTGTGAATTGGATTATGGGTTTTACTATTTACAGGGGATTTATAGAAGAAAAAGAGCCCTTTAGGTCTCCTGATTTTTCTAAATACCAGGAAATCATGATAAAGGCTTACACCAACTGCCATCATAATGCTAGGGGTGCAGCCTGGCTGCAATATGATGAGCAGTTTAGAATGAGAGCTGTACAAGATCACTCCTTGTCGTGGAGACACATACAGCCTGAATTATGGACACATGTAATGGTGGGGGCCTCCCCTTTGAGCAGATGTGACAATGGTTTTGTCCCCATGGTTACTCAGCTGAAAGGGCAAAATGCGAGGCCTGGCATGGGAGAGAGAAAGCAATTTGGTATATGCTGGGACTTTAACACAGGCAAGTACAGGCGGCAGCCCTGCACGTTTGATCACAATTTTCGCATACCTTACACAGGTACCATAGATCCTGAGCTTACGTCTGTTAAGTATGCATCGTTCGACTCAGCGGTCAAAATGATTAGGAACTTAGGCAAGGGAGCCCTTTTAGCAAAGTGTGACATAAAATCCGCCTTCAGGCTGCTCCCTGTGCACCCAGATGATTTTAATTACTGGGTTTTCAGTTTGAAGGAAAGTATTATTTTGATAAAGCCATCCCAGTGGGGTGCTCCATTTCTTGTTCAGCTTTCGAGACTTTCAGCACCTTTCTTCACTGGTGTGCAGTAAAGCGGTCAGGTAATAGGGCTATAACACACTGTTTAGATGACTTTTTGACTGCTGGAAATCCCAATTCCTCTCAATGCAGGGACACTTTAGCTGATTTTCAGGAATTAATGGGAGTTCCTTTAGCTGAAGATGACCGAAGAGCCCGACACACGGCTTACATTTTTGGATATCGAGTTAGACACCGTAGCTGGTATTTCTCAATTAGCAAATGACAAATTGGTGGTTATGAGGCAGCAGGTTAGTATGATGCTTGGGAAGCAAAAAGCTACACTTCATTAATTTCAATCACTTACAGGATTATTAAACTTTGCCTGTAAGGTAATAGTTCTGGGATGAGCATTTTGTGCAAGATTTTATAGGGCTACTATAGGGGTGTCTGCATTGCACCATCAATTAGGATCACAAGGGGGATTCGCGAGGAATTGAAGATCTGGGAGTCCTTCTTTGAGCAATTCAATGGGACCTCATTTTGGAGATCTGAAATGCTGCTAAGGGCAGATTTTCAGGTGCATTCTGATGCTGCTGGTTCCCATGGCTTTGGTGTTTATTGGAATGGCCAATGGGTTGCAGAGGCGGGGCCTTCTGCTTGGATTGAACGTGGTCTGTCTAGGGACCTGACGTTCTTGGAACTTTTTCCTATTATAGTGGCTGTGCACCTGTGGGCAAGCCAATTGCTAATAAGACCATCTGGTTTTGGTGTGACAACCAGGCGGTTGGTCAGGTGGTAAATTCTCAGTCTTACAAGTTCCCCAGAGTTATGTGTTTGGTAAGGGAGATGGTCTTGCAGTGTTTGAAATTTAATGTTTTTTTTCATGCTCAGCATGTTCCTGGTGTGCTTAACCCTTTGGCGGCGGACACCCTTTCTCGTTTTCAGTTCTCCAGGTTCCAGCAGTTGGCTCCCGAGGCCTCGCCACACCCGATGGAGGTACCGGCTTTGCTATGGAGTCTTGGAGACTAGAAATTCGCAGGGTGATCCTACATTCCATTGCCCCATCTACACGCAAGTCCTACCAGATAGCTTTGAATGCATTTAACCAATTTTATTGGAAATTGGGGAGGTAGAAGACTGGCCTATTAGGGTTGATCTGGTACTACGTTTCATAGCACACCTCAGGCAGGCAGGTCTGTCACCTGTTACTATTAGGGGCAGGCTGGCCGCCCTGGCTTTTCACTCCAGGGCAAGAGGTTGTTTTGATCCCACCACAGACTTTAGGGTTGAAAGAGCTGTGGAAGGTTGGCCTAGAGAATCCCCAGTAGTAAAGGACTCATGATGGCCAATAACAGGCTCAGTACTGGCTAAGTTGTGGGATCAATTAGCTGATGCATGTTATTCACCTGAGGAGGCAGCTTTATTCAAGGCAGTATTTGCCATTGCTTTATTTACAGCCTTACGAATTAGGGAGATTGTGCCTGGATCTCACAATGATCAGTCTGGCAGGGCACTTTTAATTTCGGATGTTATTTTAACAATACAAGGGATTCAAATTTATATTAGGCGCTCTAAAACTGATCAGTTGGCAAAAGGTCAGTCCATCTCCTTAGCCAAAGTGCCTAGTGGGCATATTGCTCAGTGTTAGCGATAACCAATTACCTCAAGGTTAGGCCAAAAGTGGCAAGTTATCTGTTTCTACATCTGTCAGGCATGCCATTAATTCAATTTCAATTCAGGGCAGTGTTGAAGGAGATGCTTAGGCAGGCTAGTTGCCTTTGGCTTATTTTTCTTTACACTCCTTCCGCATTGGAGCAGCAACAGCTGTGGCCACTCATGGCTTGAGTGAGGCAGATATTTGCCGAATTGGCCGGTGGTGTTCACGAGCATTGAAATTCTATGTTCGGCCTTCGGGGAACATGACTCCCAATCAGCTATGCTAATTTGCTTTATTTGCATTTCAGCTTCCTTGGATCATACAGCTGGCTGGGTCGTATTCGCAACCCCGGGTTCTAGTAATACACCTGGGGAAAAATGACTTAGTCAAAGTCCCTTGTTTTCAGCTGACAAAGCAGATGATGAGAGATCTGCAGGAAATTCGAAAGATTTTACCTGGTGCTGTAATGCTTTGGACTAAGCTACTGCCAAGGCGTAGATGGCCTGGAGCTTGCAAAGATGCTGCTATCAACAGCCCTCGATGGTGGCTTAATCATCATGTGGCCAAGCAGTTGTCTAAACTTGGCATTTTCATAGTTGAACATTTAGGAATTAAATTGGATAGGCCGCAGCTGTACAGGGGGGATGGAGTTCAGCTCTCTGCTGAAGGTTCGGAGATTTATGTTAAGGCACTCTCCGAACAAATTAAAAAAGCAGTTTGGGGGGGGGGGGAGAGGGGATGCCTAGCTAGGCTGGCCCCCTCTTGTGGTGGGTAATGACCCCCACCCCACAGGAAAATTAATCTGGCTAATTAAATTAATTGGGGTAAATTTGGAAAAGGTTAAATTAAAGGAAGTGACGTATGCAGATAAATGCATGCCATCATTATTTAATGCCATCATATAATAATAATAATAATAATAATAATAATAATAATAATATGATGTAATATGATGTCATTTCCGACGGGGAGGGGTTTGTAAATTTGTTGTTGTTATTTTTTTACATCTTTGTCATAAGTGGTAAAGGACCACCCTTCTGGGTGGGTCACACCTTCACTCACATATGTAACAAAACTGTTGGAAGTTTATTCCTTGTAAATTGACCCTGTACAGCAAAATAAAAGTTGTGGCCTGTTTAAACCCAAAAAGAGGCATCTCGTGTCTTTTGTGCCAGTGCAAAGACAACCCCCGACATGTCGGGAGGGGATTCTTGTTACGCTGGCCATATATGGACAAGAGAGGCTTGATTGGTCAAGCGTGCAGGGGTAGTAGAGCACCTTCGCGCTAATCAAGTTGCTTGCCTGTGTCTGGGACGTCTCGTGGTGACTGTAAACTTGCGAGACTTGTGACGAGAGTTTGTTCTTTATAGCTCTGTGCTGCCATGTAACGGCAGCCATTTTAGAGCTTGAACTGAGGGACCCAACCCACCCACCCTTATTTAAAGAGCTATGTTGGTTACTCTCAGGCTTAAGCTGGTCACCTTCGGGGGCCAGGAGGGAATTTTTCCCAGGGAGTTACCCTGGGTTTTTAGCCCTCCCTGGGATTAAATGAATAATTTGATGTTGGGTATGGGTCTTAGAATCATAATGGATGTGTTTTTTATGTTATTATTAGCTTTGTCACAACTTAAGGTTAAGGTCTATAAATTAGAATTTGCTTGTCTTTGTATTGGGGGCGGGTGATGACCCCCACCCCACAGGAAAATTAATCTGGCTAATTAAATTAACGGGTAAATTTGGAAAAGGTTAAATTAAAGGAAGTGACGTATGCAGTTAAATACATGACATCATTATTTAATGACGTCATATGATGTAATATGATGTCATTTCTGACGGGGAGGGATTTGTAAATTTGTTGTTATTTGTTTACATCTTTGTCACAAGTGGTGAAGGACCACCCATCAGGGTGGGTCACACCTGGGTGTGTCGAAACTGTTGGAAGTTTATTCCTTGTAAATAGACCCTGTACAGCAAAATAAAAGTTGTGGCCTGTTTAAACCCAAAAAGAGGTGTCTCGTGTCCTTTGTGGCAGTGTAGCCAGAGTTGTTTTGAGTATGTAAAGAATGCAAAAGCAGCCTGCCAATGTTTTGAATTTATGTGTGTTTCAGACAGTGTTAATGCTTGCTGTTTAGTACTGACAATGAGAGTCTCTAGTGTGGACCTACAGTTGTTCAATAAAGATTTGCTGAGTTTTAACAGTGAAGCCTGAATTTCTGAGCTTGGTCAACTGCTGGACTTAATCGTCTAACATGTTGTCCCCATCTGCATAGTCAGTGGCTACTTCCAAAGGGGCACATACTCAATAGATACAATCTAGATACAAGTTGCACAATAGGAGTTTCCGAATTCATCAGCCCATTTTGAAACAACTCATGTGGGGCCAACTTGGTGGCTTATACTGGAGCAAAATAAGTGAGCACAGTTCCACCAAAGATTTTGCCAGAAGTGAATGATGCTAGATCTTCCCATAAGCTTGGAGGTTAATGTACAATTTTACTTCCAAAATGAAATTAAAGTCATGCTTCATTTTTACATCAGATAAGGATTTTAAGAGGGGGAGTGAGTTTAAGGTCCTAGGCATAGTCTTTCCATTGTAACCCTCCCATGTTTTACCACTGGCTATTCTGTATTTCTTCTTTCTAGAAAATATCGTCTGATGCACAACATCTTTGAATGGTAGCACAAGGAGCCATTCATCCAGAAGTAGCATACAGAGAATGAGCAGTAGGACAATTCAAAACAGTGATTCCTGCAAGGCTGAGTAGACAATCTCCCCCATGGATTAGCATTCTTCAGTAAATAGGAACCCTTAACTCTTAAACCGAACTAGAAATGAGGCCTGCAACAAAATGTTGCACAGTGAAGTGCTTCTGTTCAGAATTCAGGATGCTTCCTTCCATCACCTAGGAAATCATTATACCCAGTCATAGCTAACTAATGGCTAACTAGTTTCACACACTCTCTTTCATTATTTTGTTGTTGTCCCACCTATTCCAAACCTAAAACTACAACCTAGGTGTTTATTGGATCCAAAATAAAAGCAACTTGCCTCTCCTGGGTTAGAGTCACTTATGGGATGCTGCCAGGTATTATCACATGGAAAATGTCACTGATGCCACCTGACTGCATCCTGCCTAAATTCTGGCTCCCAGCTGTGCTTGGCTGGCCAATTTGCAAAGTTGGGGGCTTCCTGTGTGTACAAATCAGCTGGCTTAATATATCTTTTAGCCAGGATTTAGGCGGGATGCAGTTGGGCAGCAGCAGCTGTGGCATTTTCCATGCGATAATATCCAGCTGCATCCTGTAAGTGACTCTAACCCAATAGAGTTAAGTCACTTTTATTTTGGGTGTGATAAACTCCCTATTCTTTTCTTCCACTTCTTCTTAACCTCTTACAAGATCAAGGAGATCTACAACTTGATAAGAGGGTTTATGAGAGGAGAAGTTGTTAAGGAAAATGCAACATGGGACTTACAGTAATAGAAATAAAATGTGTATGTGAAAGTCACAGTGATTAAGCAGGAGCAATCATGAAGCTACACAGGTGAAAAGGATAATATAATTTGGAAGCCTTGAGAGACAAGGACAAAGTTATAGAGTATATATTGAAAACACCTGTTGTAGATTGCAAACACCTGAGATTCATTAAGTAGTCAAGGTAAAATGATGAAATACTTGGGTTGGTCTTAAGTATGGGATGATCCATGTAAACCAATCAAAATGAATGTACACACCCACTGGGTGGGAACCGACTAGTGGGTGGTGACTAACAATGGCTATAAGTGCAATGTTTGCCAATGCATATTGTGGTGTGGTGTAGTGTGGAGTATTTTGGTGGAGTAGAGATTGTGATTTGTAGGGCATATAGTATTTATATATAGTAGAATAAAGTAGATCTTTTATATAAGACTATTGAGTTGTCTGGTGTCTTGAGTGAAGATACAAGAGCCAGCAGAATCCTGGAAAAGTTTGGAGACATCTCAGGAAGAAGAGAGAGAAGGCTTGGAGAGTTTGTCAGGGTCTTCAGCCTATTCTCTGAAACTCTGCTGCTTGGGAAAGAAGCATCAACCACTGATCAAAGCTGGTCAGCTCTGCTGCATAACAAGGTGGTGAGTTAGAGCCAGAGGTGAAGAGCTGCAACTCCCATCATCCCTGACAGAAGTGGCTTCATTAAAAACTCTCATAGTATCTTCCTTCACTACTGTCACCACCCTCCTGTTTCTTTTCCATTTTTACATATTCTTCTCCATGTCTGTACTTTTCAATAAAGTGCCATACACCTTTGCTACACCTTCACAGATTTGATGGGATGTATGCAAAATGATGCCAAAGTAGTTAGGAACTCGGTATGTTTAGCCTGGAGAAGAGATGCGTAAAAGGCAATATGATAGCCTTGTTTAAGTATTTGAAGGGATGTAATATTGAGGAGGAAGCTAGTTTGTTTTCTGTTGCTCCAGAGAACAGGACCCGGAACAACAAATGCAATAAATTCTATGTTCTAAGAGTTTTAATAAAGTAGTTAGAGGTTTAAAAAAGACATAGTAGGTTGTATTTTTATTGTACAATATGTTCATTTAACTGGTTTGTTTACACATATTCTTTGATTTTATTGCATATCCCTTTTATATCATATTTCACTATTATACTAAAGTATGGCTATTTTGGTACATCACAATTGGAACCTCTGTTTCTTTCACTGGGTGGTCACGTATCACTACTTCACAGCCTACAATCTACTGGGTTAGAGAGAAAGGGCTCTGCTTGGAAAAGAGCCCATCTGAGTCTAGAACTGATAACCAGGTCTGCATCTGCACTGCAGAAATAATTCTAGGATTTTTAGTTTGTTATGGCACTGGAGCTCTCTCACAGAGAAGCATAAATATCTCACAAAATAAATATCAGAATCCATACAATTGAGCCATGGCAGCTAAATCTGTGTCAAACTACATTATTTCTGCAGTACCAAATTTGCCTGTTTTACTTTTACATATATTCACACACATACCAGTAAATCAGTGTTCTCTGTCCCCACTATACATACATTCTTCACTTTTGTGGTTTCCCCAAGCTTTCTTTTCCCTAAATATGTTCTGGCCTTCAGCTTTTTTTGACCTGGCACACCATTGGGGATGTACTAGCCTTCTCAGTTTTAGACACTTTTATGATTCACTACACTGAATGCATGGGTATAGCTTTGCAAACAAGGAGAAGCTGATGGCACAGCTTGTCTCTTGCTTTCTGGATGGTGCTAAATGGTTCTGTTCCTATTAAAGGCTGACAAAAAGGTAGACAGCTGCTATGTCTACAGAGGAATCTACTGCATAAAAAAAAAAAATTCCATTGTGCGAAGCTAAAGCTGTCCAAATGTCTTAAATCTAGTGGCTCTGAAATCAGCTCATATAAAATCTCTCTTCCTTGTCCACCCTTGCCAAGCTTAAGCAAATTAAATAAAAAGTCATACATGAACCAGAGAGGAACAAGTACTTACTAGATTTTTCTTCTACTCCTTTTAAGGATCAGTAACTTTTCATCTCAGCGTTTTTTTTATTAATATGTCCCTTTTTTCACATACAGTCTCTCTTAGCTAAAGGATTTTTGTTAAGAAAAATTTCACAGGATCATGACTCTCAGACTCCCTGAAAATGCTGGAGTAGAAATTTATTTTATTTTATTGTAACATACTTGAAATTATGTAGGATTGTAAAATGCAAACCAGTATTCCCTGTGCACATGTGATTATGTATGACTTGCTAGAAACTGAGCCTGTTTCGCACAGAAAGGTCAAACATACTACTGACAAATGATTTGCAGACCAACTGAAAAAAGAGCACTGACCCTGGATAGAACACTAGAAATTCTATCTAATCTCATATTCTACTCCTGGTAGCCCTGGTGGTGCCGTGGTTAAATGCCAGTACTGCAGCCACCCACAGCCACAAGACTGTGAGTTTGGTCCTGTAGGGCTGCAGGGTCCACTCAGCCTTCCATCCTTTCATAGGTCAGTAAAATGAGTACCCAGTTTGTTGGGGGCAACTGGCTTACACATTGTAAACCACTTAGGGAGTGCTAGTTTCACTGATAAGTAGTATGGAAATGTACTTGCTATTGCTATTGCTACTCCTACAGTGGTCAAATAGCTGCTGAACATTATGAATATAGCATGAGTCTATCAGGACCTTCCTGTTAAACAGAGGCTTGTTGCCTGATACTAATGGAAGTACTACAGAGCCTTCACAATTAACAGCCTTATCTCCACAAATTTGTCTAATCTCCTTTTAATGTTGTCTAAATTAATGGTCACTATGGGCCTCGGCAGACGGCCACACGCTCGGCGCCCCTTCCTCCTCCCGAGGTTGCCCTCGGAGCTGCCAGCCCTCCGCAAGGCCGGCGCTCCCAGGGCAACCTCCCGCAGCAGCGTCTACACACGCTGCGGCGGAAAAGTCAGTGAAAGTGTGCCCTATGCTTTTGGGGTGCACTTTCACTGACTTCTGAAAGGAGCGCTCATTTAGCGCTCCTTTCAGGAGCGCCGACGGTGCGCCGCGGTGCGAATGCCTCGCTCCCGTGGCGCACCGTCCCGCGGCATCCTGGAAGCTCTCATCTGCTTCCCCCCTATGTTAGCCACCTTGAGTCCCTGTATTGGGAGGAAGGCACGATATAAATAAACATAAACATAAACATAAACATAAACATAATAATAACAATAATAATATGTCTTGTGACAGCAGGTTCTAGACATTCATCATGTGCAGTGTGAGGAACCCCTCCCCCCATACTTTTGACCACTTTCAAGTTCCTACCAATCAGCTTGTTTGGATGACCTCATATTCTAGTATGATAAAGAAGAAAGTAGGGCCTAAGCAGACTGGCGGCACGGGGCCGCTGTGGGAAGGTGCACCGCGGGACCGAGGCATCCCCATGCCTCGATCCTGCAGCGCACCTTCGTCGTCCCTGAAAAGAGCACTAAAATAGCGCTCCTTTCACAAGTCAGTGAAAGTGTGCTGCAAAAGCTTGCGGCGCACTTTCACTGACTTTTCCACCGCAGTGTGTCCAGACACCGAGGGCAACCTCGGGAGGAGGAAGGGGCGCCGAGCGTGCGGCTGCCCCTCCTTTTCCCCGCCTCCTGGACGGCTTTTTAAATCGTTGCAGAAGAAGCAACTAATTTTCACCCTCAAACCCCTCTCAAGACTGTCACATTGGCTGAAGATTGGCAAAATATGCAATCTGAAAGTACTTCCTACAATTTTGACTAATTTTCAGTCATTTTGGTGAAGGAGGTGGTGGGTGTGCAAACAGGTAAAATGACACATTTTGATGCTTTCTTCTGGTTCCATCATGGGGGAGTGCTTCCCCCAAAATGACATGGTGGGTTTAGGGGCCACAATAAAATGGGTTATGTACACAAACAGTTGTGGGCTGTGCTTTCCCTACCAACATTCCACACCATATGGAATTATAGTTTATTTTTTCAGGTCTCACTTTACCTTTTCCTAATCTAAAAAGCCCCAGCCTTGTAACCTATTCAGAAACAGAAAACAGCTGCTTCAGTCCTTTAAGCATTCTAGGTGCCCTTTCCTACAACATCACCTTTTCTAAAATATTATTTTTGAGCGACAGGTCCAATTATCATGTACAGTATACAGTATTCCAAGAGTTATCACACCATAGATTTGTATGTTTTTAGAAGGGAGACTGCCACTGAATACTAGGTGTTGTAAGCCACATTCAGAGGGAGATAATAGCAAACCTCCTCTCAATAAATCTTTCCAAGAATACACAATGATAGGGTCACCACATGTCAGAGTCAGCTTGAAGGCACACTGTGATATTGGAAGCTTTATTTCCACCTCCTTTCCTTATGAATTCAAGATGGGACTTTGCCCATTACACAGCAATGTTGTTGCTGTTGTCTGCTTTCAAGTGATTTCTGACTTATGGCAACCCTAAGGCAAACCTATCACAGGGGTTTCTGAGGCTGAGAGTGTGTGACTCTTACATAAAATTTCTATTGAGGTAACCATTACGTTCCAGAGATTCATTTTCTAGACTGTCACTATCAAGTCAGATCTCATATTTCAAGATTTCTTTGGAATGAATCTACCATTTGCTCTTGTGTGGATCAGTAAGAATGATTAGCTAAGCTAATAATAATAATAATAATAATAATAATAATAATAATAATAGCTTTTGGGGCAGAGAATGAGCAGGATAGTGAGGAGTCTGAGCCCTGGATCCAACTGGTTAGTCCCAACTTTAATTTTCCATCTAAATCATATTTTCAGTGGCAACTGAAGTAGCTTCATTGATTCAACTGCTGAATGATGAATGAGCACACAGGTAAATTACATTGACTCCATGAGTCTACTCTAGTTGGGACTACCATAGGATTTAGGGCTGATGCAGACGGCCCCTAAGGGGTGGCTCTGTGCTGCCCCTAGGAGCACCAGATTGAGGCCGCAGCAACCACACGTCGCGGCCTCGATCCTCCTTTTTGCTGCTGTAAAAAGAGCTGGCAAATGCCGCTCCTTTTGGGGGGTGGCAAAAAGCCACCTTTAGAGCCACTGCTATGGCTCTTTTGCACCCCTTTGGCACAGTGTATGTGCAGCCTGTGCCAATCGGGCACACTGATGCCATGTGCCGTGTGGTTGGGCATGTGGCGTGATGGCTTCATCAGGGTGGCTGGCGTGCGGTCGCCCCACCCCAACTCCATCCCCAAGTTGGCCTTTTAGGCCAGTCTGCATCAGCCTTTAGTCAGGAAACCAGTTTCTGTTAAAGGTATGCTACCTCAAAGAAAATATAGAATAGTGGAACAGTGATAGCTTTCTTCAGATATCTAGAGAGGTAACTTTACACAGTAATACCATACCAAGCCAATAGCTTAACACAAACCTGAAATCTATGTGGCTTGATTTAGTTTCAACTAAAATTTCAATGGTTGTCTTCTAAGTA
The DNA here is from genome assembly GCA_026167975.1 of Phrynosoma blainvillii. Lineage (NCBI taxonomy): Eukaryota > Metazoa > Chordata > Lepidosauria > Squamata > Phrynosomatidae > Phrynosoma > Phrynosoma blainvillii. The sequence continues at coordinate 287,089,473 of JANUYF010000003.1, forward strand.
TGACTAAATTTGGGTAATAATAATAATAATAATAATAATAATAATAATAATAATTTTTATTTATATCCCACCCCTCTGCCAGGCAATCGGGGCGGCGTACAACATTTCAAAATATGAAAACAAATAAAATCAATTCAAATCCCATCCCTCCTTCCCACACCCACCCATCCCCACAAAACCAATCAAACTAATCAAATTAAATAACAATAATTAAACAATTAAACAATTAAACAATTGAACAATAAACAATAAACAATTAACCAATAATTTAAAACTCGCCGGCGTTCTCCCCAGTTCTGCGCCATCCACAGCTGCTCCCGGCTGCCCCAGGTGATGGCAAGGGGCAAGAGAGTCCTTCAGGGGCCTGAGTCCTCCAAGAGCACCAGAGCGCTGCCGCCGCTGCCGCCGTGTATAGGCAGTATTTCTCTTCCAGGGCTGCCCACTGTTGCCGATGGTCAGGGCTTGGGAGGCTTTGAAGGCTCAGCTCCCTTGGGGCCAGGTGTTCCAAGGCAGGAGGGGGCGGGGGAAGACTCTCACCGCCCAGCTCCTGTCCTCCAGAATCCTCCTCCCAAGGCCTCCTGGTGTTGCCGATGGTCAGGGCTTGGGAGGCTTTGAAGGCTCAGCTCCCTTGGGGCCAGGTGTTTGTTAAAAAAACACCTGGCCCCTGACTTGGGTCCAGTCAAAGTGTTTGTTAAAAAAAAAAAAAGAGCATTTAAGGATTTTTTTTAAAATACATGCAATTTCAAAAATATATCAATGTATTAAATACACTGGTAAACAGAAGAAATTTCTGTAGTAATTCATATATGAAATAGTTAAAACCCCTGGAGAGAATTGAGAGCTCAATTTGACAGGGAAAAGTTACACTAACTCCATAATTAGTGCTAAAAGAACTTTTCTTCATAAGAAAGTGTCTTTAGAAAATTATGACGATCTTTTTATTGCATTAAACATCAGTTTTTTCCCCAGTGTCTTTACACATCTTTCCTCTCCAGCCCCGCCTGCATCCTGTAAATCTGCTATGCATTTTGTGTATGACTGATTATTCATACCATTCCTCTGTTATGAAGCGCATCTGCACCCTTCATTTACTCCCATACAGCTTCAGCTGTACAAGGTTGCAAACCGAGCACAAAATCTGAATATTATAATAGTGCATGCCAAAAATAGCAACTTTATGAAAATTCTGAACTTTAGGATAAAAATGTTAGTTCATAAAATATGTAGGCCCTTTGATGCTGTCACTGCAGTTTTACTCATGTATGTATTTTAACAATAAAAGGTGTCTTTTTTCCTAGTTAAAATGATGGCAATACTATCCTGGATTAGACTAATTGGCTCTCTTTACTCTTGTGACTCTTTCACATGAATTTGTATAGGTAACAGGTCCCCTGCCTTGTTACAGATACCTTTTCACACTATATTAGGCACAGCATGCTTTTAGTGGAGTGTGTAAAAGAATATCCTTTCTTGCCAGCCTTTACAATTTTCTTGTTCCTCCAGTGATGAGATGTGTCATTTGTTTATTTTTTATTAATTTATATGCCACCTTTTTGTGAGAAATGTTGCTATTGATTTATGGGAAGCATTTATAGACCATCTTTTAGGATCCTTAATTGGCTTTTAGACAATTTATAACAATAAAACAGAAGCCTACTGCCCTAAAGGCTGATAACTATGAAACTTTATTTTAAAAGAAGGAAGGAAGGAAGGATGGATGAATTGATGGATTAGGAAATCTAACATACAATTACAATCTATTTAATGGTTGTTGTAATGAAAATCTCTTAGCCAGCTATTTGAAAGCAATCAAGTCCCCGTATTCACACTTCCCTTCATGGCACATGTCATAGAAGGTCTTGTGATGCTGGTGCCCACAAATGACAAGCAAGGTCATTCAGGAGGAGATAGTCTTTCAAATGATTGGGCAAGACATTTGGCAGGCTCTGCTAAAAGGCTCCCCCCACTCCAATTTCAGATTCTCATAAATATGATCTGTAGTCTCTAATCTCAACCCCTGTCTTCCTAACAAACACCTAACCAGGAAGTCCATGATGTTCTCTTTCAGACTAAGATCTTTGAAAGGATCTCTGCAGATGCACTGAAATTTAAGATTCTACTCAAATAGTACCCCTGCAGCTAATTAAGATTGTCTTCATTGATTTCATCTATATTGTTTGCTGTGTTAATGTATTCTTCCTTTCCCTTCTCCAAATAAACCTTCTTTCCTTTCTTTTTACAGCTGGACATTTTGCTGTTTTGTTTACCAAAGGGAGATTTTTCAATGAAACACCTTGGTTGCTAAGCTACTTGTTTACAAAGTTTAGAACTGGTGTTCTAATAATTTTCACAAGTTTCTGTTGTATGTTTTTTGGGCTTTAGACAAGTAAATCTGAAGTGTCTTTCTTTGTATTTATTATGTTTTTCTACAGATGGGCTGGAGGGACCAATATTTCACAAATGACTCAAGAACAGGCCAGATAGACAGATAATGGTATGTAAGGAGGTTTGGGTTGATTGGTGTCAACTGATCAATAATTCCTTGGGTTCCCTGGCAGTGATGTAAATCTTTGTATATTTTATTCTTACATGCAACAATGAATAGTTTTGCTATTTTTCTCCTTGCAGTGCGAAGGTGTTCTAAAGCTGCATAGTTTTTGAAGACTATTTGCAAGTTGGAACATAGTCTTTACCAAAAAAAAAAAAAAAAAAAAAAAAAAAAAAATGACACACCCCACCCCACCCCAGAAAAAAGCATTTTCTGTGACTGTTGTTTTCATTGCAAAAATGTTCTATTTCTAAGTGGAAAAGTGAAGATACTGTACTATCTTCACTTCAAGTACAGTATTTATTCCTCTGTGTGTTAAAGCAAGAAAGGGGCTAAGCAGACGGTGCAAAGCACTGTCTTCAGAGCAAGGAAGGGGAAGGGCAGCCACACACTGGGCACCCCAACCCCTCCCCCAAAACGTCCTCAGAGCAGCTGGCCCTCCGCATGGCCGGCGCTCCGAGGATGACCTCCCGCTGCAGCATCCGTACATGCTGCAGTGGAAGAGTTGGCGAAGGTGCGCCGGGCAGCCTTTTGCGGCGCACCTTTGGCGATTTGTGGAAGGAGCGCTATTTTAGCGCTCCTTCCAGGGGCGGTGAAGCTGCGCCACCCGGCCGAGATACAGCTTCCTGGGGCGGCTCCGTGCCGCCTGTCTGCTTCCCCCCAAAATCTATTATTTTTTATCATAGTACCTAAACTTTAAAAAAATTAATATCTTTATACATTTAAACTTTCCTTCTTATAGTATAGCAATATTGGGCCCAGTCTTGTTCTTTTTTTTTTTAATCTAGCAGTTAATACATCCATAGTCATCATATCTGATACTTTCCAGATCCATTCTTTAATTGAGGGTATCTCTGTTGATTTCCATTTTGTTTTGTTTTGAATATTCTTCTATCCCTATTCCCCAGTCAGGAAGTCATACTCTTGTCAGATATGTAACCAAAAGTCATTGCATCACAAAAGAACAGTAAAAGATAAATCTCATCTTAATTTCCCCATTTGTATTATATTTAAATATATATATGAAGTAGTATAGGTATATTCCTCTGAATAAATATAAAACCTTTCTTTCTTTTGAGATAGCCCCATTCATGTTATTCTTCTGTTCATTTATATAGTGCTATATCCTTTTTCTCCCCAGTTTTTGACAAAGCCAGTCCAAGATATTTTGCTACCTGAGCTGAAGGCAAAACAAAATGTTGCTCTACTGCTCTCCATATAAAGTATGTGACTGGAGTGGTAGCTGATTCTTACTTCACAATGGAAAATGAAGCTTTCCATTATCTGGGCAATACAGCTATAGTGTATAGTCTACTCCAGGTAAACAAAGAGTTAATGATGGGATGGTTTTAAATTACATTTATTAGGGGTCAAAGGAGAAACAGAGATCAGGTGAGACAATTCCCCAGTGAGGATGACCAGCTTGGGGAGAATTACTAAAGCTTCTACAGGCTTCCAGGTAAGAGGTTATAACAAGTCAGAAGTGCCAGGAAGCACAGAGAAAGACAAAAGGCCTAAGCAGACTGCCAGAAATAGTGCACATTAAATTGAGGCACTGCCCTGGCTAAGTGCTAGGGAGTCATGGGAACTGTATTTTTTTCTGGGACATTGAGCCTTCTCTGTCAGAGAGCTCTGGTGCCACAATAAATTACAGTTCCCATGATTCCCTAGCACTGAGCCAGGGCAGTGCCTCAATTTAATGTGCACTATTTCTGGCAGTCTGCTTAGGCCCAAAATGACTGACCAAAAGAAACTTTGGGACTGATGGAGATTTGTGTGTGGGGGGGAATGGTGCTTGCTCCAACATCCCTCAGGAATTTTTATTATACACTGAACAAAGGAGTCCAGCGTCCAGCTTCCCATAAACATCCAAGAACCAGAACACTCTGCCTTTGGGGCAAAATAGGAATATTCATAATAGGGATGTGGTGGCTTAGTGGTTAAGATGCCAATTCTGCCTATCAGAAGGTTGGCAGTTGGAGGCCTGAGTGCTGCATGAGCTTCTGTCACTAGTCCCAGCTTCCACCAACCTAGCAGTTAAAGCATGCAAATTCCAGTAGATAAATAGGTACCACTTCAGTGGGAAGGTAAACAGCGTTTGGTGCAGTAATGCTGGACACATGACCACTGGATTCGTCTTTGGACAACACTAGCTCTTCAGCTTAGTAAGGGAAATGAGCACTGCCCCCTACAGTCAGTTATGACTAGATATTCATGTCAAACCTTTTAGGAATGTTCATCTAGTCACTTCAGGGCTTATGTTTCTTTTAATCTCAGCTGAATTTGACTTCGGGCCTCAGCAGACGGAGGCCCCGGAGACGCCGCGGGTCGGAGCGCCGCCGGAGTTCAGCCTCCGGACCGCGGCGCTCCTGCGGCGCATCTAAAAGGAGCACCAAATTGGCGCTCCTTTTAGATGTAAGGGAAAGTGCGCCCTAAAAGCGGCGGGCGCACTTTCCCTGGCTCAAACGGCGCAGCGCATGTGGACGCTGCGCCGTGAGGTCATCCCCGGTGCGCCGGCCGTGCGGACGGCCGGCGCTTCTGGGGGCGACCTCGGGGAGAGGAAGGGGCGCCGCTCGTGCGGCTGCCCCTCCTCTTCCCTGCCCGGAAGACGACTCTTTTAGTCGTCTGCCGAGGCCCTTCGGCTGCTTTTCTAACTTGTAGCCAGTCCTAAGTAATGCTTGAAGGAAGGTGCCTTCATAGGGTTGCCATAATTCTCTTCCACAAAACCAGGACAAAATGTAGTCTATATGTAGGACATTCAAGAAAAATGGAGGACACTACCAACTAAAAGCAAATAATAATAATAAAATAAAATCATTAATATAAATTCATGCTTCTCAGTCAGGCTCAAAATGGTGATTTTGACATTCTTCCTGGACAGAAGGTTGAAATATATGCATTTTAAAATTAGATATTTTTAATTTTATGTTGGATTATTTTAATGGGTCCTAGGTTTATGTGCATGAGCCGGCATAGTTTGAATGTTGGACTATGATGCTGGGGACCAGGGTTCGAATCCCTACTCAGCCATGGAAACCCACTGGGTGACTTTGGTGAAGTCACACACTGCAAGATTCTCAAAATAAATTACAACCTCAGCCTCAGAGGAAGGCAATGGCAAACAAACCTTGACAAGAAAACCCCATGATAGGTTCACTTTATGGTGTGTGTAAGCTGGAAACAACTTTAATGCACACAAATACAACAACAACAAAGATTCAGTCAAGGGTTGGTGGCTAGTAAAGTACAACTGTAAGCCTTTTTCTTGTTCAGAGTTTTACAAGTATATTGTAAGCCAACAAGGCATTTTAACAAAGATAAATTCATCAGAAAAATGAAATGGAGTGCATAATAAAATTCAGTGTATGTCATATAGATGTAAATAAACCATATGAAATAAATGTATATTTATGTCTATATTGATATTATTTATATTGCAAAGGAAAGGAGGACAAGGCAACACAAAATGGAGAACATTCCCCAAAAATGGGGTACACTATCTGCATTTGCACTGCAGAAATTGTCTGGTTTGACACCATTTTAATTGCCATGGCTCAATTGTCAGAGCTCTACTCTGGTGCCAAAACAAACTACATTTCCCAGAATTCCATAGCATGGAGCCATGACAATTAACATGGTGTCAAACTGGATTATTTCCACAGTATGGATGCAGCCTTAATTATTTTACGTTTTATTTTTACCCACATTTTTCTGGAATGTGCTCCATTTTGCAGAGAAATCCAAATCCCTAAGGTAAACCTCTTATAGGGTTTTCTTAATAACTTTCTTGGGGGGGGGGGGGGGTGTCTCATTGCCATTCCCTATAGCTAGTCTTAGCAAACCCAATTAATTTTGCTTCTCAGTAGATCTATTTAGGACTGTGGTGTATTTATTCATTTGATTATTCTGGAGGGAAGTAGACAATGTGAAAAACCAGGTGACAGACCAGACCCTGAAGTATTCCACCCCACTCCACCCATTCTTGACTCTATCCCTATTTCAGGATCCTGTCCCCCCCATCCCTGGCTGCTACAACTCATAAAAAAATCTAAACCACCATCCCGTATATTAAGCCATCCAAACTGGACAATTTACTTATACTGTGCAAAGAAGTGGATATTTAATACTTACAACTCTTTTTTTCTTCTCTTTGTTCTTTTTGTTTTTGTCCCCTTTCCCCCATGCAATCCTAAGTTAAGTTCCACAAAACCTAACCTGCCTTCTCTCTCTGTCTCTCCCCCAGAGGCAGAAAGAGAATCCAACATGGAATGGGGAGAGAAGGCAACCTCACTGCCCATCAAAGTAGAGATTTGGAATTACATTCTAATTATCCCTGCCAAGAGTAGTTAAGAGTACTTAAGTGACAATAGACCTGTTATCACCTTGCTTTTATTTTCCTTGTTGGAAAGGGAAGGGAAGCGGGTTTCAGTGCAAAGACTGGAGACTGGCTAAATGTGGCCTAAAATAAAGCAGGAATTTGTGGCTTTAAACATGCCCAGCTGGATGGGACATTTTATAGACACTCCAATCCATGATTGTCCTGGTAAAAACCAGGAAATGGCAATCCTACACCTTCATGTACAAGATACCCTTTTGTTAATATAATATTGCTTCTGTAGAATAAAAGCTTTCCTTTAAAGATCTCTTTTCTATGCTCACTTCATGATCTTTGCTTAGTGTGTGCATGTGTATCCATGTAGGGTTCTCATCTCCCATGAGAGGGGTAAGGAAAGTCTCTGCAGAGTCAGAGGTGGAAAAGGTTTAAGCTAAACCTCATAGGAATTCCCACTAGGTTACTGAGACACATGAGGTGAAATAGTAGTGATGGCAGCTAGATAGAATTTGGATGTCCTCTCTCCTACTCAAGAGCAGGAAATGGGACCAGAGCCTATCACATGCTAGGACAGTACCTTCTGTTTTTGTCTGGAGACTAGCTTAGGGGCCACCAGGCAGGCTAGTGTTGAAGGACCAAGAGGAACTGTGGGAGGATACTCCTGCTCTCTTAACTTTAATTATCTGCTGCCTTACTCTGCGGATTTATTACTCTACCAGACATTAGGGCTGGTCACAGACTTCAGTACATTTCTCTCTGAGTACATACAGTATTAATAGTCTTCCCATTTATAGACTTCATAGCACAACCCTAAATAGGTCCCACTGAGTTCTAATGGGTTTAGGATTGTGGTGTTTCCCCACTGTATCAAAACAATTCCTGAAGTCAAGAAGGACTCATCCATTTGACGACTAGAAGTGTAAGAATACATACCTACAGGCCATGATGTTCTTCCACAAAATGGCCTGTATTGTGAACATATAAATACTGTGCTGGATTGAATATTTTGACTTAAACCTAAAGGCTATATTTAGACTATAAAATTGAACATACATGATCTCAAAACCTTTTAAGTCAAAAGAAAACACATGGGTTCCTTTTCTTAAGTTACTTTTTAGAGAAGAAATTCACTTGGTTTATACCTGTATCACATTTTGTCTTCTAAAGACATTTATGTTTGATTTACAAGATTTTCAGAGCATCAGAGCCAGCATTGGGCTATTGGGTTGCAAAGTGAATTGGAACAGCTATAGCAGGGGTAGGCAACCTTTTTGAGCCGGGGGCCAGGTTGCTGTCCCTCAGACAATTGGGGGGCCGAAGCACCAAAAATAAATAAATAAATAAATAAAAATATTTTTTATTTTTTTTAAAAAATATGCATGCACACTCTCTCAGCCTCAGAAAAGCCATGGCAAAACCCCTGTGGAGATTTTGCCAAGAAAACCCCAAGAACAAGTAATGACAACAATAATATCATCATGGTAGGGGGCAGCGGCAGCAGGACCGGCCTGGGGCCAGTCCAAAGGCCTTGGGGGGGGGGCGCATCTGGCCCCCGGGCCTTAGGTTGCCTACCCCTGAGCTATAGTGTGTTACTGACCTAAGAAGTGTATCTCATCACATTTTAAATGTAGAGACACATTATAACACTCACTGCAGACAGTAATACTGATACTATGCCCTCCTTTAATTATAGATATCTAGCAAATATATGAAAATATGTCTAATGGCCTTTCCAAACTTATGGGTGGGGAGAAGTAAACAGTGGAGTGAACAATAGGAATTAATGTTGCAATGATGTTTGTACTTTATTAAAGCAAAATTAGGAATAGATTTTAAACTGATTTTATTATATTTCTGCTGTGGGACCACTATACACTCCCTTTCATTTGCACTGACATATGGAATAGCATTCACTCACAAAAACTTGAATCTGATGTTAACAGCCCATTTAGTTATCAAAATATTTATACCAAATTCCCATATAGTTTTCAGAAGCACTAAAACTAAAAATGTTATTAATAGTTACTACTCATGAGCAATTTGATTTTTGTACTCTTATAGTTGCCTCATATGCTCTTCCATACCTCCACATTTCCCTCAACCCCATAATTCACAAACAAATCCTAATCTCTTGCTTTGACTCTTCCTTCATATTTGATCACTGGGCTCCCACAAGAAAAAAGCATCTGATCATTCCACTTGCCTCAAATAATTGAGCAGTAAATCAGGAAACGGGCAGTTCCAAATTTTCCTTACACAGGAATGTATAGGAGAAGAACATTTCTTCATAACTGACATGCCTTTCAATATTTCACAGATGAAAACCAGAACATGCATGGAGTAGCATTAGAGTGTGCTCAAAATGGCAAAAGTGATTAATGAGGTAGGACACACAAGATAGGAGAGGCTGCAATAGTTTGCTTTTAACTAAGCCTACTGGGAAGAGCACGATCCTGCCCCCTCTTCCTTGCTGCTGAGTTTGCTTCCTTGCAAACTAATTTTGCAATTTGAACTCAATATGCAACAACTGAAGTAAACTGAGGGCAAAGGGGAAAGTGGGATGAGAAGCCACAAAATTCAACATTTTAAAAGCAGGTTAAAAAGTGAGACAACAAGGGATTAATTGGGACTGTTCCCATCAAATCAGATGAGGTGGAAGGTATATACTGATCAGTTTCAGACTACTTCTAAACCATACCTTGTAGGATTGTTTTACATTACCCTCAAGAAACTGATTTGGATACTTTAGCATTCCATATAAATGCTAATTAATAATCATATAATTACTTTTCATTGTTCACAATTCTACATCTGCACTTGGAAGGCAACAAATATTCCTGAATTAAGTCCACAAAGACCTAATGCCACCTGATGACTAAAAGGGTAGGAATAATTCCAGATCACTCACATTCTTCCATGGAAAACCTGTATTGTAAATATATGAGTAATAAACCAAACTGAACATTATGGGCAGAAATTCCATAAAAGGCATAAAGAAAACAATTATCTTTGCATTCTTCATAAAAGAAGAAACTATGGGCTTCTGCAGATGAGCCCTTTGTGGCATGTTGGAGGCAAGGAAGGGGAGAGGCAGCCAGACGCTGGGTGCCCCATCCCCTTCCTAAGGACGTCATTGAAGCGATCGCCCATCCACATGACGGGCACTCCGATTACGTCCTTCCGGCTCAGCAGCCGCACACACTGAGCCGGAAGAGACTCCAAAGAGGTGTGCCATGTCTTTTGCGGCGCCCCTTTCACGGCTTGTGGAAGGAGTGCTATTTTAGCTCTCCTTTTGCAGGTGGAGAAAGGGAGGATCAGGACCGAGGTGTCCAGCGGCCTCGATCTGCAGCCCCCCTATATCTGTTGGAATGGCCACAGGCCAGTCTTCCTTTATAGAACATTTGGCCCAAGCCAGACCACCCCTCCCAGGCTCCACCAATTTGCTGAAGATTAAGATTCTCAAATTTATAGTTCTCTTGCCTTGCACCTACTACTCCATCATATCCATGCTGTCTTCTGCTTTATGCATTCCATAAACAGATGAGCATAAACCTGAGACTCCTAGTGAAAAAGTAGTGCTTTCTTAAGGGAATAAGACAAAGGGGTTATATTTCTGGGGGTCTGGTTCAAAGGATTACAGGGTCAGACTCTATTTCAGGTCCTGGGTTTGTATTTGGTGCTTCCATAGCTTGTCCAGCAAGTACTCTTGGGCAAGCTAACTCCTACTCTTCTGTGTCAGATGATGCTGTTCAGAGAGGGTATCCTAAATATGGACTGTCCTGAAGAATCTGTTCTAGTTTAGAGCCATATGGGTTCTACTTTAAACTCAGATTGGACAATGCATAGTGCAGGGGTGGACAATTGTGAAAGGAGTGGGGCCACCCCTCTACACGCACACCTGTTGTTCTCATTGCAACAAGAAGTAATGCCATATCACTTAATTTTCTGTCATTATTTCACTCTCTTTCTGTGTGTAATGGAGGGGGTGTCAGGAAATTGTGAGGAGGATACCACTGAATTTCATGGTATCTATAGAGAAGATGTTGAGTGAGGATGGGGGGGCTGCAGGGAAGAAAGAATATGTCTTCGTAGTCCTGGTGGAGTGTCTTGGGATGCTATGGTTCACTAAAGCTACAATGTCACTTCCTCCTTCTTTTCAGTGTAGGTTTATATTGTTTATCAGCTGCACTGCCAGATTCCTGAATTTCACAGTTTCTTCTCTGGGTTGTCATATTTGTGTGCAGTTCCCTGCTGTTTTCTGCTTGCATATTCATAGTCTAATGCGCCTTCTGCCTCACTAGTGAGCATCTATTATGATTGTGTTCCTTTCGGAAGCAGTTGTTCAGATTAAATGAAAGACCAATATTGGCCCAAGAGACGTGTTTGTCCTGTGGGGATCTGAGAGACAGTGTCCTTGCAGAACAGTTTTCCTGAACATCAGACGTCTGGCAATAAGGATGAATCTTCATTGCTTTGACTGGGGTGTTGATATGAAAAAACCAAATAGCATTTTAATAATGATGTAATGGTTGATTCCCTTTTTAGTTTGATGAGATCAAGCTACAAAATTAACTTCTTTCTTTGTAAGAAAATATAAACAAAGACAGAGAGAACACTGTCAGAGTATACAAAGATCACCAGGAATACCATTTGCCTAAACGTTGCTTCTATGACAGCTTTTGTTAGTACTAACCTATGTCAGTAACCTTTCTAAAATTAAAGAATGAACAAAGAAAGTCATATAATTAAATTTGGTGCAACTAAACCTAAGAATTATGTTCAATATTGTTCAGAAAACAAATTTTGCAGTATATGTATAAATTATAATCCTGCATATTTCAGTGCATGAATAGTATGCAAAATGCAGGTGCAAAACTTACTAACAAGGTTGAAAATATAAACAGTACTTTTTTCTTTACTGTTGTTGAAACATGGACAATGACATGACAGTGGTCTGTATATCCAGTTATGTGAGAACTAGCAAAACATTTTTGTATCCCTTGCTGCTATAGTCATGCAAGAATCTTAAAGCCATTTGTGAGAAGTCAACAAGGAAGCTAGATCAACGTCACCTCTTTCTAGGTTCTGTAGTGGTTTTGACATAGAAGGTATTCATGAGTTTTATTCCTTTTAATGGATATTTGTGGTTCATACATTACATGAACAGCCATATGACCCCACACCAATGAGTTAATACAGAACTTTCAAAGTTCTTTGAAACTTAGTTTCAAAGATAACCAATGAAAACCTTAGGGGGGATGCAAATGGCACAAAGCTCCATCTTGGAGGCAGGGAAGGGGAGGGGCAGCCACATGCCAAGTGCCCCAACCCCTTCCCGAGGATGTTATCAGAGCGCATGCCGTTGCACATGGCGAGCACTCTGATGATGTCCTCCCACGCAGCATCTGGACACGCTGCGCCGGAAGAGATGTGGAAGAGATGCACAGCATCTCTTTGGGTGCTCCTTTTGCCCGCTTTGGAAGGAGTGGCATTTTAGCACTTCTTCCAGGTCTGGCAGAAGGGTGGATTGGGGCCGCTGCATGTGTTAGCAACGGTCCCAATCCTCCGCTTCTCAGGGCGGCCCACAGCCACCCGTCTGCAGAGGGCCTCAGAGTGAAATGCAGACACTGAAACTGTACAAAGTGTGGGTTTGGGAACTAAATTTTAAGTCTCAGTGGTCTCATAATGCCTGGAGGAGGATGACATGATCTTTTGCATAGTAGTTTTACTTATCTACTTACAATAAAAACTTGTCCAAGATTTTTGCAAGGTCAAACACTATGATTTTGCAAATTGTCTTTCTTTCCAAACAGAAACAACAGTTTAAATCTGTTAATGTATAAATCTTATTCCTTTATTTCCAAATATGGTATTTACTTCAAATAGGTACACAGGGAACTATCTACCCAGTTGCCTAGGTTGATGTTGATTTTGCTTAAGATATGAATGCAGCTGAGTATTAATGGCAGCTCTCAATTTATTTCATACCAAGTTCCTTGAAAAAAAGTTTCCCCCCAAAAGCAATTTTCTGAAATAAAAAAAACCAAAGTTTGGTGATTGGTAGCAAATTTGTATAAAAATGTTAATGATGTTATGTTGGAGAGGGGAAAAGCTAACTACCAGTGCAGTGTGGGGACAAACCAACCCAGATAAAGCCAAAAAAATATTGTAGCAGTGGAAAAATAAAAACCACAAATGCAAAATACCAGCTGTGGGTTTTTGTGGGCTTTTGGGCTGTGAGGACATGTTCTAGAATAATTTCTTCCTGATGTTTCATCTGCGTCTGTAGCTGGCATATTCAGAGAATAGAGGTATGAAAGTTAGTGGGATATATATATAGTGAGTGACCCTTCATTGAGAGGATGCAATTTCCATGTTAATCTGTGTGTTGTTCTATTGTTGAATGGCAAGGCCTCAGGGTGGGAGGATATGCAACAAGGATTAGTGTCTATTTAATTAGCGATCCATTTTCTGCTGAGAAAGCCCCTGTCCCTGGGTGAAGTTCATTTGCATGTGCTGAGTCTTAATTTTGGTGTTATTCAGGACTGGTAGCCATACTTTGTTTAATTTCAGGGTTTCTTCTTTCCTGTTGAAGTTGACCAGGTGTTTGTGGATTTCAATGGCTTCCCTGAGCATTCTGATCTGATAGTTTTTGGCATGATCCAGAATTTCAGTGTTTTCAAATAGCATTTTATGCCCAAGTTGGTTTATAACATGTTCTGCTACTGCTGATTTCTCTGGCTCGCCCAGTCTGCAGTTTCTCTCTTGTTCCTTGATTTGTGTTTGAACACAAGAGCCCAGTTTAGGTACTTCAGTTCATCTTCCAGGTTGTGGGGTTCATAGATCCTTTTTGTGTGGCCTACCAGTGTTTTTATTGTGCTTCTTTTTTTTGTCCTGGGTGATGATTGGAGTTCTTGTTTAAGTATCTGTCCATGTGTGTAGGCTTTCTGTATACCGTGTGGCCCAATTGTTGGTTCAGTTTGCGGATGACCAGGACATCCAAGAATCCTTCCTTTTCTTTTTCCATCATGAATTGGATGTTTGGGTGGATGTTGTTCAGATGGTTCAAAAAACAAACAAAAAAAAACAAAAACAGTCAAATCTTCTCTGTGGCTCCAAATGGTGAAAGTATTGTCCACATGTCAGAACAATGTTGTGGGCTTTTTGGTGCTGTTTCCAGGGCTTGCTTTTCAAAGTGTTCCATGTAAAAGTTTGCTATCATGGGGCTCAGATGGCTTCTCATGGCTGCCCCATCCCTCTGCTCATAGAATTCATTGTCCCACTGGAAGTAGCTTGTGGTGATGCAATAATCAAACAGGGTTGTGATGTCTTCTGGAAAAAAATTGTTGGATGAATGCCATAGTGTCCATTATGGGGACTTTGGTGAACAGGGACACCACATCAAAGCTGATTAGTCTGTCTCCACGTTTGAGTTTGAGGTTGTTGATTTTTTTCTATGAAGTGAGCTGAGTCCTTGATGTAGTGCCCTATATGGGCTTGTAATTGTGTAGCCAGAAACTTGACCAAGTCATATGTGGGGAATCCAATGGCGCTCACTATGGCTCCGGGTGGAATAGAATCCTTGTGGATCTTGGGAAGTCCATACAGTCTTGGTGGGAGAGCTCCAGATTTGCATAGACTCTGGCATATGGTTGGCTGAATTGACAATTCTTGATCAAGGTATTTATTTTCTTGGTGATTTTGTTGACTGGGTCTTGCTTGAGTTTTTTGTATATTGCAGGATCCATGGGTTCCTTTCCTTTTTGTTTGTGTTGTTCTGTTTTCATGATTACCATGGTATTGCCTTTGTCTGCTGGGAGAATGATGATTTCTGTGTCTGAATTGAGATCCTTGATGGCTTTTTTTTCTTTTTTGATTATGTTGCTGGCTGGTAGTTTTGCCTTATGCAGAATCCTTGTTGTTTCTCCTCTTATCTCTTCCACTTCCTCTTCCAGGAGATTTTGGAGGACGGATTGAACATGGGCAATGATGTCTTCAACTGGGATTCTGTTGTTGGTAACTGCAAAATTACCACCTTTAGACAGGATGGATGTTTCTTCTTTTGAGAGTTGCCAATCTGCCTGATTGATAATGGTCTGTTGTGTCCAGCAGGGGTTTTGGTTGGCATTTGTGGCATTTGTTGAATTTTTGTTTCTGCTTTTCAGTGTGGACCACCATATTTTTTTCCATTTTTCTATAGGTGAGGTTGTCAATTTTGTCCCAGTCTTGGGTGTTCATCTTTTGACTGATGCTGAAGTGAAGTGATAGCAGCTCAATGTCTGTGTTAGCCAATTATTTGTAGGTGGTGTGTATTTTCTCCCATAACAGTGCTTGTTCCATTCTGTTGTAGATACAGTTGGCCTGTGGGAAAATGTGGTATGGTTTCTGTGTCTCTGCAGTATAGCAGAAAGGTTAATGAACAGAGTAGATGTGCTCTTCTGGTCCAGAGTTTTTCCAGTATTCAGGTGTCTTGGAACAGTTTCTCCCTATGGAGATGTTCAGTGAAGTTGAAGGCTTTCACAGCCAGCATCCATGGGTTTTTGAGGGCTTTTTAGGCTGTGAGGCTGTGTTCTAGAAGAATTTCTTCCTGATGTTTCACCTGCATCTGTGGCTGGCATCTTCAGATAATGCTGGCATGGAAGTGAGTGGGGTATATATATACTGTGTGAGAGGATGTGATTTGCCTGTTAATCTGTGTATTGTTCTGTGTATTGATTGGCAAGACCTCAGGGTGGGAGGATATAGAATCATAGAGTTGGAAGATACCACAAGGGCCATCCAACCCAACCCCCTGCAAGAAGGGAGTGAGAAGGGAGCATATGCAAAAATACCAGGTGTTGGTATTTGCAATACTCTGAAACATTTTTCACACACAAAATAAGGCTCATAGATGTAATGGTTCATCTAAAGTTCTGGAGGCTTTATCTTGAGTTATGATGTACACAATACAGCATATACACACACTTTGACTTCTCTCCATCAACTCCCAACCAACCTCTATTCCCTGTTACTCCAACCACAATTCCAACTATAACTCCACACTAACTCACACACAACCTGTTTCTTAGCCCACTTATATAGGAATCATTATTCTGCATCACATAGCATTATATACAAGGTTGCTGCAACTTTGCCTTATGCCATGCGTCCATGACTCGGCTGTCTGTGTCTGCCATATAGAATACATGCCACTCTGTGTCACCTGTCACTCAAAATATTTTTCTTTTGTTTAAGGCACAATTAAACAGCATTCAGTGCAATCATATTGGCCACATGACCATCAAAGTAGTTCTCAGACAACACTGGCTCTTTAGCTCAGTAACGGCAATGAGCACTGCCCTCTACAGAATGACTACACATTCATGTCAAGAGACTACCTTTACCGTTTACCTTTTTAAGGCACAATTATTCCAACATGTTAATCTATGTTAATACACACACATACACATACACACACACTGACCAGAATACTCTGGGCTGCCCCCAGAACTGTTCTGGATTCCTGCTGTTATCTTCACACTGCATAGTGATTCTGGTCAGTTGTCTACACATGCATCCTACTGCATTGCCCACCACCACTGCCAGCATGAGTCACTCCTGAGGACAGAAATAAGGCACCCAGTGTTGATCACATGGTGGGCACCTTGTTGTGACCTCAGAGAGAATGACTTGTGCCATTTGTGGTGGTGCCAGGCAACAGAGTGGACTATGTGTATAAACAGCCACCTGGCATTGCTATGGAGTGATCTAGGGTGCAAAATTTGGAGCAAAAGGTTTTTAAAATCCAATATAGGCAGGGATAGGTCAGATTTGGTGCAGAACTGGCCTTCCCTTGTGAAGACAGTTTGCATTCAAATTAGGGATTTGGTCCTGCATCATATAGCCAAGTCATGGTGAGGGTGAGGGGAAGCCAGTCTAATTGGCCTGCATTTAATTGACATGTCCTAAGTAAAAATATCAAATCTGATAGAAATTGATTAATAAATTAGAGCAGAAATGTGAAGTGTATTTTCAAGTGATACATCAAGTAGTTGGTAGATTGGGTTTCAGACTTTACTGGGGTCATTTTGGTCTCATTAGATAACACACCACGTTTGATGATTCTGTGAGCATCCATGTACAATATAATAGACAGACCAAAAGACAGACACTTTAAATTATAATAGAGATTAAACTTCCACATCTGGATCAGAGATCCAATTTATATTAAAAGGGAAGATGGCTTATATCAGCACCAGTTTTTACTAAGAAATGTAGCCCTCAATTTTATATATAATTTGTAATTGGTTAACATCAAAGAATTACCATGTAAGGCTTTCAGTTGTTGGAATCTTGTAACCTATTATGGATAAGATTTGCAGAGTTCAAAGATCTGTTAGGAACATTATGGTAAACTTGGATCATAATGTCATTTATGGAGGGCTTTTCCTAAATCCAAAGATAACAAGATATTCTGCACCTTCAAAACTGACTGCATTTCAGTATAATTTGTTTTTCCTACAGACAGTAACATTATTCTACAGATCAAAAGGCAAGTTATTCTGCTTCTTTAAATATCTACCAAATTTTTGATTGCATTGCATTTCTTTGTTTCTTTATGTAAAAGACTTTTGCCTTTCCTTTCCTTACCTATAATACAAATGAATGATAACAATCCATAACAAAAGTGAAATAAAAAGATTAAAATTGAGATGAAACTACAGTAACTCAAAACACAAGTCAAAAACACAAATGGACAAACAGCAATTTCATAAAAGGATGTTTTCCAAAGCAGGGACATCACAATGCAAAAAGCCTAATCTCCATCAGACCATCTAACTATACCTATTTAAAGAAGAACTAGGAATCCTTACCACCACCATTTGTAGGGGGGTTGATAAAGTACATTGGTCAAATCTTTGCTCTTTTCAATGAAAAAGGTTTACCCAGTGTGCAGCTACTGTGAAAAAGGCAAATTCTATCTTGGAGATCATAAGAAAGGGAACTGAAAATAAAACTGTTAATGTCATAGTGCCTATATACATGTGACCACAATTGGAATAGTGTGTGACTAATTCTGATCATTGCTTCAGAAAAGATATCACACAGCTGGAAAAGGTTCAGAAAAGGACAACCAAGAAGAGGTCTAGGAATGACACAACCACTCTGTGAGGAAGTGTTGAAACATTTCAGATTTCAGAGGGAAAGTGAGTATGAGAGACATGATGGAGCTATATAAGATGTTGCATGGATGTGAAGAAAGTGGATAGGGAAATGGTTTCCCTCCTCATCCCTAGCACTAGAATGCAGGATCAAATAAAGCTGAAACAAGGGAGGACAGATTTTTTAAAAAATAATTTATAATATATTTTTTCTTCAATACAATGGTTAAGTTACTTGTTTCATTAGAATAAGAGGTAATGATAGCTACCAACTGAAATTACTTTAAAGGAGATAAGTCAAATTTGTAAACAATAAGACTATTGGCAGCTACTGGTCAAGACAACTATATATTAGCTGCAGTATCAGAAACTTTGCAATGGGGAACATGAGCAAGAAAGTACTACTTCACTTCCACTGTTAGGATGGCCAAACAAATTTAATGACCTTCAGACTTTTTGAAATAATATGGAGCAAATTTGGGGTAAAACTGAAGGGGATAAAAAAACATCAGATACAAACAACCACCACCCAGTGATAAATCATTTAAATTGTTTTCCAAAAGCCTTCTCAGGTATGTGGCTTTAATACATATTAAACTGTTTTCACTCTCTTAATATGTCCTTTTTAATCTGTTAAATTGTTTAAATGTTTTTGGTCTTTTGAAATACTTTTAATTATTCACAATGCTTTAAATTTATTAGAGAGGTTTTATTGTACGCTGCTCTGAGATCACTGAATAGAGGGCGGGATATACTGTATATACTTGTGCATAAGTTGACTTCCTGTATAGGTTGAGGGTAGGCTTTGGGGATTTGATATTCCTGCAATTTGTGTATTTTTGCTATAACCAGTGGATAAACTGAGGGTAAAATTTAGGGATGTGTAACAATTTTTTTCCTTTTCCTTAAAAAGAATGCTTAGAGGGAATATACTTAAGAAGAGCTGAAGAGGAGATGACCTGTTTATCTGAGGAGTTACAATTGGCATGTGTGTGTAAATGGCATTGCTGATTTTAAAATGTCCACATCTGTACAAATAAAGATAGGGAAAGGAATGTACATGAGGAAAAATAATGAAAATGAAACCTGGAGGAGAAAGGGAGGGGAAGAAGACCAACAATAGCAACCTGCTCTGTAATGGATTAGGTGCCAACAGAAAGGACAAGAGGAAGAGGCAAGAAACCCCTCTTGGGAAGCAGCCTTTCCAGCCTCATTACCCCTCCCTTGCCCTAACCAGAGAAAGAAAGGCAGCCATCCTTTTTCAACCCAAGCAGTGTTCAGCAGCAACATGGAGGACCCCCAAGACAACTGTGGTGGCCATTTTAAAAGGGGGCATATTGTATAAGCCTCTCCAAAGAGAGACTATGGTGGCAATTTTTAATAGGAGTATTGTGTATAAATCTCTCTGCAGATACTTCCATACTTCAAAAGACCTATATAGTATGCCCTTATTATAAATGGACACCATGATATCTCTGCAAAGAGACTTATACAATATGTCCTTGTTAAAAATGCTCACAATCTCTTTTCAGGCTCTGCTGTTGCTGCTGAATGATGCTTTGTCTCAAAAAATAGGTAGGGAAGGAGGGAGAGCTGCTTTTTTTCTTTGGTTTGGCAAGGAAAGAGTAATGGGGCAGAAGTGCTGCTTCCAGGCCCAGCCATGCCAAGAGGGGCTCCTCCCCTCTGCCTCTTGTCACTGTCTTTGTGTGGAGTTTTTTCTTTTTTTCTTTTCTTTCTGGCATTGACCCATGTATAGTTTGACCCAGGTTTTTTTGGGTTGATTTTTTTTGTTAAAACTTTTTCAACTTACTATATAGTAAATATTTTCATAAATAAGTAATATAAATAAACGTCAGCAGATTTGTCCAAAAGAAGAGAGACAGGAGAAAAAATGCTGTTTGACTGACATGTGATCTTATTGTGTATTTGAGAAGGAACATACAATAGGTCTGTAGTAAAGCATGTGCTTTTGTAGTCAGAAGGAACAGCTTCAGTCTTCTCCTAAAGGTATCTCCAGTTTGAAGGATCCAGTCAGCAATTGAAAGGAAAGACTTCTGCTCAAGATCCTGGAGATCTGCTGCCCACCAGAGTAAGTAATATAAGGCAGCATAATGTGTTATGTAAGGAAACAAGGCATTTCCATGATTCCACAAATAACACTAAATAGGCTAAGGTGCCTCCTTCAAAAGAGGAATACTAATTGCTCATAGTAATTATTGGTTGCTGAGACTTTAAAAAAAATCTCTGCAACTAATGGCAAATCCAGAGCACAGCAAAACTTCCAGTAATGCTAATTTTACATTTCACTGTATGCACAGTTCATTCTTTGTCCTGTAATGACATTGTGTTTTGTATGTCAATGAATGCTGAGCAGACATCTTACTTTATAAGAAGACAAACATTAAACTGATGGATGAAGGCAAATGCTTATGAAAAATACTCAGAAAATGAAGATAATTGCCGAGCAAAACTTTTTCTTCTCAGGCCTTATGGAGAAAATGGAGGAATACTGAATGGGTGTTTTGTTTATGAAGATGTATAAAAAATGCTAATGAATACCCAGTGAACATCTTCACCCAGTGAAGATATACAGGGAACGCTGACAAATTTGAAATGGATTTTTTGCTAACAGTGAGATAAGGAGCATTTTAATAGCTACAGAGTAGATGTTGTGCCCTGTTTTTTATAATGAAAGGAGAAGAAGCCAATTATTCACTGCAAACAACAAAAACAAACAAACATGCAAAGACCATTGGGCAAGCATATTTGCAATTATGAAAAATATGGACAACAGAGGTTGGTATGAGCTTCATGGAAAAGGCTTTGTGTCAGGCTACTTTAATTTACTGGCCAAAAGAATTGGATGAACTGTTTTGTTATTAGTTGTATATGGGTCTGATGTAGTATTGTTTTCTGCAATGACTAAACACTGCAGCTATTTGTATTTTTCTTTTTTGTAAAAGTAACACACAGGCTGAGGTCCTATTCAGTGTTAATGGAACAAAAAGCCCCAATAGCTTACTTGGGGCCTCAGCAGACGACTAATAGAGTCGTCTTGGAGGCCAGGAAGAGGAGGAGCAGCTGCACGCGCAGCGCTCCTTCCTCTTCCTGAGGTTGCCCTCGGAGCTGCTGGCCCTCCGCACGGCCGGCGCTCCCAGGGCAACCTCCCGCCGCAGCGTCCACACACGCTGCGGTGGATAAGTCAGGAAAAGTGCGCCCTACGCGTTTAGGGCGCACTTTCCCTGACTTATGAATGGAGCGCTATTTTTGCGCTCCTTTCAGGGACGCTGCAGGAGCGCCGCGGTGGGGAGGCTGCGATCCCACGGCGCTCCGTCCGGCGGCGTCCTGGAAGCACTCATGTGCTTCCCCCCTTGCTTAGGATCATCTGCTGCAGCCATTGTGCAAGTAGTAATTTCTGTTCCCAAAACATGTCCTTCCATTTGCACAATGACATCCTAGATATCTTATTGTGTGACAACCAAGAATGTCTAACTTGTCATGCTGTGGTCCACTCTATGAATATTTTGATATTACAGCACCCTGGCCAAACAATTCAGTGGGAACTTGAAAGATGATGATGATCACCTGCAGCGGCTTCGTTCTGGGCCCAAGGCTACTTAAGGAGGCCCAGGAACACCAGCTCCAGAACGCAGCACTAGCAGCAGGAGCAGCAGGAGAGCGGAGGCTGGGAAGGTGGGCGCTGCCTTCTCTGCACGCCCAGGACTGCCATTTCCTCCCAGCTTAGCAACACCTGTAGCAGCTTCGTTCTGGGCCCAAGGCTACTTAAGGAGGCCCAGGAACACCAGCAAGGCTACTTAAGGAGGCCCAGGAACACCAGCAAGGCTACTTAAGGAGGCCCAGGAACACCAGTGCCAGAACGCAGCACTAGCAGCAGGAGAGCGGAGGCTGAGAAGGTGGGTACTGCCTTCTCTGCACTCCCAGGACTGTCATCTCCTCCCAGCTTAGCAGCACCTGCAGCAGCTTCGTTCTGGGCCCAAGGCTACTTAAGGCTACTGCAGCGGCAGTGGAGAAGCGGAGGCCAATGCCAGCCAGGACTGTTCACCCTACTGCCTCCTGTGACCATCTCCCCCCGCTCCACAGTATCTGTGGCGGCCCTTGCTCCTGGACCAAGGGAGGACTACTTAAGTAGCCCCCAGGAACACCAGCCAGAATTGAGGCACAAGCGAGGGGGAACCAGAGGCGGACTGGACGGGGCCAACATTTTATCATTAGCCCTTGGCAGTGGAGAGGCGGAGGATTACTCAGCCAAGACTGTGTGCCCTGTCTGTTAGTTTAAGACCTGATGAGGGGCTAGGTTGTATAACATCTATTTAACTAGCCACAGGGCTTTACCATCTGTTATATGTCATCATAACAATTAGGTTATGGGGCTAGAATATTCTATGCCCCAGTCACCTCAGTTTTGCAATGGCCTTGAGTTCTATTGCCCTCCCTGAGACCGGGAAAGTATTGGAGTTGTGCAGGGGAATGGGAGGTATGGTTGCAACAGAGGGAACATATGTTACAAAAGAAGACAGGATCGCTGTTTGAAAGCTATCCCACCTTCAGTTCCCTCTGTTTCCCAGAATGGTTTGGAGAGCAGACCAACCATTCCACAAAACCTCACTCTGCTCCTCTGCAATGCCAGGTCGGTCAAGAATAAAACACATATCATCCATGATCTCCTCATGGATGAGGATGCCAACCTGGCTTGCTTCACAGAGACCTGGCTGGGAGAGGACAGTGCTGTCACATGGGTGCAGGCCCTCTCCGCCTAGTACTCTGTCAGTGAGCAGGTGAGGGGAAGTGGCTGGGGGGGGCGGAGTGGCTCTAGTTCATAAGAACAGCCTGACCTTGACCAGGATACCTGTCCAGAACACAGTCCACTTCAAGTGTATGTACCTAAGCCTGAGGACCAGGGATAGTTTGGGGATTTTGCTAGTCTACTGGCCACCCTGTTCTCTAGCAGACTCCCTGACCAAGCTGACACAGCTGGTCTCTGAGCTGCTGTTGGAGACTCCCAGACTTTTAGTTTTGGGGGACTTCAACATCCCGCTCGAGACCAGCTTAACAGGCGCAGCTCGGGAGTTCATGAAGACCATGACAAACATGGGCCTATCCCAATTGGTCCTTGGGCCCACAGATTGTACAGGTCATACACTTGATGCAGTCTTCAGTACAGAACAGGAATATCCGTGGGCAGAGGTTGTAAGTACCTCCGCATTGTCATGGACAGATCATTTCCTGGTCAAGATGGAATTTAGAGCCAATATCCGCCCCACCGGGGATGGTGGAACCATTAGAATGGTCCGCCCTCAAAGGCTAATGGATCCAATAGGATTCCAGAAAGCCTTAGAGGGTTCAATGGTTGGGAATGCCGGTGACCCTGTTGATTTTTTGGTCAACACATGGAACACTGATCTTACCAGGGCTATCAACAAGATCACTCCCAAGCGTCTGTGGCAATCCGCTTCAAATCGTAAGCCATGGTATACACCAGAGCTTAGGAGGATGAAGCAGTTTAGTCAATAACTAGAGCGCAAGTGGCGGAAGACTCGACTCTTATCTGACAGAACTCGCCATAGGAACTTTCTTCGTTCCTATTGGGAGGCAATACTTGCAGCGAAGAGAGCCTTCTCCTCTGTACGTATTGCGTCTGCAGAGTCCCATCCAGCAGAGCTGTTTAGGGTGGTGAGGGAAATGACACAGGTGTCCCCTGAGCCAAATCCCTTACTTAACCCGACAACAGCCTGCTGTGATGTGTTTAACAACTTATTTGCAGATAAAATCTCTCACTTAAGAGCTGACTTAGATGCCACTATTGTAGCAGAATCTATAAGCGAGGTGTCCAGCGACCCCGTCGATGAAGTTATCCTGGATCAGCTGCAATCTGTGAGTACTGAGGACGTGGACAAGCTGCTTGGTAAGGGGAGGAAAACGACCTGCCCTCTCGACCCTTGCCCATCATGGCTGGCTATCCGAGGGGGGATGCATTGAGGAGATTCCTCATGGATATTATCAATGCATCCTTCAGGGAAGGACATGTTCCATCTTGTTTAAAGGAAGTGGCTGTTAGGCCACTTCTGAAAAAACCTTCCCTGGAAGTAAGGGATCTCGAGACTGTTGTGCACGCGCTGGTAACCTCATGCCTTGACTTCTGTAATGTGCTCTACATGGGGCTACCCTTGTGCTTGGTTCAGAAATTACAGCTGGTACAAAATATGGCAGCCAGGCTTGTCTCAGGAACATCTAGGAGGGACCACATTAGTCCGGTTTTGAGTTCCCTCCACTGGCTGCCTATCAGCTTCCAGGCCCAGTACAAGGTGTTGGTTATCACCTTTAAAGCCCTAAATGGCTTGGGTCCAAGCTATTTCAGGGACCGCCTCCTCCCATACAATCCTCCCTGAGCTATCCGCTCCTCTGGGAGGAATTTGCTGCAGCCTCAAATATCGAGGCTTGCGGCTACCTCCCAGAGGGCTTTTTCAGTTGTTGCCCCTAAACTCTGGAATGGCCTGCCGGATGAGATCCATCAGTTAACATCATTAGACAGCTTTACAAAGGCTATCCCGGCCTCGGGTACTCCCACCCCCAATGATCTTCATGTGGCCCCATCTACTGATGGATGAAGAACATTGCCTTCTGCCAATCTTGTGCTTTGTAATGTTTTAAAAAAATTAATTGTTTGAATTTGTAGTTATAATCTTTATTTGATTTAATACTGTTTTAAGGGGGGGAGGGATTGTGTTTTGGGATATATTGTATGGTTTTATTGATGTAAGCCGCCCTGATTGGGTCCCCAAAGGGTGGGATATAAATAAATTTGATGATGATGATGATGATGATGATTTCTACTAAGGCATAGGTTTACATGTACAACACGTTCTTTCACCAATGCATCTAATTAAATTGGCTACACTCCGGAATACGTTTATGCTAAATAAATGAATGAATATTTGTTAATTTCGGTCAAAAACCAGAAAAGCAGAGTAAATAAAAGGAAATAAAATAAGTAAGGAAAATGTACAGTGAAACAGTAATGTATAAAATATAATATGAATTATGAAATATTTGCAGTACACAGTATAAAACAGTAATGCTTTAAATACTAAGCATTGTGTGCTGATACCCAATTGCTACTACATAGAAACTAGCTACTTTGGCTGTGACTACTTTGGCTGTGATCTAAATAAAACCTTTAGGTCTTTTAAGTCATTTCAGGTGTCATTCCCTTTCCCCCTGCCTTTTGTGGGGTGATAAAAGCATTTAAAGACACATTGCAGCATTTCAGGCATATTTTTACAGGGAATTTTTCACTTGTGAAAATTAAAAATGATTGTTGCCACAAAATGTTCAAGGGACACTATTCATTAATACTCTGGTCTTAAAAGTATGTGCTAGGATCCTTGTGTAGTGATTTGTGGTTGTGGTGCTGATAATGGGTTGGCACCACTTTTTTCTAATACACTCTTCATTGAACAATTACACAGCAGGAACATGATCCTCCCTGAACTGGGAATTACTGTGCATATTGAATTTGGCCAGCACACTTCGGTAAGATCATTTCATTTTTGATAAACAACTTAATCTTAAAATTATTCCTAAATGAATTGCAATACAATAAGTTTTCCAGTGATGGATAAATAAATAAATAAATAAATAAGACAGAACTTACAAGTTAAAAACGTGAATGGGTGAGAAAAAGCGAAATAAATTGAATCATGCATTCCTTGAACTGAGTCATGACCAAATTCTTTTAAACAAATGTGTGCATACAGTTTTAAAAATAGCATGGAAAAGACCAAGACATTTATGGATTTTGGTAAGTTCTTAAAAAAAAAAAAACCCTGCATGAAATCTCCATTTAGCACTCCACTACTTTTTATTAAGGTTATATCTTAACTCTTTTCAGTTGCTTTATAGGAACTTGACATACCCTGAATTTCAATAGACCAGTTGTGCTGCAGTAGAAGAGATGTAAAGAATAGTAAGATACAGCTGATCTCAGAGTTGCTGTTGGAGTTGCCCAGACTTCTAGTTTTGGGCGACTTCAACATTCCACTCAAGACCATTTTGTCAAGTCTAACAGGTGCGGCTTGGGAGTTCATGGAATCCATGACAAACATGGACCTATCCCAATTGGTCGTTGGGCCCACTCATTGTGCGGGTCATACCCTTGATGCAGTCTTTAGTACGGAACAGGAATATCCATGGGTGGAGATAATAAAAATCTTTGCATTGTCATGGATGGATCATTTCCTGATCAAGGCTGAACTAAGAGCCACTGTCTGCCCCACCGGTTTTAGAGTGGTCCACCCTCAAAGGCTAATGGAACCTATTAGATTCCTGAAAGCCTTAGAGGGTTTAACGGTTGGTAATGGCAGTGATTCTGTCAAAGCTTTGGTGAGTACCTGGAATACTGACCTCACCAAGGCTATCGACACAATCACTCCCAAGTGTCCTTTCCAACCCACTTTAAATCGTAAGCCATGGTACACAGAAGAGCTTAGGAAATTGAAGTGGGTTGGACAATGACTAGAGCACATCTGGTGGAAAACTCAACTCTTATCTGACAAGACTCATCATAGGAACTTTCTTCATTCCTATCGAGAGGCAATACGTGCAGCGCAGAAATCTTTCACCTCTGCACGTATTGTGTCTGCAGAGTCTCGTCCAGCAGAGCTGTTTAGGGTGGTAAGGGAACTGACGCAGGTTCCACCTGCGCAAAACTCATTACTTAACCCAACAACAGCCTGCTGTAACACGTTTAACAACTTCTTTGCAGATAAAATCTCTCAGATAAGAGCTGACTTGGATGCTAGTTTGATAACAGAATCAATAGATGAGGTATCCAGCAGCTCTGTTGATGTAATTTTACTGGACCATTTTCAATCTGTGAGTACCGAGGATGTGGACAAGCTCCTTGGTAGTGTGAGGAAGATGACTTGCCCTCTCAATCCTTGCCCTTCATGGCTGGCTGTCTGAGTGGGGGGGGGGGGTGCCTTGAGGTTGTTCCTTCCCTGGATCCCCTGGATATGAACAGCTATAGGCCAATGTCCATGTTATCTTTTCTGAGCAAGGTGATCGCGAGGGCAGTTGCTCTTCAACTCCAAGCTATCTTGGATGAAACTGATTATCTAGATCCATTTCAAATGGGCTTTAGGACAGGATTTGAAGTTGAGACTGCCATGGTTGCCTTGACCGATGACCTTTGTCTGAGCATCGACAGGGGTAGTGTGACCCTGTTGGTGCTTTTAGACCTCTCAGCAGCTTTTGATACGATAGATCATAGCATCCTCTTGGCTCACCTGAGAGGGTTGGAAATCGGAAGCATTGCGTTGTAGTGGTTCCACTCCTTCCTCTTGGGCAGATCCCAGAGGGTGCTGCTCAGGGACAGTTGCTCTGCTAAAAAAAGACCTCACTTGTGGCATCCCTCAAGGTGCCATTCTGTCCCCGATGCTGTTTAATATATATTTGAAGCCACTGAGTGAGATCATCCGGAGACATGGAGCTGGGTATTATCAGTATGCTGATGACACCCAGATCTATTTCTCTCTGTCAGGAGCACCTGTTATCAGCTTCGGCTGATACGCCAGCTGTACCCTTTCCTGGAAGTAAGGGACCTTGAGACTATGGTGCACACACTGGTAACCTCTTGTCTGGATTTCTGTAATGCAATCTACATGGGGCTACCCTTGTGCTTGGTTCAAAAACTTCAGTTGGTACAGAACATGGCAGCCAGAGTGGTTTTGGGGACATCTAGGAGAAACCACATAACACCGGTATTGAAGTCTCTTAATTGGCTGACTATTAGTTTCCAGGCCCATTATAAGGTGTTGGTTATGACCTTTAAAGCCCTAAATGGGTCCTATCTTTGGGACTGCCTCCCCCCCCATACAATCTTTCCTGCACACTCCGGTCCTCTGGGAGGAATTTGCTACAGCCAATGAAAACTAGGCTGTCTGCAACCTCCCAGAAGGCCTTCTCAGTAACCGCTCCCAGACTATGGAACAGCCTGCTGGACGAGATCCATCAGATTATGAGCTTAAGCAACTTTAAAAAGGCTGTGAAGACGGATCTCTTAGGCCTTTCCTGACTAGAATTCCCAGCCTCAGAAGTCTTATTTTTGCCTCTTCCATTTCTTGCGTCACTACTCTTGTTTGTGTATTGTTTGTTCCAGTTAATTATTTTATTTTGATATTTTATTCTATACTGTTTTAATGATATTCGGTTTAATACTTTTTAAGGGGTGGGCGGGTTTTGGGGTTTTAGAGTGTATTTTGAGATAAATGATTGTATTGAATTTTAGTTGTTGTAAGCCGCCCCGATTGCTTGACAGAGGGGTGGGGTAGAAATAAATTGTTGTTGTTGTTGTTGTTGTTTAAATAATAATAATAATTATTTAATTAAATTACTGTACAAGCCTGTACCTCTTGAGCTTTTTTTTTTTTTTTTTTACTAGAACTTCCCATCTCAGCCATTCTTTTTGTAGAATTCTGGAAACTTTAGTTGGAAGATAAGATATCCAAATTTTGTCCCTGAAAAGTGTTTTAAGATCTGCAATATGAGTACATAATCCATCTAGCATGACAAAGTGGTTGCAACTATTAGGCGAGACATCTGTTTTTTCAATAGTTGCTCATCTTAGCTGAATTGAATGAGGTAAAGGGAAATCACCAGGTCATTGAGATTACTAAAGATAAAGAAACTACAGTGCTAGAAGTTAAATAGTCATTATCCTTTTGAGTGGTGAACATGGAATTTCAAACATATCCAAGCATTTAAAGTCTTATTAGCAGAGGTTGCATCCCTTGTAAGAGAAACAGTACATAGCCCTCAAATCATATATATAGCCCTATGAAATTTATGGGGTCACCATAAGTCAACAGGCAACTTGAAGCACATACATACACAATCTGTATACATTCCAAACATTATGCAATTACAACAGAGACCAAGGACACCCAACATGAGTGATCAAGACCATACTAAAACCAGATCAACTGACATTACAACAAGCTGATATTGAAGTTGGCCCTTGGTCTCCACTGGGGTTTGCTTCCAGGACTTTCTGTGGATACCAAAATCCATGGATGCATAAGTCCCATATATACAATGGTGTAGTAAAATGGTGTCCCTTATATAAAATGGAAAAATCAAGGTTTGCTCTCTCTGTGTGTGTATTGGAATATTTTCAAGACATGGATGACAGAGTCCATGGATACAGAAGGCCGACTCTATGCTGAAGACCAAAGAAAAGTATTCACCATGCTCTGGAGCTGTAGTGCTGTTGGTAAATGTCTTATAACTGTGGGAAGCTATTCAACTGTAGCAGTTGCTTCTAGCATTGCAGTTTCTTTATCTTTACTAATCAGTATGTACAGTTTGAAAGGAGATTTAAGAAAAACAATCTAACTTGGCTGTCTAAAGTTATTGCAGGCTCTACTGTGAAGATGTAAAAGTAGCAGGAACAATGGTTATAATACTGTTTGATCACAACTCAGTTATAAAATATGGATTATATAACCAAACAGATCACAAGGATCTCTGATAAAAGAGTCATGCCTGTTGAAAGGCATACAGCTTGCGATGTGCACGGTGTATCCATATCCTTTGTCTTTGGAAGACAGAACTACGCAGAGCAGAGGATGAAAGTACAAAATGGAACAATACTTTGCATGAGGCAGCTAAAGAAATCTTACTCATTGCAGCACACTGACTATGTGCTCAATTCACTGTCTTTTTAACCTGAGTTCCTAATATAGTTGTTCAATTTTAATATGGAGGACGAGAAGGAGGGCAGGCCAGAAGACACAAAGAATGTCATTATGTTTCCCATGTTATCTACAATAAAGGGGAACCCCCTGGAAATATTTTTGTTTTTTGCCATGAAATGTGATAGATGGAGCTACTTTACACATTCATATACACATACTTTACAGAAGTAAAGAAGAGAAGATCTACTTTAGAAAAAGGAGGAAAGTAGAGAGCGGATAAAAAAGAAAAGGAAATGTGGCACATTTGTGGAGAGAAGGCAGAACTGCACCAGCTTTAGCAACAACCAATAGAAAGTGAGCTGGTGGCAGCCAATCAAATTGAAAGTTGGAGATGAAAAATAGTTGGTTAGTGACTGCTGGAATCAGATATGGTTGAGTTTGGAGCTGAAAGGGACAGTTACAGTGAGGGTTCCAGAGAGGGACAGTTATTGTGAGGTTTTTAGTAGAAACTGAGTGTTAAAGTCCAGAAGTGAGGGACTTAATACCTGTAAAGCACTCCAAGTGAGGGAGTAATAGTGAAGAGATTTCCTGAGGGATATAGATAGCCATAGTGGTAGGTTTATTAATTAGGTTCAATGAAAGTAATCCAGAAGAAGCACTGTGAAGGTCCTGGGTAACAGTAACTCTTATTCTCTGAGGAGAGTGGTGTATAGGAAACTGTCATTGTAACAAAGTGGAAACTAAGAAAGTAAAACTCTGAAGTGAAACTAGTAACACAAATACATGAAGTAACAAATGTCTTATTCACCTATAACTAAATATCTATTATTTGAAACATTTTCTAGACAAAGTTCTGCTATTGTTTTAGTAAAAGCTTGTCTGCAGCTTAATTGAAAATCCACGCTACTAACAGTCAAAATATTTTACAGCATAAATAGAGTACACCTCTGACATTATACAAGAATGAAATAATTTTCAATAGATTCGACTTAAGTGAGGTAAACAATAAGAAAGAACATCACAAATTTGGTGACAATAGTGGGATACCAAAACCCATGGGGCTGCCACAAGAGTAAAATAGTTGGGTGACTGAGGGTCTCTGTCACAATCTTTAACACTTCTAATGTAAAGTTTGGTACAGGCTTCAAAGAAAAAGTCCTCCCACACAGAAGCTGTCAGCAAGACACAAACTGCTGGACTACTGGGTTCTCACAAAGAGGCTTTTATTCTTGAGTACAGCTATATACATCAGACTGACAAAGTGCTATGCCAGGCTCCTATTTACAATGCAACCACACTGAGCATTCAGCTCACTCTCTTATATATAATATCTCCACCTGGGATTTGAGTCCAGCCCACTACTGGTATGTCACCCAGATTCCTGTTGCCTGATAGCCATGACTCTGAAGAAGTGAAGTTTGCTGACTTCATCTCCTGCCCTTCTGTCATCAGCTTCCTGTAACTCAGGAATCTTTAAATGATGAGTCATCATGTCTCCCAACTGAACTCAGGTTACCTTTTTACCTTTGCTGCAGTTTCATGCGATAGCCATATCTCTGACATTTTCTACCTAGAGTGCAATTTACTCTGCCAATTCCTTCAAAAATGTCACTAGATGTGCTTTCATGTGACTCCCACATTCCCACATGTGTTGTGTAGAATTACATGCTAAGACCCAACCTGTTAGCCAATCTTTCATGCCTTTCCACAGGTACTGCTTTTGTGAGTATGTCTGCAATGTTTTCTTCCGAATCAACATATTGCAGTTGCAAAACTCCATTCTGAACTAACTCACACACGTTTTGGTATCTCACTCCTATGTGTTTTGTTCTACACTTCATTTTCAGTTTCAGTCATGGAAATGCATGCCTGTGAATCCTCATGTATTACTGTTGGAGTGTTACATGCTTCTTTCAGATATGTCAACAATTGCCTGACCCACTGGACCTGATTGGCTATTTCCAACAACGCAGCAAACTCTGCCTCTGTGGTACTTAAACCAATACAATTTTGCTTTCTGGACCTCCATACAATCAGACTATCAGCAAACTTTATGGTTAAATCAGTCAATGATTTCCCATCATTTGTTTCTGATGCAAATGAGCTGTCCATGTAGCCTTTCAGCTCTGACAAGCCTCCATTTATCATCAGACATTTGTCCCTCGTACCTTTCAGATACTATACCACATGTTTTACAGCCATCCAGTCAACTAGCCTGGGTTTGGATGCTCAACAGCCCCACAGCATAGCTGATATCGGGTCTCGTGTTGTTAGCTATGAATAACAGACTTCCAATCACAGAATGATACAGATCTGTACACTCAAACATCTATTCTGACTCAATGCTTGCATATTCAGGTGTCATAGGACTTTTGACAACCTTTGTACCACACAATCCAATGTTTTCCACAAGTTTATCAATTTTCTTTCTCTGACACAACCTGAACCTCTCATCATGGGTTTTGTCTACTGCAATTCCCAAGTAGCTCTTCAGGGAGTCCTACATTCTTCTGCTTGAACTTTCTAGCCAATTCCTCTTGCAATATCTTGGTTTCATCATAGTTTCTAGCTGCAACACACAGATCATCCACATAGATGACCAGGATGATGCTGCCCTTTGTGTACACACACGCATCAGCCACACTTCGCTGATGTCCAAGTCTTACCAACTCACCATGTATGCACTTATTCCAGCACCTTGCACTCTTATTTAAGCCATACGAAGCTTTCTTCAGTTTGTATACCTTAGTGCTGCCAGCACAGTTGTATCCAGGGGTTTGTTCCATGTAAATAGTCTCCTCCAGATTAGCATTCAGATATGCTGTTTCAAAATCAAAATGGTTTACAACCAAACCTCTTTTTGCAGCTATAGCAAAAACCATTCTCAAATTCTCTGGCTTATCAGTAAGAGAAAAAGTTTTAGCAAAGCTATCAAATCTTTCCTGAGAATACCACTTAGCCACAATCCTGGCTTCGTACTTCACTGTACCATCTGGCATCTCTTTCTTTTTGTAAACGACTGTGTGTTGTTGTTGTTTTGGAACACAAAATGGCACCCCACGTCACGTGCGGTGGCGGTAGTGTGGCGGCGGCAGCAGGACTGGCCGCAGGCTGGTTGAAAGGCCTTGACGGGCCAGGTTCAGCCTGTGGGCCTTAGTTTGGGGACCCCTGAGCTAGAAGATAGATTATCACACTGAGCATTCAGCTTACTCACTTATGTACAATATCTCCACCTGGGATTTGAGTCCAGCCCACTACTAGTATGTCACCCAGATTCCTGTCACCTGATAGCCATGACTCTGAAGAAGTGAACTTTGCTGACTTCATCTCCTGCTCTTCTGTTATCAGCTTCCTATGACTCAGGACTCTTCAAATGATGAGTCATCATGTCTCTCAACTGAACTTAGGTTACCTTTTTATTTTTGCTCCAGTTTCATGCCATAGCCACATCTATGACATTTTATACCCAGAGTGCAATTTACTCTGACACTATACTGTCATGTGAGTGCCTAAAAGGCAGTGCCATTGACTTGGAGGTTCTTATTATTACCCAACGTAAAGTATTTATGAATAAGTACAAAGTGGAAGAGTTTGGTGGTTAGGTTTGCTGTAGCCTCATCCAGGATGGTATTCTTCATGTCTTGTAGTACATCCTGGTATGGGATGTTAATGTATAAGGATTTCACATCCATAATGGCTATCATGGTATTCTTTGGGAGGTTGTTGATGGACTGTATTTTCCTCAGGAAATCAGTTATATCCTTCACATAGATGACATATGGCCTGAGTCCATATATTCAGCTATCCCAACAGCCAGCATTTTAATGCTTGAGGTCTTTCTTGATTGCCTCATTTGTCTATTTTGGGTAGAAAATACAATATGTCTAGTTCAGGCTCCTTCTAATGGGGTGTGCCCATTTGAATTTGGTTCTGTACATCACTGGATAATTATGTGAGTATTTTTTGTAGTTCCTTCTGAACTACACAAATTACAACTTGCTCACTCACCCAAACATAAGTGTCACACTAGAAACACTGCAAAGATGTTACATTAAATGTCTTTGCCCCATTCAGTGAGAAAGTCAATTACTAGTTTAGATCCTACTATCACACAGGCAGTTTCACTGAGCTATCACTTCTGTCCCAGTGGAAAGTAGAGACACCCCTACAGACATGTCATGGTGAAGGAATGGTGCAGGGTACTTAGGCAGACTTCCGCTGTACTTCTACACCTGGGATAAAACAGCAACTGCTACCCTCTCAAACTCTATTGAGTACACTGTTGATCTGGGAAGGCAACAGCTGTTATTTTCTCCCAGCCACAGCTGGATACTATCTGGATGTCTGTTGCCCTCCTCAACCAACTACCCTTTCACAGAATCATAGAGTTGAAAGAGACCACAAGGGCCATCCAGTCCAACCCTTACCATGCAGGAAATCACAATCAAAGCATCTCCAACACATGGCCATCCAGCCTCTGCTTAAAGACCTCCAAAGAAGGAAACTCCACCAGACTGTGAGGGAGTGTGTTCCATTGTTGAACAGCTTTTAATATCAAGAAGTTCCTCCTAATGTTGAGGAGGAATCTCTTTTCCTGTAGCTTGCATCCATTGTTCCATGTTCCAGTCTCTGGAGCAGCAGAAAACAAGCTTGCTCCATCCTCAATGTTAAACCCCTTCAAATACTTAAACAGGGCTAGCATATCACCTTTTAACCATCTCTTCTCCAGGCTAAACATACCCAGCTCCCTAAATCTTTCCTCATAAGACATGGTTTCCAGACCCTTCACCATTTTGGTTGCCCTCCAAAATTCTGGATGCTACTCTATTATTTAAATATAATTATTGTGATGTGGCTTACACATAATTACCCTTGTTATTTATTGTTCATTTTTGTACTTGTAGTTTGCTTATTAAATATTTATTTATTTATTTATTTATTTAAAAGTAGGCTTGCTCCAGAGAAGGGAGGCATTGAGCAAGGAACTAGTGGATACCTCCTTGTGCTACAAAAAGTGCATGGGTTACACACATGTATGTCATCAACAACATTTCAGCTATGATCATATTTCATATTTTGAAAAATGGAGAAATGTTACCCACAAAGATGTACAGTCTTGGAGAGCCTCCACAGCGGTAGAAGCCTATCTTTAATAAGTTTGAAAAATTTGGCTTGGCTTGGCTTGACTTTACAAGGAGGTAATGTCAGGATTGAAGCACCAACTATACCAGTACTGACTGATGAAGGCTTCAGGCATGAGTGAACTAATTAACCTTTATTAGGAAACAGACATAAAAAATAGACTAACATCCAACATGCAGAGTTAACCAAAATAAAAAAGTGAAAGGAAGCAGTTTAGGATTGGATTGAGGGGTAATATCTACCTGCCCTGCAGAATGGTCCATGGTAAGCAGGAGACACTCAGACCGAATGTCTGGGGGCAATGAGATTGGCTCAGATCAAAAGTTTGAGGGCAACAGCCACCAACAAAGTGGGGGAGGGTTTGACTGCAGCCAAGAAGCTAGGTTTTCCTGGGCATAGTTATACCTTTAAAATAGCCTCAGGCCATGGTGATTTCATGGGAAACTGACTTGATAGCCCTTCAGAAGGACCAAAAGGGTTCTTGAAGTGGTAGCTTACTTTGATATCCAAAAAAGATGAAAAAAGAAAAGGCTAATCTGATTTATAGGTTTTAAAAAAAGATAAAGGCAGTCCCTTGACATGAATGTCTAGTCATAACAGACTGTAGGGGGTGGTGTTCATCTCCATTACTAAGATGAAGAGCCAGCGTTGTCTGAGGACTGCTCTGGTGGTCATGTGGCCAGCATGACTGCACCAAATGCTGTTACTGTCCCACCAAAGAGGTACCTATTTATCTACTTGCATTTGCATGCTTTGAAACTGATAGTTTGGCAGAAGCTGGGATTAGTGACAGGACTTCACCCTATCTTGCAGCACTCAGGCCTCGAACTGCCAACCTTCTGATCTTCCAATTGTCAGAATTGACATCTTAATCACTAAGTCACCGCATCCTTTAATTTGATTGATAGCAGCTTCATTAACTTCACAACACTCCCAACAATATCTGGAGTACCTCAAACTAAGCATAAAGGAATGGGTTTTAGGAACACATTAGGGAATGAAAGATAATTCTGGTCTCATTTGATCTTGTTACCAGAACTCATCTTTTGATATTTGGTTTTTATAAGAAGTGAGAAGCGTTGAGGGAGGTGTATCCTTTCTCTTAAGCCCCCCTTTCCCATTTTTTTTAGCCTTCCACATGTCCTGGGTGAATGTGCTATAGTCCCAGTATTACCTTTTCTGGTGTTTTGTAAGTCATCACAGCCTCTGCAGCCCATGCTGGCCTCCAGTAATTTGGTATCAAAATATAGCTGGATCATGGTGATATCGGGGCACTTGCAGAAACAACTTTTTGTGTTTCTGTGTCCTAACGGCTCTCTCTGCAGCGTGAAAACTACCCTATTTTGAGTGATGGATGACCAATAATTTTTGTTGTAGCCTGTCAACCCAGTGGACTGGGATTATATAATTCATTCTGTGTGTCTAGTGCTCATGATAATGTTCATTTGCAGTCATCACAATGTGGTAGTGGGAACAGAAGAGTAATTTATTTTCATAAGGGTAGAATAGGTCCTTATTATTTATGAACTCTCATAGAAATCTGATAATAAAATGTAATAATTATTGTTGCTTATAATGTGTCAGAGGTGTGCTATGAACTAAGCACCATACAGATGCATGATTGTACCTTTCCAGAAACTCAAAACTGACAGCATTCCATATCAGGTAAGTAATAACTGTAGTTAAAAATGTTTTGCATATTACATGGTTCTTCAGCATCCAGTAGTACTCCCCCGCTTCCAGTTTTGAAGCAGGACTGAATTTAATTCTTTTCAATGTGTCAGCCACTGTGATTGCTTTATTATGCCACTCCTAGCTTATCAGATTTTAAATTACCATATAAATTTACATACTTAGACAATATAAGAAACATCGGTTTAAATGTATCTAATCTCATTTTCAAAGTTAGATAAGAGACAATCAACACTTTAAAATGAAAGTGATAGCCCTAAGCTAGGATCTGGGAGTCTAACAAAATTATCTACACCAATCATCATTAACTATAATAGTACTTACAAAACAGAAAACACTGAGGTAATTAATTGTAACACCTACAGGGTGAGAAAAACCAGGAGAAAACCTTCCCAAATTACATATTGTTTGTTAAATTGCAATGCTGTGATACAAACAGCTACTACATAAGAATAAAAAAAAAAGTTTTCACATTCTTTACAAATGCCCATGATTCATTACCATGCATGTAACACCATAACTCCCAAACCTGTATTGAGATATCCTACAAGATTATCTTGTGTAGAAATATGTTGAGGCCATTAGATACTGTGCCTCATTAAGGAATACATTGACACTGTTCAAACATGGCATTTGCTAATTCTTTTGTTATTGCTGTGGTCTGGTATACAACCCTACACAAACACAGTTAAAAGAGAGTTTACCAAAAATGAGGGAGACTTTGTGAAGAACCTAAACTACCACATCTCCATGAAAAGCAAGTCCTAAGAACTGGGTTAGGAATCATGTGGCTCATCGTATGTTGTTGAACTACAGCTCCAAGCACTTTAACTTTGGCTATGTTGCCTAGGGCTTCTGAGGGTGGCAGTCCAACTATATTTTGAAGGCTGAATTATTTCCACCCCATCCTAAAATGCCTTAATTGGCATGACCAAAAAATAGCCAAGCCTCCTACATGTTATTAATTTAAAAGTTCCTCCTCAGAACCCACAGCAGTAGCATGGGTGCCAAAAAGCCAGCAACTGTAAAATGAGTAACAGACCCTTTAAGCATCAACAGTTTCCTCAAAAGTGGGAATTACAAGTCTGATCACAGTGTTATGCCCTCAACTGATTCCAAACCATTCTAATTTCTGGA
Source organism: Phrynosoma blainvillii (assembly GCA_026167975.1). Taxonomy (NCBI): domain Eukaryota; kingdom Metazoa; phylum Chordata; class Lepidosauria; order Squamata; family Phrynosomatidae; genus Phrynosoma; species Phrynosoma blainvillii. The sequence goes on from JANUYF010000003.1 coordinate 287,127,180, forward strand.
TATCTTATCCTGTCTCTATTTAGAAACAGAATAGACTGACAATTGTCTTGCTCTTCTACATAGATAAAAGCTTCAGTTTACTCATAAACCCTGTGAAGAGAGGTGCAGCATTGTTAATGTGGATACTTGTTATATTGTCCAAATTTCCCTTCTGATTAAACAAACAGATTTCTCAAGTTTCTAAAGCTACACAAATCTTGCAAAATCCATTTGACCACATATTGAACAACTACACATCAAAGATACAACTACACATCAGAGGTAACATTACCTCATCATACCATAGTTATAGCATGGATATGTCTTGACACAAACTGGAGCTACCTAATGTTCTATAATTGGTGCTTCACTAGGAGAAAAAAACTGTTTCTAGACTGAGCAATGTTTCCTACAAAAGTTCTAGGTTCACCAGTTTAAAGCTAACCTCAAGGCTACTTTTGGTAACTTTACACAAAGGCATGTACATGTATCCATGATTCCCAGGTTGTGCACAGTTTAAATCATTTCCTTTTAATTTAGTCAATACAGATCACAGTGTCAACTTTAGTGTTACTGTTCAGCACTTTCTAATTCCTTACAGTTCTTAATTCTCCTTCTTCAGTCATCTTTTTCAAAACAAAATGGATGATCTAACCAAGGTGCTAAGAGATGCAATCAGAATTATAAAATATAAATTATGAATGTACATAAAGTGATTGTGTAACAACAGTTGTTCCCAGACTATTATGGTCCTGGACCTGCCCTGGATTCCTCTTGTTAACTCTGCACTCTGCAGTGAGACCAGGTGGCTGTCTACACATGTGTCCCCACTGTGCCATCTGGTGCCACTGCTGCTTGTATGTGGTCAGAAATGAGGTGCTCAGCATTCATCATATGGCTGGGCACCTCATTGTGACCTCAAAAGGAACAACTCACACCAACAATGGCAACAGCAGGTAACACAGAGGGACACTTGTATAAACAGCTGCCTAAAAGGTGAGTTATTTTAAGCTGGTTTAGGGGAAGGAAATTGTGAATTTGATGCAGAACTAGCTTTACATCATGAAGATAGTCCACACTCAAATCAGGGATTTAGCCCTGTAATCCTAAAGATACATTGCCATGAGGATGGTGGTGGGGATGTTATCTCTTTCTTAGCCACTTCTAAATCTCTGTGCCACCGGAATTCAGAGGGTGTGAATGTCCTGCTAACATCTCCTAAGCTTGGCCTTTTTGATCTGCAAATGGTTGTAAATGCAGATGTGACTTTGGGGGGTTGCAGACTGCCAGAAATAGTGTGAATTCAGTCCACTTTTAGGGTTAGGGTTAGTGCTAGGGAATCATGGGAACTGTTATTTTTCTGAGACATTGAGCCTTCTCTGTCAGACAACTCTGATGCCACAATAAAATACAGTTCCCATGGTTCCCTAACTCTAACCCTAACCCTAAAAGTGGACTGAATTCACACTATTTCTGGCAGTCTGCAACCCCCCTTTGTTTGGAGTGCCTATGTGATGTGTCTGCTTTGAGCTCATGGAGATGAAGGCTCCTTCCCATCCAGGGCTCTGATGGGGACCCAAAGGGGTCTTTATATCAAACCAACCATTGTAACAAATACTTAAGGGTAAACTCACCTGTCTAGCAATTTGTAGTATGCAGCAGTCTGCAGCAAGCCAGAATTTTTATTTGCATCTAATTGGATACATTCCAAAGAATGTAATGGAACTTAAATTTAGTTATGACTAAACTTGATGGGATCTAAGTGCAGCTAACGTGATATGAATCCATGCCTTTCTTCTTCACTTTTATTAGTCTAAAAAAGTCCACTTTTTAAAAGCCTACCTCTGTTGATTTCTTTTTTTTTTTTTTTTTTTTTTTTTTTTGCAATGTTGTGTTGCAAAAATTTGTTTTTCAGTGTTGCTGTATGTGACAGCACACTATTCTATGCCTGGTAGTTGGACACTATAAAAAACAATTAGAGGAGACAAGCACAAATCAGTTTTAGATTTTAACTAGTGTGCTTATACGATTTTAAGTGAAACTTTCAGCAATGATTTAATACCTGTTTGTGTTTGTCTTTGTTTTAAAAGTGATTGCAAGAGGAAGACTCTCAGTGGACACAATAAACAATATCAGTTCTTTGAAAACTATTATCATTTTTCACATCAATGTGAACAAATAAGAGACCTCTAATCCAAGGGCAAATCTCATGAAAGAACCCTACTATCTATCATCTCAATGAAGGCTTCATGGTTAAAAAAAAATTCATGCAGCACAAGATTATACTGCATACTTTAAAAAATGCTATGAAAAAGTCATTACCATACATACATCAGCTGCCTCTGAAACCTCATTATCTTTACCTATTATTTAAAACACCCAAGCTGTTGCTTCTGTTTACTCTGTAAAAGTTAACTTTCCTTAGGCTAGAATCCAATTTATGCCTATCTTGGGAGTAAACCCCACTGAATTTAACAGGGATTACTTCAGAGTATACGTGTATAGGATTGCACTATTATTAAATCATGTACTTTCTAGTACAAGCTTTTTATTCAGAGACATAGCCACATTAGTCTGGAATATCAATATGCAAAGAGATATTTGCTACTACCTCTTTTGCTCAGTAGGGGCTCTGCAGATAGCGCAAAGCACTGTTTTGGAGCCAGGGAAGGGGAGGGGCAGCCAGACACTGAATGCCCCAACCCCTTCTCAAGGACGTCATCGAAGCGCCTGCCATTGCACATGGTGAGCACTCCGATGATGTCCTCCCAGCCCAGCCTCTGCACAGGCTGAGCCAGAAGAGATGTGGAAGGGCTGCACGATGGCTCTTCCAGCACCCCTTCTTCCCACTCTGGAAGGAACGCTATTTTAGTGCTCCTTCCAGGGCTGGCAGAAGGGTGGATTGGGGCCGAGGCATGGGGCAGCCTCAGCCCCAATCCTGCGTGTCTCAGGGTAGCCCATGGCCACCCATCTGCAAATGCCCTTAGTTTCAACAATGCTTCAGGATCCCTTTGCAAGCTTTTTATTATTATATTAAAACTACAATCTTTCAAGCAGTACACTGAGGTGTTATACTAGTAAAGTTGTATTACACTATACAAAAGAAAGTACTTCCCAAATCTGATATAGGTGGTTAGAACACCATACGCCACCAAAGCTGGTATTTCACTATTACATGGAACATTGGCTAAACTGTAACAAAACTAGGCATTTGGTATAGCAAAGCCTATGTAACAAAAACAGATTGTGCTTGGTTTGTATGAAGTAGGAAAAATGCAGGAATACTTAAAACTCTGGTTTTCACAATGTTTTGGATGTCCAACTATCAGAATCTCTGCAATCATGTCTAATAATTAATGCTACTAGTTCCAACCACAGTAGACCCCTGAATCAAAGGGATTTACCAGATTGTTGATTTATCTTTCAATAGCTTATTCTAATTGGCATGATCAAATAGATTTTAGTCCAGATAGACGGCTATACTTTGGCCCACTTTACCACTAGCGATACGAGTTTTGTCATCTATGCTTTATAATGCAAGTGCCTAAAGATTTTGTGGGAAAGACAACAAAACCTCTCAAAAATGTATACAAGAACATTGTTCAAATATAAGAAATAATAAAACAGGCACTCCCTTATTCATTTCTTGAAATACCGTCACCTGTAACAGACCTCTTTGGGCTATAGAATTACAAGATTTTATTCAACAAAAAACAGATTTTATATTATATTATAAACAGATTTTAATATTAAAATCTTTGGATCCTGAACAACTAAATGAAGAGCTTGATCTCCCTCCACTTCTGTAAATTCTTTCAGAACTTTTCCCAGCCCTGTTGCATTGATAGGTACTTGAAGGCTATCTCCCTGTTTTTCCCCCTTTCCTTCTTTTTCCCCCTGACCATCTAACATAAAAAAAAAACCTCGAGCCTATTTCACATGCTTCTTTTCTGTCCAGCAAATGGAATTAGATTCTCAGCTTCAGAAATTTCTGCAGTTGGATTTCATATTGCTATATACAGGCTTTAAGTAGTGTGCAAAGATCAGAATGATATATGTTATATTTTGTATGTCTTATAATATATGTTGCCCTTTTAACTTTTACATTTATTTTTATTTTTATGCTTTTATGAAGCTTCTGAAAGAAGGCCACAGAAATATATATGGGCAGAAACAGTTTAGGCTTTTCCCATCTATTGAGGACTTCAAGATGTATCCTTGTTTTCTTCTGTAGATTCCACTGGATGTACTCCAGTTTTTGTCACTTTTACCCTGTTTTACAGCCAATAACACTCACAGAGAGACTTATTAGTTGCAGGTATGTGGTACATTCAAGGGGTGTGGTGGCTTAGTGATTAAGATGCCAATTCTGACTATTGGAAGGTTGAAAGGTTGGCAGTTTGAGGCCCAAGTGCTACGTGATGGTATGAGCTCCTATCACTATTCCCAGCTTCTGCCAACCTAATAGTTCAAAAGCATGCAAAAAAACAGGTACCACTTCCAGGGTAGGTAACAGCATTCTGTGCAGTCATACTGGCCACAGTATCACTGGAATCATCTTCCGACAACACTAGCTCTTTGGCTTAATAATGGAGATGAGTACCACCACTACAGTTGGTTACAAATAGACATTCATGTCAAGGGGAAACCTTTACCTGTACGTTTTACCTTTTATGTAGCAGTTCCCAAATTCAGCATATTTTGCAGCTTCTGGAAAAGAGTCCTTCCTTACTTGATACTTTCCTTCTCTTGTCTCAGTTTTGCATAGAGCTTTTACAAGTTCCTTTTTTTTGGACTACAATTTCCATAATCCATAGACAGTATGACCACTGGGAATGTGGTGGTTGTAATTTAAAATGGAATTTTTCCAATTCTGATTATATTCATTCCAATCCTGAATTATGTCTGAAGGGAGTGCAGCATGGGCAACTACTGGCCAGTGTCTATTCAGAGCAGCAGTGGTACCCAAAAACCAACAGTCTTCCCTTGCCAAGTCATTATGTGGGGGGGGGGGGGTTTAAAAATAAAAACCCTCACATTTTCCAACATTTCATGTACCAAAAGAGAGAGAGAGAGAGAGAGAGAGACCCATAAGCTTTGTAGCCAAATGGGTCAAACCCACAATTCTACATATAAAACATGGGAAGTAGGAATAAACCAATAACCAAATGTTGCTGGATAAATCAAACAATTCACTAAATGCCCTGACCAGTGAATTCAGTAAGCCAAATCATATAACACATTGAAAGACAAAACCTGATTTTAAGATCTAGCATAGGTGCATCTAATTGGTAAGCAACAGTCTGAAGCTACACAACTCCCTAGGTGTTTTTTTTTTTTTTTTACTGGCCCCTATGTCTACAGGATTCTCTGTATCTCTTTAAATTTCTACCTAAGCAAATAACTGAAGAGGAGAGGGATGAAGGCTAATAACTGCTTCACATTAATAAGGTGTGGGAACTAGACTTGCTCGATCTTGAAGAAAGTAAAAAAAATAAAAATAAATCCTGGACATTAAAAAGAATATTTCAGACCATGTGCATCAATGAGAAAGTACAGAGTGACATCCAGTTCTCAAACAACTAGGAGTAAAGCTAAAGGCTTAAAGAGCAGAGGGTTTATTTGTGCCAAACTAGTCTCAGAACCTTACTCATTACTCCCAGTACCTTACTCTGTTCTGGGTGAAATAAGGCAAATTAATAAGAATGTTGTTCTCCACAAACGGAAGTTCGAGACTTCCGTTTGTCATGGCGTCCCTTTGAGAAGTCGCCCACATTGCCTCCGGGCGACTCCTCAGGCAACTCGGCAATAGATCGACCCATAAAAACAATTCGAGTCGATCAAGGAGTCTCCTTGGTATTGGGGACCCGGATGACCCAATTATAGCCCTGGAAGGTTGCTTGGAACCCCCCGATTTCAGATGAACTTAGATTCGTGGAGATTCGGAGAAGAAAAGCACCAGGGGCAAGGGAGCGCGGCCGCGCTGCAAAGAATCTTCTGAAGAAGTCAGGGACGCAGACAAACTTATTAATTTTCAACGCAACTCAGTTGCAGTAAGTAAAGATTCTAGTTGGATAACGTGAAGGAAGCAGACTAACCTTGAACTTATAGACTTCTCGAAAATACCATACATAGACTGTGAGAAGTAAAAGAAAGAGATATAGCAATCAACGGGATAAACAGCCTTTAATACGCATAAAGAATTCTTGGGAAAATTGAGGGTTCGCCTCAATAATTAGAAAACTGTTCCCTGGAAATTGAGAAATTTTGGGAAATGCTAACTGATTGGGAAGAAATAATTTAATAAACTTGGAAGTCTATGCCCAAAAGATAAACAAGGAGAGAGCTTGTTCAAATAGTGGGATTTTGCTTATAAGAAGAAAAGCGATCTCCACTTAGAGAAGAAACTGGGACTGTAATGAAGTAACTTGCTAGAATCAAGAGAAAATTGGACTGGACTTTTATTAATCGAAAACAATCCGATGTGAAAGGGTTAATATTTCCTACCTTGAAGTGCGACGTGAGATAAGATAAGAAGGAGACAAGGCGTGGCGTCCTTGAAGTGAAGTGGATTGAGGCTGGAAGAGGTGGAGCTGAGGCGCGATTGGAGAAAACGGATGTGACTGAGAGGAAAGACGAGAGAAGAAGGATAGAGAAACCAGAAGGAAATACAAGAGAGTTTGGGTTAGAGAGTGTCCCCATGCCACGCCGTGACGTCACATGATCATAGAGTTGAAGAGAAAGAACAGCACCAAACAGAGGATATAAGTGATATTATAGCGTTGAGGAGAGGGAGAGACAGAAAAGAAACGTGGAAAGGGAAGGGGCTGAGAAAAGTGTTAAGACAGAAGGAAAGAGAATAGAGTGACAATTATAGTGAGTAAAAAAGAAAAAAAAAGAGAAAGGTCTGATATTTAGAGAGGTAGAAGGGGAAAATAAAGAAGAATAGATAAAGAAGCTTGACAGGTGAAGACTTATTAAGAGTTGGTGTATAATTTAGAGGTTGCATTCTTGTACTTTTGTATTTTGTATTTGTTGCATTGTAGTTTTATATTGTATATATATATATATATATATAGTGAGAAATTTATAGGAGAAATAATATGGTTAAGGCAAGAACCCTATGATAGATTTTGATTGAAATTAAGCAGAACTGGTGATAAATTGGGGAAATCAATTAGAGAATTACTGAACTTATTGGATAGTAAATAGCAGAAAAGAAAATAGGGATATTATAACAAAATTGTTGTGTATATATATATATATGAATATATGTTAAGATAAATAAAATAAACTTAGAAATTTAGAAATTATAAATTAAAATTGGTAAAAAATAAATAAATAAACAAATAAAAATAAACCAAAATTAAATATATATAGGGTTCTTGCCTGAGACTAAATTTAAAGGGGGGGGGGGGAATTGTATAGTTTATATTATTGGACTTCATAGTTTGGAGTTAAGGAAAGGGATAGGGGAGATAATAATAACAAGAATCTGTTAAATATTTTTATTTCAGAAAACTCCATTGTGATCAGCGGGAGATATATACACAAAGAAAGATATTTGGGGGCCGTTAAGGGAATTAAAGGAAATTAGAGAAATTTATCAAAAATTATAAGAAATAAGACGGATAATGATGTCCAGGAATCAAACAAAAGTCCAGAGCAACTCTCAATTACCTAGACGACCATCACTTGAACAATCAAAGAATACAGATCCAAATCTTTCCTTAGTAGATGAAATCAGAAAGTTACGGTTGGAAATTAGACGAGAGATGATGGACTTTAAAACTGAAATTCGTGAAGAAATTAGAGGTGAACTTCAAGGGATAAATCAGACAGTAGAAAAACTTTCTAGTGAATTTTCCATCATAAATGGTAGGATTGATAAATTGGAAAATAAAAATGAGAGATTTACCGAGGAATTGAATGAGATAAGACAGATAAGAGACCGGGATTTAGATGAGAAAGCATTAATTGAACAAAAGCTTAGGGAGAAATGTGTTAAAATTCGAGGTCTCATTGAAAGTAAAAATGAAAATTTGATGGAAATATTAAACATAAGTTTGTCGAAATTTTTGAATGTCGATCCAAAAAACTTTCAGTATGAACTGGATAGAACTTTTCGTTTAAACTCATATATAGCCAAGCAGAAGAATCTACCACGAGATGTGGTGGTTTATTTTGTTCGTAAACAAATGAGAGATCTTCTACTTAGGACACATAATGAAACGCCCCTGGAAATTAATGGTAGAGCGGTTCAAATTTTGAAAGATGTGCCTATAAGAATTTTGAAAAAACGTAAGGAGTACGCTTTCTTGACAACATTTCTTAGACAAGAAGGAATCCCATATAGGTGGGGATCCCCCGACGGATTAATATTTTGGTGGCAGAAGAGGAGAATTGTGTTGAAATCAATAAGTGAAGCAAAAAGATTTTGGGACAGATTAGAGAGACAAAGAGAAAGGAAGCGTAAAGATAAAGAAGAAGCAAATAAGGGAAATCAAGAAAAGAAATTAGAACCCCTTAATATAGAGGAAAATAGAATCTTGCCAAAAAAAAGAGGCGAGATTATAGCGTCAGAAGAAGATAGTCAGGAAGAACTAGGAGCAAGTAATTGGAAATATAACAAGGGAAGTATACCACTGGATGAAGATTTAGATTTAGAACCACCTGGAGATCAAGATAGCCAAGAGGAAGAATTAGATAAAAGCTTGGGATCTGATAATGAGTGACAATGAGAGAGGGTAAGTGTTACACATATTTTTAAATTTGAAAACCTCTGTGTGAGTTGAAAGGGATAGATTAGTGAATTATAAGAGAAGAGAGAGGAATTATAATGATAAAATGGATAAAATTAAATTAATTTCCTGGAATGTAAAAGGTATGAACACGCCCCAAAAAAGAAAAAAAATCTTTCATTATGTTCAAAAACAAAGACCAGATATTTTGTGTTTACAGGAAACACATATTAGGCTTAAAGATTCCAAATTTTTAACTTGTAAGAAATTAGGTCAGGAATTTATAGCGGCCGCAAAGAACAAAAAAAAATGGAGTAGTATTATATATTACTGAGAAATATGAGGCGAAAAAATTGGTATTAGATCCCCAAGGGCGATATATTGTAGTGGAAATTGGAGTCAAAGGAGAGAAAATTATAGTAATAGGCCTATATGGACCACTAACTAATAAAAGAGAATTTTATGAGACATTACTAAACCAATTAGAAGATATTGATAATAATGAGAAAATGATAATCCTAGGAGATTGGAATGGTGTAATCGATCCCCAAATAGATAGAACCTCGCATAGAAAGACAAAACTACTGCAAGGCAAATTACCTCAAAGTTTCTTCGAATTGCAGGAAAGATTGATGTTAAAAGATGCCTGGAGGATAATCCATGGAAACAGTAGAGATTATACGTTTTTCTCACATCCACACTACTCATATTCTAGAATAGATATGATTCTCTTGACTTCAAATTTAACTAAAAGAATTCATAAAATGGATAATCTGCCAGCTATCTGGTCAGACCACAATCCGGTCATGATGATAATTAAAAATGGAAATAGAGATTTTAATTGGAGATTTGATGTTAAATTATTGAAAAATGATCAGACGATTAAAGAAACTCAGAAAAATTTAGAATGGTTTTTTCAAGAGAATTTGAATAAAGAAACATCGGTAGAAGTTGTGTGGGATGCGGGGAAGGCATATATGAGGGGTTATTTCATTAAAAGAGGTGTTGAATTAAAAAGACAAAGAGAAAAGGACATGGAGAATTTGAAAAAAGAAATTAAAATTAAAGAAAGCCAATTAAAAGACGCACCAAAAAATAGGAAGTTACAGATAGAATTACAAAAGCTGCAGAAACATATGTCTATATTATTAACAGAAGAAATGCAGAAAAAACTAAAGTATATACGTCAAAGAAATTTTGAGAATGCCAACAAACCCGGGAAATTTTTAGCTTATCAACTAAAAAAGGCTAGAGAAAAAAGAATTATAACATTACTAAAAGAGGGACAAAATAACTTTTCGACTCAAGAACAAATTAAAAGGATAATGTTTGAATATTTTTCAAATATATATAAAATTAATAATAGAAATTTGGAAGTAATTGAAAAATATTTGCAAAAACAAAATATAACCATGATGGCAGAAAATTATAAAAATTATCTTAATAAAAAAATAGAATATCAAGAACTTGTGGATGCAATAGACCAGTTAAAAACTGGAAAGGCTCCTGGCCCAGATGGATATAATGCAGAATATTATAAAAAAATTAAGGAACAATTGGCGAAACCCTTGTTAATGGTAGTAAATAAAATAAAAGAAGGATATATTCCTCAGACATGGAAAGATGCGAATATTACGTTAATCCCTAAAGAAAATAAAGATAAAACTGAACCAAAAAACTACCGGCCAATTTCATTACTAAACGTTGACTATAAGATATTTGTGAGCATTATTGCAAAAAGACTAAAAAAATGGTTAATAGAATGGATTTCGGAAGATCAATCAGGCTTTTTACCAAATAGAAGAATCCAAAATAATACCAGACATGTAATTAATTTGGTTGAATTTTATAATAAAAATATAGATAAGCAAGCGGTATTGATTTTTTTCGACTTAGAAAAAGCATTTGATAATCTTAATTGGGAATTTATGTTTAAATTAATTGAAAAATTGAATATGGGAGCTAATTTTATGAAATGGATAGAAATGATATATAACAACCAAAGAGCGAAATTAATAATAAATGGTGAATTGACTAAGGATTTAAAAATTCAAAAGGGAGTAAGACAAGGATGCCCCCTTTCTCCTTTATTATTTATTATGTGTTTTGAGATTTTGTTGGGAGAGATACGTAATAATAATAAAATTAAAGGGGTTAAAGTAAGAGGAATGGAATTTAAAACTAAAGCCTTTGCTGATGATTTAATGATATCAATATCAGATCCTTGCGAAAGTATTATTGAATTATTAAAAATATTGGAGCAATTTGGCCGGGCTACTGGACTTAAAATTAATAGAGAGAAAACTAAATTGATGTTTTTAAATGTCCCTGAGAAAGAAAAACAACAGATAATAGATAAAACTCAATATTTGGAAGCTAAAATGATTAAATATCTAGGTATAAATTTTACTATAAAGAATTCGGATTTATTTAAAAATAATTATGAAAAAATATGGACAGAAATTAAACATGAAATGAGTAGATGGAAAAAATTAAAATTATCATGGATGGGTAAAATATCAACCGTTAAGATGAATATTTTACCCAAAATGATGTTTCTATTTCAAAATATCCCGGTATTAATAAATGATGCGCCCTTTAATAAATGGGAGAAAGATATATGCAAATTTATATGGGAGGGTAGAAAACCCAGAGTAAAAATGAAATATATACAAGATGCAATAGAACGTGGTGGTTTAGGATTACCAAATTTCAAATTATATTACTATGCGTGTGTCTTATTTTGGTTGGAAGATTGGATTTGCCTTAAGAATGAAAGGAATTTAAGATTAGAAGAATTTGATAATGTCTATGCTTGGCATGGATACTTAATATATGATAAACTAAAGGTCCATCAAAACTTTAATGATCATTATTTAAGACGATCACTTTTAAGAATCTGGATGAAAGTAAAGAAGTTTTGGCCTGATAATATTCCATTGTGGACTGCAATTGGTGAGATGATAAATAAAGAGGATAAATTTAATAAAGAAAAGTGGTTAACATATAGAGACTTATTTAAGAAAACAATAAAGGGAAAAGAAATTAAAACACAGGAAGAATTAAATAAAGAGGGATTTAAATACAATTGGTTTACCTATAGACAAATAAGAGAAAGATATATAATTGATCTGAGAAGTAGGAAGATAGCAAACTTAGATGAAAAATTTGAGGAGATTATTTTTTCAGACAAAAATAAAAAAATATCGCAATTATATAAATTATTATTGGCAATGGAAATGGAGAAGGAGACAATTAAACCACAAATGGTTAAATGGGCGCAGGATTTTGGATTTAATATAGAATTAGGACAATGGGAAAAAACTTGGCAAAAGAGATTAAAATATACACTGAGTAGTGCTATCAAAGAAAATTATTATAAGTTACAATACCGCTGGTATTTAACCCCAGTTAAACTTGCTAGAATGAAGAAATCCTCAGATATTAAATGTTGGAAGTGTGATAAAAGTGATGGTTCACTTTACCACCTTTGGTGGAAATGTCAAAAAGCTAGGGAATTTTGGGGGAATATAATAAAGATAATATCTGATATTTTGGGTACTACCTTAGAAAACAATCCACAGATGTTTCTATTAAATATGATAAATGATACTGAATTGGAAAAAAAATTCGGTAAATTATTGTTTAATCTTATTATTGCTGCCAGGATTACATATGCTTCAATGTGGAAACAAAAAGAAATACCATCGGTACAGAAATGGATGATGAAAGTTATGGATATAGTAGAAATGGATAAGCTGACGATTTTACTGAGAGAAGAGAATGAAGAGACTTTCAAGAAAACTTGGCAACCAGTGATGGATTATTGGAGAAAAAACGGGGAATTAGTTACTGCATTAAGTATATTATAAAAAAATTATAATAGAATTGCTGTAAAATGATAATCGTAATAGAAACAGTTTTGTATAATAATAATTAAGTTAAAATAGGATGATATGTTTTTTCTTTTTAAGATAAACATGTATGGTGTGAGATAAATAGCAATACATTGTAATAGAAGTTAGGAAAAAAAGGGCAAAGCTCAAGGAAAGTCTGGTGAAGGAAGTATTTTAATATATGTATAGTGTATGTTATAATTTTTGTATGTCAGTTAGTTGATTTGTATGTTTCTTTTTATGTTGGTATTGTTTTGTATGTTTGTTATGTTTACTATGTTTTATTTGTCTATATGTAGTGTGATGTTGATGTTTATGTGATGTATGTAAGTGTATGGAAATTTTTGTAATAAAATTTAATTAAAAAAATAAAAAAAAATAAGAATGTTGTTCAAGCATGTGGAGTACCATTAATATAATAATTTCCACATACCAAATGGGGGCAAGGTAATGCAGTGTTCCATAAAAATTGACAGAATTTGAAGGAAATTCTCATGAAATGTTTCATTTTGCATGTTAAAGTTTGATAAACTAAATAAACAGGGTGGGAAGATGTACCTGTTCCAGTGGCTCATTTTCTGCATCTCAGAAGGAATACAGTTGCTAGATTCTCCCCAGAGGGGCTAAATTTTCTACTTGCATTTCCCCTCCAAACCAAGAGCTTTGTTCAACTGTTTAAAAAATCAATTTGCACCCCACTCCCACAAAAAAGGGTTGCCCACAGCCATAGGGAGGCAAGACTTAAAAGATGCCTTGACCGTTATGCTGAGGCTGGAAGATTTTGGGGGCATCACCAGAGCCGACTTATGGTCTGCTGCCCCCAGCTTCTTCACTTCAATTTTGCAATTGAGGAAAATGGACAGCAGGCATTAGACTGGGCTAAGTGTTCAATTTTTCATCTTTCCCAACTTGAAGGGGGGGGGGAGGAAGTTGGGTTTTGACATACTTACCCATCCCTTTAGCCATTTCTAACATTTTCCTGGTTTATCAGTGAGGGAGGTTTTTTCCCCAGTGTGGTTTGGAACCAGGGCTTCCTTTATATCTTGTTGGCTTTTCATTTACTCTGTTTTTTTGCCTCATTCAGCGTCTTCTGGTTGTGAGGTTCTTGCACTCCCCCTTTTCCCCTTGTTCCCCCCAGCTTGTAACTGGCCTCTCCCTCCTTTCTTTTAAGCCTCTTTTGATTATTATAGGCCCAGCAGCCATTTTAGCCCCCTTTTGATTATAGGCCTGGCCGCCATTTTAGCCCCCTTTTGATTATTGACCTGGTAGCCATTGTAGGAATGGCAGCAATTTTATATTCCTGTACTTGTAGCCTTGTTTAGAATAGGCCTGTGGCCTTGGGGGGAGGATCTTATACAACATAAGAGGGCCCCAGCTCTGCTATAACAAGATGACATCACTGGTTTTAGAGCTAATTGTCATGCTAAGCTGGGTCAGGCATGATAGTTTTTGGATGGGAGTCCACCAATAACTACTACAAGTTCTTTTGGCTTTTTGTTTGCCTGCCTGGGGCCAGCTGTCACAGTATCAGTGATAATCTGTGCTAGTTTGTTCATTTTTATATCACTTTTTGACTTTTGTTGGGTGTTGCCACCATAGATCCTCTGGGAGAAATTTGTTGCAGCCAATAAAAACTAGACTGTCTGCAACCTCCCAGAGGACCTTTTTGGCTACTTCTCCCAGATTATGGAATGGCCTGCCGGATGAGATCTGTCATATTACCACCGTAGACAGCTTTAAAAAGACTGTTAAGGCAGATCTTTTCTGGCAGGCCTTTCCAAATAGATATCCCAGCCATCCTGCTCATCCCTGATTCGGCTGTAGCTATTGTTATTTGTTTCTTTGTTCCTTGTGTTACCATTTTAAATGTGTTTTAAATCATCATTATTTAATTGTATTTTAAGGGGGGTGGGATTGTGGGATATTAATGTATATTTTAAAGTTGTAAGCCACCCCGTTGTGTTATGCAGAGGGGTGGGATAAAAATAAATTATTATTATTATTATTATTATTATTATTATTATTATTATTATTACAACATTTTTTGGTTTTTCCCCAGTATCTCTTAGACATTGGCTTAATTGTGGTGATTTTACTCTTAGCATTTATTGTGGTTATTAATTAACTGGTTTACTTACATTTTGCATACCCTGTCAATTTGTTCTGCTTGGCTATGCTACCTAGCAAAGGTAAAGGGGGGTATTAAGGGCAAAGGTCCAGCCCCAAAGGTTCCTAAACATCTTTTAGTTGAGCCTTATTCATCTAGCAATGATTCAGATGATTTGCCGGTGGAAGAGATGTTATCCAGGATTCAAGCCCTGGAGAAAGCACATGGGGTGTCTGCTAGGGCTATTCCTCAATATTCTCAACTCCTTCGGGCTGCTTCTAAGTGTGTTAAATATAAACAGTTGTTTAACAAGATAAAATCTGATATCACTGTTTTGGAACAGGAACATGCTCAGGTTGCTGCGCGGGTATCCACGTCATTAGGTGCTGATGCCATTTCACAATCAGACACAGATGTCACACCTCTACCAACTGTGGTGCCACCTCCATCAGGTGAGTTGAGCACCTTATACAGTGCTCCTGTTGCAGGATACTTGTGGCCATGAGAGGTGTCTGGTTATTCACAGCAACAAAATCATTTGTTGCCAAAGGAAGGGACAGCCGTACCACCAGCAATGCAAGCACCACATTGGCCACTAGCCCCACCCGCTTGGGGAATATGGCCTGGCTATTCCATGACACTCCCTTACCTGCCTCTGCCAGACCCAACAAGGGTCCCAAGCCAAGCACATTCTGTCATATCCTATGGTGAGTTGTCCCTTCTTCTAGGGGATCACTTTCACCAGGCTACTATAGATAAGATACTCAGAGATGAATATGTAAATGTCTGTTTCCTACGCTACTGGGATAGGGAAAGGAAAGATAGGGAGGAGTTTGATGATAAAGATAAGGAGGCTTTAAAATAGCGAAAGGTTGAACGCAATTTTGCTAACTGGTTGAAGGGTTCTTTTATCTATGCAGATGTTATTGCGAAGGCACAGCCCACGTGCACAACGACCTTGATTCAATACATGGATATTGTACACCGGGCTTCTGTTGACTGCTCTGGGCATGCTTGGCTACTATATGATGAGGCTTTCCATATGTGTGCAGCTATTTACCCTACTTTACATTGGGATCTTTTGCACTCCTAACTCTGGATGCAACTAATGACACCAGCGCGTCCCATGCAAGGCAATTGTACACATAATGGATACATTTGACCCACAAATCTGGTAGTGCTTCATCTGCCAAGATGCAGGATAATTCTGCTAAGTCCCCAAAGCTTATGTGCTGGGAACCTAGCTTTCAGGGATTATGCAACCATGTGGTCTGCAAGTATAAACATGAGTGTTCAGTCTGTAAGGGGACACACTTCTTTCAGAATTGTACCAGAGGCCAAGTTGAGCCACTTTGGATTCCATCTTGGATTCAGTGATGTTGCTCAGTTTGAATGGCTCAGCAAGCATGGGATGTGTTGGCATGGCCTGTTGCCATTGTTATTTAAGGAGCGCTATGGTCCTCCTCCCCAAGTTGTGGTTAATCATTTAGGGGGTAATGATCTTGGTCTGCTAAAAGGGATTGCTTTGGTCTTGCAAGCAAAGCAAGATTTTAAAGCAATCAAGCAGCAGTGACCCCAGATTGAGCTGGTGTGGTCAGCGATGCTACCATGTCAGGTATGGAGGGGCAAAGGTGACCCTCATTGCCTGGATAAAGCCTGACAGCAGGCTAATTCTGAGATTTTCCATGCTTTGGAAATTGGGTTGGGTCACTTTTTACCAGATCTGCAAATCATATTTCTGAGGCCCAAGCTTTATCATGTGGATGGAGTTCACCTGTTTGAACTGGGCAATTCTATTTTCTTAACGGACCTACAACAGGGCATTAAGGGTGTCTTGGATGCCTTGGTGGGAGATAGGAACTAAGCAGATGCTTGCCCCATATCTTTGGCATGATTTGAAAGAAATTTGGATTTTGGTGAGCACCTCGGAAACCATTTGGGTGGAAGGGAGGTCTACTGAATTACCTCTTTTGACCTTGGGACCTAGGAGGTGGGGAAAGAGACACCCCTTGGGACTGCAGGGAGGATAAACCCCTCTCTTTAATTCTTGGGCATTGGGAAAGGGACTTTCATGTTAGTCTTCCTGATGTGAGACGGCCAATGGATAACCCAAATTTTGGGTGACTGTTGAGGCTCAGGTGCTATTACCCAAGGGAGGCTGTGAAGGTTGTCTCAGTGATAGACCACTGGTTGCAGCTGCTCCCATCCTTGGCCATTTCTCCACCTGGTTTGCAGTTCTGTTAAGAAATTAATAAATAGGTCGAGTTAATAAATGGCCCTGTTTGAACCCACTTTCCATTGTCTTGTCTCTTTATTCCTGGGGTGGGTGGGAAAAAGACTTCAGCCAATGGTGTGGTTATGCAGAACTGCAGGTGAACCTTAACAAAACAATTGAGTTCTAAGGAAGTAAAACACTGCCTCCCTATTAATTAACAAGTACTTCAATGCAGCAGCTCTAGAAAGGAGAGAAAGGCAAGTGGTTTTAGGATGGAGTACTTCATACCCGATAGATGGCCATCCAGCCTCTGTTTAAAAACCTCCAAAGAAGGAGACTCCAAAAAACTCTGAGGGAAAGTGTTCCACTGTCGAGCTGTCAGGAAGTGCCTTTCTTTTCCTCTAGCTTGCATCCATTGCTCTGGATGCTGTTCTCTAGAGCAGCAGAAAACAAGCTTGCTCCATCCTCAATATGACACTCTTTCAAATACTTAAACAGGGCTATCATATTACTTCTTAACTGCCTCTTCTCCAAGCTAAACATCTCCAGTTCCTTAAGTCATTCCTCATAGGGCATGGTTTTGAGACCCTTCCCCATTTTAGTCACCCTCCTTTGGACATGCTCCAGTTTCTCAACATCCTTTTTAAATTGTGGTGCCCAGAACTCTTAGTTCCTAGAGGCAAATGGTTGCATTCACTGCTGTACTGAAAAGCAGTAATGCCTTCTACTTAGATGGTCCCTTGATTGGACAACTGGAGAATGAATGAATTAGGATGGTAACCATGTTCTTGGGTAAGACAGGTACACTATGAAGAAGAAATAATTATAATAGATATATAAAAGACAAAAGGTTACCTTTTCTCAGTATTGAACAAGGCCTGTGCTGGGTAACACCACAATAGAAGCTTCTTTCTAGTGCAAATTTACTGAAAAGTAATCCCCACTTGACAGAATAGTACTTAATTCTGAATAAACAGAGAGATGCTAAGGGTGTTGCAAACTTCGGGAGAGCTTTTTAAACTTTTTGCCAGGGATGATAAATCTAAGAAAAAAAATAACACTACAGCAGGGAAGAAGAAATAGCAAGGTTTAGGCTGCAATTCTATGCTCACTTACCTAGGAGTAAATGCTATAGAACTCAATGGGGTTTGTTTGTAACAAGAAGTCTAGAGGATTCCTAGTGTTATTTCTGGGTTCATGAGACAAGATTTCTTCAGTTGAATGTTTTGTTAGCAACTGAGAAAGGCTGATTTTCTTTGCTTTTCCACATATAGTGGATACAAACCTTTTTTCCTCCTACATACACACACACACAAATTACCTTTAATTTTTCACTTTGAAGACAAGTGAGGGGTCAAGTGAGACTAAAGTTGTTTCTCTTCTTACTTTCTAGCATGCCACTTTTTGTGCCAGCACAAAAGAGCCTGTTGACCTTTAGGGGGTAATAAAAGGCCACAAGCTTTGACAGCCATCACAGTTTGACAGCCATAAATCATTCATGTTGCTTTTTATACATTTGACATATGTGGATACACCCATATCAAAAATCATGCTGTAAATCAATCCATAAATCATGCCATAAATGAACCATATATCATTACTCTGGTCATAAATCATACCATACCATATCATAAATCATACCTAGGCCAACATTCATAATCAATCATATTGGTTGACAAGGCCATAAATCACAAGCTTTCATAATAAATCAATCATCCATCATAAATCACATTATATTGATTAATAAGCTATTTTAAGAAAATGCATGACTGCTAATGCTAGGAGCCCAGATGACCCCCCCCCCAATTGGCTGGGAGCACGGGAAGGGGCAGGACTTCCTGTGGCCTCCTCCAATCATGGCACTGGCCTCCCAGAATGGCCAGCGCAATGAGGGCCCACTCGCCAAGTTGGGGGGGGGGGGTCTTTCACAGCAGAGAAAGAGTGGAAGCTTTGGAGTAAAGGGTGGGATGGTGAAAGTTCACTTCAGTGAACATATACTGCTATTCCCATTTTTTGTAATGCCCATGCAGCAGATAGATTAAGGGCCTAAGCAGACTGCCAGAAATAGTGCACATTAAATTGAGGCACTGCCCTGGCTCAGTGCTAGGGAATCATGGGAACTGTAATTTATTGTGGCACCAGAGCTCTCTGACAGAGAAGGCTCAATGTCTCAGAAAAAAATACAATTCCCATGACTCCCTAGCACTGAGCCAGGGCAGTGCCTCAATTTAATGTGCACTATTTCTGGCAGTCTGCTTAGGCCTTAAATTCTTATCCCCCCCCCCCCCCACCAGCTAAGAAGTGTTCTACAAAATTCCCCTATTAGACTACAACTCCCAACTTCCTCCTACCAGAGACCATGCTTGTCAGGGATTCTGGGATCTGTAGTCAAAACTAATGTTTCAAGCACAAGATCCAAGCTGACAGTGACAAATTACTATGTGTTCATTAATGTGACTTTCCCAACTGATCTGAGTCAGAAACCCAATCATTGTTTTATTGTTCATCTTGCTATAATGGTTTACAGAAAGTGGCTTTGCGTGAGCATGAATGGAGTATTAATAGAGGTTTTATTTCTTCTTATAATTACATTATTATATTTATATAATTACTATTCCTGAGTTTTTGAGTTGGGATGATTTATCAATTCTTAAACAAGTATCTGTGTCACATGAACTTTAAGTCGTTTCTGAAAAGAGGGCTTCAATGGTTGGTTGTTGTGCTTTCTTGCAGTGCTCTTAATTGCTTTTAATTCAACAGTGTTAATATTACAATTTTCTTACACGTGTTTTGATATCAAAATTAAACTTGCAACCCACCTTGAGTCCCAGTTTTGATTTTAAAAAGTGGGATATAAATTAATCTAACAAAAAATAATTTTCTCTTCTTCAATACCATTAAAGGAAACAAAGGGGCAAAGCAGAAAGAAGGCAAGAGGTGGCTTCTAGCTGCTCCAGTTACAATTGGGCCAGGACCATTGCGACCACACAGCCTGCTCTCAAAGCAGGCCACTGCCTATGGTCTCAAACCATGCTGCCCAGGATATAGATTAAAACAGCTCCTTTTTGTGGCAGTTTTGGGCTTCATTTCACAGTCTCAAAGTGGCTTCCAGCCACTTTAGGGACATGCATCATGTAAACACCACACCCCAACATGGCCGGAAGCTGCTTCTTTTGGACCCATGCATTTCAGGCCAAAGTCATTATTGCAATTAGGTAATGTTTGTCAAGGTAAAAAAAGAAAAAAAAGAAAAAGAAAAAGCCAACATGTAGTAGATTGAGATCATCTTTCCTCAACCTGGTACCCTTTGCATGTCTTTTAACTAAAAGTCCCATACACACAAAAATATATATAATACCAGTTTAAGGGATATGTATCAGCTACCAATCTTAAGACAATGTGCTGGTTAGATCTCTAAATCACTCCAGAATTTGATACATGAAGGAGCATATATTCTTGTCTCAGAGTGAAATCTTTCGGAGAGGGCATTTTCTGTATCCCATTAGTCAAGGCACTATGCTATGGGAGGATGCAAGAGAGGATCTTGTCTGCTGGCACAAACTAACTGAAAGAGAAATGTTGCTATGAGATTCCATAGACTTGAGTCTACTTCCTCAGTTGCATGCTTCTACAAAAGCACATGCTACCAGCTGCTGTCTTTCATTTAGTCTCAAAGATGCTACAGATCCCATTGCATACTGAAAACATGGTTTTTAGTCCTTTGTGGACTAAATGGTTTTATTAAAAAACCTCACACGTACATGGTTTTAAATTGCTTTAAACTGTTTTAACCAGTTTTAATCTATCTTTTACTTTTAAAAATCATTTTAATTTTTTTTACACTCTTTCAAATTAATTAATTTTGTTTTATTGTGCACCAATCTGAGATCTTTATGTAGAGAGTGGAAATAAGTATTTTAAAAATACAAATAATAAACTGTACGTTCTGCATTTTTTTCATCAGCAGGACCATCTAGGTCTATTTCTTTTCTGTCTGCATACATATATATTTTTATTCTTTGACTTCCCAAAGTTGTAAGAAGTGACTAGACTTTAAAAATAAGCCTTATGAAATACTATTGAATTATAGGGTCCTTTATTTGGGGTCAGTGACTTGAAATTGGCTCTGGTAGATAGAGGCTTACCCAAAGTTCAATTAGTTGCTGTGCTTGATGAATATGAATTTTCAGGGTAATACATGTACTTTCTAATGTCTACATGTCCCAGACATTGAATTCCATTCCTCCTATATGTTCCCAGCTGCTTTGTGGGTTTGAAATGTCAGTAAGTTGAGGGTAGCTACATAAATGAACTTGGGAAGTAAGCCAGAGCTATTTGTGAGATTATAGTCAGCCTTTCAAATTCACCATTTCTTTCTGTACTTTGCAAAAGCTAGGCAGGAAACTGCTGAAAGTAATTGCACAGAAGCTTGATGATGACTTGTGTGCATGAGAGAGTCCATTAGCACCTGCAAAGGGCCACCAGCCTCCAAGGCAACGGGGGGGGGGGGGACCTAAAGAATTAAATCTTCTCACTATCAGCTTCTGGTGTGTCACTAAATCAGTGAAGAGACAGACAGGGAGAAAGAAAATAACATTTAAATTTTCTCACTAATTTAACAAAGAGAGGAAGAGACAGGGAGAAAAGGGGGTTGGTTAATTTTCTAGTCAGCATCAATGACATGGATCCTACAAGGACAAACTGAGAAAGGCAGAGAGATGTATGCAGTGTAATAAACTGAAGCCTGATCTATTGACTAAGGGACAGTATTGCTATGCTAGGAGTTCTGGGGGCTTAATTCCATAATTCAGTGGTTCCAACTCAATGGGTATTCCTCTTCTCCTTCCGCTATGCTCATTTACAATCCCAAGCAGTTTTTTGCTGTCAGTTCCCATTTGCATCTTTTGCCTTCCATGTTTCCTCTCGCTCTCCCCACTTTCCTCAGTTCTTTCCTGTCACATCTCATCTCGCCTCTGATGTGTTGTCATCTTTCCTTAAGCTGTTTCAACTTATTTTATCTGCTGTCATCCACACTTTCTGTCATCTGGAGGTTAATGAAGCAAATCTTCCTTAGCACTGGTACAATTCAATTTCTTTTGTTTGTGTTCCTTAGGCCTGAGGTTTTGATTTAAGGCTCTTCATTCCCTTGATTTTCTTATCCTAGTTCTCACTATAGGTGATAAAGCTATGTTTGTCTAAAACCTCTTGCTGAAAAAACAAATTATGCCCCCTTTCCAAGTAACAATGTGTCCAAGGCCAGTGAAATTACAGGATTTTGTCACATAAGAAAAAAAGCATATATATATTGCACAACCACTTCTTCCCCTTCTTTACTATAAGAGTGAAATAACGAACAATGCTGTAAATAATAGGCAATTTGCAGGTCATTCACAACACCCAGAATCATGTGCCCAAAGTGTCTGCCTCATTCTGCCTAATGCTGCCACAATAAAGTGCCCATGTGAACATTCATTTGCAAACATGGGATGCAGGCAACACAGCAGGTTCCTGAATTTCAGCTTAATGAAATTAACGTTAATACTTCTAATAGATTTCTGACTCAAACCACCATTCAGCTCCAAACTTCCAGACTTTGTTACAGATATTGTAGTGAGCACATGTTATAAAGGGAAAAATCCCAGCTTGGTTGATATACCAAACCTCTAGTATGGGGTGAGGGTAAGGGTAATCTGGGCCAGTTTTATTTTTGATGATGATGATGATTTTGTATGTTTGGAGGGTTGTAGAGGTAAACCTGATGCATTTGACAGTAGTTTTAAGCTGGCCTTGCCCAAAATGTGAATTTTTAAAGACTGTGGGGGATGGTCTGGGACTGCAAAATGGGATTGCCTGCAGGTCACACTTTGCCTACCTTGGCCATAACACATGGAGACAAGTTCTAATTATGACAACATAGAAACAAAGGTGGAGATTGTGGGAAGTAAATTTGATGGGAAAAGGTTTACTATGGAAATGTCACAGGATTTATTCCAAACTTTATTCTTTATAGGATGACAGAGGGCAAAGCAGATGGTCCACAAGAAGCAGCCAGAGGCTGCTCTAGGTGTGATTGCACTGGGAACATGGCAATCACACAAACCACTTCCAAAGTGGTCCACTACCGCAGTTCCAGGCTGGCCTCCACTAGGAGCCAGATTTAATCAGCTCCTTTTTGTGGCTGCTTCAGGGTGTCTTTGGTGGCCTCAGAGCAACTTCTGGCCACTTTGAGGGCATGCATTATGTGAACCCATATGTTTCAGGCCAGAGTCACCATGCCACTTAAGCCCAGGTGATATCAGAAGCTATTATTCCATATTCCAACAATTATATGGAACACTACCAAGGAACCAGAATCTTCAAGTATAGCTGGGTGGGAAGGTTATCTGGTATCCTAGAGAACTACTACCAGTTAGAGTTTACTTTATTAAGGTAGGTGGCTCTATGATTAGCTTCCTGTGTTCTTATATACATTTGGTTCAAGGCAGTTCTCAGGTAGGATGCAATGTAATGTATTGGCAAAATTTCAAAGCCCTGCTAGAAGCAGTACAAATTAGTAGAACATTTCAAGAAAATTCAGGATTGTAGCCTGACTAGCTTAGGCGCCAACATTTTACAAATCTTTGAATAAATGCCATTGTAGACAGTGAATTCTTCTTTAAAAGACATGTGTAGGATTACATTGTTAGGCATGTTGCATCATGAACACAATCCAGCATAGTGATAGACATTCTCAATCTCACTGAATTCAGTGCTGATTGAGGGTCACCAATTTAATAGTATAGTTATTATACTATGTATAAAGTATACATTTTTCACCCATGGAGGTCATACATTGCCAGTTGATTCTGACCTTGCATTGTGTGAGATAACAGATAATGCACACTGAAGCTGTCAGAGAAGACCTGCAGACCCAGTATATTTACTGCAATTAATAAGATTGGCATTAAACATTCACAAGCAATATATGAAACAATACATTTTAAATCATGTTTTATGAATGAAACTTCCCAGTGTATATGCTTGCTGCCTATATGTACTAAAACTAAAGGAGAAAGAAAGAAAGAAAGAAAGAAAGAGAAAAGAAAAGAAAAGAAAAGAAAAGAAGGTGGTTTTTGAAGTTCCTCAATACTTTAATCTATAAGTTGGACTGATAGATAAATATCAAATTTATAGAGATGAACACCTTCAGATACGACAGTTTCCCACTGAAGATAATTCCACCTGCCCTCTAGCTATGTTTGGGTTGCAGTAGTTCAGCTGACCACTGTGAAATGGAAGGGGGAGAAAACTTTGCAGAGTCAATGAGAGAATATGGGATAGCTTTCAGAGAAAAGAAAAAAAAGAATCTGCCTATTTGAAATATATACCATGGATTTGCTTACATTCAAATATTAATTATTTTCATTCAGTCTTGCCATGAAAATCAATGCAATTTGTTTTATATTTTAACTTTCAGCTCTTACCACATACTGCATTCCAGAAAAAAGTTCATGTTAATATTAGGATCCATAAAACATTGCTTTGTCTGGGTAAGTCAAATTTTTGTTAGTGGAATGATTTTTGCTCATTTTTATCCCAAATAATAAAAGATGAGCATCTGGTTATTATTAATCTACATAAACAAACAATAATTTTGTCAGATAATTCAATTATTATTACATGGGGTGGGAAAATATTGTTACTACTGATGATGAGGGTTTCATTCCCTCCAGTTCACCTGATAGGGGTTGCATGCTGTTGGTGAGGCCAGAGCCACCCCTTCTCTCTCTATTTAGGTGTCACGGCCAGCCAAGAACAGGTCTCGGAGGATGATGAGGAAGATGGGGCTCCTCCAGAGCAAGAGGTAACGGAGGCTACACTAGGGGCTAATCCTGCTCCAGTGCAGGAGGTAATTGAGGCTACACCAGGTGTTAATCCTGCTCTGCCAGAGCCCAGCCCTGATCTCCCAGCCCCAGGGGAGGAGGCTCAGCCAGGTCCTAGTACTGATGGGATTCCTCTGGTGGTACAGCAGCCTAGTGGTGACTCTGGGGAAGAATCAGGCTTGAAGGTTCCCTCCTTCAGGCAGCACAGGGATGAAAGTGCTGGCAGATGCAGATCCCAGAGAATTGCTGCGAGGCAATTAGTTAACCAGCCTCATCTGGTACAGGGGAGGGCGTCCCCTATTTAGGAAGCAGAGAGACGCCAACTCAATGCCAGAATTTATTGCATGATCTTTTGGTGTGATTGCTGCCTGCACTGGCTCCCTGCATCTCGAATCCTTGTTGCCTTGACTCTTGACTTCGGAACGGACTGGACTATTGCTACCCACTGGCTGACCTGACCCTGGACTGGACTGACTATCATGACTCTGGTATTCCTGATTTCAGCTTTGACTTTCAGTTTGCTCTTTCTCTCATTCCCTGCAAGGTTTGTGGACTCTTTCCAGCTGCATAGCTAATTACCTTGTTGACCATCCTTATCGGCGTAGGTTTGTGTGTGCTGGCCGCAATCCAGGATATTAGGTTACCCCTCCTTGCCTTGTCTCTCAGAATGGATACTTTTATTGAAAATGTCAACAACACCAAAATTCTTTTTCATCCCTAGGTCAAGGGCTATATGAAATTAATTCTAAGATTGCAAGTTGCCAGACCCTATCTATGGCTTATTTTTCAACCTGTTCTCTGAAGTTGGGGAAATTAGTTGTGGACTGATTCAGTCATAGCCAATGTGCACTTACAACTGATGGGCTACAGGAGGAATTTAGGCTTAGATATCCTTTGAGATAAAAAGGGAAAAATGGAAGCGCTAAGTAAACCCAGAACAATGTTATTGCATCCAGTGCATATGAAACACATATTTTATCCACACATGTGACAGTAACAGTTAATTTTAGTTAGTCTTCCCTAACTAAATAAGATAAAATATTATCATCTCTTATGGACCTCCCAGGTAAGAATTTGATTACCACTATGGTATACATCAGCCTCGCTGTCTTTATACTGGTTATTTGCTTTTTATTATCATTTTTTATTATCATGTTTTATATATTGTATTATTGTACAGTGTTGTACATTTTATCTTTGTGCTCCCACCTCTAAATAATAATAATAATAATAATAATAATAATAATAATTAATCTTCTGTGGTTTTAATTTTTTTTCTTTCCTCAAGAATCTGATCCTTGGAGTTTTTATATACAACTTTATTTCCCCTCCAGAACTTTTGCAGTACCTCTATAAGTTCCCCAGCTTCTTGAACACCTTCTTCCATCATGTGTATACCTGTAATGAGAATATGAAAAAAATGACAGCTATCATATGAATAACTAATATACCCAGATTGTATATGAAGTGGTTTTCAAGGAAATATCTTTTTTGGATTGCAAATGGACATTAAATCTCCTTGGCTTGCAAAATTTTCCAGCAACCGCATGGCCAAAGGGGGAGGAGCCAACATGCAGATAGCCCTTCCCTAACATCTGAACTGAGATCAGAAACAGAAAATGCAGGCTCAAAACTAACATTTTCATTTTTTTTCTCCTGTTTGCCTGATGAAGAAGCCAGTGTGACTTCAAAAGCTTGCAACATGTAATTGTGCATTTGGGTTGGTCCAATAAAGGTTTGGATGTTATTGGATTTGCTACATGGCCAACATGGCTACCTCTAGATGAAGTGGTGTTCAGTTAGCAGTGTCCGCAATGAAATACTAATGGAAAATTCTGAAGGATACTGAATTTTGAAAAGTTCTGCCCATGAAGATTGTAGGTGGAATACTGCCTGTAAAACATCCCTGTATTTATTATTGGTATGGGATAACTAATATCCTAGATTCAAGTACTTCCACTTAATAATGTGTTTTGACTGGAAACAGAGTGTGACAGTTGCTTGCTTCCTTGCTTGTTGCTTTGCTGCATATACTGTATTCTCAAAAATCATACAATCAGTCTTGAAAATTAGAATTTAAAAATGCTACCAAATTAAGATAATGCTTTAAGAGTGTTTTTTTTTAAAAAGCAGTCCTCCAGGTACTGTACATGACCTTCAAATATCGAACCCTGTTTAAAATTAATTATGTTATCTTGACGGTTCAGAAGTTCTCCCCTGTTACAATATGCAGGAGTAATGGCAACAGGGCAAGCCCTAGGAGAAAATTACTGCATCTCTCTTGTTTGTTCCTGGCTCCAGGAAGAACCTTTAAACTTGACATTTTTTGTTATTATTTTGCATTAGTATAATAGTATATTTATTTGGTGGAGTCTGTGCTCTTTGCTTGTAAATATGTGTGTTTTATAAAGTCAATTATAGTGCATCTAGGGGCAAAATATCTTTGGGGTGCTTTTGCTACTTGCTGATTAGAAAAGACTGGTTTACAAAAATGCAGCCACCAGGTCTACCTTCAGCCCCAGTGAAAAAGAACAGGAAATAGTAGGTCTTCTTCATTTAGACTATTCTGTTTTCCATATTTATGTGTAAACGGAAAGCACCCATTTTAATGTTGGTTATGACCCTTTGCTGTCATCTCTGAGGCTGACTGACTTCATGTTTAGAGAAGCAAAATGCAAGGTTACAATGCCTCAGACTGTTTTGGAATTATAAAAGGAAAGGACACTGGAATAATCTTGTTACTTAGGTGCAGACAGTGACATCTGCAATGTTGCATTTAGTCATTCATAAGTAAGTATTAGCTTCCCTTGGAACAATGGTTCCCATGGTAATGCTGAGTAACAATTCTCATTACCCCCACAGTTCCACTAACACCTGGGGATCTAAGATTGGAAATCACAAGTGGTATTAGTTTTTACAAAAAGTCAAATTCGATTCATCCAATTTTGGTTGAAGAATTGAAGGTTACATATGCTGTTTATGTTGGCAGTGGCCCCAATCCTCCGCTTATCAGGGAAGCTCACGGCTGCCCATCTCAGAGGGCCTAAGACTGTATCCAATCCACAGAATTCACTAGGCCTACCCAGATTTAGGATTGTGTTGTTTCCCAGCAGGGT
This sequence comes from Phrynosoma blainvillii, assembly GCA_026167975.1. NCBI lineage: Eukaryota > Metazoa > Chordata > Lepidosauria > Squamata > Phrynosomatidae > Phrynosoma > Phrynosoma blainvillii. Next base: position 287,155,096 of record JANUYF010000003.1, read on the forward strand.
TGAGAAGAATATTAAAAAAATATTCAAAAATATTTAAAAAAAAACCCCAAAACAAAAAAGTTTCTCAAGTGTTGGGAAACCCAGAAGAGAAGGATCCTATACAGGAAAGAATCATCACAGTTCAGGATTTACTCTGTGTGAAAAGCAGATGTGGGTGTTGGTATGTGCAGAAATACATTTCCTGCACATTAAACAATTTTGTATCCAGAAAATAACTTTTCTGCTGAAAACAGAAATATTCTCTGTGTACAAAATGCTGGGATTTTCTGTGCAGAAAACTTGTTTTTGATGCAGGAAGCTTGTTTTCTGCTGAGAAAATGCTGTTTTGTTCACAAAACAGCTTTTTCCCCCCTACAGAATAAGTCCTGAACTGTGAATAGTGTTTGAAAGCTACACAGTTTTCAATGAGTTTCTTGCAACAAGGAAATAATCATTTGTCTCCAAAGATTAAATTTATGAAGACTTAGATGCCTAATTACCAGTTAGCTTGAGGATATATGGCTATTGCCAGATCCTATACTGCCTATAAGAACATGAATTGACCTTATCACCATTTCTAAAGATCTCATCTTCGAATCAACACTACATGGACCTGTGATTTCATCTCACTATATGACAGCTTCATATGTTTGCTGCATCTTGTTTGCATGCCTTTTCAGCAGTTAATGAATCTCTTCTCTTGCAATAATCAACTTATGGTCTGTAAGTATGTGATAAATTTCAGAGCTCATTACAGTACTAATGAGCAACAGTTTCATATTGCTGATGGGGATTAAGAAGAGTCCTCTCTATAGAAGTAGGCCTTTTCAGCCAGGCTATAGAATATTTTTATCTCTCCCCCCCCCCCCTCATTATTTTACTTGTCCAGTTTGTGGAATGATATCAAATTGTAACTGATACAATGAAAATACTTTTGTAAATGAGTTGGATAATGGCATAAAATGATGTGTATATCATCAATATAAAACCAGTATATACTAGGGATTTAGAAAATATGAAAACAGCAACCTAGCCTGTTTCATTTCATGTAAGCTTTGTTGAATACCTGTAAACATGCTGTTATGACATGTTATTTATTTTTCTCATAGACATCTTTTTATTTTTTTCTTGTCCTAACTACACAGGCCAGCATAGAAATTTCCTGAAGGAATCAGGTCAGTTGTGGGGATAGTAGCAATAAATGTCCAAGTGTTATTAAAGTGACTTTAAAAAAACAAAAACAACCTCTTGACTTTTTTGTGGGCTTTGTACTCTTTTGATGAAGTAATAGGGCATGATGGTCAAGAGAATCGCAGAAAATCTAATATTAAAAGTGGAACAGAAAGGACTTTTTGGAGCATCAAAATAAGTGAAGATAGGCCTGGAAGGCCCAATAATTTTCTTTCAACAAATGCAATGATATGTGTTAGCCTCTTCTGTCTGCACCAGTCACTGTGATGCTTCTACTTTCTCAGCTATGAACATGAGTGTCCAATTGTTTCAGTGTTGTTATGACTGACTATGAATACACGGCTGGAAATAAAATCTAAAGATGTAACACTTCAGAGAGATGAAAATGTATTGCTGTATAGGAGAAAATACAGTAATAGTATCTATTATACTGAATGAAGGAAAGAATTGGGATGCACACTAATAAACTGGCAACATCTCTAAAGCTGGAACTTAACACTAGAAACGAGTATAATCCAGAACTAGAACTTAAAACTGGAATTATGTATAATACATATAAAGCTCCTAAAGGAGTTTGGAGATAACAGACTTTTCCAAAAGTAAGACACAGTTAGTTGAAATTATTCATTCTGGGAGAAACTTGTTGGCGACGTCCTCATCACAGCAGCAGGAAGAAGAAATCAAAGACAGCAATTGAGGTTTAAAAAAGAAAAAAAGAATAGCTTACCTGTTTTGGAAGATATCCTGACTGCTTCATCTATTGCTTCAAGGGTTACTACCAATCAAATCCCAAGTCCCCTGTGGTTCCATTAAAACAAAAACTACAGGAGACCTATTTATGGCTGCCAACTTGACATGTAATTTGGCCCTAAGACATTTAAGAATATCAACAAAAATCACGTAAGGGTCGTTTAAAGATGATTCTGTTTAAGTCTGCTTTGAACCTGCTTGGGGGAAAAAAACTGGTCTCATAATTCTCATTAACACTGCTCAGCAATGAAATAGCAAGGTAGAAAGTAAAACAACAAAATAGTATATAGCCAAAATTCCAAGTGGACTTCTTAGATGTCCAATTAGCAATTACTCTATTTTAAAAAAGACATGTACAGCAGAACAGCTACTGGCCCTGATTACACTTGTTAATCATTATTATCATCTGATGTGATCGCTCCTTCATATCCACACAGCTTGCTGACTCATCCCAGAATAAAAGCACACTGCTGAACATGCATGCCTGGAGTTAGAATGGCACTGCCTGGTGGGGAGGGAAATGAGCAGGCAATCTTAAAGAAGCAAAAAGAATCTTGAAGTTTCAGCCAGGTGGATATGAGTGAGGAAGCTAAGCAGTCTTGCCTGTTATGGAAAAGATTTGGAAGAAACAGGGGTGGCAGGTGCCAAAGGATCCCCAAGGGCAAAAGGCAGTCACAGATGCAAACAAAGAAAGTCCATTAATGCTAAAGGTTTTTTTTTTTAATTAACTCTTTCGGGAGCAGCTTTTTAGGGTGAAAGAGAAGTCTTCCCCATTGATAACATTCCTAACATAGATTAGGGCATGGATGCTAACTCCAAATTAACAGAAATAATGATGGAGTTGCACATTACTCTTTAAGGCAAACAAATCCAAAGAGGTGACACATCTTAAGTACAGTCTGGGAGACATCTAAAACAGTCACATCTGGAAAGTGAACTTGTGACATGTGGCACAGATCTGATTCCCTGCAGGTCTTTCTTTCAGTTTCCTCAGTGACTTATCAAGAAAGAATTCCCTCACACACTGAAGCAACAGCCACAGATACATATACACATGGACACACGAACAGGTGCTTTTAAGGATCTGAATTTTCTTAATCATACTCTTACCTGTAGCTCTTCCCTCCATTATTTTTAGATGGTTAGTTCCCCCCATCTTATCACTCCTATTGCCCTTGGTATACTAATTAATGGAAGGATTGGGTTGTTCATGAATAGGCATGGACAGTTAATTCTAAGCACCAGGGTTCTCTTCTCTGTGATAACCAACCTAATGGGTTTTAAGAAACAAGAAAAGAAGAGGATAATGGGACCCATTTTTCTGAGAAGGATGAGAGATGACTCTGGGGCAGTTCTTCACTCTGCCTCACAGAGCTATATTTCTGGATTAATGAGGGAGCTGATTTTCCCCAAATATGGGCCATCAAAGGGAGTGATTCCTTACATCACCCTGTCTCACAGCCTTTCCCTTATCTATATGTTCTTAATAATGTGTGGTTGTGCATTTTGTTGTTGTGTGCCTTCAAGTCATTTCTGACATAGCAACTTATCATGGGTTTTTCTGGGGCTGAGAGTGTGTGACTCACTCAAGGTTTCCCAATGAATTTTCATGGCTGAACGGGGAATCAAATCCTGATCTCCAGAATCACCATCCAGTGTTCAAATAACTGCATCAGCAAAATATTTCAGCAAAATAAACAACTTACATTTGGGGTAGGAGTGGGGAAGGAGGGTATTTAGTGGGCATACCCTCAGTACAATAAAACACAGGATCCCACAGGAAAGGAACATTAAGTAATATGAACCAAATATACTAAGAGGAAAAATAAATAATAATAATAAGTTTTATTTATAGCCCGCCCCTCTGCATGGCAATTGGGGCGGGTTACAACATTTTAAAACAACACAAGTTAAAACATTCCCTCCTCACATAATCCACCCACCCAACCCCTTAAAACAAGATTAAACCAAGAAAATATTAAAACAACAATAAAATTAAAATTGTAAACCAACAACTAAGAATCAGCAGACCGATGAAGGAAGGTCTCCACCCCCAACGGACAGATGTTATCCTGGGAAGGCCTGCCGGAAGAGATCCGTCTTTACTGCCTTTTTGAAAGCAGCAAGAGTAGTAATCAGATGGATCTCGTCCGGCAGGCCATTCCATAGTCTGGGAGCGGTAGAAGAAAAGACCCTCTGGGAGGTCTGGGACAGCCTAGTTTTTATTGGCTGTAGCAGGGTCCTCCCAGAGGACCGCAGGGCGTGGGGGGATTGTACGGGAAGAGGCGGTCCCTGAGATAAGATGGACCCAAGCCATGTAGGGCTTTAAAGGTCAAAACCAACACCTTGTACTGTGCCCGGAAACTAATCGGCAGTCAGTGGAGGGATTTCAGCACTGGTGTTATGTGCTCCTTCCTAGATGTTCCTGTAATTAATCTGGCTGCCATATTTTGCACCAGTTGAAGTTTCCGGGTTAGGCACAAGGGTAGCCCCATGTAGAGTGTGTTACAGTGATCCAAACGAGAGGTTACCAGAGCGTGTACCACAGCTTCCAGATCCCTCATATCCAGATAAGGGCGCAGTTGGCGTATCAGCTGGAGCTGATAACAGGCGCTCCTGACCGCTGCATTCACCTGATTAGGCTTCCTTAAAACAGAGGTGGTAAACATTCAGTAAATGAGCCCCATATAGCACACAGGGTGCACAAGCCTTGTTGTTAAGCTGAGTTATGCTCCTGGAAGTACAATTTAACTTAAAAATAAGCAGCACATTCTCTCAGTGTCATTTTGAAAAGACGGGGTAGGATTTTCACCAATCCATCCTAAGTTTTGTTGGTCTCCAAGGCCAAGCTGAGGTCAAACATAGTGTAGATAAACATTAAAAAACCACTATGCAAATATATATTCAGAAAGCTTGTCTTTCATAGTCCACATCAGTATTAAGGCATCTGATACAAAGGGAATAGCAGGGTGTCCCCCTCCCCCACCATATGTGTGCTCCTTGACAACAGTTGTTGCCTGAAAACTTGCAACAGACTTACTGTTCATGAATTGGCACTAGTTCACAGACCACCACTAAGTAGCATGTTTCTATCAAGTTCCATTCATTTATATCTTTCTTTTCTCCCTTTCAAGTGTGCCTTCTCGTTCATTGTTGCTCTTTCCTTTTTTTTATAGTGGACATCCTCAATATCAGGCTTTAGCAAGCTGATGGGCTCCAAATGAATTAGGATGCTTTTATACTGTAGAAATAATGCAGTTTGACACCACTTAAAATGCTGCAGCTCTATCCTATGGAATCCTAGGATTTGTAGTTGTAGTCTTCTCTGCTGGTGCATCATAAAACTCTAAATCCTGGGATTCTGTAGTGTGGAGCCATGACAGTTAAAGTGGGGGCCATTATTACTACAGTGTAGATGCACCCTTATACTCCAATTCCTTGCCAGCATGGCTGTACTGTCTTTGTTGATAATTATTGTAGTCCAGGTTAAGGAAGGTTATTCTATACCATTATTATATTTCATTTTACTGGTTCACAGCCCAAACTGCTTCAGTGACTTCAACTTCCTTTCTATTACATCATCCTTCTCCCCCCCCAAAAAATGTGTGAAGAATTTAATTGTCATTGTTGTCTTTAAATTATTTCATCTACCCTGTCCAAATATTCATTTTCATTTAAGATGTAAAAGAAGCAACTATCAAGAGAGAAGAACCTTTATCATCAATTACAGGAGACATTTTCTTGTTTGGTTTCTGAAGAAAACAATTAGCAGCCATTTTTGTTTTCCACAAGGATTTTTGTATTCTATAGAGGAGGTAAGATTCTACCTAAGTAAACATCAACAAATTAGGAAAGTAAAGTTAGGTGAAAGGGAACAAATTAGAATTTACTACCCTGACTTTACTTGACATTCTGAAAATAATATTTGTGCACTGTAGCCATTTCCTTAAAGAATTTTAGCTGTAGCTACACACAAAGCAGAGAGCAACAGCACCTTTTTAACATTAGTGCTCAATACACAATACTTAGAATTTATCTCAATTCTCTTCTAATTGTTATTAGATTTATTTGTAATAGAGCAGCGTGCATGTGGAAAATTGGATTTTAATGAATACTTTGTTATGTAGCTTTTAAGTCAAAGAGAGCTTTGTTCTCTCATTTGTAAACCCATTCTCCTTGTATCTCTGAAGTCAGAATGTGTTTAGTTTCAAGCAGTCATAGGTACTCTTTCATGACTGAGGGTACTGCCCTCTCCTACTCCTCCCCCCCCCCCCCATATATTGTGTCATCATTTAAAGAAAAAAATTATCCTCATTGAGGATGTTGTCTTGTCTGGTGTTACAGTTCTTTGATTTTCAATTTAACGTCCTCCTCTTTTTCCAACAATAGTGAAAGATGATGAAATTAATATTACAAGGCCCATGCTTTCAGCATCAGTTAATCACCTTACATTGCTCAAATCCCATGTGTAAATCAGACTCTTTGATCCTAAATCCTAAAACTCTAGATCCTAACCCCATCTTCTTATTATCCTTCTTTCAAAGAAAAGAAACACCCTTGAGCATACCTCTGTCTTTCATGGATCTCATCAAAAAATACAATTAGTGATAATACTGATTCAGAAACTATGCCTGGTTCCTGATTGAAATATTAACAATTTTTTTGGATTTACTTTCTGATGTATTAATGTCTGCAAGGTCCCTGCTGGATTCTTGTCATAGATCCTGAAAATATCAGCTTCCTTCTCTCTCATTAATCTCTGTTGATCTAAGGGGGGAAGCAGACTGGCAGCTCTGCGCTGCCCCAGAAAGGTGCGCCGCGGGACCGAGGCATCCTCATGCCTCGATCCCGCGGCGCACCGTCGGCACCCAAGAAAGGAGCGCTAAAATAGCGCTCCTTTTATACGTCACTGAAAGTGTGCCCCAAAAGCATGAGGCGCACTTTCAGCGACCCTTCCGCCGCAGCGTGTCTGGACGCTTCGGCGGGAGGTTGTCTTCGGAGCGCCGGCCGTGCGGAGGGCCGGCGGCTCCGAAGACGACCTCGGGAGGAGGAAGGGGCGCCGAGCGTGCGGCTGCCCCTCCCCTTCCTTGAGCCGAGGACGGCTTTTTAAGCCGTCTGCCGAGGCCCTAAGTGAGGTGCTTGCAGATTTATTGAGATTCTGGGTTTTAAGTATCATCTATCATCAACAATAACAGACTACCCATCCAAAAATTGTTTAAGTAATGAGTTGGTTATTCTACCTTTTAAATGGACAGGAATCCTTCCATTATTTTGTTTCACAAGGTCTCCAAAATTAAATTATATCAAAAAGTCCTATAGATTCTAAAGTTTTTATTCGAATGATTTAAAAAAGGCAATCATTGGAATATGGGTAATCTCCCCACACACAATTTTGATATAGGAAAAACTATTTTGATTATATTCTAGATGTGAGTAGAAGAAGCTATGATATTTTTAGTTAAAACTCCACATGTTGCACGTTCCAGTCAAACTTAAGCACTTTTAAGTCCCTTTGATTTCAACTGTACTTAACTCTGTCCCATCAAAATCAATGGGACTTGCAAAGGCTTCACTCTGGCTGGATCACATCTGTAGTTATTTTTATTGTATCTTTACATATCTTCACCAATCTATCTCATCCACTGTATTGTATACCTTGTTTCTGATATCTTTTTAAAGCATATTATCATCCTAATTTTTTGTTGATGTTTGTGTGTGTGTATATGTGTACTTATTATCCATTCCATTTGAATTATTTGATGTCTGTGTCCATAATCTTCATTGGTGGTTTCCATGGAAACACTCAGTTTCATTCTGTGATGATTTTTTAATTTTTCCTTCTTATTAATAAGTGATAGAAAGATGATGTTCTAGAATAGTTTACATATTTCATGAGCTTATTTACATATCAGCCTCTTCTGTTTCACTAAAGCAAGTTACCATTTAGCATTTGATAGTCATTTCTCAAAACTGTAATTCTAGTATGTAAACTCAGCAAAAACTAGGAGGGGAAGGCATGTAGAACAATCTATTTTCCAATAATTTCTGTAGCCAGTTGAAAACAAAAATATTACTCAGTATTTTCAAGCATTTGCATTAATATCATTAGATAATGATACATTATCCCAAGCTACTTCCAGTTTTGCTATGGTTTTAAACCTCAACAAATTTTCATTCTCAAAGATGCAACTTAACTACTGTGCACTACTACATGGATGTATAAATACACATTCTATATCTAATATTGCCAGGTTATTTCCTAAGTTATCTCGGCTACTCTTACAGAGGTAGGATCTGGGGGACCTCTTAGTCAGGAATTTGGGAAGCAGCTGGCTCTATTTGACATAACTGGCTGATGATGCCAACAGGAATGTGGGGACTATGACTACTGCAAATCCTCCCTTTTTATTTTAGAAATATAACTTTAAAAATCCAACAGAAAATAATGCAATTTGCTGATTGTCAGCATTCCTTAATAAAATAGATAACATGCGTGCACGCAAGCACACGCACATGCACACACACATACACTTCTTTTTGTAGCCTTCATTTTAAGATGTCATTCCAAAGCCCAACATGAGAACCACAAGATCTAGATTACCTCTGTTTTTATTAATAAAATAAATAAATGGAAACCAATTTGTAATAAAGGAGCCATCATGGAGTTCATTTCTTGAATTATAAACCTGTTGTGTCAGTTTTTTCATGAGAGCAAGAGTCCACAATTTCACATATCAACAGTCCAAAGTTAAATTGGGTAGGGCAGTGGTTCTTGACCTTCTGCAGAACCTCAGGGAGCATGATATCCTCAGAGGGGGTCCACAAAGTCTTGAAGGCTGCTCATCCCACCTCCTCCCCACAGCAGAGCAGCCACACAATAGGAATCGAGGCAAAGGCATGGCTGGCTGGGCCTGTGCATTTCTGTTCCAGCTGTTCTAGCTGCAAACTGGCAGGAAGAAGGAGAAACCCCTCTCTCTCTGGTGCTTCTGAGGGAAGTTTTAATGGATGGTATAATTGTTAAAGGTTGGTTCAGTATTCAGGTAATCATCATCATCATCATCATCATCATCATCATGGAGTTGGCAATGTGTATGAGGTCAAATTTTAGTAAAATGTGAACACCTTCAGGCTTATAACTACAGGCCCTTCCCATTCCACAGATATCCCTCTTTCTTTTCATTCCACTCCCAAACTTTACTTGTTAGAAGTGATGATGAGGGATTTTTCTATGAATTCCATGAAGTGCAATACACTGCTACAGTATGTTCCCAGCAGTTGGGTAGCTTTGGAAATGTAGTTTCAGATATACAGATCTAGTAATTTAGGGACTATGCAGAGGGGCAAAAAGGGGTGCTTTGAGGGTAACTTATAGGTGTGGCCTTTAGATGATGTACTCCTAAAAGTCTCCAGGAAAGCACCCTCTAGCCGTCGTATGCCAAGAAAAGCTGCTCCAAAAAGGAGCCACTTTTTTCTGCTCCTTTGGTGAAGACACGCATCTTCGCATGTGTGTACATATGCAGAGACACTGATACACCAGAAAATGGCCATATAAATGCACTGTCGCATGTGTGGCAGAAATTGACTCTGTAAGCTTTAATTTAAAGCACCCTATGTTTCCAGGTGTGGATGCACTGGCACAGGTGCACTTGAATATTAGAACCCTAACCCTAACCCTATGCATGCACCCTAGCAACTGTCCTCTATCTATTATGACAATAAATGCATTCTGTTGGATGTATGCTTGCTGTCAGCATGCACAGTAGTTTGCATGAAAGAGGCTTTTGTAACCTCTTCTGTGCAGGTGTGCATAAGACCTGCATACCACTTCCTGGCATGTTTGGTGTGTGTGTGTGTCCTGGAGTAATGTTTGTCTATAAAGCCTGTTGACCATGTCCCTTGCATGACCACCAGATGCATGTATCAAGTCTGTCCACACAAACCTCCCTTACATGTACCTCTCCCCTCCCCCCTGATCTGTGTGGGACATGTTTTGTGGGGGATGATGGAGTGTCTTTTCAGTTGACAAACCCGTTCCTTCACCCCAAGGGTGGCAGAATCAGACAGTGGCATCTGTCTACTGTACCCACTCCCTTGGGGGAAGCAGAGGTCAGCGAATCCTTGCATGATATGTGGGTGAATGACAGATCCTGTTCAGGTGCACAGGGATGCTGAACTTCAGTCACCTTTGTACATAGAGAGTGACAGAGGGCCTCGGCAGACGGCTAATTGAGCCGTCTTCCGGGCCCGGAAGAGGAGGGGCAGCCGCACGAGCGGCGCCCCTTCCTGTTCCTGAGGTCGCCCTCGGAGTCGCCGGCCCTCTGCATGGCCAGCGCTCCGGGGATGACCTCACGCCATGGCGACCAGACGCGCCACGGCGTTTGAGTCAGGGAAAGTGCGCCCGCCGCTTTTAGGGCGCACTTTCCCTGACATCTAAAAGGAGCACCAATTTGGTGCTCCTTTTAGAGTCACCGGAGGAGCGCCGCGGTGTGGAGGCTGAACTCCGCCGGTGCTCCGGACCAGGGCGTCCCCGACGCCCTGGTCTGCAGAGGGGGAGACTGTATACCACCTTATAACAGGTCCTGTGCAGGTGCGCAGGGATGTTTTCCTGAACAGATGCACAGATGTAGAGAGATGGTCCTGCACACATGTGCATGCATTTGAGGAAAAAAAAATTAAAGCAGCTGCTGTCAGCCCATGCAGTTGCTCTGTCTCCCTTTGCAGCATCCTTGGGGCTGGACATGCAGTTGCTGGGGCTTCAATACAGCCTCAGAAAAGCTGCACTGACTCCCCCAAGTGTGGCTGCTCTGTCCCCATTTAGGGCAACCTCAGGGCAGGCAGTGTGTTTGCTGCAGCTTAGGGAAAAGGCAAATTCAGGTCACCTTTTCCTGCCCGTCTACATAGCCCCTTAGGGCCTTTACAGACTGCCAGAAATAATGCAGCTTGAGGCCACTTTAACTGCCCTGGTTCAATGCTAGGGAATCATGGGAATTGTAGTTTTTTCTGAGGCATTGAGCCTTCTTTGTCAGAGAGCTCTGGTGAACAATAAACTACAGTTCCCATGATTCCCTAGCACTGAGCCAAGGTAGGGGGGATGCAGACCAGGGCGTTTGGAGCGCCCTGGTCCGGAGCGCCGCGGGGCTATGGCAGCCTCACCGCAGCGCCTCCCCGGCGACCCTGAAAGGAGCGCCAAAAAGGCACTCCTTTCATAAGTCGCAAAAAGAGCGCCCTAAAAGCGGCGGGCGCCCTTTTTGCGACTTATCCTCCACAGCACGTCCGGACGCTGTGGAGGGAGGTCGCCCTGAACGCGTCCGGCGTGTGGTGGCCCGGAAGCGCTCAGGGCGACCTCAGGAAGAGGAAGGGCCGCCGCGCGTGCGGTGGCTCCTCCTCTTCCAGGCCTCCAAGACGACTGTTTTAGTCGTCTGCTTAGGCCCGTAGTTAAAGTGGACTCAAGCTGCATTATTTCTGGCAGTCTGTAAAGGCCCTTAGTTTCAGTTTCTGTAAGAGTAGCACAAATCACTTATGGTTTTTAACTGCCACCACTACTGCCTACAAGAACTCAGGAGGAACAGACCAAAATTGCTTCCCAACTTTCCTTAGGGATCACAAAGGGCTTTTTAAAGTGAAACAAAAAATGGGGAGGAAGTGATGGGGCAGCTGATGGTCCTTCACAGAGGCCACAGCATTACAGTTAGCAACCTTTGCATGCCTGTACTCACTAAATGCTAGTCTGTATTATGGTGATTTTCTGTTTGCTTGTTCTACTTGCTTCATCACTCTAACCTGCAACCATTGTCTTTCTCTCTCTCTCTTTCATCCATAAAACCATATATTTGATTATGAATAAATAATTAGAAATTAAAGCTGCATTTATGTGACTTACAAGGAAGAGTTTGCTGTTCTTTTTACCCCTACTAGACCTTGTATGTGGGCTGGTGGTTATGGGACCAGTTTTTGTTTAGTTTCTGCCTTGCTAGTTTAAATGCTTTGCTTGAGGGAAGCACTACTATGGCTGCATTTGCACTGCAGAAATAATCCAGTTTGACACCAGTTTAACTGCCATGGCTTAATGCTATGTCATTCTTAGATTTGTAGTTTTGTAGGATATTTAGCCTTCTCTGTCAGAGAGCTCTGGTGCCATGACAAACTACCAATCCCAGAATTCCATAGGATGGAGCCATGTCAGTTAAAGTGGTGTCAAACCAGATTATTTCTGTAATGTGGATGCAGCCCATGTCTCACTTTTCCCAAAACAGAGCATTGGGAATATGACAAGATCTTAACTTCGGAATAAGTCTGAGATAAGGCTAAATTATATTTGAATTATTGAGGGGAGTAGAGAGAATGTGACACAAATCAATCCTGAATGTAGCAGGTGAGGCGCAACCTTACATGTGCCTTATACATATGTAAGTAACAACACACTGGTATGCTAATTTCCAGATATTTTGCCCCAGTCTTCCCTCTCAGAATTGTCCATGTAAAGTATTCTTTGAAAAGATGTACTGCATTGTTTCCATTATAAGTGAAGCCAACTTGACAAATTAACATAATTGAAATAGGCTTGGCAAAATGTCTTCAAGACTTGATTTTCTCTTATGTCTTTTTTTTTTTTTTTTTTTTTACAGGAAAAGAATACTATTCTTATTGACCCATAGCTATGAGGGCCAAACATCAAGCTATATTCATTAAAACATATATATGCAGTGGAGATACTGCAAATATTTCATTTAAAGAAATAATAAATCAATGTTGTACTGGGAAAATCATTTGATACAAGTTCACCTTGTTATGAAATTGCTTTTTACTGCTTGCTGCTTTTATTTGGTTCTTGTTCTTGTTATGTGCTTTCAAATTGACTTCAATTTATGGAGGTGCTAGACAAGATTTATTCAAAGGTCTGCCAACACATTATTCTGAGGTTGATAGCGTGTGACTGGCTAGTGTGTGTGTGTGTGTCCTTTCAAGTTGTCTGTCTAGTTATGGTGACCCCATGAATTTCATAGGCTTTTCTTAGGCAAGGAATACTTAAGAGGTGGTTTTGCCAGTTCCTTCCTCTGAAATATAGTCTACAGTGCCTGGTATTTGTTGTGGTCTCCCATCCAAGTACAAATCAGGGATGATCTTGCTTAGCTTCCAAGATCAGACATGATCTGGTACCTTCAGAGTAATTCAGGCACTTTGATTGGCCACTGAATGCACATATTTGAGAGGAGAGTGTCATACAGTATTTGAAATCTTTTAAAAACAGTGAAGTTTTTAAAATGGTGTAATTTCACCTTACACATACTACTTGCCATTGTAGAGTTCTAAAATGAAAAGCTTTATGCTTGATTTACCATGAAGTGTGTAATTACTGATTAATGTTTGAAGTGTTAAAATGAACAATTTCTGGAAAACTCTTAGAATCACAGGATTTTGTCACTTTGAAAGAGGAAAGTTTTAGAGTCTTGAATTTAACATCACTGAAATTTCTTAGAAAGAATATAACATTACAACTATTGTTTCAGTGTTTTGTATTCCATATGACTGCTTATCTCAACTTAAGAACTGTCATGTATTGTGGGAGATTTTGGTGTTAATTTTGTATCTTTGTCTGTGATGTATTTCCTGTTTATTTTACCTTGAAGATTATCCAAGTTCACTTCATAAAACACCGATTACTAGGAACAATGTTATCAGGAAAATTTACAAAGTGTGTGATGTGTCCCTCTCTGTGTTTATATGCTACTAAACAGATCTAAACAAATGGAGGCAATGATGAACCTTCTTGCTATAACCTCTCACCAAGAAAATCCTATGATGAGACAAGTCAAAATGAATTAAGAGGTATGGATAAAACACAAAGTGTGAAAAAGGCAAGGGAGAGGACAATCATAAAAGGGGATATGGACAAGGATACAACAGGACTCAATCAGAATGGAAGTCAAGGAATAGACATGCCCCAAAATGAAAACAATGTCCAAAGCTGTACTACACAGTCAAAGTTGAAGGCAGTTCAACATATCTTGTAACAGACGTTTTATGTCCCACTTGGCATCTGAATGGTTTTGTTGGAATCAAGTGGTTGTATTAGAAGTGCTTTTTTTGTCTAACCATCAGGACTATTCTTTTTTTATTTGAAAAAGCATGGATTTTTATTCTGATACAAAAATGCAAACAAACAAAAAAGAATCCACATACTGGCACAATACAACAAGTTCAATAAAGCAATAAAGAAACTGATAGATTACAACCCTATGGGACAACTAAAACAGATAAGCAGAAAATCACAACCAGGGGTAGGCAACCTTTCCCCTTTAAGGGCCAAGGGACTTCAGCTCCCAGAAGCCTCAGCCATGTTGGCCAATAGTCCCATGTTGGCCAATAGCTCCTGGGATTCTGGGAGCTGAAGTCCCTTGGCCCTTAAAGGAGAAAGGTTGCCTACCCCTGATCACAACTCTTGAAAGATTGGATATAATAATCATGTAGCTGAATCATAGGTAAAGTAAAAAAAAAGGTAAGAGCCCTGGTGGTGCAGTGGTTAAATGTCTGTACTGCAGCCACTCACTCATAAACCACAAGGTTTCGAGTTCAATACTAGCCAGGGCTCAGGCTTGACTCAGGCCTGCTTCCTTCCGAGGTCGCTAAAATGAGTACCCAGCTGTTGAGGGGCAATGAGCTTACAGTTGTAAACTGCTTAGACACTGCATAATGAGGTATAAAGCAGTATATAAATGAAGCTGCTTTGCTTTAAAGGTATTCCCCATTGATAAGGTTGTCAAGTCGTGTCCAACTGTAGGGGGCAGTGCTCATCTCCATTACTAAGCCAAAGAGTCAGCATTGTCAGAGACTATTCTGTGACCATGTGGCCAGCATGACTGAACAGAATGCTGTTTACCTTCCCACCAAAGTGGTACCTATTTATCTACTTACATTTGCATGCTTCTGAACTGCTAGGTTGACAGAAGCTGAGACTAGTGACAGGAGCCCAAGCCATCATGCAGCACCCAGGCATTGAACTGCCAACCTGCTGATCTTGTAATCAACAGAGTCAGTGTCTTAATCACTTGAGCCAACACATCCTTATGAATCATAGTCAAAGAAAAATGTACTTACTCATAAATAAGTACATATATAATATTATTTATTAGTCAGTTTTTAGCAAAAAACAAAAACAAACCAACAACCGACAAGACAATACTTTGATTTAATTTTATTTATTTACAAATGTTTTAGACTGCCTTTTAGGTTACAAAGACTCCTTGAGGAAACTCACAAGATGAAAACTGAAAAACCATAGCTCAGGAGAAGGCCAAGGCAAAGAAATGAGTCTTAAATTAATAATGTGTTATATTGCTATTCCACCTGACTGATGACACAGAAAAAAAGAGTTGGTGAATTAGGGCCACAACCTTATTCAATACAGGGTTATGCAATGCAGCAGCAAATGGGACTTGCAGACATGAATTTCCTTGTTTGAGTATAGTTAGACTGACTGACTGACTTCCAGGCTCAGACTCCAGAGTGTAAGATCCAGCTGTTCTTCCTATCCTAATCCATTGAAGGAATCAGAGGATCCTTCAAGACCGACGATCTGCGTCTGAGCATCGACAGGGGTAGTGTGACCCTGTTGGTGCTCCTAGACCTCTCAGCGGCTTTTGATACGATAGATCACGGCATCCTCTTGGATCGCCTGAAGGGGTTAGGTATCGGGGGCACTGCTCTGCAGTGGCTCCGGTCCTTCCTCTCGGGTCGGTCCCAGAGGGTGCTGCTCGGGGACTGTAGCTCCAGTAAGAGGGAGCTCACTTGTGGGGTCCCTCAGGGAGCTATTTTGTCCCCGATGTTGTTTAACATCTATATGAAGCCGCTGGGTGAGATAATTCAGAGTTATGGAGCTGGGTGTTATCAGTACGCCGATGACACCCAAATCTATTTCTCCGTGTCTTGTTCGTCGGCCTCGAATTCCAATGGCATCGCTTCTCTCAATGAATGTCTTCAGGCGGTAATGGGCTGGATGAGGAAAAACAGATTGAAATTGAATCCAGACAAAACGGAGGTGCTCACGGTACAGGCCCCGAAACCAAGAATTGGGTTGCAACCTCCAGTCCTGGATGGGGTCACACTCTCCTCCAGTGACTGTGTTCGCAGTCTGGGGGTGCTCCTTGATTTGTCCCTCCTGATGACCAATCAGGTCAATGCGACGGTCAGGAGCGCCTGTTATCAGCTTCGGCTGATACGCCAGCTGCGCCCTTTTCTGGAAGTAGGGGATCTTGAGACTGTTGTGCACGCGTTGGTAACCTCACGCCTCGATTTCTTTAATGCACTCTACATGGGGCTACCCTCGTGCTTGGTTCGGAAACTGCAATTGGTTCAAAATATGGCAGCCAGACTAATTTCTGGCACATCCAGGGGGGACCATATTACTCCGGTACTAAGGTCCCTCCACTGGCTGCCTGTTAGTTTCCGAGCCCAGTACAAGGTGTTGGTTATTACCTTTAAAGCCCTAAATGGCTTGGGCCCAGGCTATCTTAAGGACCGCCTCCTCCCGTACAATCCTCCCCGCACCCTCCGGTCCTCTGGGAGGAAATTGTTACAGCCTCAAAAAGCGAGGCTAGTGATGACCTCCCAGAGGGCATTTTCCGTAGTTGCCCCCAAACTGTGGAATGGCCTGCCAGAGGAGATCCGCCAATTGTCATCACTTGACAGCTTCAAGAAAGCTGTCAAGAGGGATCTCTTCCGGCAGGCCTTCCTGGAGTAATCTACCAGCTCTGGCTCCGAAATCTCCCTCCAAGATGCTCTCCTCTTCTGCGACCAGGCTCTCTTATGAGCCAGTATCTATACTTCCGCCAGCACTTTTTCTTCTATGTACTAGTGATGTTTTTATATGGAGGAATTTACCTCCTTTATAATTTGTTTTAAATTGTAATTGATTTAATATTTTTTTTTAAGGGGGGGAGGGGGAGGAAACTGTTCTTAACTACTGTGTGATGATTTTATGATGTAAGCCCCCCCGATTGCGCTCAGAGGAGCGGGGTATTAAATAAAAATTATTATTATTATTATTATTATTATTATTATTCCAAGGGATCCACTCAGGTGGGATTATGGAACACTCTTGCCAGGAAGAGTCATCTTGAGATGAGAATCCACTCCACATTCCCCACAAACCAGTCAGCAATAATAAGGAAATAGGCTAATTATTTCACTTTACAATGCCACCAGAAGTCTCACAGGAGAAAAAAAATTGAATCTGAGTGCCTGTACCCCATCAGCAAAGTTAGATGGAAAGTGGACTCACTCGTTCTAAAGGCCATGCTGAAGGTTCCGAAGATATGCATCAAATCCAGCTCCAATTCCAACCTTCAAATAAAGATGTAGGGGCTCTGCAGATGGCCCCTAAGGGGTGGCTCTGTGCTGCTCCTGAGAGCACCGGATCAGGACTGCAGCAATTACATGCCACAGCCCCAATCCAGCACTTTGCTGCTCCAAAAAGAGCTGGCAAATGCTGCTTCTATTTGGAACAGCAAAAAGCTGCCCTTTCTGTGGTGGCGGCAGCAGCTTTTCTGTGTTCCTTTGGCACAGCATGTTTAAATGCTGTGCCAAGTGAGTGCCCTGACACCCCCCACCATCTGTTTGGGCAGGTGGCATGAGGATGACGTGGGGGTAGAGTCGGGGCAGCCGGCATGTGGTCACCACGCTCCAACTCCACCCCCAGGCCAGCCCTTTTGGCTGGTCTGTACTGGCCTGTAGTTTATTATGTGTAATACCAAGTTGACACAGAAGCCACTAAAGAATCCATTTACAGACATCCTTATTGACCCATATCCTGTGCCTATAAATCCACCCTAGGTTGAAAGCACCCCTCCAAATGTGCTCCTTCAGCATCTAAATCCACAATTAAATTAATTTAGAGACCACTATCTTTGATGCATGCTAAGTCATCACAAATAACATGACTAAACACCCAACCAGTAGAGAGAACTAAATTATTTTCACCAAGATGCTGGAGCTGCAAATGAAGAAGGGCTGTCTAACCAGATAAGAGTAGAAGAATGGCAATCAACTTGGACCAATGCATCTCCTATTACTAAATCAGGACAAAGGAGAATGGATGCCCAAAGAAAGTTGAAATCCTCCTAAAGAGACTAAGGCCGTGTTGGCATACTTGTAGCATGTGTGCCCTCTCTGGTACACAAAGCCATCTCTGAGGGCACATGGTGGCCACAGCAAGTAGGGATGGGGACAGGGTGCACAAGCTTGACCTGGCTACTTGTTGTGGGTCAGTCTGTCTAGGGAAAACCAGGCTGTTGTAAGGTGGTGAAAGGGGGGAAGCTTCCTGCTCCCGAAGAAAGAGCAGGCCTGGCCGAGAAGCCTCCACCCCCTGGGCCACCCACCCACCTCGCTGATGCCAGGTGGCCTGGACCACTCCTGGCACTGAACCACTTTTGCTTGCTGCTCAGCTCCTTTCCTCCCGGAACCGCCTCCTCTGTTTGCTTCTCTTTGGGAGATCCTTCCCCGGGCTGTGCATAGCAGGGCTGTTGGGCTAGGCCCTGAGCCAATGCTGGCACCTGAATTGTGCCTGGTCTGCCTCAAGGGACCACACCCTGGGCCCTGCAGAGCAGGCTGCAGCTGCAGCCAGAGTTGTGTAACCCTACCCCCCACCCGCCGATACTGCCTGTATGCACCTGCTGGCACTCAGCTGGTAATCTGTTCTTTGGTGGCGGCTGCTCAGCTGGTGAGCTTGCTCCTCAGCTTCCTCCTGAGTCAGAGTCAGGCTCTGGATGTGGCTGCATGCTTGACAAACTCCTGTCGATGATGCCAGGAAGTGCCTGCTGACACAGCCTGCCTGCTGCTGCCGATCACTAGTAAGCCTGCTCCACATGGCCTCAAGATCCCAGCAGGAATATAGCAGAGGCAGTTTTGTGGTGAGGTGCAATGAGGCCATCCATGTGTTGGCACATGTGGGACCTGAAGTCAATGCATGCAGAAGAAGCAAATACCACAGGACACTCTGGAAGTGATGGAGGGTGAAGAAATTCTCCTTCCACCAAAGAGTCTCTCATAATAACTGAGTATTTTTGAAGAGACTTTAATTTCAGTTCCAATATTTACAATATCTTACACTATCTGACAAAATGCTCCACCACCATCTGACAACAACAACCCAACAATGTACAGTGACAGAACCGCCCTCTGCCTGAGAGTTTAGTCCAGCCCCAAACTGATATGTCACAGTTTCCTGTGGCATGTGTACCATTCCTGTGCATTATGGAAGCATTATGATTCTGCTTCCTGCTGAGGTTTCATCCCTTTCCTGTGACTCAGTATCCCTCAATTTTGCACAATCATGGCACCTGTTGACCTTTAGCTACCTTTTTACCTTTATACTCCATGGCTGCATCTGGGACATTTTCTGCTCTGGATATGACTTTATCCTGACAATCCCCTCCAAAATGTCTTAGATGCCCTGCAATGTACATCCAATATTTTTACATTCACACCGTAAGGATTTCATTGTGTCTTTTAAGACTACCCCCAACCTGTTTGTCATTCTCTCATGCCTTTATACAGGTAGTGCTTTTGTGAGTATGTTTGCACTGTTATCTTCCAATGCACAGTATTGCAGTGTCATGATCCCATCCTGAACCATCTCACACACATTTTGATATCTTGCTTTAATGTGATTTCTTTTTCTGGCACAGCAAAAATTTCCCATCCTGGGTTCTCTCCACTTCTCCTGGTTGTTTTTTTCCCCCTGAGGATAATTTGACATGTCCTGACAAGCATCAGATCCTTCAGTTGTTACAGTACAAACCCTTGCTTCTTGCACTACAAACTTGTCTGGTTTCCTCCTGACTCTCTGAATCCTTCTAGGAATTACTTTTGTTCTACCTGACTCACTCTCACTTCCACTGTTAGTATGTACTCTTGTTTCTACAGACTATTGCTTGTGTTCAAACATTTGTGTAGTGATGTTATGTTCAGGTATTTGCATCTGTAGAATGGCTGCAGTATCTGGAGATTTGCTTGGCTTCACATCTGTTGTAGCCCCTGGCAAATCCACCCCTCTATTTTTGACATTTTGTGGAATATTGCCTAAAGGTATGAACACATTAAGGAGATTATCCCAGCCCTCTAATAACCCACCTTACCTTTCCAAACTGAAGTCTAATTCAGGAGGCAGCTGGGTCCTATCACAAGGATTTTGCTGCCAAAGCTGCTGGGTGAGTGTAGCATGGCTGCAGCCCAGGTCCCCAGTGCACTTTAGTGGACATTTTTTTTCAAGTTAGAAAGCTCCTGGTTTTGAAATAAGGCTGCCGAAGTGCATTGGGGACCCCGGGCTGCTGCAGGGCTGGACTTGCCTAGTGGCTTCAGTGACAAAATCCTTGTGATAGGACCTGGCTGCCTCGTGAATTAGACCAGTTTGGAAAAGGTAAGCTGGGTTATTAGAGTGGTGGGATGATCTCCCCTGATTGCAATGAATCTTCTCCCAACCACTGTGCTTTTCAAAATTTGAACTCCTGGAGAATATCACGTTGAAAAACCCTATGAAAAACCTGTATGAGTAATACATTTAGTTACGCCTCATTCCTACTCCTACTCCTGTAAAAACCTCTTACTCCTTTACTCCTTACTCCTTACTCCTATTCCTACTCCCCAGTTCTGGGCTGAGGCATATGTCTGTGCACAGAATAAGACAAAGTGTCTCAAAAAGACAATCCAGATCTGTTCAAGTCTGAGGGGGGTTGCAGACTGCCAGAAATAGTGTGAATTCAGTCCACTTTTAGGGTTAGGGTTAGAGTTAGGGAACCATGGGAACTGTATTTTATTGTGGCATCAGAGTTGTCTGACAGAGAAGGCTCAATGTCTCAGAAAAATAACAGTTCCCATGATTCCCTAGCACTAACCCTAACCCTAAAAGTGGACTGAATTCACACTATTTCTGGCAGTCTGCAACCCCCTTAGTCCCACTCTATGAAGCAAAGGGGAAGTATAAGCAACCAGAGAAACAAATTGCCAAATTTAACATTTAAATGAAGCAGATTCCTATCTGCCAGTAAGCTTAATATCTGTGGTGGCCACACCAGCCCTGACAGCCAAAGAGGCTGCTCCTATGCACAAATGGAATGGATTCAGGCCAGCAGGTTTCAGGCCAGCAAAGAGTAGTGTCTTACACAAAATTGTCCAAAATTGATAGTAAATGGGGACATCAACATGACAAAATAAAAGGCCAAATCCATTGCCCCTAGTAGCTAAATACTCCTGGAAAGCTCAGACCAGACAGCAATTCAGGAAGGCACCTTGGCCAAGATTAATCCACAGCCCTTTGTTTCATTGGTTCATCGTGGACCTGTGCAAGATAATTGATATGCTCATTCCTGGCCTCTAGTGCTAAAATAGAGAAACAATCCATCAGGAACGAAAAAGCATCACAACACACTTTGAACAGAATGTTGAACATGAACCCAAAACAAACAGGCCAAAAGCACCAGCTTTGGGCTGGTCTGGGGCATGCCATTCAGATGACGCATGCCCCTAGATTGGGTGGAAGCTGTGCTGCAGCAAACTAAGGCAGCCCAAAATCAGCTGCAAAAGGAGTGCAAAAGCACTCCTTGCCAGTGGTCCATTGTGGACCATGGCAGCAGTCAGCCTCATGACCATGGTGTCTGGTTGCTGCAGTCCTGTGCTGCTCAAGGGGCAGAGGCCACTCCAAGCCACCCATCTGTTTGAGACCATAAGGCACTGTAGAAAAAATAAAATGCTGAAAGCTTTAATAACCCTTGGGTTGCAGGAAGTTTGGAAATTAACAACTGGAACAGTAGCCAGATTGTTGCACCCAAAGTAGGCAGTAGCATCATGCAGAGATTCTGACCTGATGTGAACCACCACCACAAGGAGAAAAAGTGAGAGGAGTGAAGTCTCTAGTGATATGCTGATCATGCCAAGAATCAGGGCAGGGACAGATAATCACTGGTCCCTAAAATAAATTCCCAAACCTCAAGAGCCTGAAGTATCAGAATGAATATGGAATTCCATTTTAAGAAGGACTTCTGTAGACCACAAGCATATCCTGTTGAAATGACTGAGGAACTCAAGACACGTCAGTATGTTCTATCACATGAGCAACCTAATTCTCACATGATGATGATTTGATATTGGCCTTATTTATAAGGATTCAAAATCTGAAGCTATGGCCCACAACAATAGCGTTGTTGAAAGTGGTGCAATGTGTTATTCCTTTGTTGGAATGTTGGAATGTTGGAGGAGCAGGTTTGTGTATAAATCCATTCAGCAGAGAAGACACCATCATGCAGAGAAAACTCCAAGCTTCTAGCAGAAAGCTTTATTATAGAAAAAGATATGCAGAGTAAAAACTATAAAGTCCAATAGATCATCACATCAGCCAGATGTGGCTAACAGGAACAAAACTACAAATCCATTAATGCTACATTGTGGAAAAGTTAGTCATGCTATAGCTTCAGCAAAAAATAAAGAAACTTAATCCATACTAATGAAAGTTCAGGAACAGACTGACTTCTATGCCTGATACACAATTTCTCAGCCCAACCTTTCTCCACCTCTTGGGTGTTAACCTCAGGTTAATTGGTTGATCTGTACATGACGTATGTTAACCCAACCTCTTGTTGTTCATCTTTTACCATGTGATCTACTTTCTCATAACAACTTTTATTATTGTTCTCACTGTATAAACAAGAACACTTTCCCATCTATTCCAACTTGTGGTTTCCATTTGTTTTGTCTCTTTGGACACCTGGACTGAGTTGTGTTCAGCCTAGAAGCATGTTCTCATCATGGAAAAATACAGACACACACATCTTTACATTTCATCATTGACCATATATCCCATCAATATCCTGACACAATGAACAGAACTGAGCTCATCTGGAATTCCATCATTCATTGATGAGCCCTTAGGATAAGAGAGTTATAGATGAGGAGAAATTCAACTTTTTGGCTTCTTGGGAACAATGACCAAGAGAGAAACACCCAAGGTCATAAGGGGAAGGGAATCACAGCCTGAAGCCACTTCTTCCACAAGGCAACTGCCTCTACACTTTGTAAAAATGACTGATGCCCACAGGATCACTGACATCTGGGGCCAATTAAAGGGATGTGAAATCCGCTGGAGAAGCTAGGCCACATATAGGCAGTGGTGACCCTATTGAGATAATGATCCAGTAGGGTAGCTAATGCACCGAACTTAATGGGACTAGGAGCCTTAATTTGCAGAATTAGGGTGCACTACACTAGATTTCTTTGCTAGGGCTTTGTCATTAGGCCAAGATTATCAGAAGTGACATTGTTGCCGAGAACAATTTCCTTTACTATTAAACTCTGCAAAATTGGATATGCAGGATTGCAGGTGGCCTTCATACAAAAGTTTTCATCATAACAGAGGGCCTTTATGCAGCTTGAGTCCACTTTAACTGCCCTGGCTCAGTGCTAGGGAATCATGGGAATTGTAGTTTTTCTGAGACATTCAGCCTTCTCTGTCAGAGAGCTCTGGTGCCACAATAAACTACAGTTCCCATGATTCCCTAGCACTGAGCCAGGGCAGTTAAAGTGGACTCAAGTTGCATTATTTCTGGCAGTCTGTAAAGGCCCAGAGTCATGCTAGACCGAAAACATACAAGATGATGTTCTGGAAAATATCCTGCTGTTTAACTAATACAGGTCCCTAGCTGGATTAAATATTTGTTATATCCATGTAAATACTCTAATGACAGAGCCAATTAGATTAATTCTTAAGTTCCTCTTCATCCTTCACCTCCTCCTCAGATCTGTGCTTAATGTCCACCTCATGGAGGTACAGAGAGAATATATCAACATATTTCCCCTGCCAGATCTTCTCTGTGGTGCCCAGGAGAAGGTGGCCACCTAGAGATAAGGAATCTTCCCATAGTAGTAATCTGATAAAGTGAAAGGTGTAGCTGATGCTCTGGCTCCAGAAAATCCAAACTGGGTAACCAATCAAAGAGCCAAAAACTGGGGAGGTCACATAAATTCACTGGTAAGCAACTAGGATGGCTAGACAATGTAGAAGTTAGAGCCAAGGGCCAGCCCAAGAAAAATCACACAAGTGTAAGATGCCAAGGGTTGCAGTTTGGAGTACCACTTTCTGCAGAGTGACTAGTCACTCAGAGCTGAGCAACTGCTGAATACCCATCCAAGGAAGTAGAATCATCCACCAGCATTATTATTGATATAGATATTATCAATGTTGCTGATACAGCAGAGGTCTTAAGAAGCTGAACACATTACAGTTAAATTGTCTGAAATGATGCCCCGCAGACATGAAAGGTAAGCTTTGCTGCAAATACAAAGGCACGAAATTCCAACTCCTCTCTGTCTGGATCACAGTGCTAATATTCCAAGGCCACAGAGGCCCAAGAAGCTCCTGAGGTTGTCCCTGCAAGTTGGTGAAAAACAGCAATGGCTGCAAAGGAAAAAGTGAGGGAGGGAGCACACACATGCTACTTGCCACATTGCCATCTGTGCCCAAGATTGTCATGTTGCCCACTGAAGAGAGCAAAGTCTCACCAACCTAACCCATTGCCTGGCCATCCAGAATTGCCAGTCAAAATGGCAGTGTCTTCTACAGAAATGTAAGCAGCACTGCAATCACACAGCCAAGATTGCACACAGAATATACTTTTGTCCTGCCCAGCAAAGAGGCCTACATCCAGACTACACCATCTTAAATATCCCTATCAATCATGAATGTCATGGTGCAAAATAATGTCCACCCAGCCAATTCCATGGGGAGGACAATTCCACTCTGGTCATATGGCTGGGGACAGTGTGTTTTTGGTGTATGTTTTAGTCTGAGAGATACAGATCAGGGAATTCTGTGTAAGAATTAACAGAAGCAAACTTTCTCAGGCATCTCGAATCTCTGATGCATATGAATTTTTACAGCATATGATATACAAGATCTGGGTACCTGGCCAAAAGAGCCCAAAACCTAGACTTGCAGTGCAATTCTGTGCAAATTTAGTCAGAAGTATGTTCCATTGTATTCTATGGCATTATGTCCCAGTAAGTGTGTATAGGCTTTTCTGAATAGCTTGTCATATTCTGACATCATGCAAACAGTTGTTATTTGTCAGGACATGCATAAGCACCTCTCCTTTTGCACTCTAACTGGAGTTTTGTCAACTGTTGTGCAATGTAATAAGAATCAATATGGATTAAGTTGCATGACTGGTTGGATAAATTCACAATACACATATGGGCACTGTAATGCATAGTTACAATTGGACAAATTTATATACTCAACCCTTCTATTAGATCTGCCCTAGGCAGCAGTGGAAGTATTATGAAGCCAGAAGGGTAGGTGGATGGACTAGTGGGGAGAAGTAAGATTAACAGATGGAATTATACAGTGATGTATAATTAGCCATTCTTTCACTTAGGTAGAAGGGTGAAGTCTGAATGATGAACACTTAAATTAAAGAGAGGTTTTAAACTGTAATTTGAAGGTAACTGTGTGGTTGTGTCATAGAAGGGTTATGGGAAGGCATATAACTGGTTGCAAGGGAGCATGGGCAGAGTAATTTAAGACATCAGGAGACTTTTTGGCAGCTGCAGAGCTGGAGAAAGAAAGGTCATAGACAAAAATATATTGAATAGGATGGCAGAGAGATAAATGGGAGGTAAGGCCATGAAGATTATTAATAAAGGGAAAGAGCATTAGTTGAGCATGAAGTGGTGGGAAGACAATCACTTATCTTTTTTCCAGGGGATCCTACGGATAAATGCCATAATTCAACACAAGTTTTTAAAATTGTCAAAAGTAACTTTCCAAGCTCTGGGTCATCTTATATCTACTTCCTTTGGTTAGAACTTGGTGCCATATATTCAAGTACTGGGTCTGGCATTTCTCTAGCCCAAAATAAATGACTTTTTCCCTTTTGTGGTAAAAATAGCTTACAATTTAAAAGGAAAAAAAAAATGATTTGAGTTCTTTTTGCAGTGAAGCAAAAGCTTTCACATACAAAAAACCAATGCCTGTTATGTTAAATCTGTTTCAGTATAAAAAGGGGGAAAAAAGATAGAGGAATCTAGTAGCACCTGTAAGACTATCTGATTTATTTTAGCATTAACTTAGGGGGGATGCAGATGGGCAGGCGTAGGCCGCCCTGGGAAGCGGCGCATTGGGGCCGAGGCTGCCCCATGCCTTGGCCCCAATCCTCCCTTTTGGCACCTGGGAAAGGAGCGCCAAAATAGCGGCAAAAAGGGCACCCAAAGAGCCGCCATGCGGTTCTTTTGCGCCTCTTCCAGCATAGCGTGTCCAGACACTGTGCCGGGAGGACATCATCAGAGTGCTCGCTGTGTTCAATGGCGTGCAATGATGTCCTCGGGAAGGGGTTGGGGTGCCCAGAGTTTGGCTGCTCCTCCCCTTCCCTGGTTCCAAGATGGCGCTTCACACCACCTGCAGAACCCCTTATTCTTGGGTTGTTTTAGACAAAGCTGATGGTGAGGTACAAGTTTTTGAAATTCTGGTGGAACATCTCAAGTAATTCCTTTTTCTGAGTCAGAAAAGAGATTTCTGTATGTATAGCTGAGGAAGCATCCAGGTCAGCCATGATGATATGTGCATGATGTGAGGCCATGTGAATAGCCATAGCATTGTCATTATTTTGATAGTACATGTTAATCCCAAAGATGAAGTGACTGAGAGTTAATATACAGTGACAGACTTTGATGGCTAGGTATGCTGTAGGCCCATTCAAGGGAACTACCTTAGTAAGTAGACTATATTGCTTTCACTAATAGGTCAACTGCTTAAGAGACCTACATCATTATACACAACTTGTTGAAAATTTATGGTCAGTGCCACAATTTGTATCTTTCCGCATGTCTGTATAATCTCATTCTACAACTATGCAAGTGTGCTTAAATACCTATGGCTTGAATATTGCAGTCCATCAATGCATGAGAACAACAAGATTGAGAACCATGAATGCTCATGATAAAGTAAATCAGTTATTCTTAAATGTACTACTACTAGATTCTTCATCCTCCTTTCCTTTTAAAATGGAAGCTGTTACAACATTTGTTCACTAATTCAGAATAGAGTGACATCTTGGATGCAGTCTCTCACTCTGTGGGAAAACTTGAAGCAAGCTTTTGTTTTGTTTTTTGGTTTTTTTTAGCAAAAACCACACCTCATGCCTTAAGATATATTTATAGTAAGATCTAATATCATTTCAAGACTTCTGCAATAGCCTAGCATTACCCAACTATTCTGAATATTTGTTTCAAGTGTAGAAAATACCTGATGATCTTGTGCTGTTGCAAGGACACAAGGCAGTTGCCTAATAGATGTTACAGTGCTAAAACAGTATTTTCATAATGACTATCCATTGCACAGGCTCTGGAAAATACAATAGGAAACATAATGAGTGAAAATGGAAAGACACTTTAATGTTTCTGAAGTGACTAGCTGGGGACTTAGATGGCCTCTTCACAGATGACACATTTCCTAAATGGGAATTTTGTGAAGAGTCTGAAAAAAAGACAAATGGGTGTTTCTTCAATTCTTTTTGGACACTAGAGATTTGTTTTGAATCCATTAAAATACATTTTGCTTTTACCACAAGTTTGAAACAAAGAACTGCCCTTGACATGTGGAGGAGAGCTAGAAGGAGAACATGAACCTATTAAATCCCCAAGCCCTTAACCAACAAGTTTCAAATATTAAGCAAAAAATGCTATATTTGTCCTTCTGCTGTATTTTAAGGCACGCTGCAAATCATTTTTCCTATGCTCAACAATCCTGAAAACTTATAATAAAAAAATCCCAGCCTGGAATTGCTGAGGGCTTTTTTTTAAATAGTTACAGAGTGACATTTATAATTGTTCCATCAGTTTCCAGGTAGATTATTTCACCACATTTGTATAGTGGTGCTAATTCACTTTTATTGCTCTGCCTCCTGTTGCATTCTGGGGTTTGCAGTTCAGGGATGCCTAAGAGCTCTCTGGCTAAGTATTCTAAATGTCCCTCCCTCTGGCTAAGTATTCTAAATGTCCCTCATGAGTATATGAGACGTGGTGGCTCAGTAGTTAAGATGTGACTCTGATAATTACAAGATCAGCAGGTTGGCAGTTTGAGACCCAAGCACCATGTGACAGAGTGAGCTCCCATCACTAGTCCCAGTTTCTGCCAACCTAGCTGTTTGAAAGCATGTAAAAGTGCAAGTATATAAATAGGTACCACTTTGGTCAGAAGGTAATGGTGTTCTATGTAGTCATGCTGGCCACACATGATCATAGAGTCATCTTTGACAACTGTGGCTCCCTTGGATTAGTAATGTAGATGAGCACTGCCCCTTGCAGTTGGACACAACTAGACAAAAAACTTGTCAAAGGGGAAACCTTTGTCTTTACCTTTAAACCTGAGGATGAAGGTGCCACTAGGGCATTCTAAAACTTGGTTCAAACTTTAAAGGAGAGCTTAGCTCACTGTCTATTGCTTGCCCATCCAGAATCACCTAAAGGTCTGGAGAATCTTTCATTCCTTGTCTTTCCATATCCCACAAGAAAGAAAATGAGCTCTGGTGAGTCAAAGAAGTAAGAATGAGATGGACATCTTAGGCTGCTGCCACACTGCATAATTAATACAGTTTCAGACTGCTTCAACTGTCATGGCTCCTTCCAATGGAATCCTGGGATCTGTAGTTTGTTGTGGCATCAGAGCTCTCTAACAGAGAAAGGTAAATATCTCATAAAACTTAGTTTTAGTATCTTTGAGCAGCCTTAGTATCCTTGAGTGCAGGGATGAGGTACTACCCCTCTTTGTTGTACAGATTCTTCTAGGGGGCTGAAGAAAAATGGCATCTGAGTTGCTTGTTAGGAAGGATCTAATTAGGGGAATTTATAATTAGCTCAAAATATGCAAGAGTAGGGTCCTAACAAAGCCCTGCGTGACCATGTACCATTATGTATACCAGAAGACTAAGAGATCTCTCAATGGAAGACGTGGAAATGGGCTTCTCCAAATAAAGTCTAAATATTTATTCATGTGTCCACATATAGCACATACATACACACAACACACTTTAGATGGAAAGATGGGTGAAAGCGGGGATAGTTTGAGAGGAACTAGGCTGAGGGGAAACATTTACTTCAGGCTTCTCTGGGCTTTGCTGTGAAGTTTGATGATGATGGAGATGGAGCATGGCTGCCAAAATGAAGGGAGGGAAGATGGCCATGGCAGCTAAATCAGAGTACAGACTGATGTGGAGTCTGCATGCACTCTCAAGATAGCACGTGGAGCCTAGAAATCCAAGCGTTCTTATACGAAATTTCTGCCTTCTGGTGATGAGCTTGATGGCTATTGGACAAAGGCGTTGATGGTCTTAGCTTTGTTACCCTAAGTGTGAGCATGGTCTAAACCAGGGGTAGGCAACCTTTCCCCTTTAAGGGCCGAGGGACTTCAGCTCCCAGAAGCCTCAGCCATGTTGGCCAATAGTCCCATGTTGGCCAATAGCTCCTGGGATTCTGGGAGCTGAAGTCCCTCGGCCCTTAAAGGGGAAAGGTTGCCTACCCCTGGTCTAAACAATGCATTTGGTTTCAAAACTATCAAAGAAGAGAGGTTAGAGAAAAGGGTGCAGTCAAATCTGATTACTGCCCCATCAAGTGTGAGACTCAAAACAAACAAGCACTATTATGTGTCTTTTCCAATACAATGGTTTTTCCCTTTTGGCAACTCCCAAACCTGTCTGTTAGGGAAATTTCCAGTAGTTCTGGGCAAATCTCTCAGTGCCTTCTAGGGGATTTTCTTTTTTATGAAAAATCACATATGCTCACATGCTAGAGACCCTTAAGTAATGGGAGACATTCACTTTTGTGGCTAAAACAGAGATGGGCAAATTGCAGTGTGCAGACTACACATGACCATCACAGTCTAAGCCATAGCCTCTGGTCTTCTAGGGACGAGGGCCTTTATTGAAAACTGTTACTGAAAAAGCCTCTTCTGGGCCTAGAATAGCCCAGGAAAGGACCCTAAATAAATTTGCACCCTAGAGGAAAATATTTGAATTATTTTTAGGGGGAGGTGTGGCCCTGGGAGCTAATGCTTCCCACAGTTGCTGGCCAATGGGCCAAAGCATGGGTGGGAGAAGGAGAGATGCCTGAGAACATAGGGTGAATAGAGGTGGAGGGGCTGTACCAGGAGCATATGAGAAAGTTGGCAATGGTATAGCTGTGTATGGACAAGGGGAGTGGGGCAGGAAGTAGATTGTGGCCCCACTCCCCTAATCCACTGTAGCTACAGCCCTGTTAGGAATAGCTTCTTGCTTGAGGCTTCATCTTTTGGGATTGATTAAGGGAAGGAATTGGGAAAGTTTTTAAAAGGCCCAGTCAGCAGCAGTGCTGTTATATGAAATAATAAATAATTACGATAAATGCTCCTGATATAGACTTTTAACATTTTAATAATTAACATGTCTAAGAGCTGCCCCATAGGTGAAATCTGAAATGGCATATTAAATTGCTATGTGCTCAAGAAAGGGCCTGTTCTTTGTCTCTTACCAGTAAAGGGTTAATTTGGGCTCATTTGCTTTGGATTAGGCTCTGGTTAGATGTAATGAAATCACTTCTGGTTTACATTACATTGATGAAGCTGAACACAGTCAGATGTGATGCCTACTTTGTTTTGCTTATCCAAGTTCTGTTTTTGTTTTTCCCAGTAATGGGTGTCTTTGAAAACAAACCCATTTTACAAGGTTATAGCACTAAAAAGAACTTGACTTCTTGGGGACAAATGTCACCCTTTCTTATGCTGGTGCAAATCAATGGCATTACATCTATGTAGCTGAAAGAGTAATTTGCCCTTGAGGACTTGGTTCAGCTAGAAACGTTTTGCAGATTCCCTGCTGATGGCTAAAACAAAATCAGCAAACTCAAGTAGCATACTTAGTTTATTTCAGTATTCCTTTCACAAGTGTAACTTAAAGCTTGCTTATAAATATACATGTCACAGTACATAAAAGCAATTGAAATTCTTTCATTTTTGCATACTGCAGGTGTATTAAAAAAGCCACAACCATACACGCCTTATGTGCAGATTCATAATCAGGGAATCTTGATATCTGTATGGCTGCAATTGCAATGCCCACTGTAATGGCAGTAACTGGACCCAAAAGGAATAATGGAGGGGGGGGAGGGGCAGGGAGGCAGAACAAAAGTTCCTTTTATAAGTCTTAAAATTACAACCCTTACATATCTCTTCACCTTGTATAGGATTTCCTGTTGTAAGATGTTTATCATGCTTTTTCTTTTGTAAAGCATACTTTGAATTGCCAAGTTTCCAAAGAAAAGTTTACAATTTCCAAAGTAAAGTAAAAGGGCTGATGTTCTTTTAAAATTAATGGTTAAGGTTTGGCTTTGATGGGACTTTAGAAAACTTATTTCTCCAGGAGAAACTAATGTCTTACCCCAAAGCAATCAAAAAAAAATTTTTTGGGTGTCTATTCTGTGGGTTTTCTGGGCTTTGTGGCCATGTTCTAGAAGATTTTCTAGAATGCAGCCATCTAGCCCAGAAAACCCACAGAAAACTATGGCCTGAAAACTTCAGTTAGTACATGTTATATCTGTGAGAGGTCTAGCTAGGACAGGGTATTCAGATTACTAGTTTGTAATCTGCTCCTTAGCTTAGTTCAAAGTAATGACACATAGTTTTTGAAACCGTTTCCTAATCTGGGACCAGGGAGTATCTGATGTGTCATCTAAATCTTCTGCTATGAATCCATCCATGCACCAAGCTAATATGTTGGAGTCTCTTGCTCACAAATACTGTGGGTAGTGATTATGGTGAGCTAGTGTGGCATAGTGGTTTGAGCATTGGACTGTGACTCTGGAGCCAGGGTTCATTTTCCCACTTTGCCATGGAAACCCAATGGGTGACCTTGGGTGAGTAACACTCTCTCAGCCTTAGAAAATCTTATGATAGGTTCACATTAAGGTCACCATAATTTGGAAATGACTTGAAGGCACACAACAATAACAACAACATAAAAGTGATTATGGTAGTGATCTTCTTGATATTTTAGAGATTATATCTGTGAGATACACTCCTGGTTCCTAATCTGATCTCATTTTGGTTTAGGAAAAGACTTCATTATTCTCTCAGACATTTTAAATGTAAGTTTAATATCCAGCATTTGTTTTGATAGTCCTCTATTATTTTTGTTGTTACTATTTTTGTTTAGCTTATTCTATACCTTTTATTTTTTGTTGTTAGTACATTTTACTTTATCAAGGTCTGGAACATCCATGCCATAATGTTTCCATTTTCAATGTACAGTTATAAAAGCTGGACAATGGAGAAAGCTTGCAGAAGTTGAAAGAAGAGAATCAACACATTTGAAATGTGATGCTGGAGGAGTGTTTTATTGATACAATGGACTGACAAAAAAAAAAGAAAGAAAAGAAAAGAAAAAGAAAAGAAAAAGAAAAAGAAAAAGAAAGAAAAAGAAAGAAATACATGGGCCCAAGAGCAAATCTGAACTCTCCCTAGAAATCAGAATGGTTAATCTGAGGCTGAGGTACTTTGGACATATCATGAGACAATATGACTCACTGGAAAATATGATGATGCTTGATAAAGTGGGAAGCAGCAGGAAAAGAAGATGACCACATTACAGAAAGAAAGACTCAATCAAAAAAGCCAAGGTCTTGAGTTTACAAGACTTTATCAGGGCTTTTAATAACAGAAGGTCTTGGAGGTCTGTCATTCATAAGGTTATCATAAGTTGAAGATGAGTTGAGAACAATTAACTCCAATTACAACAAATATTTCATTGTTTATTTTATCATTTTTATAAGTATTTTTGTTATTTTGTTCTATTTTATATATGTTGGAAAGTCAATCTTTCTCCATCCCAACAGTTACTTTTTCATATTTCAAAATAATTTTCCTATAAATGTGTGCCTGATCCACACAGCAGGGAGCTGAATACAAAAAGCTTGCTATGCAGAAAGAGTCAGCCTAAGAACCACATTGTGGACTTTCATACAGATCAACCTTCATTTGCAAGTCCTAAGCTTTTGTAATGCATTTTGGGTCAGATGTCTTTGACTTCTTTAGAGAGGGCCAAATGATGGAATTGTTCTGCAAGCAAATAGTCTCCTGATCAGCCAGAATCATACAATCAACAGGACATGGCCAATTACAGCTCTATTCAGATCTTACATATATTCAGTGCATATGCTGAACATTTGTGGCAAGATTGTACTCGGTGGCCCTGCCTCCTACTTCTGCATGTTCAGCAAAACCTCTTGACTAGAGTCTACAAGTTCTATGCACACAGGGTTTGTTCAGAGGCTTGACTGAATATTTGAAGGTCAGGGAAGCAGCCAGTGAGCATGATCCTGTTTCCTCCCATCCATATGTTTTGTTGAACATGGTTCATTGTCTGAATAGGGCTATAATTGCACAGTTCAATTTGCTTGCATTGAATGTGGCCTTTCCCCTCACAGAATTTTGGTGTTGATTTGTACTGTAAGTTTTCCTACTCATAATTAATCATTCTTTGTTACTTGCATTCCTTATTACAAAACACATGAACTTAAAAAGTCTGTGCTACTCAATTTATTTCAGTAGACAGCCAAAATGGGATATGATTATACGTAAGTCCTAATTAACATTTCTGGTCATTATGCTGGTCAGTACATCTGAGTGCAAGAAACCATTCAAGATTCTCTGGTCTTCAGCACAGAAATAATTCAGTTCCCCACTGTAAATCCTTCATAATTAGGTTAATTTTTGTCCTTTAATCTCCTACTCTGAGAGTTATTAGTGATTTAGAGCTGAACCACATCATATATAATAATTTAATTTATCTGGTTTTAAGAGAACATTTGTGTTGTTTTGAATCTTGAGAGACTCTCAGCTTAAAATTATATGAGATAAGTAGCAGTGCAGAGGGAAGATGTACTTTCATTTTTTTTGTTATATATTATTTCTTAACCCATTCATAAGGCCTACAACTATTAATTTCATGATCTTCTGAAATGCCTGGAATTGACATGCACAAACCTTGTGGTCAGACTAGGTCAGAATGATGTATGCCTTGGCCCCTCAATTAGAAGCCTTTTCCACATCTCCAAATACCATGTAGGTGTAACATTGTTGGACAGAAGAGGTCTCATGATGGCTATCCTTGCCTTTGACTTCCAATTATTCATCTAACAATTAGATGAACAATTGTGCAGAACTTCAGATAGGATCCCTAAAAACAATTCTGGTGAAATGTAGGGATTCTGAACTTGCAAAAACAGTCTAAACAAGTTATATACACATAAATGCTGCTATGTTCTTCAGGTCAACGTATAGAGGTCAAAAATTGAAACAATAGGCACAATTCTGTGCATTTTTGAAGGTGTGAAAAGGGATTTTTGGAACTGTGTAAAGAGTCTTGATGAGTCTGAGATAACAGAACAGCTACCTCTTCAAGAGATAAATCAAAAGGTGTAATATATTAAAAGGCAATCACACAAAACCTGGTGAAAATCATAGGCCAGGAATCATCTCTCTT
This sequence comes from Phrynosoma blainvillii, assembly GCA_026167975.1. Lineage (NCBI taxonomy): Eukaryota > Metazoa > Chordata > Lepidosauria > Squamata > Phrynosomatidae > Phrynosoma > Phrynosoma blainvillii. The sequence continues at coordinate 287,189,562 of JANUYF010000003.1, forward strand.
CCATCCAGAGGGAAAAAGCTATCACATAAAGAAAAAGGATTCCTGTGGCATTCATGCTTCTGTGTAGAAATAATTTGGTCATTGAATTTCTCAAGACAATTTGTCAACAAAGGAGTATGACTATGTTTACTAGGTCAGATGCAACCCAGACCCTGAGATCTAAAAACAGCTCCTATTGATATCTCGGGAGCAAGGCCTGGTAATGACACGGTTATTGTTTACATTTATATCCAGCCTATCCCTCAGTGGGTTCAATGTGATGTACCAGGCTCTCTATTTCCCTAATTTCCCCACAAGAACCCTGTGAGGTATAACTGAGGAAGTGACACTCCATCTTTCCTTCTCCTTTTCTCCTACCCTGAGCTGCAGTAATTGGAGCTTCTTCCACTGTCCAGAGTGGCCATTGGAGTGGGGACATAGTTCTAAAACCAGAGACATCAGGCAGGGTCTGGAGGCCTGGTATCTCTAAGCATGACTCATTAAGGCTGCAACTCTAAATGTACCTTTGAAGCAGAATTGTTTCTCCTAGCTGCATGAGAAAAAGTTAGCAGGCCATTCTGGTGAATCAAGGATCCAACAACCAGAATCCAGATAGATTTGGAGCCCGGAGCCCCAAGCTCATGTATTCTAATATAGGTTGCCAAGTCACTACTGCAAAGTGCATGTGTTGAGAAAATTTCATGAAGCTAGCATGAAGTCTCCTGTAAAGTAAACAACCACTCCCCAGTCATTGCTGTATAACCATTCTGCTGTCTCTTGGCATTGTAGAGAACAAAATATACCATGCAACATTCATGGTGTCAGCTTGTTCTTTGTGTATCCCTAGCACCAGGATACACAAATAGCAGATATGCAAGCATTTTGGGGGTTTAGCACATTCAAAGCCATGTTAGTTTCCCCTTCACTCCATTCTCATTGAACCCATTGGCACTCATTCTGTATTATCCTGTTAAACTTCAATTTTACTTCCCATCACTTAAATACTCAACATTTGATGAGCATAAACTGAATCTAAACATGTATACTGATTCCATTTAGAAGTGTATGTGGAGTATAAGCTGTAGTATTTTGAAAGTACATGCACCCACAATGTATTTTCCAGAGTACAAGTTATTTCCTGTTGCTACAATAATCAGGTATGAGCCTGTAGGTGTAAAAAAAAAATCCCAACCTTAAATATCTTGGAACACCTTACATATAGAGGGACTGTGTAAACCAAGTTCACTTTAGATTAAAGCTTGACCTTGCCATAAATTAGTATCTTGGATATCCTAAACTCTTTGTTTTCCAGAATGTATTGTGTTCCTCTTTCCTATGCCTCAGGTAAATATGAATCTCTAAGGAAACCACTGTGCCATTTTAATAACATATACTTCTCAAACAGAAGGATTCCCACCTGACTGTGTGATTTACTTTTGGATATTAATGTTGGAAACCAAGATTTGAATGTTGTATAGGAAAAGTAGAACAAAATTTAAGTTTCTTTAACTGTTACTGGGTTCTTATGTTTTCAGTGAATTTAGTTATCCTTCAGCTAGAGTCAACTCAGATATAGAAATGATTATATATCTTTTTTATTTAGAGATAATCATTTGGTAAATGCTTTCCCTCAATGTGCTTCCAGGTTGCAATGGCACAGAGAACGACTTATGTCAGAAGTGGGAAACTTGTGTCCCTCCCATGTTTTGAACTACAGCTCACATCAATCAATATTATTCACCATGCAGGTTGCTACTGATGGGAGCTGTAATACCACAAATTTCTCACCCTCGTTTTAGCTGACCATTATTCTGAATGATAGAAAACATTGTGGAGAAGAAGGAACAATTAATTTTATGTTACAATGGTAAAATGAATCCTCTTTCAGTCAACAGGACTTTAAATTCAACATGTACAAGACTGAGCTGCTAGAGACTGAATTGGCCTTCAAGAGATGAATAAAAGGACTGACTAGATCAACATTTAATGTGGGTCTTCTTATGAAAACCAGTACTGGATAAAGTCTTTAATCAATCATTGGGAGAGAAGAAAGGCATCTAAAATGGAATGGATTATTCCACTGCATTCCAAATATCTCACATTTACTGATAATCATTTGATGACTCAGAAAAAAAATCTTGATGATTTTGCTAGTGCTACTTGAGCTTAGTATTTTTAACCCTCACAAATAGAGGAGGATGTAGGCACCCTGTAGATGATTCAAAGCCATTATGAATTAACAATCATCTAATTCAAGGGAAAATAGAAAGCACAATCCCCTTAATCCATTCCATTAAAAATGTGGTTAACAGGAAGGTCAAGGATAAGGACACATACTGCAATTAACAGCTCTTCAATCTAGCAATAGGCAAGTAAACATAAGACAAGTTTAATAATGAGCAAATCCTTTGATACCAAGAACATATTTATAGAACAGCAATTTACATAACTCTGTAGGGATCCTATTTTTATTTCTTGGTATACCTTGCTCTGTATGTCTATAGATAGGTTTGAGAAGAATTTGCTTTTTCCTCCCACTTCTTTCTTTTAGATTTTTCTTTCTTATCTTCATACTGCTTGAAAGCTTTAATGTGGCGCCTCTGTTGTGTGCTACATAGTACTTAGCATTGCTCTGTGATCCACTCTGTGAGGATAAAAATGGATATGAAACAATGCAGATTATTAGCACTCATATGATATTCACTTAGAAATGATGTTTTATAGAATAGCTGTTGTAACTAATGTGCCAGATAGATATTTTGCTCTTCAAGTGCAGGTATTCTAGAAGGCTGACCTACAGTCTTTTGTTTTGTAATAGGCCTGGTGATAAGAGTGCTGAATTTGTGATATGAATAGCATGAATACTGTGGCTTGAATTCTGTATGCTGATATCTTTTTGGTGAATGTGTCTCTCAGCTCTCCTTTTATCATAAAGCAGATAAGGCAGGAACATCTTATTTTGTCAGCTATATATTTTAAGGTCGGCACATTAAATTATTCTGTACACTAATATTAGGCTTTGGCAATGTGTGTGTGGATTCAATGTTAAGGTTTTTACTGGGATGTTGTAGACTTTGCCCAGGAATTCTACTCAAGTCCAAACTATGTAAGCAAGAATTGAGGAAGATTGTGAAATTTTAGTCCATAAAAGGCCAGTTTTCACCAACATGGCAAACACAATGCCAGTGTAACTACTCAGACGTAGGTTGTGGTAGTGGGATTAAAAGGATTTAGGTCACTGTGGACATGTAGGAAGGAAGAGAGAATGTGAGAGAAATAGGATACTTGGAGCCAAAAGATTTTTCTCTCATCCCTGTTGCATGACCCTGGAAAATGTGCAACCACTAGTTTGTGTAGTGATAGTTGTCTAGGCAATAACTGCAGATTTGGTTTCATCATATTGAAATACGTACATGACTGTTTTAGATTTACTTACTTAAAGGAAAATTGGACATTGAAAGTTCAAAAGTGACATTGTAGGCCATTTGAGATAGTAATGTTAAAAATATCATTTGACGTGACAAGGGGATGAATGAAAATTCACTGAAGCGATTAAAACCAATTCCCAGAAATGATCCAGTGACTATCGGGAGATAAGTGAAGTTCCATTTATGGTGCCAAACTGTGTTTCAAAATGTTACCACTTATTGTAGTAAAATATTATTGTGCCATTTCTAAAAACAGAATATAGTTCACAGTTACAAGGTCTATCAAGGGAGTTTATTGGGTTAAAAACAAATAAAATACAGTTTGTATAGGACATCCCTCTTACATGTTTCTCCTTGGAATAGAGGAAGATCAATGAAATACAGTCAGAAACTCTAGGCATTTTTCATTAATGTAGATTTTCAAGGGTGAAGAATAAAGACAGGAAAGGAATATGATTTTTATAAAAGTGAAAATAATTCCAAGGGTGCAACAAAAAATTGCAGAAGGGAAGCAAGTACTTTAAACAAAAGATAAATCTTTAATATGTTTCTGTATTTGTTGCCTAATGGTCTGTGAACTTTACTAAAAGTCCACATTGTTGTTATTGTTGTGAATAAATCTTGGGGGTATTAAGAATCCTAAAGCAATAGAGATACAAATGTTTAAAAATTATTTTGTTCATTATCATTGTGATTTACCCACAAAATAATCCTTTATTTTTGTTTTCTTTTATTAAAAATCAAACTAGATATTAGCTTTATATTTCTGTGCTTCAAGGTCTAAGAAATGATGTGATCTTAAATGTTTTCAAATAAGTAGTTGTGTTAGTCTTAGAATCATACCCAACATCTCCCTGCCATATGTGGGGTTTCCTGTTTTCATATCTGGAACCAGGCATGTTTTAAGATGTCACAATGACCTTTGGAACACTAGGAAGTTTCCCCTGGGAAAGGCATGTTGGCCCAAAGACATGTGAAAACTAAACATTAAATGGGTTTGCTGATCAATCCATCCTCCCTCCCAGGCTTTCCATATAGCAAAAGGAAGAAGAAGGAAATGGTAGGGCCACTGTGTGGGGAAGGTGGCAAAAAGTTAACAGGCGACAGAGAAAAGGCAGAATTACTCAACACTTTCTTTGCTTCAGTCTTCTGAGAAAAGGCAAAGGGAGCACAACCTTAGGATAATGGAGCAGAGGACAGAATAGGAGAATTTCAGCACAGAATAAGTAAAGAGATAGTACAGGAATACCTGGTTAATCTAAATGAATATAAGTCTCCAGGACCAGATGAATTACATCCAAGGGTACTAAAAGAACTGGCAAATGTAATATCGGAACCACTGGCAATAATCTTTGAGAACTCCTGGAGAACAGGAGTAGTCCCAGCAGACTGGAGGAGGGCAAACATTGTCCCCATCTTCAAAAAGGAAAAAAAAAAAAAAGAGGATCCCAACAATTATCATCCAGTTAGTCTGACATCAATACCAGGAAAGATTCTAGAGCAGATCATTAAACAGAGAGTCTGTGAACACATGGAAGGTAATTCCATAATCACAAAAAGTCAACATGGGTTTCAGAGACACAAGTCATGCCAGACAAATCTGATCTCTTTTTTGATAAAATTACCAGCTTGGTAGATGAAGGGAATGCTGTGGATATAGTATATCTTGATTTCAGTAAGGCCTTGACAAGGTTCCCCATGACATTCTTGCAAACAAGTTGGTAAAATGTGGCCTAGACAAGGTAACTATTACAAGGATTTATAATCGGTTGACTGGCCAAACCCAAAGGGTGCTCAACAATGGTTCCTTTTCAACCTGGAAAGAAGTGACCACTGGGGTGCCACAGGGCTCTGTCCTGGGCCCAGTGCTATTCAACATCTTTATCAATGACTTGGACGACAGTATTGGGGGCATAGTTATCAAATTTGCAGATAACACCAAATTAGGAGGAGTAGCTAATACTCCAGAAGACAGGGTCAAAATTCAACATGACTTGAACAGACTAGAAAGCTGGGCCAAAGCTAACAAAATGAAACTTAACATGGACAAATGTAAGGTACTGCACTTAGGGAGGAAAAACGAAAAGCACAGATATACGATGGGGGACACGCGGCTGAATGAGACTATGTGTGAATGGGATCTAGGGGTCCAGGTAGACCACAAGTTGAATGTGAGTCAACAGTGTGATGCAGCAGCTAAAAAGGCCAATGCAATTTTAGGTTGCATCAATAGAAATATAGGGTCTAGATCAAGAGAAGTAATAGTGCCACTCTATTCTGCTTTGGTCAGGCCTCACATGGAATACTGTGTCCAGTTCTGGGTACCACAATTCAAAAAGGATGTGGAGAAACTGGAGCATGTCCAAAGGAGGGCAACTAAAATGGTGAAGGGTCTGGAAACCAAGCCCTATGAGGAACAACTTAGGGAGCTGGGGATGTTTAACCTGGAGAAGAGAAGGTTAAGAGGTGATATGATAGCCTTGTTTAAGTATTTGAAGGGATGTCATATTGAGGAGGGCGCTAGCTTGTTTTCTGCTGATCCAGAGAACAGGAGTCAGAACAACGGATGCAAGCTACAGGAAAGGTGATTCCACCTCAACATTAGGAAGAACTTCCTGACAGTGAGGGCTGTTCAACAGTGGAACACACTCCCTCGGAGTGTGGTGGAGTCTCTTTCCTTGGAGGTCTTTAAGCAGAAGCTGATGGCCATGTGTCGGGGATGCTTTAATTGGGAGTTCCTACATGGTAGGGGGTTGGACTGGATGGCCTTTGTGGTTTCTTCCAACTCTATAATTCTATGATTCTATGATATCTTCTTGCACATAAACAAAGGCAGTCCCTTTGCACTAAGGCAAGTAAGACCATATCACCTGCTTACCCCCAGCCATGTTCCCAGTCAACTTCACTGTCTATCTATCTTGGGGTTGTCCTACATCCAATCACTGTTAAACCAGAAGTAAAACCATATACCAACCTTGACTTTTTTTGTCAATTCCATGGAAAATAATCAAACTCTTTGTACTTCATGTGAAAACCTTAAGTCCCCCTTGAGAGCACCAGACAAGATATAAATAGCCACAGCACACATGTTCAGTTTGCAACTTTGGTGCAACTGTGGTGAGTGACCACCAAAGCTCTGTCAAACCATCCAAATTCTCCTCAGATATTGCACTCAGATACCATCTGAGCCACACTCCACTTTCTGAGAATAACCAACAGGATTGGTAAATATCATTCTCTCTACAAGCCTAAGCCTCCATTATCCAATTTCCCTTCCTCCATTTTGATAGGTCATATATGGTGTTTCAGATCAAATTGTTATTGTATGTTTGTGTGCTCTCTTTCATATGTCCTCCCACAATTAGTACTGGTAGACATAATTGAAAATAATTCTTTAACTTACCTAACCACTTGTAGGCTTCCTTTAAGCTAAGCAATTCCCCCAACATTTAAGGAGACACTGACACAGCTGGTCAGGACCCCAGGTCCGCCCCCACCTTTTTGGGTAACAGTCTCTACCAGCATCAAAAGGAGGAAAGGAGGGGGAGGAAAATGTGGCACTACTTTTAAGACTAACTGGCTTTCATTTTAGCATGAGTTTTCTTGGATATATGTGATCTATAAAATTTCAGTCTGTGTGACTATATAGTTCACTGGAGTTGTGATGGCTAGCTCATAAACAGGAAACCTAGCCAGATGAGGCAATCTGCTTAGGAGATCCTATACAGTAATGGAGGAGTTAGATTAGTCTTAGCTAGCACTCAGAATGGGGCATAATGGTGCTGATGTAGAAACCTTCAAATAAATCAACACAGAAGGTATTCCAGTATTACTAGATAGCTGTTTCCACAATATAAGGACTAGGAGGATGACAAAGTAAGTTGCAGGCAAGACAAACAGGCTCAGAAGCTGACTTAGTGTTAAGAATATGGAGACCTACAGCATGGCAATTTAGCATCTGTAAATGTGGATAATCATTCCCATGTTGACCGAGTACAGTCAGCTCTTTTGATAACTTTAAAGTGACTTTGAAGGGAGGTTTTCAATGCATCGAGGAAGCTGTTTGCTACTTAGTATGCGGGGCAGCTTTATAGGTTGTAGTAGCTGAAGTATACGTAGTATTGCTTGGGTCTGTATGTAATAATCCCTTCTGTTCCAAAACTTCTCAAATCAGGAATCTTGCTACCAGATAATATTATCTCCCTTTCAAAATATCTGGATCTTTATAGGCAGAACTTTTGGCACCTCCTATATTCTACTCTACTCTGCCTCAAAAAACTTAGCAACAGTACCCTGTCCTACTTTTTAAAGTCCTTAAAAAATCCCAGTGAGTTATGACAATTCCCCTTGCTTATAGGAAGCTCCCGTTTGCAGTTTTGACTTGAGACTGGCCACTGGAGCTTGCAGGACAACCAAAAATACTCTCTCAAATTTTGAAGCATCTACAATAATTTCCCAGATAATTCAAACAAAAATCCATTAGTGATACCTTTATCACTGTTCCAATGAGTTAGCTTAAGGCCCCCTTTTTGCTTCCAAAGTCCCGCTCCCACTTTTGGAACTTTTTTAAAAACTAAAATTTGGTTGACAATTAAAAAAAAAAACCTGCCAAACTGTCAGATTTTGCAGTGCTATTGGTATCACTTCCTGGGTAATTAGAGTAGAACCTCTCTTGTTTGTTTATAGGCAACTCATCATTTGAATTTCAATTTAAAACTGGTAACTGCACCTTGGACAAGAAAAGTTTGAGGTATCTAATATGTTTCCTGATTACTTATGGCTGATCCCCCCTTTTCTTTCTAGTAAGCCCTCCATTTGGAAACTTAATAAATCTTGTCAAATTTGGAGGCACCTCACATGGATGTCCCAGTTGCATAGAACTGTCATGAGGCCCCTAAGTTGTGCAGACAGACATTCTATTTTATTAGTATAAATGATAATTCCACCCCCAGAGGCTATTGGAAAGAATGGGGCAGAGACTGGCAACTTAACTAATGGCGTTCTTCCTTTTTCTGTGATTCCAGAACCTACTAGACACAATAGATATTGAATCAGTTGAGCCATGGAAACTTCTTGGCAGCACAATTTAGAAATATTGCAAGTTGTTTTATAAACAATCTGCAATCTGTACTGACCCCACTCAAAAATCTGTGACAGCAGGTGTCTATGTAAAAACTAGCAAGAGCAAAATATGTACAAGTTAAGAAGCATGAATTGCTTCTGTATTACAGAAAATCTGTGACATATCCTGGGAGCTTAGCACTGAACTTTTTGTTAAAGTAAATGCTCTGTAGGTGACATTTAATGTAAAGACACACTGTAGCTGACATCCTAGCATTTGGAAATAATTCTGAGGAAACTGAAAATTGGATAAAATAATTTCTGGCACTGCTGGAGGGAGGATAACTCAAATAATATTTTCAAAACTTGAAATAGCACATATTTTAAAATTTTGCATTGGGGCATAGGAAAAATGCTGATTGGGGGCAGATTTGAAACACTAGCTAGTCAAGGACAACTGGGCAGATGAGTGAAGAAAAATTGGTTGCACTGTCATCTGAAGACCTAGGAGAAAAAGGAGGAGACTTTAACAGGAATGGGATGTTTTCTCAAGGGCTTGGAAAAAGAAAGGACTGAAACCAATCACAGTGGGGAAGGTTCCATCAAATCAAAGCCATGCAAAATGCTGGCAATGCTACCTATACATTAGTAGGCTTACTGGTTTCCAAAGAGATGCATTTTCTTTAGAATCAAGTCCCAGCCTTGCTCCCAGAAATGTTTTGGTGTCCCTGTTCCTACTCAGCCTGTCAAGAGTAGTCAGCTCTCATTTATAAATCCTGACAGTATTTTACAACCACCTGTAACCTGTTCTTCTGCCAGCTGTTCACAAATAAATCCATGTCACAAATAGGCAACAGTGATGTTCCCTCCCTTTCCACATATTGGGCTCTATGTCACTAGAAGTTAATGGGATGTTGTGTGCAAGGACAAAGAGTGTATTTCATATCTGTTGGGAAATACAGTTTATTTTGTAGCATCCTGTGTAGACTTCCTTTGATTTTGGCTGCACCATTATTTTAATTGCCTAATGATTGGGTGCTGAAAGGTGCCGAGCACTTCCTCCATGATAATGAATAATGCCTTCCAATTGAAATTCATTGAATTTCAGGTTGCTGAGTATAGAGCAGGAGGTTGAGCAACTTTCAGGATGAGACACTAATTAAGCACCAGCTCTGAAGTGTTCCTTTCTTATTCATCCTTAAAATTCATTTTCTTCTGCTATACATGTGTCAAAACATGTCAAAGATTATGAGCTTGGTCTCTAGAGATCATTCCAATCCTTGCCTCCATTAATCTTACATCATCTCCTTTATAGAAAGATTGTGGAATATTTTATAGTCACTTTCATTCCTTTACTGTCCCTCGTAGGGCTGAGTTTGGTTCAGATTTTTCAAACAAGTGAAAATTCATTTGGATTTTCTCCAATGTCTAGTTTGATAGACCATTTTATGTTGGTTTGACAATGGCTGAAAAATGCATGAAAAATACTGTGAAATATTTGGTCTTTATGGTTTTCTGTTTACCTATGACCCTTTGCACAATCTGTTTTTCCCTGCTGTGAATAAACACTGCTGTAGATGTAACTTTGCCACATGATACAAAATACATTGGATTGAGTCTAGGCTTAGTTATACTGGGAATAGACACACACCCACACCCGACATCAATAGATCTGTTCTAAATATGACAGAGGATGGATCTAATCCCTTGTCTGTTCCTTTCTTTGTACATGTGCTATTTCCTGACCATAATGATGATCTACTCTGGAGCAATTGGAAGCAAGAACAGGGAGCAGGTAACACTAGTTATCACCAGAGGATATTGAGGCTGCAGAATGTAGATATGTCCTTTTTAAAGCTTAAAAAAGTTATTTCATTGGTATACAAATTCCTGAACCCATGCTTAGAAACATGGGGTCATCCATTCTCGGGAAATGTTCAGTGATAAGAGCTTTATATTCCTGTCACTTCCTCTTCTAGCATGAGCTCTGCATTGTTTGCTGGCATGTTGTAGGGTCACTTCACAGAGAAAATGGTGAAGTGAATATAATCTTCTCTGTTTTGCAGACCCTTCTATGAACAAATAATAGCCCATTTCAATATGCTGATTGAGTTACCAGGTGCAAGGAAGAAACTTTTAATATATTTCTACTTGTTCATTTAAATCTGAGTTGTACATTTTGGACAAATGTCAAATGACATTAATAGACCCTTACAGTAGATTAGCATTGTGCCCAGGGCTCATTCTTATTTTCCTGGGCCATATCAATAAGAAGAATTTTCCCCATCTTCAATAAAGAAAAAAGAATAGGCTGAAAAACTTACTAAGCCCTTAATGCACACACAAAAAGGTTACAGGTTCTGATGCACACAATAATAAAATAAATTACACACAAGCCCATAGACTTTCTTAAATAAAATGAATTATTGCTTTACAATGTCAGCCCTCATTATTTTTTCACAGACATAGATGACTTTTGAAAAACAGTTTCAATAAAAAAAAATTAGGAAAAAATGAATTTACACTGAAATCCTAAGTATGTTTGCTGAGACTATTTGGTCAAGCACACATAGGTATATCAGAGTTCAATGAAACTATTGGGTCAAGCACACATAGGTATATCAGAGTTCATTTTACAATGCTGCTTGCTGAATGAAAGGAAAGTCATTTCATGTAGAGCTGAGACCACTTCTCCATGAACTTTATTTATTAAGACTGGTAAGTCCATGAAATTCATTAATTTCTTTTTCACTTTATACACATTTTATCATAAAATATTAGCAGCAGAGAAACATAGGAAAATCAGTTATTTCATGTGACATTTGCTTTAGCATTACTCCACCTACTGGAGCTCTGCTAAACTATGTTCCTGCCATCCATGTGTAGGCAACAAAAGATATTAGTTATATTTAAAGTATCAAAACAATGGTCACTTAGTGGCAGTGGAATGTAGGAGTCTTGTGCAGTAAATGCAGCATGTCTAGGTTATAGACTTAAGACTTTGATCTAAATGAGAGGCAGAAAAGAAAAGAGTGAGAAGCATGCATTGAGGCAGTTGTTGAAAGACTTGTCATAGTTGAGTCTTTCAGTTTTCTTAAGAGTGTAGATTTTCCATTGTAATGTCTACATTTTATGGCAAATATTACTGAGTTCCCAAAGTTCCTTGAATACCAACACTTACCAAACTTGGCCCAGAGTATGTTCCTTAAATTTCCTCTCATGTCATTTAAAAAAAAGCTTCCCAAGTTTACTATCTAGAATGGAGATAGAATCAACACAACCCAAAGAAGAGTGGGAGCTCCTCTTATGGTTTTCATTGGTCTCAGTGCCCTAATGTACCATGGACAGCAGCATCCTCTCTTCCATATGATTTGTTTGTGTGCTTGTATGTGCCTTCAAGTCATCTGTTGACTTATAGTGGCCCCACAGATTCCATAGAGTTTCTTAGGCAAGGAATACTTAAAATTCTTTCCTCTGAAGTATAGCCTACATTATATGGTATTCATCTCCCATCCTAACCAGAACTGATTCTGCTTAACTTCCAGGGTTCTGGGATCTGGTACTTTTTACACAACCTCTATTCTTATCAATCTCTCTAGAAGCAAAGATGACGAAACCCTAGTTATTGTACTTTGAAGATATAGAACAATGTAACTCATTGGAAAAATACTTTATTTGTTTAATGTGAAGTTGAAAGCTTTCACGGCCAGCATCTGAAGTTTTTTGTAGGTTTTTCTATGTGGCCATGTTCTGGAAGAATTTATTCTTGATGTTTTGCCTCATCTGTGGCTGGCATCTTCAGAGAATGGTGGCACAGAAGTGAGTGGGATATATATTGTGTGACCCTTGGCTGGGAGGAAGTGATTTACATGTTAATCTGTGTATTGGTCTGTTATTGAATGGCAAGGCCTCAGGGTGGGATGCGAGTGGGATTTCTGTCTATTTAATCAATAATCTATTGTCTGCTGGGAAATCTCCTGTCCCTGGGTGGTGTTTATTTGCATGTACTGAGTCTTGATTTTGGTGTTTTTCAGGACTGGTAGTCAAACTGTTTACTTTAAGGGTTTCTTCTTTCCTATTGAAGTTGTTCAAGTGTTTGTGGATTTCAATGGCCTCCCTGTGCATTCTGACCTGATAGTTGTTGCCAGCATCCAAAATTTCAGTGTTTTCAAATAGCATTTTATGCCCAGGTTGGTTTATAATGTGTTCTGCAACTGCTGATTTTCTGACTGGCCCAGTCTGCAGTGTCTCTCATGTTCCTTGATTCATGTTTGGACTCTGCATTTGGTGGTCTCTATGAGCCTGAACAGACTGCCAGAAATAATCCAGTTTGAGACCTGTCCTGGCTCAATGCTAAGGAATCAAGGCAATTATAGGTTTTTTTCTCAGACATTGAGCCTTCTCTGTCAGAGACCTCTGGTGCCACAATAAACTACAGTTACTGTGATTCCCTAGCACTAAGCCAGGGCAGTTAAAGTGGTCTCAAGCTGGATTATTTCTAGCAGTCTGTTCAGGCCCTATGTAGACTTGTCTACAGATGCATGGTATGCAGTAAACTCCTGCAGCCATGAGAGGGTCTCTCCTGTCTTTCGCTGAGCATAGCATTTGCTGAATTTCCTTAGTCTTTATATCATTTGGAGGTTGTGCTTCCTCATCAGTTTCCCTGTTCTGTCTGTGATTCCTTTGATGTGTAGTAAAACATACCTTCCCTATGGGTGGTTGTTTGTCTTCACTCTTGGGTTTTTTTCTAGGTCTGGCAGCTCTTCTGGTGTCTGAGCTGGAGTAACCATTAGCCTGTAGAGCCCAGTTTAGATACTTCAATTAATCTTCCATAAACTTTCTTTGTTTATTTATTATCCCAAGATGGGATAATGCTTGGTAAAGTGAAAGGCAGTAGGAAAAGCAGCAGACCACATTACAGATGGATAGACTCAATCAAGGAAGCCACAGCCCTGAGTTTTCAAGACCTGAGCAGGGCATTTGATAACTGGGGATCTTGGAGGGCTCTTATTCTTAGGCTGCCAAGTCAAAGGTGACTTGATGACAAATAACAGCAAGAACAAATTCTCACCACACCTTGAAGCAGAGTACATTTTTGTACCATCTGGGCACTATTTGGAAATAAGGTAGAGGCAGTGTACCATATGGATTTCCTCTTCCGAATAGTTGGAGGTGTTTTATGTTAGTCCTGTAATGTCAAGAAACTTAATTCGTAGTGTAAAATGACCTTGGAAAACTAGCAGCTCAAGATATCTTGGGTATGTCTAAACCAGGGGTAGGCAACCTTTCCCCTTTAAGGGCCGAGGGACTTCAGCTCCCAGAAGCCTCAGCCATGTTGGCCAATAGTCCCATGTTGGCCAATAGCTCCTGGGATTCTGGGAGCTGAAGTCCCTCGGCCCTTAAAGGGGAAAGGTTGCCTACCCCTGGTCTAAACCTTCCTACATCCTTATAAATTGTCTTTAATGTTGTACAGTAAGCAGTTTAGCACAATGCTTGTGTTCATTTTGTCAATATATCCAGACAATTCATTGAAGTTGTATTGCAGTAACTGTTCACATGAATTAAATTCCCATTTTAAAAATAATTGTGTGAAAGTTGGTAAGGTGAGAGTAAATTTTATATGATGTTGTCTGAACAATTACAACAGAAAACAAATGCTGTTGAATTTGAGCTCTACTCAGCTATTCCAAACCAAAGTTTATTGGATGTGATTCCCTACTGTTGTAAAATTGCAAAAGAGCTTCAGTTATCACAAGTACTCAGAAAGATCAGGAAAGAGCTTGTCATTTCCTAAGACAACTATTGATGGCATGAGTAAGGAACATGAGTGTTGCTATACTTGTTAAAGTCTAAATAAGACTGATTTAGAAATGAACTTTGTTCCAAGTGCTTATCCCAGCTAGGGACGTAATTCTTCACTAATTTAATTCTTGAAGAAAGCAACAAGTAATTTTAGAAATTTTCTCCCCACTGTGAGAAAGCCTTCAAGAACAGTGAAGAGCATAATATTTCTCTTTAGAAATATTTCTCTTTAAATCATTGGACATGCAGCTATGACACCATGGCTAGACTCCTGATGCAATCTCCCAAACCCACCTTAAAATCCAGGAAGCTGTACTGAGGTATGGAGTTCTGTGGTGTTAGTGAGACTGTGGAAGGACACACATACCCTAAAGGCACTGGATCCCATCTGATCTTGGAAACTAAACAGGGTCAGCTCTGGTTAGTACTTGGATGGAAGACTTAAATGAATACCAGATGCTATAGGCTACATTTCATAGGAAGGAACTGGCAAAACCACCTCTGCATATGCCTTGCCTAAGAAAACCCTATGGAATTCATGGAGTCACCAGGTGCTCCTGCTACGCACTATGCAGATATAGGAACAAGACTTTATTGCAAGCATTGCTTCAAAGTATATTGCATTAAAAACATGGCACACCTTTCACAACTACTATGTGGTAAGTGTATTTTGATGTACATTTGATTGGTTGCATGTGTATTCTGCACAGATAAATTAGAATATATATGTTGAAAAGAACCTTGACCACTAGATGACTAAATGCAATAATTATATAGGAAAAGGAGTTTTGGAGAGTGCATCTTGTCAGGTTTTTAGGGAACCTGAATTACTCATGAAATTAACAGTATCAAAAATACCCTTTTCCTGTAGGTACAAAGGATTGGATGAACTATATTTATGTCTGTATACTTATGTATGTTATTCTCCTTCTAATATGTTCATTATATTGTTGTTACTACTTAATTATCAAAACAAAATAAAAATAATTATGAAAAAGAAAAATACCCTTTTCCCTATTACATCTGGTTACCTTCCTTGCCCATGTGTTTATTGCCTACAATAGAAATTGTTTGGGATGCATAGAACCATCCACACTTTTTCCAAGATAACATGTAATGTGGGAATGGAGAGGTAGAAGGAAGGATGCATTATCTCGCTGGTGTTCCCTGAAAAATTATTCTCTATGGCATTTTCCTCCCCTGGTAGGCTCAGTTCCATTTTCAGTGGCCCACTGGGGAAAGTAATACTGTCTATAAATACTTAGGGGCACAAGTTGTAAGGAAGAATATGATCTGTCAGGATTAGCAAAATATTATTTCCAGCTATTCTGTGCAAATGCTCACTAAAGGCCATGTCAATATTATGAGAGAACCTTTGGGCTGAAACCCCACATTTCCTTCATTACACCTGTTTGCCTAAACATAGTCTAATGCAGGGGTAGGTAACCTTTCCCCTTTAAGGGCCGAGGGACTTCAGCTCCCAGAAGCCTCAGCCATGTTGGCCAATAGTCCCATGTTGGCCAATAGCTCCTGGGATTCTGGGAGCTGAAGTCCCTCGGCCCTTAAAGGGGAAAGGTTGCCTACCCCTGGTCTAATGGAAGAGCTCAAGTAAGCAGCAAAGTAGTTCTGTATGCTGAATGCAGGAGAATGAACCCAGATGGCAACTAGCATGCTTCCAGTGGGGTTGCTGAGCTGCTTTGAATTAAGTGGAGAAGTTGTTCTAATGTTCTGTCCAACCTGCTCCTATAAAGAAAACTAAAAATAGGAAACTATGCATCACTTTACTCTTTTTGCAGCACTGTATTTTCTGTCTGAACCCAGAAACCCAGACAGGAATGAACAGCTGCTAGGAAGAATAGCACATTTATTCTCTGAAAGAAAGGTTCATTCATTCATGGGAACTACTTGAACTCTCTCAAGGTAGAAGTATATAGACACTGCTTTCTGGACAGTAGCAAATATTGTCTTCCTAAATATTCCTATGAAAACAATTGCCAAAGATTGAGAGGGATCCTCCATCTCTAACGCAAATAGATTAACAGCCAGGTGAAAATGGACAGCCTTAAATAATATAGCTTGAGTGGTTGTAGCACACTATTCATAGGGTCTGCAAAGTGTTCTTCAAGTGTGTTAAACTGAGAGTACCAAAAGTGCCACAAATATCACAGTGGGTGGAGTAACATCTTGAACATGGGTTTCCTTCCATGTACAAATTGACCAATGATATTAATGGAGCAGTCCAAGTGCAACATGCTTTTAACTTTCATGTTTAAATATTTTATAAATTTAAACATGCGGTTCTTATGCAGAGACATTTAAGAAAATATTGGTGTGATAGTTTATCTGCTAAGGGGGGATGCAGACATTGAAAAACATCGTCTTCAATCCCAGGAAGGGGAGGGGCAGCTGGACACTGGGTGCCCCAACCCCTTCCTGAGAACGTCATCGAAGCACCTGCTGTTTCACACAGCGGGCACACCAATGATGTCCTTCCGGCTCAGCGTCCGGACACGCTGAGCCAGAAGGAGCATGGAAGAAGCACCTAGCACCTCTTCTGGCACCCCTTTTGGCTCCTCTGAAGGGAGCACTATTTTAGCACTCCTTTTCAGAGGCTCCATAACAGTGGATCGAGGCTGAAGCATGGGGCAACCTCGGTCCCAATCCATGGCTTCTCGGGGCAGCCCATGGCCGCCCATCTGTAGAGGCCCTAAGTGTGCTTGGGAATTCAATGGATTCAAACTACAGGAAAAGAGATTCCATGTCAACATTACAAAGAACTTCCTGACCATAAGAGCTGTTTGATAGTGGAACACACTTAGGGTGTGGTGGAGTCTCCTTCTTTGGCGATTTTAAAACAGAGGCTGGATGGCCATCTGTTGGGGGGTGCTTTGACTGTGTGTTCCTACATGGCAGGGGGTTGGACTGGATGGCTCTTGATTGTTTGAGAAATCTTTATATTTTCTTAAAAGCACATGACTATGGTGGACATCTTTCTTCCTTTTCTTTTATTTTGCCTTTGTTTACATTCATTGACTTATTCTATTACTAAACAGTAAAGGGGACATGCAGGTAATTTACATCACAATGGAAGAGTTTTTCTTTAGCTTTCTCCATGATTGTATGCTGTGTTTTCTCCATGTTTGTCATGAATAAAAAATTGAAATCTGTTAAAAACAGAAGTGATTATAAAGAAAACAGCAAATAGAAAATCCAGCATGTTATGCAAGGCCCTTTTCCCTTGAGAAATCAGTCTTCCAAGGCCTGTCAAAGTAAAAATGTATTTAAGTACATGTGGAAAGATAATAAGATGGATATCAGTCTAATCACTTTGGAAGGAATTTCAAGACTCTAGGGGTTGTCATTGAGGAGGCCCTCTCCTGTGTTCCCACCAAATGTACCTTGTAAAGTTTGTGTGACAGAGAGAAAAGCCTCTGCAGAAGATCTCCAAACACGGGCAAGCACAAATAGGAGAATACAATCCTTCAAATAACCTGGACCTGAGCTATGTATGGCTTTATATGTCATAAACAGCAATTCACATTATACCTGGAAACAGGCTGGTGGCCAATTGAGCTGTTGTAATTAGCTGATTTTGCTGAATAGACTTTAAAGGCAGCCCCACCCCCATGTGCGTTTGTTGTTATGTGCCTTCAAGTCATTTCTAACTTATTGTGATGTTAATGTGATTCTATCATGGGGTTTTCTTGGCAAGATTTGTTCGGAGGAAGTTTGCCATTTTTCCCCCTGAGGCTGAGAGCATATGACTTGCCCAGGGACACCCAGTGAGCTGGTAATCCAACTCTTGTCTCTAGAGTCTCAATCCAACAGTCCAACAACTATCGGGGGGGTTGCAGACTGCCAGAAATAGTGCAAATTGAGTCCACTTTAAGGGTTAGGATTAGTGCTAGGGAGTCATGGGAATTTTTTTTTTTCTGAGACATTGAGCCTTCTCTGTCAGAGAGCTCTGGTGCCACAATAAAATACAGTTCCCATGATTCCCTAATCCTAACCCTAACCCTAAAAGTGGACTCAATTTGCACTATTTCTGGCAGTCTGCAACCCCCCCTATGCCACACTGGCTCACTACAGTATTCTAAATAGGATAGAACTAAGGCAGGTGTCACTATGAATAGATCTAACATCTCAAGAAATGGTACAGCTGATGCAGAAGACTTGATTCTGCAAAGACACTTCTGGCCATTGAAACCTGAGCTTCTGGGCTCAGAGCTGAATACAGGGATACACCCAGGCTGTGGACCTGTGTCTTCAGAGATTGTTGTTCTGTGCTTTCAAGTAGGTCCTGGCATATGGTGACCCTAAGGTGAACCTATGATAGAGGCTTGGAGCATGTGACTGTTTGGGTTTCATGGCTGAGCTGGGAATTAAACCCAAACAAGCTGAATCACTATTACCTCATCCTCCTCTTGAACAGTTTCAATCTGTTCACACTCATGCAGTTCATTACTGATGACAATCACCAATTTAAGACCAAAACAGCTTTCTTGGATGGTGGTGGATAGGAGTAATACAATTGGGTGTCACCTGCATATTGACAACACTAAACTCCTAAACACTTGATAACCTCTCTCAGTTGTTTCATGTATTTGTTAAACAACATGGGGAGGGGGGTACATATCTGAGACCTAAGGAAACCCACAGGCCAAGGGGTTAAACAGGCCTCTCCTAGCACCACTTTCTGGGTTTGACTTTCTAGAGAGGAATGGAGTCACTGTAAAACAGTGCTTCCAAGTCCTAGCCCAACTAGGCAGCCCAGAAAGATGTTGGTTCTCCTCTGTGTCCTGCAGGTGTGCAGTGGCAAAACCAAACACTAGGCTCAAACAGAGGTGTCAACATTCAACATTGTCTGAGGTGCTTGACCTCACCAGTAACTCATAGAAGAGTGCAGAAACACAACCCACTATGCAGTAATTGGCAATAAGGCACACACACAGTTGACTTCTTCCAAAGTCCTTGGAGGCTTTCATTATCCTGTTGCAGAATATATATACAAAATATTTACAACAGAAGGTCTGACTTCTCTCAATATACACTGTCTGCTACAATCCAACAAACACACTAACTCCTCTCTTCAACCCACTATCTTCAATCCACACCTGTCCCAGGTTCCAGAGCCCTTATATCCAGTGTTGATACCATTATGGTTGACACCTGGTGTTTATTAACATTTACAGCCATAGAAATTATTTTACCACTTCTTAAAGGGACATTTTACTCAAAAAAGGATACCATGACTAATGGTATCAAAAACTTCTGAAAGATCCAGCAGAATCAGCAGGGAGATATTCATCCTGTCCAGTCCCTAGTGTAGGTCATCCATTAAGGTGACCAAAGATACAGCTTTGGTCACCTTAGTGGATGAACTACACTAGGAACTGTGTGGATCTAGATAATCCGCTCTTCCAGAAAGCCCTGGAACTGAGAGGCCAACACATGCTCCAATACCTTGCCTAAAAATAGATTGTTGGAAACTGGCCAATGATAGTTAAATATTTTGGGCTTTTTCAGTTATGATTATATAACAGCCCCCTTTGGGAAAGATCTGCTTTCTTTTAGGAAGACATGAACTTCCTATTAGTGAGTTCCCTTCTATGTTTTCTTTTACTTTGCTTTTTTAATATATCAGAAATTGTAAGAATCTAAAATACATGTGATGGCTCTAACCACTCTGAGCTGGTCTTGTACAAATTCAAAAGAAAGAGGGCTGCCCGACTCACTGGGCTGACCTGGTTGCTGTAGGGGGAAGCTGTCGGGCTGCACTGCCTACTCCGGTCCCCGGCACTTTCCCAGCAGGGCTCAAGGCTGCACACAATCACATCCACCTCACCAAAGGCATCAAACAGGATTACATCTTGTGGGAGGGATTCATAGAATCATAGAGTTGGAAGAGACCACAAGGGCCATCCAGCCCAACCCCCTGCCATGCAGGAACTCCCAATCAAAGCATTCCCGACAGATGGCCATCCAGCCTCTGCTTAAAGACCTCCAAGGAAGGAGACTCCACTACTCTCCGAGGGAGTGTGTTCCACTGTCGAAGCGCCCTTACTGTCAGGAAGTTCCCCCTAATGTTGAGGTGGAATCTCTTTTCCTGGAGCTTACATCCATTGTTTCGGGTCCTAGTCTCTGGAGCAGCAGAAAACAAGCTTGTTCCCTCCTCAATATGACATCCCTTCAAATATTTAAACATGGCTATCATATCACCTCTCAATTCCTCAGGGATTACAATGGGGTCTCACAATGGCAGCATCCTTGGAACTTAGGGCAGGGCCTTCAGGTACATTCAGATGCTGCTAGGAGCCTGGGCTTTGGCATCTTTTTCCAGGGCCACTGGTGTGCCCAATGCTGGCCCACCCATTGGGCACAGGGGGGGAGCCCTCCGTGAACTCACTTTTATGGAGTTTTCCACCATTTTGGTAGCAGTTCACATCTGGGGGAAGTGCCTTTGCCAACAAGGTGGTTTGTTTCTGACAATCAGGCGGTGGTGAAAATCCTTAACCACCAATCCTCCAAGTCTGACCAGGTCATGCTCCTGGTTTGCCAGTTAGTTTTGCTATATCTCTGTAACAACATCATGTTCATGGCCCATTTCATGCCTGGCCTTGAGAATAACATTGCAGACTCTCTCTCATTTTCAGGAGCCCAGGGTCCATCAATTGGCACCCAGAACAGACCCCTCAACCACACCTTTCCCAGAGGAACTATGGGAGGTTGGAAACTTGCTGTGATCTGGCGTGTCCTGTCTTCATTAGCCCCAGCCACCCTTAGAGCATACAGGAGAATTGTATCCAAGCTTTTCACCTTTTTTGGGGTGGCTGGCCTCCAAGCCCATTGGTCAATATGGTCCTGTATTCCTTCAATCCCTTGCCTGGTTGAGGGAGTCTGGGATCACACACCACACCATGGCAGTCCACCAAGCTGGTATTTCCTTCTTTTCCAGTGCTGGGGGGGGGGGCGGTCTGGGACCTGTGTGCTTCCTTCCTATTCGAGAAGGTCCTGGAGGGCTGGAGGAAGACATCCTTTAGTAGAGTGGATGGGAAGAGGGCCATTTGTTTTAAGGTACTCTGCAGGCTCTCCATGTAGCTCAAGTGGGTTTGCAATTCCAGAGCTGAGGCCCACCTTTTCAGAGTTGCCTTTGTAATGTCTTTCTTTGGGGCACCATGAGTGGGCAAGCTGGTTTCCTCTTCCAGGTCAGACGTGCCAAGTGTTCACTTCAGAAGCAGTATGTCTCTTTTGTGGGAAATGCTGTTTTTATAGTTCTTCACAGATCAAAGTGCAACCAGTTGGGGAAGGAGTCCTCCATAGTGCTGAGAAGGCTACATGGCTGCCACCTATGCACTGTTTGAACTTTACACAGATACCTGGCATCCCACCCTCAGAACAAAGGCCCTCTTTTAATCCATGAGGATGGAACCCCACTAACCTGGTTCCAAGTGGTGTCAATACTTTGTTTGGCCTTACAGTGTGCTAGATTCCCAGCTGAAGAATTTGGTGGTTGCTCATTTTGCATTGGGGCTGCCACAACTACAGTGGGGTGTGGCTTGCCAGTGGAGTCAATAAAAATGATGGGCAGGTGGAAGTCTGGAGCATTTGCTGGCTACATTCAGCCGGGATTGGACTCTTGCTCAGGACAGCCATGAGGGTGGCATGGGGGAATCCTCTTGTTTGGAGGGAGGTACAGCTTTCATGGGTTGGCAGAAGGCGTGCCCTAAGGTTGGCCCTGCCTTTTATGGTAGTAGCATGGGTCTCAGATCTAGTGGGCATGGTTTCCTGTGCTGTGGACCACTAGATCAGGAGTCCCTCGGGGACCCAGGGGTGCTGGGAGCATTGCAGTGTTGCTATTGTGGGGCAACTCCGGATCAGCATCCCCTGGTGACAAGGGGTGGATATGCGAACATTTTGTCATCCCAAAGCTTGACCGTGACCAGGCAACTTGGTTCATAGATCAACAGGCGGGTTGGTTGATGCCAGATCCAGACCCCATGCATTTTGGGGCAACGTTATCTGTCAATGTATTCAATAAAGTTTTGGCCTTTTTCCTTCCAGGTGGGTTCTTATTCTTTGTGATGCCTCCCTTCCACAGCAATCCATTATCAGTAAATAAACAGGAACCAAATTTATATCAATTTGATTTATATTAATGACAGCATCCATGTCAGAGCAGATCAAAGTGATTTTATCTGTAAAGTGCTGGGCAAATTGTTCACAGAGGTGTGTTGAGTGATCTGGATTCTTTTCTTGTGGTTTCATGTGTAAAAAGACCCCTAATCATTCAATACAGCTCTACTGCTCAGCCTTTTGTGGATGCAATAGTAAAAGAAAAGAAAGTTGTTTTTGCTACCTGTATTGCCATGGAAAAGGCCCTCAGACTGTAATTGTAAAACAGTTTAATGACTTTTATGTTACAATTATTATGGCTTTTCCCCAAGACTCAGCTGTCCTGCTTTCTGTTTTGAAAATACATCCAAGAAGCCCTCATGGCACAGTGTTTAAATGGTGATACTGCAGCCACAACATTGTAAGTTTGATACTAAAGGAGGGCTCCAAGGTCTACTGAGCCTTCTATCCTTTTGTAGGTTGGTAAAATGAGTACCTAGTTTGTTGGGGGCAATTGGCTTTGACATTATAAAATGCTTAGGAGTGCTAGTTCACTGATAAGTGGTATAGAAATGTACTCGCTATTGCTATCCTTAAATCCAAATCCAAGTCCAAATAAATATAAAAGGTACAAAAACCTCCCCCTTCCATCAAGCACCACAAGTTTTTCCCCTTTTGCTTCCCAAAAGGGATGACCTTCTTCTATCAGTGATTCCACCTGCAGAGAAGCCCACCACTGCTAGAGTCCTAGCTCTCCCAACTGTCTCAGCTGAAGTGAGTGAAATTTGTTTGCAGAAACTGTTGAGTCAACTTCATGTGCCTGAGTTTGCAAGGAGATGAATCCAGAAATCCAACAGGTACAGTAACCAGTCAATGGTGCCAGCAGCAACAACAACTGAATAGTTGCCTCTCTTGTTTCTCCTTTGCACATGTTCTTGGGCCTTCCTCTCCCTACAGAAAGCCTTTATAGCCATGTACCTGATTCATCTAGATGAAGTTTTTTTTTTTGTTGTTGTTGTTATTTGCCATAAAGTTGGCAAATACATTTTGCAATCATATGAATAAAGAGAATTCTAAGAATGTCAGTCATCAACAGCTCTATTCAGGTGCTTCAAGTACATATGAAGATTTCTTTACAGAAATATTCTATGCATTCAAATGCTGAGCAAATGTCTCCACACTCCCCAAATCCTTCTGCATTAGAATAGGGTGCTTGTGTCCCTCCAGATGTAGTTCAATTCCAGGTCCCATCAGTCCCAGTGAAGATGGTCAGTGGTCAAGGATGATGACAGTTGTAGACCACTAACATCTGGATGGCAGCAAGTTCCCAAACCCTGTTTTAAGTATTTGTAAATGCCTTTAAGTATTTTGTAATAATGGATAAGTCTTGTCAGTTTTCTCTTTCTTAATCCTATACCCATTCATTTTTGCTTCAGCTGACACTCATTAGCCATTCCTATATACGTGCTGTTCAGGTTTTCACCATTATCTCACTATGATGCTGAATGGCAATGTACAACATTTTGGACTCATGATCTACTCCCTTTAAAGACAGGTCATATAAGTCCTGCTCTTTGTATTGCATAACTAACCTGTGAGCAAATATTTAGACTCAAACTAACTGCCAGCTATGCATTCCTTTAATTTTAGAGAAAAAAATTGCAGCCCTCTCTGAGAACTCAGCCTTAGAAAGAATGTCCTTCATAGGGAAAAAGAAACTGTAGGTGGTCAATCAATAGAGAGAAAAAGAATCAGTTGGTTTTGCATGAACATTTTGACAATGAACATTCAATGCCCTATGGCTTCCATCCTTTTTGTTCTGTGTGTGAGAGATTGGCAGTATTATGAATTTTGTAAATGCAGCAAATAGAAGCTTTAGACAGGCTTAATTACTTTGTAATTAATTCCTGTGAGAGTGTGTTCAGGCTTTTCCCAGGGGAAGAGATAATGAAGAAGCAGTAATATTTGACCAAGCAATGAGAATTAAAGAGGCCTCTTACAAACATACTTTTGTTGGCTAGGGTCACATTAGCAGTAAGGTGTTTCTCCTTGTAGGGTAATGTGCTTTTTGGTTGTGTGTGTGTGTATTCCTCAGGTTTGTTGGAAAAAGCAATAGTGGATTCATACAAAGGGACACCAATTTGTCCATTTTATTGGGCAGTGGAACTGAATATCAAACAGGAACATATTAGGAAATTGCCTTATACCAAGTCAGTTCATTGGTCTATCTACTGGCTCTACTACATTGACTACCCACAGCTCTATAGGGCTTCAGCAAGGAGACTCCCAGTTGAACCTGGGGATGTCAGGCAATGAACCTATGGCATGCAAGGAATTAACCTTTGACATGCAAAGCATGTGTTCTGACACTGACACCAGATGATGCGGTGACCTTAACACAGTTACTAACTTTTAGGCTAATAAATTTAGGTTGGATTTTGAAGAGAAATTGGGTATGTGAGAAGCAAAATGTGGAAGAATTATTTTGGGGGGACTGCAGCTTTCAAAATCCTCAGTTCCTCAACTTCCCATTTTCTCTTCACAACCAAATCAAACCATTACTTATGATGCCTGAGGGAAATCCAAAAAGTAACATTTTTAAGCTCAGGAAAGTGAAAATTACAATGGAACCAATATGAATTTCTTGGGAAGCATAGGCTATTGGTAATTTCTAAATTAGAGAAAATATGGATTTGGGCATTATCAGCATATTCTGATGTGAAACTTCTTTGTTAGACTTTTTAAAAAATGATGTGAACTTACAAAACTCTGAAAAATCAGGACAGTGGTATTTTGTGGTTGTGATGTATGATTTTCTAGTTGATTAAATGTTTTACTTAGCCACTATTTTCTTGCTTTCCTGTCAAGAAAAATCTTTAAAGAAGATTTATTTATGTTTTAGAATGTGCCCAGGAATATGTGCAGTGATCTTGTCTACATGTTATCTTTTCCAAGCCATCACTACAAGCTCAAACTATAGATGTTATGAAATATCTGGCATTTTCTCTGAAGATGCTAGCCACAGATGCTGGCGAAACGTCAGAAAGAAACTCTTTCAGAACATGGCCACACAGCCCAAAAAAACCCACAAAAACAAAAACAAAAACAAAAAAAAAAAACTATCTGGCATTACTTCCCTAATCTTTTCATATCTTTCAAAAACAAGTTAACCTCATTTCCATTGTGTCATCCTATACTTGGTAGTACCCAAACTGTACCCTGGAACTGCTACTGAGCACACTTCCAGTGCTGAAGAATTCACATTAGATTTAGCAGTATTTAAATTACTGGTGGAAGTTCCTGAAGCAGTTTACTGCTGTTTCTCCTATCATGTATGAAAGACACACTGGCATGCCTAAAAGATGACTCTGGAAAACAGTGTGACTACTTCTGTCCTCCTGTTCAGAAATAATTGGGTAAAATATCCTTGTCAAAGGCGGCATACTTTATACTCCCCTACTCCATGGAAGGATATGGGTTAGCCATGGTTTTTCTTCTCAACATGAGGGCAAAGAAGAGGAACATCAGTCATTCAGTGGCCAGTGAAGTGGCATTGGAAGCATTACAGTAGTGAACTAGAAGCTCCTCTGACAGTAAGTGTTATTGCTCTTTGAAAGGTAAGTGCAAACATACTTTCAGTTCTACAGTCATAAAATTACAGAATTTGAAAAGGGGGATGTTTAGTCTAGGTCTCTGCTATAGGACTGGACCACCCACAAGTCCACCTTATAGGGATCAACCATTAAAAGGAAATTGAAGCCACAGTTTATCACAATCAGACAGCAGGTGCACTGCATAATGTTTCCAGCTGAGCTAATAGCTTCATGCAGTTCAAGCAAGCAACCCAATCAGGTCATTCTTTTCCCCACCCCAATACCAGCTCTTTCTCACTGGGGGAAAAAAACCTTTCCCTAATCAAAATATAATTATCACTAGACATTGCACAATATGTAAATCTTGTTTCCTTAGAAATCTTACTGAGGTTTGTGAGGGTGACAAGATAGTGGTATCAGGTTCTCAAAATATAGCAACCCCCCCCCAAAAAAAAAATACTTGCTAGATGCTGGCACTATAGCATTTAACAGGTATCTTATGATTTTGTTGTTGTTGTGCACCTTCAGGTCATATTCAACTTATGAGGACCCTAAGGTGAACCTATCACAGGCTTTTCTGGGGCTGAGAGTATGTGACATCCAGTGGGTTTCCATGGATGAGCGGGCAATCAAACCCTCATCTCCAGAATTGTATCCAAGGTTTCATGTAGTCCAAGGCTCCACACCATGCTGCTCTCATCTTGTGATTAGCCCATCAAAACTTTTGAAAGACCAGTAATCTGTCTGGGACATAACTTCTCTTTTCTTTTTTGTTGACATGCTCTAGCTTAGCATAAGTGTGCTAAGTTGAAAACAATAAAGTGGGGGGGGGAAAACCTTTTAAAAAGTAGAACCAAATTTATTTAAATGAAACACAGTTTGTATGGCATTGAAAGTAAAATGGAAAAAAAAAGTTTCAAGAGGTGTAATAACAGAAGACACAAACAGTTAGATTCAAACTTCGTCATACTTAGAATAGCACAATTTGCAATCAGTGGTATTATAGATTTCCCACTAAATCT
Source organism: Phrynosoma blainvillii (assembly GCA_026167975.1). Classification (NCBI taxonomy): domain Eukaryota; kingdom Metazoa; phylum Chordata; class Lepidosauria; order Squamata; family Phrynosomatidae; genus Phrynosoma; species Phrynosoma blainvillii. The sequence continues at coordinate 287,216,559 of JANUYF010000003.1, forward strand.
GGATCAATTTAGATTCAATATATCTAAGGTAAAGGCAAAGGTTTCCCCCTTTGACAAGGTTGTCAAGTCATGTCCAACTGCAGGGAGTGATGCTCATTCTATTATTAAGCTGAAAAGCCAGTGTTATCAAAGAAGATTCTGTGAAAATGTGGCCAGCATGACTGCACAGAATGCTGTTGCCTTTCCACTGAAGTGGAACCTATTTATCTACTTGTACTTTTACATGCTTTTGAATTTCAAGGTTGGCAGAATCTGGGACTAGTAACAGGAGCTCACTCTGTCACATGGTGCTTGGGCCTTGATCTGCTGACCTGCTGATCTTGCAATTATCAGAGTCAACATCTTAACCACTGAGCCACTGTGTCCCTCTACAATATATCTACAATCCTAAACATTTTTTATAAAGTGTAAGCCTGTTGAGCAGAAAGGATTTTATTCCTAGTAAATGTATAGAATATTGCAGCACTGGAATAAAAACACATTGTGCTTTGACCAGGATTAATCTCACAGGAAGAGGGACAGACATAAGCATTTTTTGATGTGGTCTACTCATATCTACAGTGGGCTGAACTCATATCAGCCAGTCATAAGTAATTATGTCTAGGAATCTCCAGTGTATGGACCAGATTTGACCAACAATGCCACATTATCCTATAATTTTTTTATGGTGGCAATATAGTGAAATGACTTCAGTGCTGCTGTAGAATAAATTTTCAGGATGAAAATAATATTTATAACTATTAAAAATAGTTGGAAAAAAAATTTTGAGAGTGGAAAATGCTAAAGAAGAGAATCCTGGATCTATGAGAATCTTTGTAGCTTGAGTTTTGTTCTGTTTAATATTCACACTTTTTTTGCACAGAAAACAACAATTTCTATGCAGAAAACAGCATTTTCTGTGTATGAAGTATTTCTGAATAAAAATATTATTTTCTGTGCATAAAATGTTTATTAGGCAGAAAATGCAGTTTTCTGAGCAAAAATGTGTGAATTTTGCACAGAGTAAGTCCTGAAATATTAATAGTCATCAAAAACTGTGCAGTTTTCAGATGTTCTTGCAGCAGGAAGAAAATTGCCAACATTATTTATTGCTTACTTTGAGTATGGAACTAGTGAGGAATTGCATCTCTAATAAACTTCCTGCTTTTTGTACCACTTTTACAGATTTTAAATCTATCATTTTTCCATCACAGTTTTTAATTGACTGCATCTGCACTGCCAAAATAATATAATTTGACAAAACTTTAACTGTCATGGCTCCATCCTATGACATCCTGGGATTTGTTGTTTGTTGTGGCACCCGAGTTCTCTGACAGAGAAGGCTAAATATCTCACAAAACTAAAAATCCCAGAATTCCATAGCATTGAGCCATGGCAATTAAAGCAGTGTCAAATTGCATAAGTTCTGCAATGCAGATGCAGCCTATCACCTAGGAGAGAAAAAATAAGTTAGCTTTTTCAGGTGGAAACAAAAATGTTCCCATTTCATCTGTAAGATACACACACACAGAGAGAAGGAGGGAAGGAGGAAGGGAGGGAGAGAAATATTCAATATAGGATTCCAATCATTTGACAATGAAGCATTTACTTGTCTGCTTTCTTAACATCAGTTAGCAGGGTTCATCTCTGTTTAATTACAAAAACAAAGGCTCTTATGCATCCCAGTATAGGGGAGAAAAACTCTCTTGTAACAAGGTTGCAATGGCTTCACTGACAGCAAATCACCAAGATAACAGATTTTATCTTTAAACAACACCCAAATGATCCAAATAGACAACTGAACTCCTGGAGAACAGAAGAAGTCCCAACAGACTAGAGGAGGACAAACATTGTCCCCATCTTCAAAAAGGGGAAAAAAGAGGATCCCAACAACTATCGTCCAGAGTCTGACATCAATACCGGGAAATATTCTAAAACAGTTTTTTAAACAGAGTCTGTGAACATTTAGAAGGGAATGCTATAATCACTAAAAGTCCACATTGGTTTCTCAAAAACAAGTCATGTCAGACTAATCTGATCTCTTTTTTTGATAAAATTACCAGCTTGCTAGATGGAGGGAATGAGGTAGACATAGCATATCTCGATTTCAGTAAGGCTTTTGACAAGATCTCCATGATATTCTTGCAAACAAGATAGTAAAATGTGGGTTAGATAATATAACTGTTAGGTGGATTAGTAACTGGTTGACTGACTGAACCCAAAGGGTGCTTAGCAATGGCTCCTCTTCATCCTGGAGAGAAGTGACCAGTGGGGTGCCACAGGGTTCTGTCCTGGGCCTAGTGCTATTCAACATCTTTATCAATGATTTGGATGAAGGAATAGAGGGCATGCTTCTCAGGTTTGCAGATGAGACCAAATTACAAGGAATAGTTAATAACCCAGAAGACAGGATGAAAATTCAAAATGACCTTCATAGATTAGAAATCTGGGCCAAAGCTAACAAAATGAATTTCAACACAGAGAAATGTAAGGTACTGCACTTAGGGCAAAAAAATGAAATGCATAGATATAAGATGGGGGACACCTGGCTTAACGAGATTACGTGTGAAAGGGATCTAGGAGTCCTAGTAGACCACAAGTTGAACATGAGTCAACAGTGTGATACCGCAGCTAAAAAGGCCAATGCAATTTTTGGCTGCATTAATAGAAGTATAGTATCTAGATCAGGGGTAGGCAACCTTTCCCCTTTAAGAGCCGAGGGACTTCAGCTCCCAGAATCCCAGGAGCTATTGGCCAACATGGGACTATTGGCCAACATGGCTGAGGCTTCTGCAAGCTGAAGTCCCTCAGCCCTTAAAGGGGAAAGGTTGCCTACCCCTGAGATCAAGGGAAGTAATAGTGTCACTGTATTCTGCTTTGGTCGGGCCCCACCTGGAATACTGTGTCCAGTTCTGGGCACCACAATTCAAAAAGGATGTTGAAAAACTGGAGCGTGTCCAGAGGAGGGCAACTAAAATGGTGAAGAGTTTGGAAACCATGCCCTACGAGCAGGGGTAGGCAACCTTTCCCTTTTAAGGGCCGAGGGACTTCAGCTCCCAGAAGCCTCAGCCATGTTGGCCAATAGTCCCATGTTGGCCAATAGCTCCTGGGATTCTGGGAGCTGAAGTCCTTTGGCCCTTAAAAGGGAAAGGTTGCCTACCCCTGCCCTACGAAGAACGACTTAGGGAACTGGGTATGTTTAACCTGGAGAAAAGATGGTTAAGAGGGGTTATGATAGCCCTGTTCAAATATTTGAAGGGATGTCATATTGAGGAGGGTGCTAGCTTGTTTTCTGCTGCTCCAGAGAACAGGAGTCAGAACAACGGATGCAAGCTACAGGAAAGGTGATTCCACCTCAACATTAGGAAGAACTTCCTGACAGTGAGAACTGTTCAGGAGTGGAACACACCCCCTTGGAGTGTGGTGGAGTTTCCTTCTTTAGAGGTCTTTAAACAGAGGCTGGATGGCCATCTGTTGAGGATGCTTTGATTTTGAGTTCCTGCATGGCAGGGGTTTGGACTGGATGGCCCTTCTGGTCTCTTCCAACTCTATGGTTCTATGATTCTTTGAACTGTGAAGAGGCATTTTTTGTAATGATTAAAACACTCCAGTATGCATACTGGGAAGAAATATTGTTGGGGTAATATTTTGTTTGTCCAACGTAATGGAATGAAAGGAGTATGCAGAAATTCATTAAGACCTTGTTAATGAAAATTAATGAAAATTAAGGACAGATCAATGCAGGAATCCATTTACTTGGGAATAAGTTCCATTGGACTTAATTCTGAGTAGCAATGTATAGGCTAATTACATTATGTACTCATCTGCATTAATATATTTATTGCACATTCCATCCTCAGTATTAGAAAAAGCCAGAGTGAATGTCATTGTAAACAGATGTTGTTCAAAATGTATGTGCCTTTGAGTAGTTTCTATCATGGGGTTTTCTGGGACTTAGAGTGTGTGACTCACCCAAGGTCATCCAGGTTTTCCGTGCCCAAGCAGGGAATCGAACTCTGATTTCCAGAGTTGGAGTTCAACATTCAGATCATTACTTTGTGGTAAACCTTTTAGAGTCATTACTGTACTGGCTAACTAAGGGATAAGAATTGGAGGGTTCAACTGGGACAGTTTCCAGTCCCAAGCTTGCCATTCTAATGTGCAAAAATCAGTATCTGTCATTCTACTTGTCATTTGTCCATTTTCTAATTTCCTGGTCAAGGTTCATACCAAGTATATATTGTTTCCTTACATCACATGATACTGGAAGCTTCTAAAACTGGAAGCTTCAAACTAAAGGAATACTCCCCATGTTATTTAGAAAAACCTTCTTGTATATAGAAAAAACAACAACCCAGTATTATGAACATATGAAGCTGACTGAGACCACAAGCCTATTAAATCCGGTATGGTCTGCTCTCCCCTGCACTGGCTTTCTCAGACCTCTGGTAAAGAAAAGTCATTCCCAAAACATGGGAAGGTTACTTTTTTGCACTAAAACTCCCAGAACCCTCCTGCCTGCATGTTGTTTTTTTCCAAATTCTGCTTTTCCCACACTACCTATTATCTCTCTTTTACTTGGAAATACCAGGAATTAAATCTTTGAGCTTTTACATTAAAACATGCTTGGCTCCCACTGAGGTATGGTATCTTCCTTTAAAAGGGACAGCAGTGTTTAGTGCATCCTTCTTCCTGGCATACCAGGTTTCTATATTCAGGAATCATATTTCATAGGGAAGCATTTAAAAATGTGATATCTCTTTTGCAGCCTGAAGTGGTATAGTACAGAAGGAATTATAGAATGTCTTATTCTTTCCATTTACATTCATTTAGATTTAGAATTAATCTTGCTTGGGAGCCAGTATAGCATAGTGGCTTGAGTGCTGAACTACTACCCTGGAGGCTAGGGTTCGATTCCCAGCTCAACCATGAAACCCACTAGGTGACTGTGGGTAAGTCACATGCTCTCAGTCTCTGAGAAGGCCATGACAAACCTCCTCTGAACAACTCTTGCAAAGAAAACCCCATGATAGGTTTGTCTTAGGGTCACCATAAGTCAAAAAATGTCTTCAAAGTACATAACAACAGTGGAAATCCAATGAAATTAATGATTTTTAGTTAGTATTTGAAATGAGTCTACTCTAAGCATGATTTAAATCTATATCCAACCCATTTTCCATTAAGTTGTCTATTTCTTTTAAAAATGCTGACAAAGCATCAGCATGCCTTTGTAGAAGTGTTGACTTTCCAACCTTTTCATATTCTTTATTGTCAAGAAGTACATTTATACACACTATTTGATACTTTATATATGTTTGGCCTTTCAGAAAGCTTTTGACAAAGACCTTTGTCAGAGACTCATAAGAAAACTCAGCAATGATGGATTAGGAAGACAGATGTTCTCATGGATTGTTAACAGGAAAGAAATCTTGTGCTAGCAGACGAAAAATGTCAACAAAATGAATCAGTAAAACAAGGTACTTGGGATATTTCATGCAGCTACTCCTCATATTTCTTATCCAATTGCACAAAATTTGGAATCGCTTTTCCTCATCAGCTCTAAATGAACACAATGAGAATTGGTACGTAGAGAGATCTTGTAGCACCTTTGAGACTTAGGACCTCTGCAGACTGGCCCAAAGGGCCGGCTTCGAGGCAGAGATGGGGTGGGGCTGCCACACACCAGCCACCCCAACTCCATGCCAGCGGCATCAGGACACCACATGCCAGCTCTTAGGACAGCCTTTTGCCGCCCCTAAAAGGAGCGGCATTTTGCCGCTCTTTCAGGGCAGCAAAAGGGAGGATCAGGGCCATGGCGAGCAGTTGCCGTGGCCCCGATCCGCAGTTAGCAGGGGCAGCCCAGAGCCACCTGTTTGCATAACCTCTAACTGAAAGAAGTAAATTGGCAGCATGAGCTTTCATAGACTTCAGTCTACTTCCTCAAATGCATTTGGTAGAGTGGAAGTTCACATACCAAAGGCATATATATGTCTCTGCCTGGCTTCCACTCCACCAAATGCATCTGACAAAGTAGACTGAAGTCTACGAAAGCTCATGCTGTCAATTTATTTCTTTCAGTTAGGGCCTCTACAGACAGCTTGTTTGGAGTGGCTCTGGGCTGCCTCTACTAACAGTGGACCAGGGCTGCGGCAACCCCATGCCATGGCCCTGATCCTCCCTTTTGCCACCCCCCAAAGAGTGGCAAAATGCCTCTCCTTTTAGGGGCAGCAAAAGGCCGCCCTAAGAGCCAGCGCCACAGCTCTTCTGCACCCTTTTAGTGTGCCAGGAGGGCATCCAGATGCTGTGTGTCATGCAAACGGGCACGCAGCGTCAAGACAGTGTCGGGATGGAGTTGGGACAGCCAGTGTGTGTCTGCCCTGCCCCCACTTCACCTCCAGGCCAGCCCTTTAGGCCGGTCTTCAATGCCCCAAAGTCTCAAATATGCTATAAGATCTCTCCATGTACTGATTCTACAGACTGACATGGCTATATCTTTGAATTCTACCACAATGAGAATTGCTTCAAGTCAGGGCTATAATAAAAAGTCCTACTTTGCCAAGATATCATGCACATACATATATGTGCAGATCTCTGCATGAGCAGAGATATCATGCACATACATATATTGCAGATCTCTGCATGAGCAAGTGAGTTAATGCTGGGCATGATCTGAAGAAGGAATGTGCACACTCCAGTCACTGAAATAAAAACAAAATGACAGTGAGGATGGTGGTGTGGGTGGAGGGAAGAGACCAAAGAGGTGGAAGAGTGAAAAAGGTGAAAATGAATGTGGCACGCAAGTGGTGGTGGGGAAGCAGGAGGGGATAGCCAGATATAACCTCCCACTACTGATCTCATGGTTGAACATACACTGAAGCAGAAAACATGGTGACACATACCAGATTTACTGGACCCAATCAGCCCTATACACCAAAAATTCCTCCTGACACAGCTCCACACCAAAGCTGCCTCAGAGCACTGGCCACACAGGGGAAAATCCAGATTTTTATAAAATGTTTGGGGTCAAGTGACTTCGTAGAAATCAGATTTAAAAACCCCTAAACCACTTTCCCTGTGAATTCACAGCAGCTCTCCTATGAAAAGTCAAGAATGTTGTCTGTCTGGCTCACGGAAACTGTGAGGTCAGTAGGGTTCTTTTTTCCCCTCCATCAGTGTAGACAAGCCCTAGATCTGATAAGATACAAGGAAAAGAGGAAGACTACATTACAGATGGATAGACTCAATCAAGAAAGCCACAGCCATGAGTTGGCAAGACCTGAGCAGGGCTGTAAATGATAAGGTGACTTGGAGGTCTCTTACTCATAAGGTTTGCATGAGCTGAAGTTGGTAATGCACAAGTAGTACAAGCACCATGCAACACAATGAGTAATATATTGTAATATGTTCCTCTTAAATACTACAGTTTTTACTTTTCTAAGTACCTCAATGAGTACAAGGAATTAATTACCTTCAAAATTATCTCAGCTCTATGAAGTCATATGAGCTTCTATTGTAACACAAAGTTGCATAGAATTGGGCTAGTAGTCTCCTCAGCCATGTGTCAGTCTGCCTTATGAGGGTTAACCTTCACTCTAAATCCTTAGACCATGGACTTTCAGAATGACTATATTTAAATATATCAGTCCTATGTTGTTATCTCATTTCTTTATGCTGCTTTTCATTACCCTTTCCTCATGTATTTTTCTCAATAAGTTGTATAAGATTAAAAACAGTTGCAATTTAATTAAAAAGGATTTGATACCGCATGAGGTCTGTTTCTGCTTGGTTATGTTGTGAAATTCTTATTCTAATTTTGGTAGCATATGCAATTTCATAAATACAGAATTATTATTACAGTTGACTCAAGCAGAGCTACATGACAAAAATTCTATATTTTAAGTTTTAAAATGTTTATTTTCTTTGAAACCTTCTTCATTCGAGGTGATTGTACTGTAAAATCTCTTTTAAAACTTTATTTAGGGTAGCTGGGGTTTTGAATCAACTTTCTGCTAATGGCTGCCCAATAACAGTGCCTAGTTATTAGATGTTTAAATATTAGCTGCAAGCCATGTGGCATTTGTTTTGTGTCATACCTTCCCTGTGTGGTCTTTCAATCAGATTAAGCATGACTTTCTTCCAAGGTCAGCCATTTGACAGGAAAAACCAGTAGCAAACAGAAACATGAGACAGATTTCAATCAAGTTCAACAAGAAAATGATTGGAACTACCCAAAGCCTTTGTCTAAAGCTAAACCAAATATTTGCCATTAAGTAAAATATTTGTTGAATGTAGCTAGTTTGAATGGTTTGGCCTGAAAATAAAGTCCTTCTCTGAGTTTAAAAGCACTGTAAAAATGGGCATGATCTACAAAGATCAAACATAATTAAACTAATGCATTTCAATACATTTCAGAAATATTTCAGTCTTCATTTTTTTTAAAAAAATCATGAACATGGCAAGTTACTTTTATGACATGAAATGAGTTTTTTTGTGGGGGGGGGGGGGTCCAGGTTTATTTCAGGATTCTCTGTTGCTGCTGCTAAAATTGTAATGAATATTCCTAAATAAGACTAGAAGATAAACCTAACAATAAGTGATGATCATGATGATTCCTTTGGAACTTAAAGACTGGAAAAATGTTCAAACAGATACAGCTAATAGTTTTGTATAATACATTTTTTAAAAAATATTATTATTATTATTATTATTATTATTATTAAAATGAAAAGCAGTTAAAAGCAAAACAACCTTTAAAACAAAAATGATGAAAGTAAACAACACTGCACCTGAAAGCAATCAGCTCTCAGAAGGACTGCCAAAACAAAAAGGTCTCCAGCTGCCCATGAAAAGGATAGCAAGGAGGATGCCAACTTGACTTTTCTAGGAAAGGATTTCTAGAGCTGGGGAGTAGCCACTGAGGAGGCTCTCTCCTATGTTTTCACCCCATGCATCTGTGATGGTGATGGAATAAAGGGGAAAATTTAGCTGAAAAATAAAGAGCTATTTTATGCAGATTGTCCGAGGGCTACAGTCACAGAAGGTAGCAGAGCATTTTAAAGTATGAATGCAGGTGAAATTTACACCTAGATAGCTCTTATGTCTTTGATAATTTTGAGTGAACTATAATTTTAGCAACCCTTTCATGACTATTGAAATGTATGCTCAAAAAGACACCTACACCCCACATGGTTTCATTTCATTTACTGAATTTTTTTCAAAAATTATTGTTGTTTTCAATTATTTTATTTAAAAAACTTAAAACTTAATAAAATGGAAATGTCAGCAGCTACATATTTCTTGCATCCAACATATTTTACATTTTAAAATTAAATGCTTAATAAAACTGTTGGGGAAACAAAACCAACATGATCTAACAAGGAGTTTATCACACATGGCTTTAATCCCACATTAGGTGCAGGATGTAAATGCACAGGGATGGATACTGTTGCAAAGCTCCGACCTTGGGCAACATTCATCCCGTACGCAACCTGGGTTCTCCTGGCCCTTTTAAATAACAGGATTTTCCCATTCTTTAAAAGGTCCAGGAGCAGCCCAGCTCACATACAGGATAAATACTGCCCAGGACAGAGCTGTGCAATAGTATCCATCCCTGTGCATTTACATTCCGCACTTAGCATGGGATTAAAGCCTTGTGCGATAAACTCCAAAATCTACACATACATGACTTACCTTGACTGTTAGGAAGGGGTGGTTGTTTTGTCAAGTTGGGGCAGCCTGGTCGGGCATCAGAGCTGCCTAGGAAAACCTTGCAGGGCATCACCATCACAAGGCTCCCTGACTAATTAGGCACATTTCATTCTAGTTCCCTCTGACTATATGACTGTCACAAAGGAGTTGGCCATTTTCAGCCAGACATCAGCAGGAGCAGGACACACAGCAGCAAATTAACCTCCTGTTTCCAGCCATGCAGCCTGCCTGGGCACAGGGTTAGATACCAGGTGAAATTGGGGTGGTGGGAGGGGGTGGTGGTGGGCTAGCTGTAGTTTGGGAAGCAGGGAATGGATCACTGGCATTCCACATCTTTCAAGCAGCCTGGGTGGAATGCTGCAGCAGAGGTTATACTCTCTTGGATCATCACACTGGTGACACCACCAATTACACTGGCATCATAATTCTCTCTTGATTCATCATCACTCTCGTGCTTCCACCCATTACACTGGCATCATAATCCCATGATGAATCACACAACTCCCTGTGAACCCCATTCTGTAGACATAGTTGCCCCTAAGACATGTTTGTTGGGGGCCTCACACCAACTGCTATCTCCACACTATGCCGTCATGTCAGCAACCTCAAGAGGATCAATGGTCTGCCTGTGTGTCACTGAGGCATTCACCAGGACTTGGCCTATTGCTATGGAGGAACTTGGCATATTTACTTGGACTCCATTGCCTGATGCTGCTGCAGCACTTTCAAGGGTATGGGTTGGGAAGAAGAGTGTGCCAAACTAGGCTGGCCACTCCTGTGGCAGATATGGAAGTGAAGAGGGGACATTGGGCACATATTAAATAGGGGATGTTAACCAAGAGGATAGATAGAGGGGGAAAGGGCAGGAGACCAAACTCTCAACCTTGATTTTGGACGTAATACATTTGTTGGCTAATTTGAATACCCTGAACTAAGATTTAACTTACCTACATGGGTTTCCACCTCTATGTAGAGCAGTAGCTGGCCTTGAACCTCCAGGCCCCATGTTCCCTCCTCCTTATTAATATGTGCTTTTTTATAACCATATATTTATTGCAATATTTGCATTAAAGTTGTGGCCAATTTTATAACCCATAACCTGGTGCCTGGCCTTCTATATGGGCACAATTTCTCTCTGTTTAAAATATCTCACAAACCTGGAAATTTAGTGTGTTGTCTGACTAGTATGCCATGGAGGATACCAAGGTACCATATTTTCTTATCCAATGCTTGCATCAACAGTGTTTTTAGAGGGGAACACTTTGTTAGTGTCATGATTTATCACTGCTTGAAGAGGCTGTAGCATATTGTTTTTGCAGTTTGTCCACAGACTTTTTACCAGCCATATCTCCTCCTTCTCCAAAGAACAGAGATATATGCTTTGATGAAGAAGAAAGTGATGTTATAAATCAGTCTGCAGTTTCATGCCTTCAATGAATCTTGTAAAATGATAGGAAAGACTACTGTAATAAAACTGTATAGCTGTTTCAGAGTTGAGTGTGTGTTCTACTTAAAATATGTGTAATATATTTTTGATGAACATTATAATTCAGGATTAAATTCATAAAGTAGTCACAAAGTTACATCTAGCACTCAAACACTCCTTCAGACCTTTCTCTCTGTGTATTACCCCCACATCACCTGTTTTAAACTCCCCATTAGTGCTATTCTCCAACCCAGTTCTATTTCTTCTCTCTCCCCATTCTATTTTAGAATTCCAACTTGGTATTTTTCTCCACACTGGTACCCTCCCGCCCCACTCTTGTCTCTCTCACTGGTCTTTCTGTCCACCACAGTGTTTGTTTAGCTTTTCCATCTCTCTCTCTCTCTCTCTCCCCCCCCCCCCCCACATCACGAATGTGTTTCTCTTTCTGGGTTTTCATAGCCCAGTTCTCAACATCTGGGCTGGCAGTTCTTCATGTGGTGCAAATTTTCTCTCTTACATCCATTACTCATTTCAGTTTCTGGATTTAGCCAAAGACTTGTTTCACTAGGAGCCATCACCTTCCCCTCAATGGCATGTCTTCTTCCGGAAGTTATGCGCCCAGGACAGGCTCCCTATTTGGGTCAAATCCCTGCCACAAAGCCAGATGTAAATATTTCCCCTCATTTACTCTGGTATTAATACTGCAGGTCCTAATAAAATCACTCATAATGTCAGAAATACATTGAACATTAGCAGGAACATCTTGTCCGTAAGACTTGTTTTACAATGGAATCAGTTACCTAGAGAGGTTATGAGGTCTCTTTCTCTGAAGGTCTTCAGAAAGAAGCTATATAGTTGCCTAGTGGGTTTATTTTGCTGTATTTCCTGTATTGTAAGGAGGAGAAAGAACAATACCAGGCAGCAGGAATTCTTGTTCTGTTTCTACAAGGAGTATTGTAAAGTTTTAATTATCACCTTTAAAAAAATTTGACAGAAATGTTGTTTTGATTTGTAGTTGTTAACTAATCTCTACTTGGTCACCATCCAGATTTACACATTTTCTCCAGCGTTTCTTGACCCTCCGAATACCATTATTGTAGAAGTCTGCAGATTGTGCCTTACACAGATTTTACATTTTAATCACTTCTGACACAACCTGTCACAAAAATAAACGACACAATGAGCTGATTTTCTCAACATCATGCACCTAGGGACCAATGATGATACTGACAAAATGTCATCAATATATCGTAATAATGTCTGGGTGATAATTATTACTTTACAATACTCCCTCGTAAGGGACATTCTGCAGACTTCTACAATATCAGGTATTTGGAGGGTCAAGAAATGTGGATTCTTGACCCTCCAAATCTGGATTCTGACTACATAGAGATACGTTAACAACTACAAATCAAAACAAACTTTCTGTCAATTTTTTTAAAGGTGATAATTAAAACTTTATGATACCCCCTCATACATTTATGTTTGTAAATATACATGCATACCATCAGGACCAGACAAGTTGTGTTACACAGCAGTAGTCACTGTGTTGTTCAAATATGAGGGAGACAACCAATGAAGTTTTTAAAAATTTCTTGGTTCTCTGTAGTTTAGCTGCAACTGCCAACCTCAAGGCTTCATGGTCTTGAGTAGATTGTTTACACTTGAGCAGACCACTTCTTAAAAAATACTCTGTTGCCACACTGCAAAATTAATACAGTTTGACACTGCTTTAACTGTCATGGCTCCTATCCTAAGGAATCCTGGGATTTACAGTTTGTTGTAGTACCAGAGCTCTCTGACAGGGAAGGTTAAATATCTCACAAAACAACAGATCCCAGGATTCTACAAAATTATGCCATGACAGTTAAAGTGGTGTCAGGCTGCATTAATCTGCACCCTCTCATCTGGGAGTCCACTGTCACAATGCCATTTGGTGACTCAATTTTAATTTTAATTAATCAGTCCATTTAAAACCAAAACAACTTTGGGATCTTCTTAGTTTGCATGGCAAGTTTCAGGGGTATCAATTTCATGCATTTAGAGCTATGGTGGAGACATACACATACTATTTTGACAGACAGATTAGATACTTCAACAGTATTTAGTTTTTCATGCAGAACCTATTGGGTCATTTCCTTGACATACCAATGAAATGTTGCTCAAATATCAAAGTCCAACTTTAATGGCATATTTGTTGCTGACATTTTCAGGAATATTATATTGCTGAAAATAGGATTTACATCGAGATCTATCAGGTATGCTATGTTTTGAACTTCATGCCTAAAATAAGGCATTAAAATACCATTTTGCAAATAAGCCAGCCTGTCCAATATCTGTTGCTGTAGTGAATCATTTCCAGATTTAGCAAACAACCTATGGCCCTGCGGAAAACACTTTTGAGATAGTTGGAGAGAAATTGGATAGTTAATTGTGTCTGAACATTTGTTCTTTGCACATGACAAACTGATGTTCATTATTGTCAGGGCCTGCATATTATGACAAATAGATCTAAGAGTGAAACTTTGGCACCTGCTGCCTAAGTGGACTCTTTAATTTAATGTTTCTTTGGGGGGTTCTTTGGCACTAATTATGAACATTGCACTGATACCTGGTGTGGGTGTAGCTCTGGTCACGAAACCTTCATGTAAGGAAATATATTAAATATATTACTTTTCTAGCGGGAGCCTGCTTTGCAAGTATCTGTTGAACTATATCGATCCTTATCTCCATTGAGAGTTAAGCTGATCACTGAATACCATGACTACAACTGAGATGGAATTTTCTACTGTGGCATATTGGACAGTAATATGATGAGAATTTTCCAGTGCCTCAACACTTTGAAAAACTGGCCTTAGCTAACTATTATGAGATATAAACATTTCTGGGGGGTCTTTGAATAAAAGGATGTTCACTTGTAAATACTGATTGAAATGCTCCCAAGCAGAACAGAGAATTTATGACAGGCCATCTTATAACAACCACTGGTCATTCTTTCCTTCTTGATTCTCTAATGGTGCTTTATTTGTACATAAAAGGATGGAACATGCCTCCCATTTCTTTATTGTGAACTCACTGTAGGTGCATACTTCTCTGAGCACAACTGTTCTTGTCTGATGGGACTTGAGTGGGAGATGACCAGGGAACATCAGGGATTTCCAAATAGGACTAGAAAAAGAATCGTTTCTTAAGATCCAGAGAGTCGATGCCAGTCAGCTTTGATAGTACTGACCTAGATGGACCACAGTGAACTGACTCTCTCAGCCTCCTATATTCTTCCTATGTTCTAAGAGTATCTTTTCATATCATATATATGTAAATAGGAAATTAATCTAATTTCAGATATGGGTTGGGTTACTGTTGACTTAAAAATGATGAAATGGAAATCAGACACAATTTTGGCAACCAACATGAGTTCAGGGCTCTTAGTGCTTCTTAAAGCTGCTGTTCACCATACTCATAGGATAAATCAATACCTTAGAAGTGACTCATAGGTAGCACATTTTGGGATGTACAATTTTTAATTTTTTTAAAAAAAAAATGAGTTTTAATTTGACTCCCCCAAGCAGTCTTTCTACAGCACTTTGGAAAAGGATTTATTATGTTTATAGTAAACCATTCTTTAACACATGGTTCCTCCTCTATTTCGTTTTCCCAGGAATCCTATGAGGTAACAGGCTGAGAGATTCTAATTGTCTCAAGGTTGCCTAGTGAGTTTCATGTCTGAATGGAAATCTGAATTTTATTCCCACATCCTACTTCTCACTCTAACCACAATTTCTAGAGCCCTGTGATGGCATTTAGTTTGCTTACAAGAAGGTTAAAAGTGAGGGGAGAATGGTGATGCCAGCACAAGGTTCTTGCCAGCATTTTCATCTCCTCAGTCACCAGCATTCCTGGCTTGGTAAGCATGAGGTCTGAAAGCAATTTCTACTCATGTTTGAACATGAGTAGAAGCCTCCCTTCATTATGAGAAGATCAATAAGATCGTGACAGTAAGAGTCTTGTCACTTTGAGCTCATATACTCAATACCTGCATAGTGCTTAGGTCCCTGAAGCAACTGCCAATGAAAATTGCTATATGCAGATATTTTAGATTTATTTTTTTACATTGACAAAAGAATTCCAGAGAGAATTAAAGAGTGAAATTAGTACCTTTTCCTTCACCTAAGGCAGGGGTAGGCAACCTTTCCCCTTTAAGGGCTGAGGGACTTCAGCTCCCAGAATCCCACGAGCTATTGGCCAACATGGGACTATTGGCCAACATGGCTGAGGCTTCTGGGAGCTGAAGTCCCTTGGCCCTTAAAGGGGAAAGGTTGCCTACCCCTGACCTAAGGGTTGAAGCACACAGCCTGGAAGGAGTTGCCAGAAGCCGCTCTGGCCACGATCAGACCAGGACCATGGCAACCACACAGCATGCTCAAGAAACAGGTTGCTACTGCAGTTCCAAGTTAGCTGCCAGCTGCCAGCTGGATTACTGTATTTTCTGGCGTATAAGACTACTTTTTAACCCAGGAAAATCTTCTCCAAAGTCAAAGGTCGCCTTATACACTGGGTAGAGGAGGAAGAGGAAGAAGGGGTGGAGCGGTGAGAGGTGGGAGGAGGAGGAAGAGGAAGAGGAAGTCCAGGTTGGAGGAGGAGGAGGAGGAGGAGGAGGAAGGGGTGGTGTGGTGTGGCATAAGGCAGGAGGAGGAAGCAGCAGCGGATAAGAGGTGAACCCCTATCCTGGGGTTTTCTTGGCAAGACTGGTTCAGGAGAGGTTTGCTATTGCCTTCCCCTGAGGCTGAGAGTGTGTGACTTGTCCAACTTCACCCAGTGGGTTTCATGGCAGAGTGGGGAATCAAACCCAGGTCTCCAGAGTGGTAGTCCAACACTCAAACCACTACACCATGCTGGCTCCTATTACCATGTACTACCTGTGAAACAATTGCAGACTGTTTTGTTGTTCTTGTGTGTCTTTAAGTCCTTTCTGACTTACGGCGACCCTAAGGCAACCTTATCATGGAGTTTTCTTGGCATGTTTCTTCAAATGGGGGTTGCCATTACCATCCTCTGAGGCTGAGAGTGTGTGACATGCCCAGGGTCACTTACTTGGCCACAAATTGTACATACCCCTGAATGCATCACCTGGAATATTGGCAGTCCTTTCCCCCAACACTTTCTCACCCCCCCCCCCCCCCGGTTGGAAGAGGGGTAGTCTTATACGGCGAGTATATCCCAAACTCTATATTTTAACTGGAAAAGTTGGGGGTCATCTTATACGCCTAGTCATCTAATATGCCGGAAAATACGGTAAATCTACACCTTTTGCGGCTGGCTTTTCCTTAGTTAACATGGTCTCTGAGCAGCTTCCAGCCATTTAGGGGCATACATCATGTAAATGTCACACCCCCAAAGCAGCCAGAAGCTGCCTTATTTGGCCCTTGCATTTTGGGCCAATGAGTAGTGATGATAAATCTTATTGCCTTACTGAAATTTGAACTCCAGCCTCTTGTTGGTGAGGAAACCCACTCCAACAGTGAGAGCCTAAGAACACAGGGTTATATTGTTCATGACTGACCTCAAAAATGGGGAAAACACATACACTGGAAAAAAAATTGGAATTTTCCAGAGTCTCAAAAGAAGCAGGAAACCTAAGAAAAAATGCAAGTGGTGTTATTTGCTTATTTGATAAGCATGCCTTCTCTCAAATCATCTAAATCACTTATAAAGTTAGTTCAGTTCATCTCTAATATGGTCATAGACCAGCACAAAAAGTTATAAAACAATACTGGGCCCAAGATGGAACCCTGTGGTATCCCACTAGTTATTTCTCTTCAGGATGAATAACAACTACAGGTGAATATTCTCTGGATTTGGTCTGTCAATCAATTACAGATCCATCTAATAGAAGCCAGATACTAAAAATAGCCCATTCTAGTTCATTTGGAGGTCACTTGGGAATTAAGAAAACTACCCAGCGAGTCTCTTTAAATTTTTATTGGCCAAAAATGGGACAAGATATAAAATCTTTTTGTAAATCTTGTGACATTTGTCAGAAAGTGGGAACAAGGTGAGATAAATCCAGAGCTAAGCTTTGGGGGAAGAGACCCTTGTGGTCTCTTCCAACTCTATAATTCTATGATTCTATGATTAACTGTAAAACTGTCTAGCCCAAAGTTCACCAGCTTTCCTGAGATTACATTTGCAAGTTTCTTTAGAACTCTTGGATGCAGCTCATCCAGGTCTGGGTATTCCTTTACTACCTCTTTACCTATTCTGAGTTGTAGTCCCCTTACTGCATGATTTATTCTATCTTCACCAGTTAGAACACCGTTTTCCCTTTCAGTGAAAAATGAGGCAAAAGGTATTAAACAGTTTAGCCTTCTCTCTGTACCCCATTAGAATTTCACCATCTACTCTAGGCAGTGGCCTAATTATTTCCTTGCTTTTCATGCTCCAAAAATAGCCAACTTCACCACCTTTTATTATTTTAACCTCTTTAGTGAGCCTGAGCTCATTCTGAGCTTTAGCTTTTCTGATTCCTCTGTACAATCATTGGCTATTTGTTTGTATTCCTCTTTTAAAAACCTCCTATTTTCTTCCTCCTTGGATTTGGAACTGTGTCTTCAATATCTCACCTTTAAATAACTACCATGCACCTTTGAACATTTCTGACTGTTAGATCTTATCCAATATTTTCCCAAGCTTAATAAAATCAGCTTTCTTGAAGTCCAGAGTAGATGTATGTTTGGCTTATTTAACAAAATCCTAGAGGATATGGTCACTCCTAACCAAGGATTCTACTATTTTCATCCCATTGACCAGTTCTTCTTTATTGGTTAGGATCAAAATAACTGTTGGTTAGGACAAAACCCCCCAAAATAACTGATCTTCTTGTTGCTTTCTCCAACTTTTGTATGATGATATTGTGTGCAAGGCTCATGAGGAATTTGTTGGACCTAACATTTTTGGCAGAGTGTGACTTCCAACAGATATCAGTGTGGTTGAACCCTGCCATTACTACTCTCTCTCTCTCTTTTTTAAAAAATAAAATAAAATTGATCATTTGTTTTTTGAAGGCATCATCCAGATCTTCAGTCTGGCTAGCAGACCAATACTAGAGACCCACAGTAAGGTCACTGTTCTTTCTCTTCCTTTAATTTTTACTCCAAAGGCTCTCTACCTGTTTCCTATATCCTAAGTCATGGATGTCCTCATAAATGTATACATCACTGACATGAAATGCTACTCTTTCTCCTTTCCTGCTTGGTCTATTTCTTTGGAATAGATGATCTCTTTCCATTACTATAGACCAGGGATAGGCAACCTTTCCCTTTTAAGGGCCAAGGGACTTCAGCTCCCAGAAGCCTGAGCCATGTTGACCAATAGTCCCATGTTGGCCAATAGCTCCTGGGATTCTGGGAGCTGAAGTCCCTCGGCCCTTAAAGGGGAAAGGTTGCCTACCCCTGCTATAGACCAATCACTAGACTCATCTTACCAGGTTACAATGATCTTATTAAATCATATTTACCTTTCTGTGTTAAGAGTTCAAATTCATCTTGTTTATTTTTCATGCTCTGTTCATTAGTGTAGAAATGTGGGTTATTCTCTCTAGCTATTACTTATTGTTGCATTCTGTCCATTGTGGGGCACTTGTACTATTGGCCCAATTGCCCCTATATTATTAAGGCTGTTGCTTCCAGTATTTGGTGTTCCCTTACCCTCTGGAGTACTGTCTCTTTCCCCCATGTAACTCAATCTAAAGCCATCCTAATCAGATTTGGAAGACTTCTAGCAAAGATATTCTTTACAACAATTGTGGGGTGCAACCTCTCTCTTGCCAGAAGTTCTTCTTCATGAAAGTGCAGACCATCTTTCAGGAAGCCCAATCTTTCCTGATGGCACCATCTGTGATGGTTATTCACTAGTTGTTCACTTCTAGTAGTCTTCTCTCCTGGGCCATGTCTTTCAACAGAAAGCACCAATAAAATAGTAATCTGTGCTGTTTTTTTACATCACCCCAGGGAGACAGCTTATCAGGCCCACACACTACAGTTTTTGTTTCTTGTAACAGGGACTCACCTACTATTACCACACATCTCTTCTTCCACTGTGATTTGACAGTTCCTCTTCCACCCAGAGAGCCCTTCAAACATGACTTCAAAGGTGTGAGGTTCATGTGTTCTTTGTCCCATAACTACTGATTATGAGCTTGGAATTTGTTGTGTAGCTCCAAGGATGAAGTGTGGTTCTTAAAAGTTCTGTTTATGTGCATCACATCCCTCCAAGGCTGTTCTACCTGTGCTTTGGAATTCCTGAGAGATATGCCCCATTTCTTTACTTACAGCATAGTCTTCTCCACTCTTGGTGAAAAAGCTTCAAATAGACAGCTTTACAGTGCTGTGCCTTCTCTTCCATCAGGGCAACCATTTTGCACTTGCAGCAGGTATACTATGGCAGATCCAGCATCTCATTTGCAATTGAAAGGGGTACACTCCATCAAATGTGACTCGTGGGAGTCTGCTGATCCTACATATCTTGTCTTATTTGAAAGGTGATGAAAGAATGAAGTACAGAAATGACCACAACGTTGTGAAAAACAGGGAAGCACTCCTGATCCATTGCCAGCCTATTCTATCATTCTACTGCTTCCACTGATAGCAACATTCACATATTTTCCTTTAAAAAGCACAGCACTGCCTTATTCTGGTTCTGTCTTCTGAATCCTCACATAAAGAATTACTTTTACACACACACACATACATACCGTATGTGTGTGTGAGAGAGATCGAGAATGAGAAAGTAGTGATCTCTCCTTTTTGCAATTTTTATTTCAAGTCCTGAAGTACTTTGGTGTCCTTGAAATGAAATGTGAAATTATGGTAGCAAATTATTGTGTAGTTGTTGACAAATGTAGGGGACTAAATTCTGTAGTGGTAACTTCAAAAAACATCTTGCTTCCAGTTTGTTAAGCCAGCATTAGCTCAGTATTAATTATTTATACATTTTCTTTCTTCAGATCAGCAGGCTCATTAATAACTTAAAATATACATTAAGTATGCAAGCCAAATATGTAATTCAAAACATGAAGTCTTTAAAAATAACACACATTTAGTCATCCTGTGATGCATCTTCCATAGTAATTTAGAAAATTGTGGAAAAAAAATTCATAGGGGAAAGAGCACAAGAAATATACAAATTAGTGAGGGATTCTTCACTTAACATGAACTCAGATGGATCAAATGGCAAAAGAGTTGCAATGAATCCTGAAGCTTTCCTGATATTTACTTAATTCGATTAGCTGGGTGTTCATTTATTCTGTTAATAGTATAATGGCTGCTTGGTACTGAAGCAGCTTCCTCCTTTCTATGACTCTTCACAGGAAGAAGAGGAGTGGGAATCATGTGACCTTCTTGGTGCTGTTAAACTGCAATTCACAGCATTCTGCACCATCAGCTATGCTGGCTAGGACTACCGGTATATGCACCCCAACAACTTCTGGAAAGCAATATGATTTCCACTCCTGTCCTAGAAACAATTTGCAGTTCCACAAAGTACTACTACATGTTCCAAGAAATGTTCTGTATTCCTTTCCTTTCTGTTGCTCACATTATATAATTTTACACACCATGAGATGTGATATTATCTTGATGTTAATAATGCCTCATGCTCATTGCTAAGAACCAATGTCGGAAATATTGAGGAATGCAGATCATGTTGATGTCACATCATAGTTTGTGTTAAACCAGGATTTACAAGAAAGGACAAAGACAACTGCATGGGGCAGCAGCTTTGTGCGCACCACAGCATCAAGTGTTAGGCTCAGAATAATCCAGGTATCAGTCTTCTTCCTTCTACATCTTGTCATGTCTGAAGCTATTCTAGTTTTCAATGCTCTTTGCAACACATGTATTAGACCTGATAGAACTGATTGTCAGAAGTGTCTGTTTTAAGTATCTTTATGTGCATGTGCATGTACATGTGCATGTTCCTATTTATGGTTTTTCTTTAAAAGGAAGTCAAAGCAAGTCTGAATTTTTTTAAAAGTAATATATAAAAAACAGTAGGATTAGTGAGAGGGATGCAATGGCTTAGTGGTTAAGACACCAGTTCTGATGATCAGAAGATCAGAAGTGTTATGATCTCCTGTGGCTCAGAGCCAAACACTGCAACCTTGTTCTGGCTCCTTGCACACAGAAAATCATTATTGCAGGTCTCCTGGATCCCCCTTCCCACCCTGCTGAACTCAATGGACCCCTTGAGACCATCCTTTCCCAAAACTGCCACTACCTGGTGAATTAGGCTGAGTTCGTTTAGCGACATACCATTACTTTGCTAAGTGATTGATAGAGTTCCTTTCCCCTTGCTAACTTAGGCAAGCCCCTAACCGAGCCAAGGCATATGAAGAAGGAGTGTGAGAGAGGCAAAGTACTTTTAAAGAAAAGGTTTATTCTAACTAAGGATTTCTAGAGCAAAGGATATCATTACATGCAGGACCTCCTTGTCCTGCAGGCAAAGAAATGTAAGTTACAAATTACAGTCATTTCAGCCAAGACAATAAAATAATAATAATAATAATAATAATAATAATAATAATAATAGTAATACCTTAACACCACTAGCTAGTACATGTTTCTAACTACTTACAGTCAGATGGGATTTGTAGTCCTTGATGGTTGTGGACAGCTGGGAGCCTGGACTTCATTGTCCAGCTCCACCAGCTCCTTAAGCTTCACTTACTGCACACAGCCTCCAAAGGCAAACAAAAGAGGAGTCAGGGGCCTTGTGGTCCAAAAGGCGTTTTAAAACCTTTGCTTAAAAAAAATCTCAAAAGTTCCTGGTTCTGCCCAACTGATTGGTCAGTTGGCATTTCATCATCTGCAATGTAAACCCTTATTAGAATGTGATGTAAACCCTTATTAGAATGCAGCTCCCCTCAACATTTAACCTTTTGTTGTCTGGAAGAAGTCCTCAGTGATGAATGGGGTCCCCCATTCATCACAGGAAGGTTGGCAGTTCGAGGCCCAGGTTCTGCATTATGGGGTGAGTTCCTGTCACTAGTCCCAGCTTCTGCCAACCTAGAATTTCTAAAGCATGCAAATGCAAGTAGATAAGTAGATACCACTTTGGTGGGAAGGTAACAGTGTTTGGTGCAGTCATGCTGGCCACATGACCACCAGAGCAGTCCTTGGACAATGCTGGCTCTTTGGCTTAGTAATGGAGATGAGCACTGCCCCCATAGTAGGTTATGACTAGACATTCATGTCAAGGGACTACCTTTACCTTTAGAATTAGTGAAAATCAGAGATACTGAAAATGAAGTGTATCATCAACTGAATACTTGTCACAAGTTGCTGTGACAAGAACAACCCAAAAACCAGACCCAGAAAATCATTCTACAGTCTTGAAATCATGACAGAAGTCCAAATCTGTACCCAGACTTACCCTTACAGAAAAGACAGCAGAGTTGATTCCAAGGTGAAAAACCTGGAAATATGTTAAAAGTGTTCTTTAAAGATGCCATGGCACTCTTACATCTTCCTTCTTTGCCCTTTTAATGCTTGGTCAAAATTGATCAGTGTCATAAAGCAGCATATCAGCTACACACCTGCTTTTCAGTTCCTTAACAGAATGACATATAACACAGTATTGCAGGATCCACAGAACCTTCCCGCCCACAGCTGCTCCTTTGAAGCAGACATATCAACAAATGAAGCTGGTGTTCAGTGTGAACAACACACATTGGGAGCCTCTATTTTCATTGTTGCGTTGCTTTCTCCACAACCTTTGGGTAGTTGGTACACTGACACCCTCACTGGCTTTTATTGCTTCAGAAAAAAAAAACAGTTTGAACATATGAAGAAAGAACATCAAATCTTCTGAATCTTCACCAGTGTTTTCCTGTTTCTTCTCTAGGCCATATAGGAGCAGGAACACAAAGCAGGACTCTATATCCTTATAAATATTCCCAGTTCTTCATCTTGAAAAATACTGAGAATTATGCAGCTCCTCAAATGTCACAGCAGCCCTGGTTTGCATAGCCAGAAGTAAAGAATGTTGGTAGGTGCAGTGCAACAATATCTAGTGCAGTGATTCCCACACTCTGATCCTCCAGGTGTGTAGGACTTCAGCTCGCAGAAGCCTCAGCCACCTTGGCCAATGGTTGAGATTCTGGGAGCTGAAGTCCAAAGCATCCAGAAGCTCAGAGTTTGGAATCCCTGATCTAGAGGGCCACATAATCCCCACTTTTGCCTCTCAATCAAGGGACAGATTATACCTAGGCTTTCTGGCTTGCTTTATCACTATCAGTGTCCTGCCTCAACCCCAATAGGTTCTGTTCTTTCTCCAGGCAGCCCATAGCAGACACAAGGAAGATGGTAAACAGCTTCCTTTTTGTGAAGAGCAACACATTCTTACAGCACTATCCTTACCACAGGATACA
The DNA here is from genome assembly GCA_026167975.1 of Phrynosoma blainvillii. NCBI lineage: Eukaryota > Metazoa > Chordata > Lepidosauria > Squamata > Phrynosomatidae > Phrynosoma > Phrynosoma blainvillii. The sequence continues at coordinate 287,240,096 of JANUYF010000003.1, forward strand.
GAATCTAACACACAATTTCACATGTACTAGCATACAAACAAAAATCCTATTTAGGCATAATAAAAAGTGGTAAAATTGTGAACAGGAACAGAGAGATGCCAAGTATCCTTATCCTTGATATCCTTGATGTCACTATGTAATTCTGCCCTCCAGGCATTCATCCAAAAAGGCCTTTCTACATACAATTGTACTTGTGGTGCCTCCCATGCAGTGGAAACTGGGTGTAGCTAAGGAGAACCACACCTAGTAGGTCATTTCCATGTGACTGGAGTGGTGAAACCATTCCAGATTTTACTCCAGACTTTAATTTATCTATCCAAGACATCAGACTCTGTCTCCAAAATGGGCTCAGCACCTTGGATAGTTCCTTTAAACATTGGACTATAACTTGCAGTGGATTCACATCCCTGACATGAGAGGCACAGATGCAAAGAAGAAGATCACACGGCAGTCCAGATCACGTTGAAGCCTCAATGTATACACCTGTACTTGGGACTTTCTGGCCAGGAGAAGCTATTTATTTACTTATTTAGTCTCTTGCCTTTTTCCCAGCACAGGACCAAGGTGGTTCACATCAGTTCTGCTGTACACATGGATGGCCAGGGTGGGAGCACAACAGGGGTGGTGTAGCTAAGTGGTGATAGGGGATGAGCCATTATAGCACCATCAATTTGAGATAGGTCAAGAGAAATTGAACAAAGGAGAACCACACCTAGTGGGGCTAATACACATCAGGAAATAGGTGTGAGTGGAAATGGGGAGAGTGGAAAAGTCCACTGTTGGTTGCAGGAGATATTTTTCTTGGCAACATCCTTCATTTCCTATCTAGTCTTATCATAGCATCTAACTAACACGTAAGTACCAAAAGTACAAACAAATATCATCAGTAAGACCCTGCTCTTCATCAATTTTTAAAAGATTTATTTTTGATAGCCATGGTCTTTCTCCTTCTTACATGGTCCTCTTTTGATTTTCTCTTCACATGAATGGATAATGACCAAGTGATGCTGTACCTTCATTTAATATTATCTCTCTAGGAAGAGACTTAGTGAGAAAGCCTTCTCTAAGCTGCATCCAATCTTATTTTTAATCTTTTATTGTCCTATCATGCTAAATAATTACTAGTGCATCTAGAATTTATCATCTTTGTACTAAGCAACGAAGTACATGACCTTAATTTTGTGACCTTGCATCCAGCACATACTATTCTCGTACATACTCATCTCAGTGTTGTGCTTTTAAAGTTGTCTTCTTCATTAACATCACAAAAAGTCATTGGAAGCCAAGTGAGACAATATGCAATTTTGTATTGCACTCAAATTCTTTGCTGCAGTGCACTCAGATAACTTTCCATTAAAATTGGATTTTCTCCCCAACCCCCAATCTTTTGTTTTTGATCATAATAAATATTCACATAGACCAATTGGGGGCAGGAAAAGGTTGCTTGTCTATTTTAGATTATTCTATGAAATTATCTGGTTTCAGGTTTTCTGCATGGCTGTAGTCACAGAGATAATGATATAAAATCTAAATTGGTAATAACAGGTAATAAATTGTCTTCAACCTATTAGTGTTTTGAAAGTGTTTTTAGGGGAAAAAATTAAATGCATATTAAGTCTAAAATTCAACTTCCAACATAATGCTAATCATCAGGTGATAAACTGTGAGTGCAGATACTAACAACAACAGGAAAAAAACATAGGAGATTTGTTATGAACTAAGATAAGGCAGAACTACAAGGCTATAATGTCAACAAGAGATATACTTTACACTACAATTTTAAAATGCTTGAAATTACAAGCAATATAACCTAACAGCTGAAAAGGGAATGCATGACCCTAGATATATTTTGAACATCAGATGTTTTTTCACATTCACTAATATGGCACTATGATCCCACTAACTGCCATGGCTGCACTGTGTGGAATCCTGGCTTTTGTAGTTTGGTGAGGCATTAGTTAAGGACAGGTGAGAAGCAAAAGTAAAAGGTAACAGAAATAATGTCAGAAACCTGAATGCAACTATTCAGAAACTAGAGCCAAACTGAGCAAACTGAGGCTATCATACTTTGGCTATATCATGTGGTGATATGGATCATTAGAAAAGATGATAATGCTTAAAAAAGTGAAAAGCAGTAAGAAAACAGGAAGACAGATCAAAAGACTCAATCAAGGAGGCCACAGCCCTGAGTTTATAGGATTTGAGCAGGGTCATTGATGAAGCTGACATTATGGTAATTATGTAAAAAAAAAAAAAAAAAAACGGCCGTAGAATTTTCTGGCTCAGAATTCTAAATTTATTGTTGTTAACCACTGTCAAATCAACTTTGACTTATGGTGACTCCATGAATGACAGATCTCCAAGGCACCCTATCATCAACAGCCCTGTTCAGATTTTGTACATTCTGGGCTGTGGCTTCCTTGATTGGGTCTAGTCCTATAGAATATGGTCTTCCACTTTTCAACTGCCTTTTGTGCTCAGTTGTATATCATTGCATTTTAGAATCTTTTCTAGTTCTTTCATAGCCACTCTCTCCATTCTTCATCTTCTTCTGATCTCCTGATTGCAGTCCCCATTTCTATCAATGTTTGATCCCAGGTATGGGAATTCTTTTACTATTTCTATTTCCTCGTTGTCTAGGTTGAACTTGTGAAGGTCCTCAGTGGTCATTATTTTTGTTTTAGTTATGTTCAACATTAAGCCTGCCTTAGCACTTTCTTCTTTGATCTTCCTTAGTAGGTGTTCCAGGTCTGTGAGGTTTTCTGCTAGTACTATGGTGTCATCTGCATATCTTAGATTGTTGATATTCCTTCCTCCTATTTTCACTCCTCCTTCTTCTGTGTCTAAAACTGCTTTTCTCATAATATGTTCTGCATACAAGCTGAACAGATAGGGTGAAAGGATGCAACCTTTCCTGACTCCCTTGCCAATTGGGAAACATTCTGTTTCTCTGTTCTGTTCTGACATTAGCCTCTTGTCCTGAGTACAGATTTCTCATCAGGACTATCAGATGTGTTGGCATTCTCATGTCATGCAATCTGTGAGTACCGAGGATGTGGACAAGCTGCTTGGTAAGGTGAGGAAGACAACCTGCCCTCTCAACCCTTGCCCATCATGGCTGGCCATCCGGGGGGGGGGATGCATTGAGGAGATTCCTCACGGATATCATCAATGCATCCTTCAGGGAAGGACATGTTCCATCTTGTCTAAAGGAAGCGGCTGTTATGCCACTTCTGAAAAAACCTTCCCTGGACCCCCTGGATATGAGTAACTACAGGCCTGTTTCTCTGTTGCCATTTTTGAGCACGGTAATCGAGAGGGCGGTTGTCCTTCAGCTCCAAGCTGTCTTGGATGAAACCGATTATCTAGACCCATTTCAAACTGGCTTCAGGACAGACTTTGGGGTTGAGACTGCCATGGTTGCCTTGACCGACGATCTGAGTCTGAGCATCGACAGGGGTAGTGTGACCCTGTTGGTGCTCCTAGACCTCTCTGCGGCTTTTGATACGATAGACCATGACATCCTCTTGGACCGTCTGAGGTGGGTTAGGTATCAGGGGCACTGCTCTACAGTGGCTCCGGTCCTTCCTCTTGGGTAGGTCTCAGAGAGTGCTGCTCGGGGACTGTAGCTCCAGTAAGAGGGTGCTCACTTGTGGGGTCCCTCAGGGAGCTATTTTGTCCCCGATGTTATTTAACATCTATATGAAGCCGCTGGGTGAGATAATATGGAGTTATGGTGCTGGGTGTTATCAGTACGCTGATGACACCCAAATCTATTTCTCCGTGTCTCGTTTGTCGGCCTTGAATTCTAATGGCATCTCTTCTCTCATAATTACCATAATGTCAGCTTCATCAATGACCCTGCTCAAATCCTATAAACTCAGGGCTGTGGCCTCCTTGATTGAGTCTTTTGATCTGTCTTCCTGTTTTCTTACTGCTTTTCACTTTTTTAAGCATTATCATCTTTTCTAATGATCCATATCACCACATGATATAGCCAAAGTATGATAGCCTCAGTTTGCTCAGTTTGGCTCTAGTTTCTGAATAGTTGCATTCAGGTTTCTGACATTATTTCTGTTACCTTTTACTTTTGCTTCTCACCTGTCCTTAACTAATGCCTCACCAAACTACAAAGCCAGGATTCCACACAGTGCAGCCATGGGCAATAATGAGCTGGATGAGGAAAAACAGATTGAAACTGAATCCGGACAAGACAGAGGTGCTCACGGTAGCGGCCCCAAAACCAAGAATTGGGTTGCAACCTCCAGTCCTGGATGGGGCCACACTCTCCTCCAGTGACTGTGTTCACACTCTGGGGGTGCTCCTTGACGCATCGCTCCTGATGATAAATCAGGTAAATGCGACGGCCAGAAGCGCCTGTTATCAGCTTCGGCTGATATGCCAGCTACGCCCTTTTCTGGAAGTAAGAGATCTCAAGACTGTTGTGCACGTGCTGGTAACCTCACACCTTGACTTCTGTAACATGCTCTACATGGGGCTACCTTTGTACTTGGTTCGGAAATTACAACTGGTACAAAATATGGCAGCCAGGCTTGTATCGGGAACATCTAGGAGGGACCACATTACTCCGGTTTTGAGGTCCCTCCACTGGCTGCCTATCAGCTTCTGGGCCCAGTACAAGGTGTTGGTTATTACCTTTAAAGACCTGAATGGCTTGGGTCCAAGCTATCTCAGGGACCGCCTCCTCCCATACAATCCTCCCCGCGCTCTCCGGTCCTCTGGGAGGAATTTGCTGCAGCCTCAGAAATCGAGGCTTGTGGCTACCTCCCAGAGGGCTTTCTCAGTTGTCGCCCCCAGACTCTGGAACGATCTGCCAGATGAGATCCATCAGTTAATATCATTAGACAGCTTTAAGAAGGCTGTCAAGATGGATCTCTTCCGGCAGGCCTTTCCAGATTAATTATCCCAGCCTTGGGTATTCCCACCCGCAGTGTTCTCTGCGTGGCCCCATCTACGGATGGAGGGAGAACATTGCCGTAGGCCAATGTGTCATTTTGTAGTGTGTTTTAACTGTTTTATCTTTTAACTGTTTAAATTTGTAATTTTAATTATTATCTGATTTAATACTGTTTTAAGGGGGGGAGGGATTGTTGTTGGGATATTTCATGTGATTTTATTGTTGTAAGCTGCCCGGATTGGGTTCCCAAGGAGCGGGATATAAATAAATTATTATTATTATTATTATTATTATTATTATTATTATTATTTAAGGGCATTCCATAGCCTTTCATGGTCTATGCAATCAAAGGCTTTGCTATAGTCTATAAAGCATATGTTGATTTTCTTTTGGAATTTTCTGTTATGCTCCATTAGCCATTGTATGTTTGCAATGTGTTCCCTCATGCCTCTTCCTTTGCTGAACCCTGCTTGGACCTCTGGGGTCTCTCTCCATGTTGGAATCCATGTTGCAGAAATTTAAGCATGATTTTGCTTGCATGGGAGATCAGTGCTATAGTTATATCTCACTCAAAATGTCCTATTCCTATCCACTTTAGCTTGCTCACTGCAAGCAGTGCAATGTTTATATATTTCATTTCTTGTTTTACTGTGTCTACCTTTCCCCAGTTCATGCTTTATTCCATGTTCTTATTATATGTGTTGTGCCACTTCAGACTTTCACCTCTGAGCACAGAAATACTCAACACTTAACTGCAATTCCTAGGATCCATAGGACAGAATCACAGCAGTTAAAGTGGAATCATAGCACTATAATTGTGAAGTGTAAAAGTGCTGCAGAGAGTGTGGCCAGGATAACAAGACCCGCAGTCCAGCAAATTCTTGAAAAATACAGGCTTCCCACTCTTGCAATAGATCTAACACAAGAATTTTTCCTTGATTGGGAGATTGGCGTGTGAGAGGAAATGAGCTAGAGAGGGAGCATTTGAAAGTCACCAGTTTAAAATAATGCTTATGTTTCTTACATAGGTATGGGGTCAAGGGAAATCATAGTGACTGGTAACATTGTTATTTTTTCACTCCTAAATCAACACTTCATCCCAGTTACATTGGGGATGACAGTGGAACATGCTGCCTCTAAAGGTGGTGGATTCTCCTTTTGGGTATTTTTTTTTTTTAAAAAAAATAGAGGTTGAACAGTCATTTGTTGGGAATGCTTTGATTATGTCTCCTTGCATGGCAGGAGGTTAGACTGGATGGCCCTGTTATTATTATTTTTTAAAAGGAAGTAATGTTAGGCAATATTAATATGTCAATATGCTACTTGTGAAAATTATTTAAAAAATAACATCCAAAGAGTTCTCTCAGTCTTTGAGTGTTGTTTTACTTTTAAATTGATGCCCACAAATTAGGGAAGAGATATATTATACAGATGAGCCTGTATACTTGTTCTCCCATATCCTAGGTTGTTTCCTCAGACATTTGGTTTTACTATGGAAATAATGGGTATTAAATGGCTTTGTTTATTTAAATAAATTTATATCCCTCCATTTAGGGAGGGAAATCCTACAAGCCAAGTTAAAATTATATCTGATTATAATGTATATATTAAACAATTTTATAATACTAAAAGAACATCAAATAGAACTACAGTTGGCTGTCTACATGTATGATTTTTTTTTTTTTATCCACGGATTCAATCATCCACGGCTTGAAAATATTAAAAAAATACATAATTCCAAAAAGCAAACTTTTATTTTGCCATTTTATATAATGGATACCATTTCACTATGCCATTGTGTTTAATGGGACTTGAGCAGCCATGGGTTTTGTATCCATGGGGGTACTGGAACCAAACCCAAGCAGATACCAAGGGCCCACTGTAAAACGTTGTCTATCTACATCTATGTGCCTAGAAGCAGGGGTATCAACTTTTAATGCACTGGACAATGCATGATGAATAATCACATTTAAAACAAAATAAGAGATTATAATCAAAGAAATAAAAATTATTAAAAAAAACAAAGTGAAAATAAAAAAGTAATATACAGCACATGTGAAGTACATGTATAGCCTCCATGACAGCAACTTTTCATAAACATTCAAGATTAGCCATAAAACTACAAGATTAGGATGCTTTTAGCTGTGGAAACTGAGATCAAAAAGAAAATCCCAGTGTTAAGTACACAAAAGCACTCATATCTGTTCAGAATGCATTACTCAGTCATAGTAAGCTACCCACTTTAGATTTCATGATTACTTTGAAAATGCTTTGCAGCTTTCACTCTGCAGATACAGCTCCTAAAATATGCTGTCAATCACATATTGTACAAAACAAGCTAGGAAATGCTTAAGAGTCTTGTAATAATGCAGGAGATCAGTTGAAAGACTTAATGCTCAGGACCTTGTCACAATATCAAAAGGAGCAGCTGTGTTGGATCAAGAGAAACTTTTTGTGGGGGAGAGGTGATTAATAATTAACCAAATATTAACACATCAGTAATTAATACCTGATTCATACAAATTTCTAGGAAATAATGATAAATAATTTAAATTGCTGTCCTCAGTTCAGTGGCCAAACCGATTCATATAAGAATTCCATAAGCTACATAGGAGTGAAATAGGAATAGATCTGTTAATAAAAGAAAATTTCATGGTGTCATTGTCACATTTATATTTAGGGAATCTTATCTACAGTTTCTATTTCTCAGCACATTTGCTGTCACTATGTCCAAGCTATAATAAATTCTAGGATCCATCTGTTGTTTTCTATTGGTAGATCTTGCTTGTGCTCCAAGAAAAACCCAAAACTAACACTTAAGAACCCTCTATCCACACAACAGCAGTTTCACTCCAGTCTTCTTTGTTTTTGTCTTCATGGACATTACTGTTTCCCTGAAAGTTAATCATAGCTGTGATTTCTGCTTTAATGTAAAGCTGGAACAGGTTCATTTCTTATGGAAACAAATAGGAATAATACTGCCTTCACATTTTGTTCAATATACTTGCACGACTCAGTCAACAAAGCCTCTAACAGTGAAGTGCCTTTTTACAAAGGCTTTTTATACTCACCCATTTTTTTCTTGTTCTCTGCCTGGGTTCTCTATTGTTGTTGTGGTGGTGGAGGTGGTGGTGGTTTTTAGCAGCATTAGTATAGGGAGGGTCAAAGACAGGTGCAAAAACATTTTGCAACATACTTTAAATGTTGTGCAGCATGTCAGTACAGGGTTACCAGAGGTCCCTCTTTTTCAAGATATGTCCTACATTTCAGCCTTCTGTCCAGGAGGAATTGCAAAAAGTCCTCTATTTGGAGCAGGACTCAGAAGCCCATTTAACACCATGCTTGCTCTTCCCCTTCATGAAATAGTGCAGTATATATAATATAGCTATAAATAAACCATAGAAAATGAATTTATATTTATATGAGTGTTTTTTATGTATTGTCCTACATTTTTCTGGAATGTCCTACTTTTGTGTAGTCCTTGTCCTCCTTTGTGGTAAGGACATCTGGTCACCATGTGTCAGTAGCAATCTATTCCATAAACAGAGCTTGATCTGGGAAAGCCAATCCTAATACAACAGGCAAGGTAAACAGCAGGTGTCTCTCAAATCCATTACTGAACAGCAAAAGAGAGGGATGGGGGAAGAGAGAAGAAATAAGCCTAGTCACCAACTATGCCCAGAATGGAAAAACAACAGCATAGATTTATACATTTGGCCACCAAACAGAATATCTTTACATACCAGAGGGTGACATTGGCTTATCCACCTTACAGAGTCACCAGACACCAACAGTATTGTGGCAAGGATGCTGATTATATTTTTATGGCTGTATTAACTTGTTTTTACATGTAAGTTGCTTTGGAAGGATAATGTGTCCTGACAAGCAGGATACAAATAATTGTAATCAAATAAATCCTGGTTAAGCCATGTAAGCCCACAGGATGACCTTGAGCAAGTCACACTCTCTCAACCTTAGAGGATGGCAATGACAAACCACCTCTGAAGAAGTTTGCCAAGAAAACCCCATGATAAATTTATCTTAGGATAACCATAGGTCAAAAATGACTTGGAGGCATGCAACAACAAAATAAGGGCAAGTACTTTTTTTAAAAGGAAGGTGGTGGTTGTTATTGTTGCATGCCTTCAAGTCATTTCTAACTTATGGTGACCCTAAGGCAAACTTATAATGGGTTTTTCTGGGGCTGAGAGTGTGTGATTCACCCAAGGTCACCTAGCAGGTTTCCATGTCTAAGCAGGAAATCAAACCCTAGTCTCCAGATGCTCAAACCACTACATACTGGCTATCTTAAAGGAAGATAGGAATCCAGAATAACTAATAGGCAGAGATTGATTGATATGGCTAACATGTTAGGAAAACTCATCCAGATATGAAATATGGTATCCCTATGTGACTGTTTCTTCTTCAAAAATGGCATCTACAAAATCTTTGCAATAAGGCGATCCATAGGAGAAAATATAGCTCTGCTTATAATGTTGGGCAGAGGATGTTTCTTCCTCTTCCAGTGTCAGAGAGTGCTTTCTATGTCAAGGTGACAATGAGTCTGCTCTGTTTTAGTCTAGATCTTTAAAGGATGCTGAAGCCTATCCCCATGAAAACTTCAGCACCTTGGATAGCGCCTTTGAAGTTTGGACTAAAGCCCAGAGTGGATGTACTGCCACAAGGACATGGAACCTCCCAGCCACTACTGTTACCTTCCTAACAAAATTTGGGGATTGACAAACTGCCCTTCTTCCTTTTAAAATTCATAAAAGGCCTTTAGCAGCTACCTAGCAAGACCAAAGGATGTTTCATTTTGTTTTAACCATTAATGAAACAACATGTCAATGGTTTCATTACTGATGCTTTGTTTCATATTTGGTATGAAATAGTTTTGATTTCTCTAAACAAGAATATATTGTTATTGTTTATCTTGCTCTCATCAACCACAATGAACTTACTTTTTTGTGCAGTGTACAAATAAAAGTATTGATTGAGCTTTATTTAGCACAAATCAATGTTGTTTCAGTTTAAGGTTGGAGGACATTTTGGAAAGCCAACAAGATTAAGTAGGAAACCTCTGGGGACAGAGCATTAATCCATAAAGTGTATTTATGTTGTAATTTTATACTAACTTATCAAGTCATAAGCCCCATTGAATCTACTAAAACATCTTTCTGTGTAGAGATACATAGGTCTGCAAGGTTTTGCTCTTCTCACCCTGAGCATTCATTGACTAGTCAAGTCCCATGTCATTTCTAAAATTTGTGAATAATACCAGAGATATTGATAGTATCATAATCATGAGGTAACATTCATGGTTAAATTAATTATTAGTTTAATAAATAAGTAAAAAACAATTTATTGATAAAGTCTTCCCTCAGCCTGTACTTTATTCCTAATCTAAATCTTCCTAGCATTTACTCCTGTGCATTGTATTTGTTGTTGTTCTATGTCCTCAAGGCAACTCTATCCTCATGTTTTCTTGGCAACACTAATTCACAGGAGGTTTGTTATTGCCTTATTCTTAGGCTGAAAGAATGTGACTTGCCCACAAAGTTTCCATGGCTGAGCAAGGATCTGGACCTTCAGCTGTCTGAGCCCTAGGTCATCACTCAAACCACTACACCACACTGGCTGTCAAGCATCATGTCTGGGACAGCAATACAAGAAAAATGTTCCCATTCTCTTAAGGAATATTTTGCATGAAGGATTCACTTATTCTCTTTCTCTCTTTTCATATTCAAGATCTCACCCTGGAAGTTCCTATTTAGGACACATAACCTTTCAAAAATGCATTTATTCAAAGCAAGGTGTATTTTAAAGCTTCTTATGACAAGTATTCATTTGCAGAAGTAAATGACCCACTTTTATTTGCTTGCATTTTTCTTCTCCTTTTTCCTTTTTGCAAAATGATAGTCTGTTATACTTACAACTACCTTTTAAACTATTCCCACTTTCAAATTCTACAGCAGCTGTTCATATGAGTACCTCACATACACCAAATTACTCAATGGTAATGCACAGATGCCTGAAGTTTCCTACAGTAATGTGATTGTGATGTCTTAGAGGCTTGGTGTTATGAAGTCCTCAGACAAATGAATCATGGACAAAATCTGACTCTATAGTGTGACTCTCCAATTGTTTCCTCTATTTCATGAATGTAGGAGCTACATCCACCATCTTACCTCTGTTGGAAAATGTGAGAGATAATACTGAATTTCACAGAATACTGATGTCAAGGCAGAAGCTAAACAACTATCATTTCAAGACCCAGCCATTCATACAAGGTCTATTAGAGATAAGAATTAAGCTTAATCTTCTTTGTAATCATATGTAAACTAGGATTACTTACTAATTATTTCAACACAATCAAATACAGGGTTAAATAGAGATGAGAGAGATGGAACAAGAAAATAGCTACAGATTAGAGCAGGGGTTCTCACACTTTTTACCCTTGTAACAGCACCCATTTACATTTACATGTAGACATCATTCACACCCTAAGCTTGATGTAGTACATGAATAAAAATATTTTGTACATTTAGCATACATATTGTCATTTGTACATTCATGTATATTCACATTTTAACATTTGTAAGGAAACGTTGAAGAGACACCTCTGTCCTTTGAAGTCCAGTGAAGAAAGGAAGAGGAGCTTTGTATGAATTAATGCCTTTTAAATGGAAAGCCCTAACTAGTTGAACACCTGGTATTCAATTCAGCCACATATAAATCTCCCAGCATCAGCTGGAAGTCATTTTGTTCTCAATTTTTCACTCTCCTAAACTGGTAGAGCATTCAGTGCTTGGGCGTTTCTTTGTATACTTGACCTCTGAACTGTCTCCCTGAGCTTGAAATTAATTCACATAAGATACTTTATTTCTGTACATTTCTTAATAAATGTTATTGTTTTTTAATGAATGTGTTATTTTCTTGATTTAATGGATGCTTTGACTTCTTGGTTTTCTTAATTTTATGAAGAATTGCTCCTTTTTTAAACAAAACTCTGCTAGGATATCCTGAGATTTGTAAAGCCCTGCCTCCCCCCCCCCAAAAAAAAAAAAACACTGCAAGGCTTTTCTCCTGTTTTTGTTGTGTACTTTCAGGTCACTTCTGATTTATTGTGACCCTACAATAGGGTTTTCTTGACAAAAATTTTTAGTCAGAGGAGATTTGCCATTGCTTTCCTCTGAATCTGAGAGGGTGTGAGTTTTCCTGGTCTTCTGGAGTCATAGGGGCTGTACAGACCACTTCTTCCATCCAAGGACTGCACGCCTACAGCAGCAGGGAATGAAGCTTTGCCCTAGGCAAAGGCTACATAGCCCGCCCTCCTCTTCCATCTGAGGACTGCGCACTTGTGGCAAAGGAGGCTAGAGCTTTGTCCAAGAGAGCGAAGGCAGTTTTTAAGGGTTGCAGATTAGCTGTGGCCTCTGAGAATGTTCTCTGTATGCATTTTGAGACTAATAAGTAACTAATCAGGTGCAGGGTAATGGGGGAGGGCCAGTAGAGGAAACATGGGGAGTGGCATTTGAGGTTGTTCAGGGCAGAGGAAGATATGGTGAAAACAGTATGGAATCTTGTTACAAAAGAAGGTGGGCTCGATAGCTGAAAGCGATCCCACCTTCAGTCCATTCTGTTACATAAAGTAAGTTGGGCAGCTTACCAACCTTGCCACAGAACCTTACCTTGCTCCTTTGGAATGCCAGGTCGGTAAAAAGCAAAACCCATATCATCCACAATCTTTTTGCGGATGAAGAAGCCGACCTGGCTTGCTTCACAGAGACCTGGCTGGGAGAAGACAGTGCCATCACTTGGAATCAAGCTCTCCCAGCTGGGTACTCTGTCAGTGAGCAGGTAAGGGAAAGTGGGCAGGGTGGTGGTGGAGTGGCCCTGGTTCATAGAGATAATTTCACCTTGACTAGGATCCCTATCCAGAAAATCGACCACTTTGAGTATCTGTACCTGAAGACCAGGGATAGTATAGGGATTCTGTTAGTTTACTGTCCACCCCATTGCTTAACAGACTCCCTATCCGAGCTGACACAGCTGGTCTTGGAACTGCTGTTGGAGTCACCCAGATTCTTAGTTCTGAGTGACTTCAACATCCCTCTCGAGACCAGATTAACAGGTGCGGCTCGGCAGTTCATGGATGCCATGACAGGCATGAGCCTATCCCAATTGGTTGTCGGGCCAACACAATCTGTGGGTCATACCCTTGTTGTGGTCTTTAGTACTGAGCAGACATATCCGTGGGCAGAGGTAATAAGTACCACTGCACTGTCATGGATGGATCATTTCCTGGTCAAGGTTGAACTTAGAGCCACTGTCCACCCCACCAGTGGTGGAGGACCTATTACAATGGTCTGCCATCAGAGGCTAATGGGGTCTAAAGGACTCCAGAAAGCCTTAGAGCCTTTCTTAAGGGGATCATCAATGCATCACTCAGGGAAGGATTTGTTCCAACATGTTAAAGGAAGCAGTTGTTAGTCTGCTTCTGAAGAAACCTTCCCTGGACCCCCTGGACTTAAATAACTATAGACCAGTATCCCATCTGCAGTTTTTGAGCAAGGAGATCGAGCGGGCCATCGCCTTTCAACTCCAAGTGATCTTGGATGATACCGATTTTCTAGATACATTTCAAACCGGCTTCAGACTTGGATATGGGGTGGAGACTGCCATGGTTGCTCTGATAGATGACCTACGCTTAAGCATTGACCAGGGAAATGTGACCCAGTTAGTGCTTTTGGATCTCTCTTTGGTGGCTTTTGACACAATAAATCATGACATCCTCTTGGAACGCCTAGGAGAGTTAAGAATTGGAGGCACTGTAATTCAGTGGTTCTGTTCCTTTCTCTCGGGCAGGTTCCAGAGGGTGATACTCGGTGACAGTTGCTCTTCAAAATCAGAGCTTAAATGTGGAGTCCCTCAAGGTGCCATCCAGTCCCCGATGCTATTTAACATCTAAATGAAGCCGCTGGGGGAAATCATCTGGAGACATGGGGCTGGGTGTTATACACCAATGACACCCAAATATACTTCTCCATGTCTCGGTCAGCAGCCATGATGACAGATGGCATTTTCCCTTCAATCAATGTCTTGAAGCAGTAATGGATTGGATGAGGAAAATCGCCTCAAGCTGAATCCAGACAAAATGGAGGTACTCACAGTAGGAGCCCCTAAACCAGGTATTGGGTTATAATCTCCAGTCCTGAATGAGGTCACGCTCTCCACGAAGGACTGTGTTCGCAGTCTGGGAGTGCTCCTAGACTCGTCATTTCACATGGTAGATTAAGTGAGTGCGACAGTCAGGAGCGCCTGTTATCAGCTTTGGCTGATACACCAGCTGTGCCCTTACCTGGAAGTAAGGGACCTAGAAACTGTAGTACATGCCCTGGTAACCTCACCACTCAATTTCTGCAATGCACTCTACATGGGGCTACCCTTATACCTAACTTGGAAACTACAACCAGTACAAAATATGGATCACCGGGAAATCCAAGAGTGATCACATTACACCCATGTTGAAATCTTTGCACCGGCTGCCTATTGGTTTCCAAGCACAGTATAAGGCAGGGGTAGGCAACCTTTCCCCTTTAAGGGCCAAGGGACTTCAGCTTCCAGAATCCCAGGAGCTATTGGCCAACATGGGACTATTGGCCAACATGGCTGAGGCTTCTGGGAGCTGAAGTCCCTTGGCCCTTAAAGGGGAAAGGTTGCCTACCTCTGGTATAAGGTGTTGGTGATCACCTTTAAAGCCCTACATGGTCTGGGCCCAACCTATCTAAGGGATTACCTTCTTCCATACAATCCACCCTGTGCCCTCAGGTCCTCTGGGAGAAATTTGCTGCAACCAATAAGAACTAGATTGGAAAAAAAAATCATTAAGAGGGAATTGTATTATAACCTATATTTAGTTACTCAAAACCAGTTGGTTAAATAAGAAGCCTGTAAATAACTATGTATGACAATATTAACAAGTTTGAAGAAGAAGCTATATATATATATATATATATATATATATATATACGAGCTCCAGGGCTCCAGGGCCCCACCCACGCCCTCCTCCCTCCCCGGCAAGCGGCGGCCAAACGGCCGGAAGACCTGGGCCTTTATAAAAGGCCCCAGCGAACCCTCAGCGGCGGCGGCAGCAGCAGCGAGCGGGCGGCGAGCTCCAGGGCTCCAGGGCCCCACCCACGCCCTCCTCCCTCCCCGGCAAGCGGTGGCGGGGGCGAGCGAAGTCACATTCCCGGGCCTCAACAGCTTATATTTGGCGGCAACAGTGGTTGTGCGAGAGAGAGACCGCCTTCTAGGGCCACACCCGCTGTCCCTGGGTGACTAGAAGAAAGAGGGAAGCCAACATTTCTGGGTTGAGCGTGCCCTTTCCCCCTCAATTAGCAGAAAGTTCTTATGTTTTTCTTTTAATCTTTTAAAGGTTTACTTATTCTGTGATTCTGTAACTGCTTTGAAGTGTTTTAAGCACTTCTGGATGTTTCTCTAACTACAGTATAATTAGGGATTCCATATAGTATTACTGTCATTATCTCTCTCTTTTTTTTTTTTTTTTTTTTTTTTTTTTGCTATTATCTGTATTTTTATATATATACATTTTATACATTTTTATACATTTTATATTTTTTATATTTTTACTAATTTTGATTGGGGTCTATTAGTATTTAACAATTTTTACCGGGGTTTATCAGTCAAGTTTGGTCATTTTTGGGATAATCTATGAAAATATGGTAACCAAAAATAGTATTAAGCGGAAAAGGAGGTCAGCTAATAAAGAAGCTCGTACTAATGTTAAAAGGATTAAGAAACCCACTAAGAATTCAGGGACGAGTGTAATGAACTCAAATCTATTGGAGGCTGCTACCACCCTGAAACAACTGAAAATGGATGAGCTACTTTTGTTTAATGACAACAATAAGTCTATTTCCGAAACATCTTCTCTCTCTTTACATGAAGAGCCTGCTTCAGATATTGACCCTGACATTAGTATCAAACATACGACAGATTTAGACACTGTAGCAAGAAATTGCCTGCTCACTGCTAGGACAGTAATAGCTATTTTTGACAAATTAACGAGTATAGACCACAAACTCGATAGATTGAAAGATCTGATGACCAAGCCTAAATACCCATTAAAATCAGGAGTATTAATTGATAAAAAAGATTCTAAACAAACTCAAAATAATGTCAAAGCTAGGAGTAATGACAAGATTGTACTTAGGCCAAACAGCATAACATTATTAATAGCTAACAACCACCATAACTATGCTAGATGGCATAACAAGCTTGTTATATTACATTCATTATCTCTTCTTTTACATCGTCACTTGCATTATAGCGAGCTACTTGGAATTGATTGGCTACCTTCTTATAATAATTTCAAGAGAATTGTTTTGAGGTTTAAAAATGCAACAATACCTTCTCTGCTATTGAAAAATAGGAATTCACTCAAGGAATTTTCAATTATACCAGTACGTGTCTTTTGCAACCCAAATATCCAGCCTCTGTTTAAATCTTTCTCTGGACGGGAAGCTCTCCACCAAAAAGTGAACCATAATGAAGATGTTAGGGGATTAATACCAATTTCTGAGAGTCTCCTGGATGATGATGGAAAATTGGCCGAGATGTTTGGCTCCCTTTCTAATGAGGAACAAAGGCAAATACTAAATAGGTTTGAAGCTGTCAAAACTATGTTAATGTCAGTAACCTTGGCAACTAAGTCAATTCAGGACCTGTTACCCATTAGCTGTCCTTCATCGGACCCTTTTTTACAACCCAAAAATGGACGAAAACAGTGTACAGGAGAGGAGGGGGATGATATGATCCCTTTAATGTATATATCTCCCAAAGATACAATGGACAAACTGGTGGATCCACTCATCCCACTAACTCAAACTTCTCCTAATTATAAGACTGGACAATGTAGTGAGCCTATGCAATTAATCACATTTAATACTCCTCCCCCTAAGTCCAATATAGATATTCAATCATCTAAGATCAAGAAGATGAAATATCTTAAGCCTAACTCTCCTGCAGTAAAAACTCTTAAGCACAGCATATTTGATAGCGTGAACAGTTCAGTACCGGAGAAGGGAAACACATTTGAAGGAAATACAACTGTCAGTAAATCGCAAGTCTCCAAATCTCAACAACAGTCTGTAGTTTCAGGCAATTGACATTCAATTGATCGGTCCTATTTATCTATCATTTCATGGAATGTAGCTGGTTGGAGACCCAGATGTAGAGACCCTACCTTTATACCTTTTGTCCGTAGACACAAAATTATTCTCTTGCAAGAAACGTGGCTTGCTGAAGAGATATCCATAGAGGGGTATAAATTTATGGGCTTAAATGCAACCTCCGGTAAAGGCAACGGGAGATTATGTGGCGGCTTAGGAGTGTTGATATCTTTGGCACTAAAGGTCCAAATAATTAAGGTCTCTGCTTTTGAGCAGAATGCTCTAGCTGTCCTTTTGAAGTTTAACAATAATCTATTATATCTGATTAACATTTATATTCCTCCACTTCAAGGCCGGGCCAAAATATTAAATGTATGGAACAAACTTAATTCCTTTATTAAGAATTTGATGTTCGAGATGCCAACAGCTAATTTCATTGTTGCAGGGGATCTTAATGCTAGGCTTGGTGCCGATGATGCATCCCTGTATTCCAAATACAATTGTCAACCCCCGTCCCCTATAGTTATTCCACCTCTAATGCGTCGCAAATCAAAAGATATCTTCTGTGACTTCAAGGGCCTCTGTTTAGCTCGCTCTTTTGATGAATTAAATCTAATTATCTTAAACGGTAGCTTTAAAGATGACCACCCAGCCGAATATACACACTGGGCTGGTGTTAGTCTTTCGGTTCTTGATTATATGGGGATTTCTCCAAATCTAATTTCCCATATTTCTAAGTTTACTGTTGTTAGCAGACCTGATAGTGATCACTTTCCAGTCTTTTTGTGTTTAAAATTTCAGGACAGTCTTAATTTACCTCTTGATAAGCTTTCAGTTTTTACTAATGATATCAGTCCAATTCGAGTCAAATGGTCACCCCAATTGTCTGATGTTCTTACTAAGTTTCTTTCAAGTGATTCAATTAAGTTGTTTTCTTCTATAATAATGGACGCTAATCTGGATTCTGTCATACTGTCAAATTATAATATGTTAATTAGTTCTTTACAACCATTACTTACTGTTCCTAAAAGTAATTCTGTTAGACATAAACCACTGCGTCATCAGAGTTGGTTTGACTCAGAATGCAAAGAAATATGGGCACACCTTAAACATCTGTTTAAACAATATAAATTAGATCCAAAGCAATCTCTTGTATCTGAACTTCTAGAACAGAAGAAAAGATATAAGCACTTAATAAGACAAAAGAAAAAGGGAGCCATGATAGACTCTTGGAACAAACTAATAATGACAGTTAACACAAACAACCCCAATCTGTTTTGGAAAGAGGTTGCTCCTTCGTTTATTAAAAATGCAGACAACCTTATAGCTCAGATCCCAGCTCATATATGGGAAAGTCACTTTGTCAATCTTTATGACTCTCCTGATAATAACAATAGTTCTTTAGTGTCGGACCTTATGGCACAGGTTCTGTCTCTCCCCCCTTGGTCACCAGTGTCGCATTCCGAGATTAAGAGTCTTATCACTCAACTCAAACCGGCACGTGCTCCTGGTGCTGATTTTATAACCGGAGAAGTACTCAAAAATAATCTGGAATGGTGGGTTCCGGTACTTTCTAAGTTATTTACAGCTATTGATAGATCTGCTTCCATACCAAATGACTGGGGCATGGCCATTATCATTCCGATTTATAAAAAAGGCAACAGAGCAGACCCGTTCAATTTCAGACCGATCAGTCTCTTGAGTGTGGTGAGCAAGCTGTATACAAAACATCTGTTAAATAAGTTCTTAGACTGGCTGGAGTCTGAGGATATTCTGATGGCCGAACAGGCAGGCTTTCGGCCTGGACGTTCCACTATTGATCAAGCAATGATACTGCATTATCTTATAGATAAATACCTTCACTATGGGCAACCTCTATACGCGGCATTTATAGATTTTAAGTCCGCTTTTGATTCAGTTAATAGATTTAGGTTGTGGGAAAAATTAATGTGTACTAACATAGATAAACGACTTCTTTTGCTTCTTATTAAGGTTCACGAGAATTCTAATATCAAGGTTAGATGTAGTCCCCAAGGACATGTCTCTAAGGCAATTCCTGTTAGGACGGGTGTAAGACAGGGTTGCGTCCTGGCTCCTACCTTATTCAATTTCTATATTAATTTTCTAGTTTCTGCCATGAATAATCTTTCTTTCCATCCTCCGAAGCTAGCAAACAGGCATATCAATTTATTGCTCTATGCGGATGATGTTGTCATTTTCTCGTTATCCCCTATAGGACTTAAAAGATCTTTAAATTCTCTTGCGTCATTCTGTAAAGAGGAGAAACTATCAGTTAACTATTCTAAGACCAAGATTCTTACTTTTGCTCATCGTCCTAAATTGATGCAATGGACACTTGATAGACAACACATAGAGCAGGTTAAGATCTTCAAATATTTAGGAATTGTTTTTCACCATTCGGGTAGGAGAACTGCTCATTCTGAACTTGTTATCAGTAATGCCCAAAGAACTATAACAGCAATCCTAAGATTTTTCTTTACTAAAGGCGCGCAGTTTATTCCGGCCGCTATTAAATTGTTTAATGCCAAGGTTCGCCCTCAACTCCTTTATGGAGCTCAATTGGGTCCATATAGTAACATCAATGCTTTTGAACGTCTCCAAACTAAGTTTCTTAGGCGAATTTTACAGGTTGGCCATTATGTTCCGAATGCTCTCCTTAGGAGGGAGGCTGGATCTATTAAAATAGAGTCTAGTCTGTGGATCAGTATACTCACTTACTGGCAAAAATTGCATAAAATTCCTGGGAGGCTGACAAATTTAATCTTTTTGGATCCCTTTAAATCTACATGGGAAACCTCTATTCATGAGAAACTAGATGAGTTAGGTTTTGACAAAAATGAACTTTTAAAGCTTGATGTTGATAAAGCCAAATCCATCATCAAACAAAAAATTATAGAAGCAGAAAGACGGGTAGATTCTGCTTCCCTTTCTAAATATGTTCTGTTCGGCTCACAAATATCGGCCCCAATTCCAGCCCCATATCTATTTCAGATCACTCTTCCGAAGTTTAGAAGGGCTTTAACCTTGGCACGTTTTAATGTGCTGCCTACTGCCATGTTAGACGGTAGATTTAAAAAAATACCTTTTGAATTGCGTCTATGTCCTTGTGGTTCAGGTGCTGTTGAAACTAATGAGCATGTCCTACTCTACTGTCAATTTTATAGGGATGCTCGACATCAACTGATTAGCCCATTATTAAGTAAATTTCCAGGCAAATCTGATTCCTTTTATTTACGCTTCTTATTAGATAATAAGGAACATACAGTATCTCATATGATGGCCAAATTTTGTTATATCGTTTGTAAAACGCGACCTCAATTGATAAATGGACATTCTATTACTGTTTAGTTAAATTTGACCGATAATTATAAATATGTAGTTTACTTTTTATTTTGCATATTAATTTATACTAACTGACAAGTTCCTGTGGGGAATTGCTGTATACATTTAAGATGTGTTTTATTGTAATCTTGTGCTGACCGAATGGTCGTAATAAAGAAATTTCAATTTATATATATATATATATATATATATACAAACTTTCTTTTTGTTTGAAAAGTTTCCATGTTAAAATACTATTGTTATGCTAAAGACTTAATAAAATATTACAAAAAAGGAAAAAAAAAAGAACTAGATTAGCAGCAACCTCCTAGAGAACGTTTTCTGCTGCCGTCCCCAGATTGTGGAATGCCTTGCTGGAGGAGGTTTGTCAAATAACCAACTTGGACAGCTTTAAAAAAGCTGTCAAGTCAGATCTCTTCCAGCAGGCCTTCCCAGTTTAGATTGCTTTATTCAATCTGTGCCCCTCCCTCACGATATACCCTTTTATACACCTTTTAGTGCTCTAATGCTGGCAGTTTTAATTTTATGCTTTTATCTTAATATTGTATTTATTTATTTTTAAAGGGGGGGTTGATTGTCATTATTGTTATCATCATTTATTATAAGGTATGTTTTAGCTAAACCATTTTTATGATGTTAGCCGCCTTGATTGCTCACACAAAAGGCGGGATATAAAAAATAAAGTTTGTTTGTTTGTTTGTTTGTTTACTATTTTGTTGGTGGTGTTACTGCTGCTGCTGTTTTGTTTTGTTTTAACAGTTGGTAGTGTCTACTCATTACTACTGAAATTTGAGTAGGAGAGTGGGAAGGCCTAAATACCCTCCCCATGAATGTGTATATCATAATAAAAATCAAACCAATCCAACTGTAAAGAAAGAAAGAAAGAAAGAAAGAAAGAGGCCTCACTGATAGCTGTGTGTTTACTCTTAATGTATAATTTGAGAATTAGATCTTTTAAAACAAGCTTTGGCAACTGCCATGCAGGACAGTTAGAAGCCAATTTTTAGGTTAGTTGAATGCTCAAAGATAATTTCTTTCTCTGGCCATCTGTCAGGAATGGTTTGATTTTGAGTTTCTGCATGGCAGGGGGTTGGACTGGATGGCCTTTGTAGTCTCTTCCAACTCTATGATTCTATGGTCCTATGATTCTCTCATGGCTTTTAAAAAAAATTTTAAAAAATTAAAGTACTTCAGTAGATACTATAATTCAGTACAATTCCTCAACTCATAATTAACAATTAGAGATAATTATTGCATGGGTCATGATCAGGGCAACTTCCTCCCCCAAGTAATTGTGTAATGTTGGCACGATGAAATGTAATGCTCTCTTTTCCTCCCCCCCCCCCCACAACTTTCTGTTTCATTTCGTTGTATTCACCAGATTCACCTTCTTCTGCTTTTTAACTCACTATTGTCATATTTTCCATTTTGCAGGTTTGTTTTTTTCAAAGCAGTAGGCCTAAATATCCTAAAGGCACCAGGTCTTGTCTGATCCTGCCTGTTAAGCAAAGGTAGCTCTGGTTTATACTTGGATCAGGGACATTGCCAATGAATCTCAGGTACAGCAGGCTATATTTCAGATGAAGGAACTGGTAATACCACCTCTGAGTATTCCTTGCCTAACAAATCCGTATGAAATTAATAGGGTCACCATAAGTTGACAGGTGACTTGAAGATGTGTGTGCGCGCGCACGCACACACACACACACACACACTTGTTCAATTATTACATACTGTTGATTTTTATAATACTGAAGGCTTGTGTGAGAGACTGTTGTTTGCTGAGTGTACGGGGAAAGAACAGGGTCTAGAAAAATAACAGCAAATAGGTTACTAGTGTGGCTGAAATGTTGCATAACACTGCAGGAAGAATCAACATACAATTTTTGAAGTGAATATAATTTTTGAAGTGAGAGCCAGCATGATGAATATAAATGTGAGAGCCAGACTATGACTCTGGAAACCAGTGTCATCACTAGGGGGGTGCGGACTGCAACAGGTGACACCCTAAGGGGAAGTGACACCACTTCTACTCAAACACCTGTATTTTGGCATTGTGCCATTTGCCTGTATCTCTTTAAAATGTTTTAAGAAATGGTGGGAGTGATATGAAGCTCAGTGGGAGAAGAAAGGAGGCATCCTCAGAATATTTAAAAATTAAAATTTCAAAATTCATTTTTTAAAAAAATAAAAATAAAAATATTCTCTTAAAATTTTCTTTTAAAACATCACATTTTGACCAGATCTTTACTATATATATGCAAATACATTTAGGTTATGCTTATGATATTGTAATTTGAAGGTATAATTTTAATTTTGCTAGTTGTTTATGTCACAACTATAAGCATTATCATTCATTATTCATTATGAGTAACATTAATGCAGAAAAGTATTACTAAGGATTCTGTATGGTGTGAAATGGGATGAGGTCAATGAGGTGTGTGTGAGACACCATGAGTACCTGCATTAGGTGACACCAACCCTAGGGGCGTCACTGCCGGAGACTAGGGTTCAAATCCCCACTCAGCCATAGAAACCCACTGGGTGACCTTATGTATGTCACACTCTCTCATCTCCAGAGGAAGGCAAAGAAAAAACCCTCTGAACACATCTTGCCTAGAAAATCCTATAATACAGTCTTCTAAGAGTCACTGTAAGTCAGAAATGACTTGAAAGCATAGAAAAAAACATGGAAGGTAACAACGCAATAAGCTAAAGAAAGCAACAACAGAGAATTCAACAAAAAATGCTAGGAAACAATATGCCTGGAAGATCCCAAAAGTCTTCTCTAATTCATTTGTTCATTCATTTCTGTCTGTTGAAGGGCTGCTGAAGGGTAATATTTGTTCTTCATGAAGAGCTGCTGAGATAGGCAATGTAATCCACTGTCCTTTGGGACCTTGTCATGGTTAGACTGTTTCTCAGAACTTGCAGATGCTCGCAATTATAGCCCATCTCTTATTATCTAATGCTCAGGATCCAAGCATAGATGGAGAGGGAAAGGTAGGTGCACTCTGTCTTATCTCAGGAGATTATTGCACTTACCTTTCCCCCCAATTTCCATACTACCAAAGCAGGGTGGTGCTAATGAGGGACAGGTGGTGGTGGTGGTGGTGGTCGGGCGGCAGGACAGCAGCATTTTCGTGTGTGATAACACCCGTCCCATCCTGTCCCATACCCAGATGGGGGGAAATGGCATGTGCAGTAATCTCCTCAGAGAGCTGTGTCCATGTGGCTTGGTCTGCAATCCCATTACCACATGAGGCTGCAATATGTAGGTAATGGTTACTTGTTTTACAAGTGTGAACTTGTACACAGTAAACAGAGGCTGGATAGCCATCTGTGGTGTGTGTGTGTGTGTGTGTGTGTGTGTGTGCTTTGTTTGTGTATTCTTGTATGACAGGAAGTTGGACTTGGTGGCCCTTGGGCTCTCTTCCAAAACTATGATGCTATGATTCTATGAGTGCCTCCAACTCAGTTTTGCTTGGGCCTTGCTTGTGATGTATATTTGCATTATTTTAAAAATAAATTATTAGATATATTTCATTTGTTCTTCTTTAGTAGTTTACTTCAGGTTTTCTCCATCCCTGCAGTTCTATGAATGTGTGAGACAACAGTGTCTTGTTCTACTTCTCTTCCCTCTTTTCTCCTTTTCTTTCACTGTGAAACTTCATATTTGTTTGTTTCTAGATGGTAAGCCTGCAGGTAGTCTTTTCTGTTCTTTTGAACTTAAGTATTGTACGGCCCCTGAGGTGCTACATTGGGTAGATGTTATTGAACTGAATGCAATTGCAATTGTTAGATTGGCATGTTTATAAGAATGGGAGAAATTACTGTACTGGAAAAGAAACAGGGTGATAGAAAAAAAAGCTACAACAAGCCTTCTGTGATAGACTCTAGACAGGCAGCAATTTAATATCGCACTAAGCAAAAACAGAACCAATATCAGAGCTTTTACAAGGACAAATGGAAATAAGGGAGTTAACGGATACACACTGCTAGTAACAGGTGCTGCTGGCAAATTAAGCAGAACATTAATTGACATATGGTATGTTGCAATTTTCTCAATAAATGGGCCACCTTTTACAACAACCCTTCCAATAATCAGAGATTAAGGGATTAGAGGGATTAGAGAGAAAAATCTATTCTTTAGCGTAATTGGGATCTGTCTGGGCAGTCATGGTTATGTGATGAGGTTGGTTGTTTAGCACGGTAAGTAAAGAGACTTTCCTTGCAATGAAGACCTTACAAAACTCCAGGTGAGGGGCTAAAGGAAAATTTAATGATAGAAAGTTAATGAAAGTCTATTTAGTGTTTGTTTATGAGATTGTGGCCTATTCTGTATGGAAGAAAACATTGAACACATTTTAGTTTGAAGGGCTGCTTTGCAGGATATATCTTTCATTTGGATAAAGATGACAAGATGAAAAATAGATAGAATTTTAATGTTTAAATATTCTGGAACAATTCACATAGTATCTGGAAGTAAACATATATACTCCATGGGAATCTCCACTAATACATAGTATAAGGAGAAATCTGTTTGACCCCTGTGGTTGTAAACTTCTATTTATCAGGTTTTTTAAATTGACTCCTTGCTTTGGCAGTGTGTGTGTGTGCATTGTTTTGCCTGTGTCTTTTAGCTTGTTTTAAATGTGTTTTAATGCTTTGTGGTTTAAAATTCTGTGTCCCTCAAAATGTTGTTTCATGCCTTACACATGTTTTAATTGTATGTACAAACACTTTTCAAATGTAAAGCAGCCCAATGAGAAGGGAATGTTTATATTGAATGATATTTTGCCCTCTAAAATACCGTACATAGAAGCAGAAAGCAATGTTACAAAGTATGTTCTCAGAGCACATATATGAACACACCTGTAACAAATCCTTTAACATTGGCAGCAGTGTGTTTTAGACAGATTGCCCCAAGTAAACCCACATAGATACATAGCTATGTAAAGGTATATTTTACTGAGCACACAAGAATCAATAACTGTAATGGGGAACAACAAATATTATGGCAGAGTAGGATTCCAAATGGCAAACAATATGCAGATAACATGGATAACTAGCTATCACAGCACAGTTGTTTCAGAAGGAAGAAATAGTAATTCAAAGTGGTGGGGTTCCTTGAAGGAGGAAGCAACTGAAGGAGACATTACAGAGTATTCTACCTGGCAACCATCCAACATGATCTAAATGTCAATATGGCTATTGCCTAGATGCACAGTGTCCAGATGTAGGTAAATCTCTTTGGTCCAAAACACACTGCAGAAATAATTCAGTTTGAGGCTGCTTTAACTGCCCTGGCTCTGTGCTAGGGAAACCTGGGAACTGTAGTTTATTTTGGCACCAGAGCTCTCTGACAGAGAAGGCAAATGTCTCACAAAACTTCAGTTCTCAGAATTCCCTAGCACTGAGCCAGGGCAGTTAAAGCCATCTCAAACCAGATTATTTCTGCAGTGTGTTTTGGACCTTTGTCTGGAAGGTACTTATGCTTACTATCTGATTTATAGCTCTCAGTTTTGATGCCCTGTCTCTATCTAGGTCAATTAACACATTTCATGTATGAAATAAGAGAGTTTATTGAAAACACACAGCAGCACAGCAGCATATCCTTTGCTAGATCTGATTTAACAAGCTAAGGAGATTATTGCATGTCTTAAATCAGGGGTAGGCAACCTTTCCCCTTTAAGGGCCAAGGGACTTCAGCTCCCAGAATCCCAGGAGCTATTGGCCAACATGGGACTATTGGCCAACATGGCTGAGGCTTCTGGGAGCTGAAGTCCTTCGGCCCTTAAAGGGGAAAGGTTGCCTACCCCTGTCTTAAATAATACTTCTTACCTCTCCTGAATTCAACTGTAATTCATGCTTCAGCCATGTTTTATTACATGGCTTTTGCAGTGGAATCCAACCACTCCAATGAGAATTGGGAAACGCGCTCCAGCATCCATTTTTCCAAGTCGGAACCTTCCGACTTGGAAAAATGGCTCCTGGAGCACATTTTTGAATGCACATTGGAGTGGGGATCTACTCTGAAGTAGAATTCTGCTGCAAAAGCCATGTGATAAAACATGGCTGAAGCATGAATTAGAGTTAAATTTGGGAGAAGTAAGGAGTATTATTTAAGGTATGCAATAATCTTCTAAATTTCACTTCTACATGGCTCCAGATTCCCTCACTCCTCCTTTCACATTACATTCCCAGGAAAAGCCAGGCACTATGTGACCTTGGGTCACACACAACTATTTCACACAGATGCTTACCTCCTTCCCCTTACACTCAAGCTTACCTTACACCCTTACATCCAACAGAAAGTGTTTGCCCCTGGTGAGGATTGCAACTGATCAGTTCCTATCTGGAACCAGCCTTGGTCAGACATTATAATTTTGAATTTTGGCCACCATGGATTCCTCAGGACAGATTTGTCCTGGTGTAGTTATTCTTCTATAAAGATATACACACATACACAACACACATATACACACAGAAAAGTGAGCAAAATAAGACTGTCTCCTCCTGAGTAATCTGTTGCTTTTGAAGTGCAATGAGTTCCTTGGCTCTTTCATAGGAAGGTACACTTAAGTGCTTCTCCTTACAGAGCTGTACATAAAAGCTTAATTTATCTTGGTATTTGATCCTCATGCTCCAACTTTCTCTGTGTTCTTTCAGTGCTTGTCTTTCTTATGCACTGACTGGTGTATTTGCCTCTCTGTAGGTCAACTAGGACTTTAGTTCATTTCCCTCTTACTTAGTACTGCTCAGAGATGTATTTAATCCTTTGACATCTTTTCCTGTTGTTAAGGTCCTCTCTTCTTTTTCTTCTCTTCATATTAGACAGAAATGCCTTGCTGAGGCTCATCAATACCTACTTACCTCATCCCCCAGGACTTTGCCTCTTAAGGAGCATATTCAGGCAAAACATACATTTTGACTTTGATGGAACTTTGAAGCAGAACAAATTTGTGTCCTGAGTTACATCACTACTAAATTAAGCCAGAGTGTCACAAAATACTACAGTGTATTTCCTTTTTAAAAAATTTACTGAAAATAAAATTCCACTGTACTGAGTTTGTTAATACATTTTCCCAGGACAATATAGGTAATCCTAAAATAAGCAGTGGGGACTTTAGATTTGCATATCTTTACAGCTGGTGTGGGCAATGTGAGACCCTTCAGATGTTTTTGGACCATAACTGTGAATCTCATTTTGGGAGAAAGGCAGGCTATAAATCCCATAAATAAATAAATAAATAAATAAATCTCCCAGCATATCTCTTGGTTTTGCTAGCTAGTGCTCATGGGAGTTGCAGTCCAATCTCTTCTTCCCTCTCTTCTTCTTTTCCTTCTTGCAATCCTGTAAGCCCCCCCCAAAAAAAACATCTAAATTTACCTGATGAGTTGAAAAATGTGCCATACTTGAAAAAATCAAGTAGGAGTGATACTAAGATTAACAACCCACATTCACTCAAAGCCATGTTTTTTAGGCAAAAATGAGACAAAATACTCAGAAGCATGAAGTGAAAGAGCACTGCTTTTGGTGGTAATTTTTGTTGCAGTTGTGTTATGCAGCAGTTTTAGTTCTAAAGTGGTGCTTGGGTGTTTGCAGCACTAAACATCTTGAAGGCCACATTCGCCCACTTCTGGAGTAAATATTAAACAGGAGAGAAGGGAATAAGATGACTTCTCATTTTTCTGGAAGCCTCTATTGAATGTTCCTTCACTGTTGGTGAAGGGACACTGACAGTACCACTCTGTCGTTTTAATGATTGTTTTGAGCTACCTTAGTTACTCCCATTGTGTGATCAGAAAGGCAGGGAATCAACATTTAAATAAATAAATATTTTAAAAGTATTGCAAGAGTAAATGATATGCCCCTCTGGAGCATATAGTTTTATTCATTTTATTCAGAAACTTTGAGGTAAGATCACAAACAGGGATTTATTTATTTTTTATCCTGTTCCTATGTCATTCCTTCTCTCTCTCGTCGTATTTATTTAAGGTACTTTGCTACATGAAGTGATCATATCTATATGCCTCCTCAAGATGCACAGCTCCCTGTTTAATCTGCTAAAATATTTCACAACATATTTTCTGTTTGAAAAAGCCATTCATGCTTGTCCCAGTCCTGTAAGAACTAGTAGGATAGCTTGTTTCCTGCACACAGAAGTCTCTTGTAGAAGTCTCTTCCTCATACAATCCCCCACCCAACACACACCACAAAGAAAAGATGAAGTCTCTTCCCAGCCTATTAGGACTGATGCTAAGGAATAAGCAAGAATATGTTTACATCTATTAGAAGCAATCAGGGCTCATTCTGTACTCTGGAATGGCACTCATCTTTTGGGAAACCATATTTCTAAGGGTCCACTGTGACTTTGTGGCTGACATGCTAATAAACACGGTACTCCAGATGCTAGAAAAACAAGAGGGAGAAATATTCCTTCTTTGAATCCTTTGAGATCACTGCAGTAATTGGGGTTGAAGGGAAGAAGGGTGCGGATTTGGGAAATTGAGGAGAGAAGATGTGAAACATATTGTGGATCAGACTGAAAGCTTGTCTAGTCCAGTGTTAATGTTCCCATTGTGGCCAGAAGCTCAGATCACACAAATAGGATGTGAGTTCAGCAGCATCTCTCCTCCTCTTAATGCCCAGCAAACAGAATTACAAAACATACTCCCCCTGATTACTGCAGGCAATATATACTCATCAGAAGTGGTGCTCATTTATAAGCTGAATCCAACTACTAGTTCAAAGAGACTAAATACAATTGCAAGGGTAGACCATTGAAACAATGGGATTAACATAATTGCTGACATATCATTTAACAAATAATTTGGACTAGCAATTCATTTTCAGCCTACAGATGTATTCTTCATGAATGTGTCTAATCCCCTTTAAAGCCAACATATTTTGTAGTTATGAAGGAACAGAACAGTACACCAGTTCAGTATCAGGTCTGGGTTTATGATACTGTAAAATGGATTTTTTAATTTTATATACATGCTTATCAGGTTGAACTTTAAAGTCAGTGTTGTTCACTGTCCTTAAGTCATCCCTGACCCATGGCAACCCCGTGAATGAGACATATTCAAGGCCCCTGTTCTTCACTGCTCTACTTAAATTATACCCATGACTTCCCTAATTGAGTCTAACCATCTTCCTCTCTTTCTACTGCCTTCCACCTTTCCTAGCATTATTGTCTTTTCTAATTAGTCATGCCTTCTCATGATGTGTCCAAAGTATGACGGCCTCAATTTGATCATCTTGGCTTACAGGGATATTTCTGGATTCATCTGTTCAAGGACCCATTTGTTTGACTTTTTGGCTGTCCACAGTATCCACAACACTCTTGTTCAGAACCACATCTCAAATGAATTCATTTTCTTCTTATTTGCCTTCTTTAATATCCAGCTCTTGCATCTTGACATGGTGATGGGGAATACTGTGGCTTGGACAATTCTAACTGTAGTGTTACATTGTATATCTTTGCTCTTAATGATCTTGTATAGTTTCTTCATAGCTGCCCTTCCCTTTCCCAGTCTTCTTCTGATTTCCTGACTGCAGTGTCCATTCTGGTCAATGTTTGATCCAAGGTAGGGGAACTCTTTACTTCAATTTCCTCATTGTCCAGGTTGAATTCATGTAGTTCCTCTGTGATCAATGTTTTTGTTTTCTTTATATTCAACATTAAGCCTATCTTTGTACTTTTCTTCTTTCACCTTCCACAGTAATTGTTCCAAGATCACTATGTTTTCTGCTAGTAGCATAGTGTCATCCACATATGTCAGATTGTTCATATTTTTTCCACATATATTTCTTTCACCTTTTCCAAATCTAAGCCTGCTCTTCATAAAATGTTTTCTGCATATAAGTTGAACAAGTAGCAGCCTTGCTTGACCCATTTCCCCACTGGAACCATTCTGTTTCTTCACATTCTGTTCTAGCAGTAGCCTCTTATCCTATGTACAGATTTCTCATCAGGACTACCAGATGTGGTAGCACTCCTATGCCTTTAAGAACCATCCATAGCTTTTCATGGTCTATGCCAGTAGTTACCAACCTTTGATCCTCCAGATGTTTTGGACTTCAGCTCCAAAAATTCCATGTTGTTGGCCAAGCAGCTGGGGCTTCTGGGAGTTGAAGTCCAAAACACCTGGAAGACAAAAGGTTGGGAATCACTGGTCTAGGCTGCTTAGCTATAGTCTACAAAGCACATGCTGACTTTTTTCTGGAATTCCTTGGTGCACTCCATTAGCCATTGTGTATTTGCAATGTGGTCTCCCTATTTCACTCTCCATGTACACCTGGAGCCTATTTTGAAGAATTTTGAGCATAATTTTGTTTGTGTGGGAGATTAATGCTATGATCCTATAGTTGCTGCAATCTTTTGTGTCTCCTTTTCTGTGGATGGGAATATATATTGACCACCATTTTGTTTTCCCTATTTGTTGGCATATTTTAGTTACCACTAGAGTTAGTGTAACTAAATTTAATGTAGCAATCAGAAAATTTAGCCTAGGAAGCAGGATATTTGGAAACTCAGATTTAAGCTGCGTCTTCACTGCAGAAATAATCCAGTTTGACTCTATTTTAACTGTCATGGTTTAGAGCTATGGAATTCTAGGATTTGAAGTATGTTGTGGCACCAGAGTTATCTGACAGAGAAGACTAAAGGTCTCAGAAAACTACTGCAGTCCCAAGTATGGAAATTATTATACTATTTTCTATTTCTTCATTGTCTAGGTTGAACTTGTGAAGGTCCTCAGTGATCATTATTTTTGTTTTTTTTATGTTTAACATTAAGCCTGCCTTAGCACTTTTTTCTTTGATCTTCCTTAGCAGGTGTTCCAGGTCTGTGAGGTTTTCTGCTAGTATTATGGTGTTATCTGCATATTTTAGATTGTTGATATTCCTTCCTCCTATTTTCATTCCTCCTTCTATGTCCAAACCTACTTTTCTTATAATATGTTCTACATACAAGTTGAACAGATAGGGTGAAAAAATGCAACCTTTTCTGACTCCCTTGCCAATTGGGAACCATTCTGTTTCTCCATGTTCTGTTCTGACAGTAGCCTCTCTTCCTGAGTACAGATTCCTCATTGGTACTATCAGATATGTTGGCACTCCCATGTCTTTAAGGGCATTCCATAGCCTTTCATGATCTATGCACTCAAAGGCTTTGCTATAGTCTATAAAGCATATGCTGATTTTCTTTTTTAACTCCCCGTTGTGCTCCATTAGCGATCATATATTTGCAATGTGGTCCCTCGTGCTTCTTCCTTTGCTGAACCCTGCTTGAACCTCTGGGATTTCTCTCTCCATATATGGTTGGAGAGTCTATGTTGCAGAATTTTGAGCATGATTTAATAATAATAATAATAATAATAATATGATTTATTTATATACCACCCCTCTGGCAAGCCAATCTAGGCGGTGAACAACAATAATAAATTACAACAAATTAAACAATATCATTCCCTCCTCCCCGAACATCAAACAAATAACAGCATTAAGATCCCGTCCCTCATTCCTACCCACCCCCACCCCCAAAACAAATTAACAAACAAATTAAAAAACAATTATTAAAATATACAATATACACTATAAAAATACAATGTGCAATATAAGATGTATAATTGCATTATTGTGGGGAAGATGTTGCTGGGGAGGGATTATAAACTCTTCCCAGTCTCTCCAGCCACCGCTGTGTTGCTGGGGAAGGTGTTGTCCCTGGCGGTCCTAGCGCCTCCGCCTCGGCCTCCCACTCACGTCACAGCCGCAGCTGCTCCATTTACGGGAGGGATGACAGCCAGCGGGCTTTTAAGGTCTTCCTGGCCGCGCTCCGGCCACAGCTGTGTTGTCATAGCTCCTCCCTGGGCACACAGCTGTTCTTCCTGGGGCTACACGGGCTGGCAGAGTCCTCCTCCCGCAGCTCAAGTGCCACCGATCAAAGTGCATCATGGGCCATTTTCATTGGAGGCTGCAAGTAAAAAGGCAGTCCTCCGCAGCCTCCAAAAATGTCAGGCCAGATGTTCCAGAGGGGGAGGGGGGAGTGCAAACACCGAGTCCCCTTCTCTCCTTGCTGTAGCCAAGATGGTCAGGCTGGCAGCGTCCTTAAGAAGGCTCTCCTAGGGGGCAGGTGTTCCGGAGGGGGAGGAGGGAGTGCAAACACCCACCCACCACCGAGTCCCCTTCTCTCCTCACTGTAGCTTGCATGGGAGATCAGTTCTATGGTTCTATAGTCTCCTGTGTCTCCATTTTTGTGGATGGGAATGTATATTGATCACTTCCAATCTGTTGGGCTTCATTTTGTTTTCCATATCTGTTGACATATGTTGGTTAGCATAGAGTTGACTCTGTCAGTGTGGATTGCAGCAGTTCAATTGGAATATCATCTGTTCCTGGTGATTTGTTTTTCACTATTTCTCTTATTGCAGTTTCCACATCACTTTTTAGAATTTGGGGTTCATCTTCATATGGCTCTTCATTCCATGTGTCCTTCATTTTGTCATCTCTTTTGTATAATTCTTCACTACGAGCTGTGTGAAGGATAGTTCATGTATGTGTTCCTTCTGAAAATCCCAACATTCAGTTTCATTTGATGACTCCATAGTTTAATGGGCTAGGTGGGTTAGAGGGGACAACCTATGCCAGGGGTGGGGATCATGTGGTTCTCCAGATATTGTTGGATTGTAACTTCTAGCACTCCTCACCATGGGCTATTTTACCTAGCCCTGCTTGGATTTGCAGTCTATCAACATTGGACGAACCACATGATTTCCACCCTGCCATATTCTATGGTCTGCTGGATAGGATGGGGGTTAGAATGGCGTAATTCTTCATTGATGAAATTGTCTTCATATTGGAAAGGAAAACAATATAACTAGGACATTTTTAATAAACATTTTAAAAAATGTTTTTTCTGGAATACATATAATCCAAATTTGGCAAAATACAGACATTTCCCTCTGATCTTAATTAATGTATGAAATACAATTCAGGTAGTAATTGTTAAAATTTAGCTGCAAGAAATAAAGTGAAATTTTCTGTAAATTCCATATTAAATTGTAAAACCCCCAAACAATTCAAATGACATCATAGGAAAAATTCTTCAAGCATAAGTGGAAAGATTTTGCAGACTAAAGAGAAACCAGAGTATGAACATAGGCTGAAATAAATAAAGTGGAATTAGAGGAATTTGACCAATTCTAGATATGATGTGGCGCTAATGATAAATTTATTCAGGATACCCACAACTTTATATAAGTCTACACAATTACAAACAAACATCTCAAAACTGACAATATAAAAATGGAGAAATGGAGAACTTCAGGGAACACTCATTAATAATGGCAGTAATATGGTTGCTATCACAGCAGTGTGGCTACCAATGATTTCTGGGCATACAGATCTCCCTATGAATGCTGCACCATATGTAAGGAGCTTACTACATCATGTCTGAATGCTTGTACCTGTGGCCCAAAGGCAGGAGTGAAACCGATATGGTGAGCATTTAATTTGCATCACAGCTTCTCTCTGGTATCGTCTGATCATTTTTTCAGCAGCACTGCCAACTACATTGCCAAAGTACATGAGAGATGTATAGGCCAGTATCACTTTGGATCATTTCAGTACCACAGTGTCATGGAAGCCTTGGACCTTACACCAAAGGTAATTTTCAATTCCTATATCTGCAAATCCTATTCCTATAAGAGAGGGGGGAGGGGGGAGATCCTCTGCTAAACAGAGTTCCATGCAAGCTTGCAGAACCTAAGAATCAAACTACTTCTGGTTGTGCTAAAAGATAAGTAAATAAACAAATCTTAAGATAATTGCCCATTTGTAATTTTCCTCTCTACATGCCTGCCATGGTTGTGGATTAACATTGTTTATATTCTTCCAGTAAATCCTCATAAAATGAAATACTAATTTCTATAATTAAGCATTTATTGTCTGAGAAATGCAGTATAGTTGCACAGATAACATTCTGTCCTGGTCCCCCATGTTATAGAATACTAAAAATAATTAATGAGATGTCTGACTTCTGTTGTGTCACAGTGGCAATGCATTCAACTTCAAAGGTGCCTGCAAAGGCAGACCTGACAACTGGGCTAGATAACGTGTACCGCCAATGACTGTGGAGTTATATTATTGATGCAGAACATTATTCATTTATCTCTTGTCTATAGAAAGGAGGGGGTCTTATCAAGTATGATTTCTAGCTTCTGCAAATTGCAAGTGGATTGGAAAATAACAGACAGCCTTGCAGGTTTCCAGACACGTATGTACTTCAGAGCTGACATTCACCAGTTAGTAATAACAGCATCAATCAGTGCATATTTTGCAGCCTGATCTGCTTTATTGGAGGAGAATAATAATTATAACATTGGGCAATGTGATCAGAGGGATTTGAAATATTTTTGGATAGGGTTTTGTTTTGTTTTGTTTAAAAAAATCATCTTCAAGGTAGGAGAATAGGCTAGTTTCAAACAGTAAACTACCAATGCATTCAATAGGGCAGAGATGTTATGGGTAACCATAACTAAAGAAGGAAGTACCTGAAATTCCTAATAAGCCTGTTGAAAGGAGAGTGCCTGTCAATAGACATATCAAAACATTCTACACTTCATAATATGAAAAATAGCATTTCGTTTCCCCCTCTCAATATTATGTGGATGTTAGGCTGAAAAAGCATTGAGAACACGTGGGTTTTCCCATTCAGTGGTTCAATATTTAATGCTACTAGTTCTTTTCCTGTTGCTAAGAAAGTGAATGTTGACTTTCAGCACTCCTTTAATTGTCCTCCTAGGCCTGTAGATACTGGAGCTTCTGAATAAAACATTTGGAAACCAATCTCTGAGGACTCTGATGGAATTTTCTAGAATGATTCTGCCTGAAGCAGCTATATGGCATGGAATATTCAAGTTTAAACAATAAAACTTCATTAAATCTCCATAAATAGAAATATGACTTTCCAAATGAAAGTTTGAAGTAACAGAAATCACAGCTACCATAGCTATGCTGTTCTGTTTTAGAGTTGCTGGTGTTTTCACTGTATAGATTTTTTGAACCCAACTGTCATTATATTGTCATGTAGAGTATTTAATACTTATTGGTATATATTTGCACTTATTACACGAGGAGAACATGTACTTTATTGAGTTGTTTCAGATTAGTGCAAAGAAGCAAGAGTTCTCCCAACAGAGAACCTTGGTTATTACTAGCTGGTGCTTCTTGATACTGCATTTTCACCGATTTGGAGGAAATCTAGTTCCCATAGAAGCTGGATGGAAGATGAAAGATGTTCTGTGCCATTGTAGATGACTGGCCAATGTTCTGTATTGTCTGTATTCATACTTCATAAGACTGTAGACACTTTGGCCAATTATCATTCAGATCTCATAGAATCATAGAGTTGGAAGAGACCACAAGGGCCATCCAGTCCAACCCCCAACGTGCAGGAACTCCCAATCAAAGCATCCTTGACAGATGGCCATCCAGCCTCTGCTTAAAGACCTCCAAGGAAGGAGACTCCACTACTGTCCGAGGGAGTGTGTTCCACTGTCGAACCGCCCTTACTGTCAGGAAGTTCCTCCTAATGTTGAGGTGGAATCTCTTTTCTTGCAGCTTGCATCCATTGTTTCAGGTCCTAGTCTCTGGAGCAGCAGAAAACAAGTTTGTTCCCTCCTCGATATGACATCCCTTCAAATATTTGAACACAGCTATCATATCACCTCTCAGCCTTCTCTTCTCCAGGCTAAACATCCCCAGCTCCCTAAGTCGTTCCTCATAGGGCTTGGTTTCCAGACCCTTCACCATTTTAGTTGCCCTCCTTTGGACACGCTCTAGCTTCTCCACATCCTTTTTGAATTGTGGTGCCCAGAACTGGACACAGCATTCCAGGTGAGGCCTGACCAAAGCAGAATAGAGTGGCACTATTACTTCTCTTGATCTAGACACTATACTTCTACTGATGCAGCCTAAAATTGCATTGGCCTTTTTAGCTGCTGCATCACACTGTTGACTCATGTTCAACTTGTGGTCCACCTGGATTCCTAGATCCCTTTCACGCGTGGTCTCAGCCAGCCAGGTGCCCCCCATCGTATATCTGTACTTTTTGTTTTTCCACCCTAAGTGCAGTACCTTACATTTCTCCGTGTTGAATTTCATTTTGTTAGCTTTGTCCCAACTTTCTAGTCTGTTCAAGTCATTTTGAATTTTGATCCTGTCCTCTGGGGTATTAGCTACTCCTCCTAATTTGGTGTCGTCTGCAAATTTGATAACTATGCCCCCAATATCGTCATCCAAGTCATTAATAAAGATATTGAATAGCACTGGGCCCAGGACAGAGCCCTGTGGCACCCCACTGGTCACTTCTTTCCAAGTTGAAAAGGAGCCATTGTTGAGCACCCTTTGGGTTTGGCCAGTCAACCAATTATAAATCCTTGTAACAGTTACTTTGTCTAGGCCACATTTTACCAGCTTGTTTGCAAGAATGTCATGGGGAATCTTGTCAAAGGCCTTACTGAAATCAAGATATACTATATCCACAGCATTCCCTTCATCTACCAAGCTGGTAATTTTATCAAAAAAAGAGATCAGATTTGTCTGGCATGACCTGTTTCTCTGAAACCCATGTTGACTTTTTGTGATTATGAAATTATCTTCCAGATGTTCACAGACTCTCTGTTTAATGATCTGCTCCAGAATCTTTCCTGGTATTGATGTCAGACTAACTGGACGATAATTGTTGGGATCCTCTTTTTTCCCCTTTTTGAAGATGGGGACAACATTTGTCCTCCTCCAGTCCAGTTTCTTCAATGCCTTTGCTCACTATTGGCTTTGGATGTGACCCACACCGGCATGTTTCCTTTCCAGCATGGCTTAGTGGTTGGAGTGTTGGACTACAACTCTGGAGATCAGGGTTTGATTCCCAGCTTGGCCACAAAACCCACTGAGTGACTTTGGGAAAAGCATATGCTTTTAGCCTCAGGGGAAGGCAGTGACAAACTTCCTCTGAACAACTCTTGCCAAGAAAAAAACCCCATAATAGGTTCACCTAAGGGTTGCCATAAATCAGAAATGACTTGAAGGCACACAACAGCAGCATTCTAAAAAGTTTAATGTATTGTCAGGAACCATCTACTTCCATCCAGTGAGGAGGAAGAATGACCAACAAGCCAGGTTTTATCTTACAAATATTTAACCATGTGAGTCTTTTAGGTCCCCTCCCCACATTATATCCTGGAATTTTTATTAAAAAATCAAAAACCTCTTACCTTAGGTGGGAACAAAAGGTTGCTAGCAATGCTGAGAATTGCTACTGATTGCTCCAGGACAACAGACATATAATTTCGTTATTTATTTATTAATTTATTTAAAAAATGAGAACTATAACGAAAGCAACAGTCAACAACAACATTTACTCTGATTGTAGACCTCCACAATCAGCATAAAATCTAAACACTGTAGTTGTGTAAATACTGCTCAGTGCAGAAATGAATTAGACATTATTTTCATTGAGTTATTAGAACATCACATTTTAAAGTAAATTATTACTAATTGTTATCAATTTCCATTGGGGCCATAAAACTTTAGGAGGGGAAGTTTAGCTTGATTCCAATTAAACTCTCTACAATGGTAATTAGTTCTGGAACCTAGCTTGATTCCAATTAAACTCTCTCTGCAATGGTAATTAGTTCTGGAAACATGTTCCCATTGGCACTAAGTTCCCATGTGCCACTTCCTATTGGTTGCTAGCTATGCAATTATAAAAGCATATAGTTTGTACCATAGAAAGAAAGAGTAACTAGGACCTGTAAGATAATGTGATTTTTTAAAAGTCCATTTGTTTTTGGATGACCATCTTCCACTTCATCAGTAGTCCTATGAACATGTTTTAAAAATAATGGCTTTAGTAGATTGATGCAATGTATGTCACTATTTTACTATTAGTAATCACTTTTACACTTTATTCAGGATACCCATTAATAGATTACTTAATTCATAGATCACTTTTTCTTTCTGGAAAGGATCTGAATATTCAGAACAATCTGAATATTGTTAGAATTTTTTCTTCTTCTAATATTTATTTTTCATTGGTCCTTTCCCCAGTGGCCTTTCATTGCACTAGCTTGCCCCTTGTGTCTCAGATTTTTCAACCAAAATATTATTAGTTTTATTTTATTATTTATTTACATATGTATTGTACTTACACTCCTCTCTTTAGAAATGCTCTCAGTGTGGCTTATAAATTAATAATTTAGAGAGTTCCCTGTCCTTAGGCTGCTAATCTAAAGACATTAACACATGAGGAATGGGGATGGCAGTGGGGGGAGAGGATCAAGTCCAGCAGAAGCTGCTTTTTATTTTCTTCCTCTAAGGCCATGGTGATGGCAGTTGGAATAGAGAGAGGGCCATATTATTACCAAATTTGATTATTACAAAAGCTGATCTATTTTTGCTGGCTCTCTTTGGAGCAACCTGGCAGCTGCAGAACACTCACCAGCATCACTTTTTTTGTTCTATTCCTCACAGCACAAGACACAAAGAATTCAATGCAGTATTACATTTTTGTCATATGTAACTTTACATAAGATATTCCATTTGAAGACAATTCTCAGTGCATTTATTTGCTGCCATTATCTTTCAGCACTTTTCACTGTCAGGAAACCCCTCTGGATCTGCAGAATTCCATCAGGAATGCAGTTCAGCATTAAACAGGTAAATGCTATTTTTTTTCCCCTGGCAAAGTGAATATTAACTGTCAGAATTGTGGACTTTTAAGAGGCTTTTCAGGGTTATCTTGTCTCATTGTGCCTTCCCTTCCAAAATTTCCACTTCTATTTCTGATTATACTAACATTCCTTTAGGTATTGTACGAAGGCCAAATTAATCATGGCATTGATTACATGGATGGATTTAAAGCACCATTTCTTTAAAATAAGTAAATGTGCAAGGATGCTATTTACATTTTTAAAAATCAATTTATTATACTCAAATCACAATTGGTTTAGATATGAGGGCTTACAGAAATGAAGGTGGGGTGAATACTAGACCTTTCCTATCACACAAAATGATATCATGATATTTAGGGCAGGCTTTTTGGCTTGCAGTGAGAATGCAATTCTTGGCTGATTTTCTTTTCAAAAGGAAGCAATGAGTAATTTTTAGCAATTTGCTTCCTGCTACAAAAAAAGTCTTCAAAAACTGTGCAAAAATTACAAAATTCATGTTATTTTCTGTACAGAAAAGGCTGCTTTCTACATAAAACAACTGTGCGAATTTTGTGCAGAATAAGTTCCACATTCTGACAATTCTCATCAGTCCATGGTTCTTGTCAGGGTTTCTAAATCCTCAAGAAATATGGCTTCTTTTGACCATTTTTCAAATATTTTAAAAATATTCTTTCCATTCATAGCTTGCAGATATGGCTTTCCAATGGCACCATGGAAATTCACAGCTAGGCATCTCTCTCCTTTTCCCTATGTCACCTGTAGATGCCTTGAATGTGGTTGATTGTGTCAGTGTCTAGCATGGTTGTTGTATTGCAAACCATAGACATAAGTGTACTGGTGTTCATTGGAAGATGCTTGAGACGTTGCCCTTGGTTCTTAAGCATTTGAGTTACTATTCTTATGGACCTTATCAAACGCTGGCCATGAAGCAAAGAAAAAGCGAAGAAAAACAGAAGTAGAAATAAATTCGGTTCCGTAGCGAAATCGCCCTTTTGGCCATTTCGCAATTAATACCAAGGCTCCCTTCTCTCCCGTCACAAAAAGCCGGGAGGAAAGGCAGCCATGGGAACCGGGGAGGAGGAGGGCTGGAGGACTGGAGAAGGGAAGGCAGCCCATGGAGAGAGAGAGATCGCCTCCCTCTTCCCTCTTCCCTCTTCCTCTCCTCCTCTTCTTTCCAATCCGGTTTGCCTTTTGCCAAGGCAATCGCTTCCCCTCGCTGGGATTTTCGCCCTGCCCACCAATTCGCCTTGCCCACCAATTCGCAATGAATGCGAAGGCTCCCTAGGTACATCCTCTACAAACCGAATGTCAAAATCTCCCTACTCCTTACGGATTAGCTCCGTATTCTGGCGAGTTCTGGGGCAGCGTCGTGTGTAGACACGGGGAACAATACGGATTAGCTCCGTGTTCTGGGGCAGCGTCGTGTGTAGACACGGGGGAACAATACGGATTAGCTCCGTGTTCTGGGGCAGCGTCATGTGTAAACACGGGGGAATAATATGTATTAGCTGTGGATGCCCTTTGGATTAGCTCTGCTTCAGACCCCATGTGATAAGGGCCTTATGAAGTCATTAGCCATATTTCCATATGTGTCAGTCAACACTAAATGCCTTACTATAAAGCAACACTAAGTGTCATATGTAAAGCTACAAGGAACACCTA
This sequence comes from Phrynosoma blainvillii, assembly GCA_026167975.1. NCBI lineage: Eukaryota > Metazoa > Chordata > Lepidosauria > Squamata > Phrynosomatidae > Phrynosoma > Phrynosoma blainvillii. The sequence continues at coordinate 287,280,971 of JANUYF010000003.1, forward strand.
ACTGTGCATATAAATGCAGAACAACATGAGTGTGCATACGAGCTATTTCCTCATTACACTGTACCAATGCAGATGAAGATAGATATTGCTTTATGTCTTCATAAGAAAAATGGGGTACTACATCCCATAGAGCAAGGGGAACTACTTTTCAATACTGGAAAGTAACTTCCAATTCACTGCCTAGTTTGAAAAATAAAACCCTCTCCTGGATCTAAAACAGTGCACACCCACCCAACAAACAGAGTAAAATGCCTTTTATGATACTAATATTAAAAATAAATAACTTGGAGAATGGAGGCACATGAGGTTTGAGCCTGTGAGGTCTGGTGAATGGCCTTGTTTGTTTTATTTCTCACCTTATGACTCAATGTATCTTATATAAATTAAAATAGTTAGAAGAAAAATCATACTATACACGTCAAGACACCAAACATTAAACTATAAACACTATATTTAAAATGTCCATTTAAAATAAGAAATACAGACAATACAGAACATTATTTAAATATCTTCTGCATTACAAGTTCTCAAAGGGCCATTGAAGCAAAACAAAGGTATTGAAGTGGGAATTAGTCTAATCTTTCAAAGAAAGGGGTTCCAGAATCTGGGGGCAGATTCTCTCCCATGTTGTGACCAGATGTACCTGTGAGAGTGAAGGGATGGAGAGGAAAACCATCTTTGAAGGTCTCAAACCTGGGCAAGCTTGCATGGAAAAATGTAGTCCTTCAGCTTAACTGGACCCAAGTCATATAGAGCTTTATAGTTCATTATCAATATATGAAAATCTACCTGGAAACATAATGCTATGGTTGACTCTTTCTGCTTATGATATGAAGCTGTACCAATGGAAAATCCTAATTGTTTAGCTGAAAGTCTATGCTCCAGTTTCCCTGAAATCTATTTTTGTTAAGCATATAATAACAATGTACCATCAGGCCTTGGTAATCATCCAGCAGAATGCATTCAAAAGCTGAAGGAAGCCATAGGGAATGACCCTAACAAATTACAAGCCACAGGATATATGAATAAAGCTATAGTATATGATGATTACAGTTTTAAAACAATGTGTATGTATTGAGCTGCTTGCATCTGCCTAAACCAGGGACCGGCAACCTACGGCCCGGGGGCCGGTTTAGGCCCCGGGCCCCAGACTTACCGGCCCCGGCCGGAGGTTGCCGTCGCCGCGCCGCCGCTGCCAGAGCGCGTTTCCGGGTGCGCTCGCGGCGATCGCCATCTTGAAAGTCAAAATGGCGGTTGCGACACATTTGCGCATGCGCGGTACTCTTGCGCATGCGCAAATGTGTTGCGTCCGCCATTTTGACTTCCAAAATGGCGGCCGCGGCATGCACCATGGCGGCTGGAGCCGCGTGCGCTACGGCGGCGACCGCAGTAGCGATCGCGGCGGCTGTGTGTCCGGGGGGGTTGCGCGCGGTGGCGGTGGGTGCGCGCGCCGCCGCTGCCATTTTCTCTCCCCCTTGGCCCAGCCGCGACCTGGGCGACGGCAGACCAGCCCAGGTAAGAAAAAGGTTGCCTGTCGCTGGCCTAAACACTTTAAAGGTACCATATCCCATCTGATCTTGAAAGCTAAGCAGGGCCAGCTCTGGTTAGTATTTGGACAGGAGACTGCCTATGAATACTAGGCATCATAGTCTATATTTCAGAGGAAAAAACTGGCAAAACCACTTCTGAGTATTTATTCCCTAAGAAAACCCTATGAAATTCACAAGGTCCCCATAAGTCAAAAAGTGACTTGAAGGCCTATATGCACACATGGTTTAGCTACAGGTACATTTTCCCCATTTGGTGCATTTATTTTTATCCATTTTTTTCTTATACAGGAGCACTAGCTTTGAGTTACGTACTTAGGAGCTAGCTAAATTTTTATGGGCTTTTGAGTTATATATTTATTATGTATGCATATGGTATGAGATGTTTATGTTACAGTGTTTCACAATTAGGTAGTTTCAAGTGCCAACTTGTCTTTTGTTACAGCATTTACTGTGACAACTGGCTAACCTACTTCACATTTTTATATTTTTTACTTTTCTATTTTAATATTTTGAAAACCATAATCAAATCCAGTTTTGATTGATTTTATATTTATAGTTACTGTACCATAGTATAGATTTTATCAGAAAGTCCTGTAACAACACTGCTTCTGTATGCATTAAAATAACAATACTGTAGTTCCACCACATTGCTTTATGAGCCTATAATCTACTTCTTTACGAGACAACTTGATTATGGCTTCATAAAAATGGCAAAAGCTCTAACTTTGGTTATTTTACAAGGCTTTTTTTGTTACTGAATCTCATTATTTTACTTCCACAAGTTGTGTTTAAATGACAATAATATTTCTCTTGTCATCAGAGAAATTGGACCACACATCATATTCTTGACAACTGAACATACAGCTCTGGGCATGTTGACAAAATTTGAAAGAAACATGATTCCATGGAGGACATAAGAATTCTTGTGAAGAAAGGATTTTTCATTGCATTGCATTGCATCAGTGTGAATTTTGCAGCAACAACCATAGATCTAAGTCCCATATCTTTTTATCATTGTTTACCAAAAGTTCTTCACCATTTTTTTCACATGTAGCACCTTTTGCCTTTATCTTTGTGTTATTTTATTTCATGTGGCCTTATACACAGTGTAATAAATCTTAGATACACATACATATGAGCATTATCTTCCACAACAGCAAGTTTTGGCTGAATATATTGGTTAGGAAATACTTTTGCTTTCTCTTAGCACTTGTTATTTTTCATGTGACAGATGGATTTAAAAAATGAATAGGAAAGTCCCCCCCCCCCTTAAAATAACTTTCGCGAAGCTTTCTAGAAACGTTTAGATCAAATGTGGAATAATTTACATAATGATATGTAAACCTGAAATAAGTGGCTACTGAATTCAGTTCCAACAAAGGCCCAAAACACATGGGCCAAAAGAAGCAGCTTCTGGACTCTTTGGAGACATGGCATTTAAATGGTGCATGCCCCCAAAGTGGTCAGAACCTATTCTGACACTCTCAAAAGGAGTTCAAGGTCAGACCGCTACAAAAAGGAATTGATTTAAACTGATTCCTGGCCAGCACAGCTTGGGACCTGCAGTGGTGGACCATTTTGGAAGTGGGCCATGAAGTTGTGGCGGTCCCGGCCCGATCACAGCCAGAATGGCTGGAGGCCGCTCATTCCCAACCATTTGCTTCATCCCAAAGTTTAACCACAGCACATTTAAAGGTTCCAGCTTCCTAGAATGTTTCGAGATTTTAGATTCATAGAATTGTGGTGTATGCTGTTAGATTGCTGAGCCAGTGGTGGTAACACCAGTGCAGAGCTTGCAAAGCCTTTCAAATCCTCTGCCCAGTTCTGATGAAATAGGCATTACCAGCTCTGGTATCAAGGAGAAGAAATAATTAGACTCTAGTTTGACCTTTAATATTGAATGTGACAACTAGGCCTGGCTAGGCCTGAGAAGTTGCTCTAAATTTATGACAAAAAATAGCCAGGAATGGTTGTGAGCAAGGCCTTTTTATGTTGTTGTGATCACTACTAGGAGATTTTCCATATGCAGTGACTCTGACAATGTTAAGTTTCATTTATATATTAGTATCCAAGTCATCTTTGGATTTCTTTTACTTACTCTTTTATATGGCAAACAGTATTAAGTAGAGTTTAGGAGTTTAGGCACAACATATATTTGTTGTGCCTCCCTCTTTGTTTGTTTTACCACAAACTCTATCTTCCTAATTACTCTAACCTACAGTCATTTTCTTTTTCTCTCCCTGGCCTTCATTAGACTGTAAATTTCATTATGGACAAGTAGTGTAAGTAAAAGTACTTTTTTATGTTATCTAAAAAAAACTAAGCTTATTTCTTTTATCCCCTAGACTTTTTGGGATGTTTGTGTGGGACTGGTTTAGTTTCTGCATTTCAAATTATTTACTCTCCTTGAGAGATCCCCAGCAACCCCAACATTTCCCAGCAGGCAGAAGATTTTTTTAATGACCTAAAATTAAATGTATAATTTTCTTTATAAACCTTTGAATAAAATAAAGCTAAAATAATCTACATTGGCAATGTTTAATTTTTTTTCTTGGAAAATATGTTTGAGAAAGTAGTAGGCACCACATTGTCTCTGTTTCTTTAACCATACCTATTTCCAATAATGTCTCCACAGGTTTTTGTAGATCCCCCCCCACAGTACAGACTTAGGTAACCTCACCTCTCATTAACACTGAAGAGGCACCTTGACTCAGCTGCGTTCATACATCTATCTGTCTGACTCCTTTGGTATTTCACATTACTGAAACCTTGTAGAAAATGTTCAAGGACAAATAGTAGTTGACTAGTTTGTTCTTTTTCTTTGGGGCATTTACATTTGTTCTTATTTTTAAAATCCCATGGTCTTTTGCTAAATAATGTATAGCATCAAATCAAAAGATACCAGGGGAAAAAATGTATCTCTTCTTTAAAGAATCATTTAAAGAGAGAGCAGAATTTTAAGGCTAATATATTACAGAAGGAAAACTAGTAGCAGCATTTCATGTAGGGTTTAACAAACAGTTTAGTATGTAACCTGTGGCCAGAACTTAAATATCCACATTTCCCCTTTACTTTCAGTTACAGAGCTATAATAAATTAGGTGACAATCTCCAGTTGGAGACTGTGGAGAATGACAATAGCTCAAATCATTAGAAACGCTGGGTTCTCAGATCTCCTGAGATGCAACTAGTGAAGCTAGCAGGGGAGGGCACCAGCATGACTCAAATGTGGTTTCAATATGAAATAGAGGTTAAAACCTGGCTCCCCTTCACACCACACAATTATACCACTATGATTCTACTTGAAATGCCATGGCAAAATGCTATAGAATTTTGATATTTACAATTTAGAGGAGGATATTTAGAATTCTCTGCCAGAGAGCTGTGTGCCAGGATTCTCAAGATTTGTTGGACTTCGCTTTCCAGAATCCCTCACCATTAGCCATGCTGACTAGAAAGTGAACTCCAAAGCAGTTGGAGGACCAAAGGCTGAGAACTACTACACTAGCATCTCACCAAACTACAAACCCCAAGATACCATAGGATGTTGTCATTGCAAAATAGTGCTATAGCTATGTAGTTTGAAAGGGAGCTGTTTGTAGTGATTATTATGTTTAAAGAGATCTCAATTGTTGCTTTTGAAAATTAACACCTACTTTCCCATGTTTTTTTCTTTAAAAATAAGCATGGTTAAACTTGACATTTCAAAATCCAACATGGCTATCCTGAATATATATATTTCCATGGGATTTAAAGGTAGCAAATGTAGCTGCAACAGAGAGACAAAAGTTTAGGATTTAACTCTTTGAGGTGTTTTTTTTTAAATCCCCAACATATGTAAAACTCTCAGGATTTAACTCTTTGAGGATTTTTTTTGAAGAATTTCCAACATATGTAAAACTCTCACTGGACAACAACTTGGGACTTAAATTTGGTATATTTTACCTATACAACAGCCAATCTCTCCTTCATGTATCAGTACAGAGACTCCATGAGAAATTCAGTGTTCTTCTAATAATGGAACAGTTAGCTTCACACAGAACAGGAATGTCTGGAGCTCGAGAGAAAATACTTTTATGTTGCTAATGGGAGTTGAAATTTTATTACCTGCCTTTTATTGCTCTTTGTCTCTAGTCCTCACATGGCCAATAATGACAGTGGTCTCTACCTTCATTGAAATCCCTTAAAAACATCTTAACTGACAACATCTCAAACAGAATGTAGGCATGTGATTCTAACATTATCACAATTTTTCTGCTGTATGATTTTTGACATCTTTGCCTGGTGAAGAAAGCTTGCACAATGTATTTTATGTTTTTATGTTTTGGATTTGGCCTCTGAATATATGTTTATTCCTATTATAGGTCCAAAACACACTGCAAAAATAATACAGTTTGAGACTACTTTAACTGCCCTGGCTTAGTGCTAAGCAATCTTGGGAACTGTTTATTGTGGTACCAGAGCTCTTGGAGAGAGAAGGCTACATGTCTTACAAAACTACAGTTCCCAGAATTCCCTAGCATTGAGCCAGGGAGTTAAAGTGGTCTCAAACTGGATTATTTCTGTAGTGTGTTTTGGACCAAAGTTACTGTGCTGAAAGAAAGAAGGAAAGAAAGACTTTTTTTTTATTTCAGTAGATACATAAAGTAAATTGGAACCTTGAACCAATTTCCGAGGTTGTGGTGAAGTGAATGTGGGTTAACAAACTGTGACTTCATTCTGTCAAAGCAGAAATCTGTTTGCTCAGCAGGAAAAGTACAGATCTTAGAAATATCAGTGTTAATGATAATGCATTCATGCTAGAGTGTTAAAGCTAATTGATTCATAAATGTCAAAAAGTTCAAAGAAATTATAAAATTAATTGGTTATGTTAATCATTATTAACACACTATTAACACATTAGTTTATTTTTTAAAAAAATGAATAAAATACCAAAAGTTAGACAAAAATGGTTTGAAAATTATCCCCCTTCCACACACACACACACACACACACACACACACACACATAACTAGTGAAAATAAATTTGAAACCCAAAAGCCATAATTTGAATGTGTGAAGTGAATTTAAACAAATATTATGAGGAAATAGCATTAGTTGGTGCTTAATTCCCACACAAAGAGATACCACAGCTAAAGTTGGTCTAGAATTACCATAATCTGATTTGGAACCCTTTCTCCCCACTCTCTGGTTGGTAGATTTTCTGAAGTGTCTTCAGAGATCATCACACGTGAAATTCACGCCAGGTTACATGTGGGTTGTAATTGTCAGTGACGGATCTTATTGCATTGCTCCGTGCCGGGTCAGTAGGCAGCCCGTATCCAACCTGGACTTCTCTGCTAGCTTTTCAAGAACAGGATTTTCCCCTTCTTTAAAAGGTGCCAGAGAAGCCCAGGATGGATACAGGACGTCTACTGCCCAGGCATGGAGCAGTGCGATAAGATCTACTGCTGATAGTTACAACCCACTGTGGAGAGAAGGCAGGTTAGAGCCAGCCCTGGTGACAACCAATCAGGACTGAGCTGGCGAAAGGCAATAGAAAAATTCTGTTAAGAACAGTTGGAAGTCAGATACAGTTTAGGATTCCAGAGAGTGAGGGTCTGGTGGTGAAGGTTCCAGAGTGGAACAAAGTTAAGGTCCAAAAGAGAGGGGCCTAAGACACATGCTAAACTCCAAGTGAGGGAATTAATAAAAAGAATATCTTGAGGGATATTGATAGCCTTAGAGGCTGGTCAAGAAATAGTGGTAAAGGTACCCAAAGAAGGGCTAAGAGTTTTCTGTGGGGGTAACTGAAAGTGTTCAAAGAAAAGGAGTGTTTTAGAGTATTATTATCTGTAACTGTAACCAATTATAACAAGTGGATTAAGACAGAAGCCAGGTGGAAAGCATCTGTATAAAAATTAAAGGGGAGGGAAACAACAGGGATGTTATTGTGGGAGTCTGCTACAGACCCCTGACTCAAGCAGAGGAATTGGATGATGCCTTTCTAGAACAGATGACCACACACTCAGAAAGGAGAGATATAGTAGTGATGGGTATCGTCAACTATCCTAATATTTGCTGGAATTCAAACTCAGCAAAATCCTCAAGGTCTAGCAAATTCCTCATTTGCCTCAAAGACAATTTCATTGTCCAAAAGGTGGAAGAGGTAACAAGGGAGTCAGCTATTTTGGATCTGATCCTAACTAACAGGGAAGACCTTGTTAATGGGGTGCAAGTGGTTGGGTCTTTAGGTGGGAGTGATCATGATCTCCTGGAGTTTATTATACAGTGGAAAGGAGAAGCCAGGCATACTCAGACACGAATTCAAGACTTTAGGAAAACTAATTTTAGTAAACTTAGAGAAATACTGGGGGTGATCCATGGTCAGGAATATTAAAAGAGAAGGGAGTTCAAGATGGATGGTAGTTTCTCAAAAGGGAGATACTGAAGGCACAATTTCAAACAATTCCAATGAGGGGGAAAAATGGGAGGTGCCTCAAGAAACAAGGAAGGATGACTAAGAAGCTTTCAATTGAACTAAGTTTTAAATGGAACATGTATAAGAAATGGAAAAATGGGGAAATCACCAAAGAGGAATTCAAACAAATAGCTAGCACGTGTAGGGGTAAAGTCAGAAAAGCTAAAACGCAGAATGAACTCAAGCTTGCTAGTGAGGTTAAAAACAATACAAAAGGGCTATTCTGGGTATGTCCGCAGCAAAAGAAAGAAGAAGGAAATGCTAGGGCCACTGTGTGGGGAAGATGGCAAAAAGTTAACAGGGGACAGAGAAAAGGCAGAATTACTCAACACCTTCTTTGCTTCAGTCTTCTCAGAAAAGGCAAAGGGTGCTCAACCTGAGGATAATGGAGCAGAGGATAGAATAGGAGAATTTCAGCACAGAATATGTAAAGAGATAGTACAGGAGTACTTGGTTAATCTAAATGAATATAAGTCTCAAGGACCAGATGAATTACATCCAAGGGTACTAAAAGAACTGGCAAATGTAATATCGGAACCATTGGCAATAATCTTTGAGAACTCCTGGAGAACAGGAGAAGTCCCAGCAGACTGGAGGAGGGCAAACGTCCACATCTCCAAAAAGGGGAAAAAAAGAGGATCCCAACAATTATCCTCCAGTTAGTCTGACATCAATTCCGGGAAAGATTCTAGAGCAGATCATTAAACAGAGAGTCTGTGAACATCTGGAAGGTAATTCCATAATCACAAAAATTCAACATGGGTTTCAGAGAAACAAGTCATGCCAGACAAATCTGATCTCTTTTTTTGATAAAATTACTATCTTGGTAGATGAAGGGAATGCTGTGGATATAGTATATCTTGATTTCAGTAAGGCCTTTGACAAGGTTCCCCATGACATTCTTGCAAACAAGCTGGTAAAATATGGGCTAGACAAAGTAACTGTTACATGGATTTATAATTGGTTGACAGGCCAAACCCAAAGGGTGTTCAACAATGGCTCCTTTTCAACCTGGAAAGAAGTGACCAGTGGGGTGCCACAGGGCTCTGTCCTGGGCCCAGTGCTATTCAACATCTTTATCAATGACTTGGATGACAGTATTGGGGGCATAGTTATCCAATTTGCAGACAACACCAAATTAGGAGAAGTAGTTAATAGCCCAGAAGACAGGATCAAAATTCAAAATGACTTGAACAGACTAGAAAGCTGGGCCAAAGCTAACAAAATGAAATTCAGCACGGAGAAATGTAAGGTACTGCACTTAGGGTGGAAAAACGAAAAGCCCAGATATGATGGGGGATACCTGGCTGAATGAGACTATGTGTGAAAGGGATCTAGGAGTCCAAGTAGACCACAAGTTGAACATGAGTCAACAGTGTGATGCAGCAGCTAAAAAGGCCAATGCAATTTTAGGCTGTATCAATAGAAGTATAGTGTCTAGATCAAGAGAAGTAATAGTGCCACTCTATTCTGCTTTGGTCAGGCCTCACCTGGAATACTGTGTCCAGTTCTGGGCACCACAATTCAAAAAGGATGTGGAGAAACTGGAGTGTGTCCAAAGGAGGGCAACTAAAATGGTGAAGGGTCTGGAAACCAAGCCCTATGAAGAACGACTTAGGGAGCTGGAGATGTTCAGCCTGGAGAAGAGAAGGTTAAGAGGTGATATGATAGCCTTGTTTAAATATTTGAAGGGATGTCATATTGAGGAGGGAACAAGCTTGTTTTCTGCTGCTTCAGAGACTAGGACCTGGAACAATGGGTGCAAGCTCCAAGAAAAGAGATTCCACCTCAACCTTAGGAGGAACTTCCTGACAGTAAGGGCTGTTCGACATTGGAACACACTCCCTCAGAGAGTAGAGGAGTCTCCTTCCTTGGAGGTCTTTAAGCAGAGGCTGGATGGCCATCTGTCGGGGATACTTTAATTGGGAGTTCCTGCATGGCATGGGGTTCGACTGGATTTGTGGTCTCTTCCAACTCTATGATTCTATGATTCTATGGAAGTGAAACAATGTTACTTGTATTGTAAATAAAGTGTTGTTGTTCCCTTATGAAACACTTGTCTACAGGGTGAATGAATGTCCATGCTACTAAATCTTATACAAGATAGATTACCAAACAATTTTAGAAGAGAAGATTGGTGAAGGAGTGGCTTTTTGCATAGGGTGGTGGCAGCTGTGGGATGCAAAGGGTCCATGGTGTGGCCACAAATGAAAGATAAGAAAAAGTGTGCATCACACCCACATGTAACCCAGTGGAGATTTTGAATGCAATAATCTCCTCCATCACTAGGACAATATACTCTTTGGTTTACAACAAGTCATATGGCAAATGTTGCTTCCAAAATGAAAAACCAAGTGCAGAACCTGTTACCACAGATTTGTATTTGACTAAAACTGTTTTCCTTTGAGTTCCATTTCTGGAAGAAAGGCAGGCTATAAATACCAACAAGCCATCAAGCCATCAAGCTGTCAATCAAAACTCCTGCCCTTTTCCCAAAAATAAACTTGCCTTACTTTGTGCCTATCTTGTCTTCACCAAATCTTAGCAATAGCACTTACATTTCTGTACCACCTTATAGTGCTAAGCACTCTCTAAGCAGTTTACAATGTGTTAGCCAATTGCCCCCAACAAGCTGGGTACAATGAGTAAAGGATGGAAGGCTGGGTCAACTTGGAGCCTTGCAAGTTTGAACTCGAAACATTTTGGCTGCAGTACCAGCATTTAAAGGGCTTGCCTTGATCTCTAGACCATGCCAACCTACATCATCATAACAATTTTTATTTCACCAGCCATTGGCTTTGACAGCTTCCAAGTAGACATTCCATGTAAAATGTCCATTCCTAAAACCAAACCGAAATAAAATAAATGTCTTCTAGTATATGAATTCTTAACCTTTTTGTGTTGTGGATCCCTTTGGCGATTTAGTGAAACTTAGGAACTCCTTCTCAGAATAGTGGCAGATCCATAGGCCTTTCTCTCTCTCACTCACTCTCTCTCTCTTTGGCAAGTCTAATAACTACAGTAATTTCAAACTACTGATAAGGCTAACTGATATTTTACGATACTTGCAGCAATAGTAATGTGATATAGTGAGTTTAGTGAAAATAAAGAATTTTCACTATCACTAGACTCCTTATGATTCTATGAACCCCAGGCCAAGAATCTCTGTTCTAGTACCATTCTAACTTGTACCAAAAGGATCTTATGTGTTATATTGAATCTCTGGAAACTTCCATGTCTTTCACCTAAGGCTGCAATCCTTTGGATACTTTCATGAGAGTAACTTTTCCGGAAACATGCTTAGGATTATACAGCTAATGGTGCAGTCTTCCCATACAACTGCACCACTTAGTTCAGTTTTCAGATAAGGGGAATCACTCTTTTGAAAATTATGTCTTGTATCAGGGTTTTCCACCTCAGAGAGATGTTTTTTCTAACAACCTCTTCTTTGTGAGATTTCACAAGCCCTTTTATTTCCACATGGGAAAACTTTCATAGAAAGTGACCACTACATTCATTCTCAATAAGAATTTAACTCAAGGGAAATAGCATGAAGATGCCTGTATCCATTTGTCCTTTATGCCTGAACTGTAACTCCTTCATATTCTGCTACTCATATTTTCAGGTGTTTAAAAATTAATCCTTTCTGAAGCCTTTGGTTTTTTCCCCCTTTAGGTTACACATAGAATCAGGAAAGTTTATGACCCCCTAAACTATGTCTTTCTTCTATAGGAAGCTGAAGGAATTTCTCTGGGCAGCAATATCTATTCATGTTCTGTGCTAAAATACTTCTCAGGCAGGTCATGTATTGTTCTCTGCTATCTTGGATGCTATATATTTTCCTGCATTTTGCATTATCATTTGTTAAATGTACTCCAATATGCAATTTATCTTAGTCGGCAGATTTAGGACCTTTGCACCACCCAGCATGTCCAGGGATTTCAGAAATAAATCACTGTTTCCTAGGCTTGTTGTTAATGCAACAAATGGTTTGTAGAGGGGAACCCAAGAATAGTGATGGTCAATATCTTACTGGATATCACTGCAATAAAATATGTTGTACCTGTCCTCCTGGGTGCTAGGATAGGCCTGATTCCATTTAATTTTCCATTTGCTATTTTTGCTATTTTTCATTTTTAATAGACAATGCTATTTTGTTGAATCTAGAGTCTGAGAGTTATATTAAATTTAGATTCATATTATGTAGGAATACACTCCAGGAAAATGATGATGGTCTTGGAGTCTGTGCTGTTTCATTCATTTATTTTAGTTCAGTTTAAGAAAACAAACAAACAGGTGAGATAAAAGCTACATCATTATCCATCAAAGAAAAAATATGCTTGTATTAAGCCAGAATTGGGCAGGCACATCACCCATTAGTGTACCATATTAGCCCCATGCGATACAAACTAACAAGTGGAAAGAGGAATGAGTAGAGCTTGAAAAGTTATTTTTAAAGTGACTATTTATAGTTATAGTGACAATACTCCAAGTAGTTGGTCATTACCTTAGTTCTGTTTTAGACTAACTTAACTTGGCTGTTTTTCAAAAGTGATGAAAATAATTTACCTTTTCTTCTTTGAAAGAAACCTCCACCAAACCTCTGGATGTATCATGAGGCCCAGCATGACCCAGCACTTGAACCTCATGATAGTGAGGCCATATCTGCATAGAAATGAAAGTAACTACCAGTAAACATTATAGTCACTCTGCAAAAGAAGTGAAGCTATCACATGTTACATTCCAATCATCATATAACTTAGCTATAAGTCTGTTGTTGGGAAAAAGAAATACTTAGATATAACTCTAGCTGTAACTAATATTTTCAAGTTCTGGAAATGGAATAGTGCTTCCTGTCTCACACATTAAGCAGGACTTTTGAACAAGGTGTCACACCCTTGCTCAATATAGGATCTGAATGCAATGTCTTTATCTTCCATTTTGGCAAGGTACATATTTTATGTTCAAAGCCAACGTTATTGTGGATTTTCACCTCCACATGTTTGCTTGTATCATTTGAAGATCTATGCAGGGCTTCTGTGTACTCATTTCACAACAAAACTGAACCAAGGAGAAGACCCAAGGAACAACAAGAGCTCTGAATGAATAAACTAGCTTTACTGCTCTTGCTGTTGTTATGTGCTTTCAAATTCACACTAAGTTTTAGTGACCTTAATATGGGTTTGGAGAAAGATTGTTTTAGAGGGGGGTTGCCGTTACCTTTCCTCTGGAGGCTGACCGAATGTAACTTGCCACCCAATGGATTTCCATGGCTAAGGATTTGAACCCTGATCCCTGGGGTCCTACTCCAACATGCAGACCACTACACCAGTGTACTAGTTACATCCTAGTAACTACTTTATACCCTTTCCTCCTGATGAAGAGGAAACTCACTAGGTTCTCAGAGAAAACATACATAAATAATTATGTTGGTCAAACAGAATACACATGGTTTTTGTGGGTTTTTTCGGGCTGTGTGGCCATGTTCTAGAAGAGTTTCTTTCTGACGTTTCGCCAGCATCTGTGGCTAGCATCTTCAGAGGGGGGAAAAAATACACATGACCCATTTATAGTTAGGTCACACAGTGTCTGCTTATCCAACTATGACAATTTCTGTTTTTTTCTGAGCTCAGATCAAATATAACCTGGAAAGAAAAGATGTGAAATACCTCTTTTAAACAACCCCCCTGCTGTTTATCATTTTCTTCATAAAATAGAGTTGCTACAGGCTTTGCTGAAGGATTATTTACTCTTCTTTCATTTCAATAGAAGCAAGTGCCTTTGGAACAATACCTTGTTTCACTGTCGGGAACTGTGGTCAGTGTGGAGAATGTGTGGAAAATGTGGAGAAAGAGCCTTGTCCACAGAAACTATAGAAGAATCAACATAATTTGTATAAGGGTCTGTCCATCAAGGTATAATGGCCACTGCAGATACTGTGGGTGTGGGGGATTCTGAAAAGTGTAGTCCCCTAGAGGTAACTTTTCCAGGCTCTGTCTCTAGCTTTTCCATTTTAGCATCAATGCAGGCTGTTAATGCTATTAAGAGAAAGAGGAGAGTATTCACTAGATGATATGGAGAGTAAAAGCATTACAATTTATAGATAGTTCACAAAATGGTTGATTCAGTTGTTCAGCTGACAGTTTCCTTATTAAACTACTGAACTGGTATATATTTAGCAGAATCATCATTAGCAGCAGGGATCAGAAACATTCATTCTCTCACAGTGAGATGCATCTAACCCTTTTGTTAATTTGGAGGCAATTAACAGTGGAATGCAGAGGGATTGTTGCAACAGAGTGACTCATGTCATACTTAGTAGAGAACAATAGGATTGCTTTGATTTCTGAACCAAATCTAATTCTAGAGACTACTTAGTTTCAAATAAGTGCAAACTATAGAAGCATTAAAATAATAGGATTCTTGGATTTTACTCTGTTACCACAGCAATAGAAAGTGAAATGTTATCTACTGGTTTTGTTAAGACAAAATGAAATAAATCTGACAGAAATTAAATGTAAGATTTGTATATGTTAATCTCTATGAGTGGTTTTGCAAAGCTATTTCATTATATGTTTTCAGTTTACTCCATAATGAAAAATATCAGCATGTTCAGTCTAGACAGTATCAAGTGTAAATGCCCTTTTCAGCCCACAACTTGTTTTAGCTGCAAGACCAAGGGCAGAAGTATGCATGTGCATACAAATATGCCACTAGCACCAAGTAGACAGAGACTTGGAATCACTGTGGTTGGAAGACACCTTATCCCATCCACGCACCCCCAACTTTGAAAGTCAGTGAACATTCTCTCTTGTCTTCAATAGTACAGATGATTTGGTGTGCTTTAGGAAAAATTGGGTGAGATCCCACTCACTCTGAGGTTCACTCAGGGAGTGACCAAAAATTGCATGTATTTATATATACCTTTTCCTCCTGATGAAGAGGAAAATATACAAAATAATGCACCTGTTACAATAACTGATTTGATATAACGATCCCTTTTGGGACCATGATGGACAGACTGAGAGAAGCCCTGATTGCCATAGACCCAAGGCAAGCACCTCATGTAGATACCTGAAAGGTCATATCTTCACTTACAAGAATTTACAGATCAAAAGGGCCAAGAATGATCTGGGCATAGAAACCAAGAGAGTCTCAATAGATTGGAACGGATTTGTGGATCATATTATTTGTGGTCCATTGGGTGCTGGAAACTAGAAAAGAGGTGCCTACAACCTCATCCAGCAGAACTGTAAAATCAGAAGGGAAAAGGAGCAATAAGAAAGGAGACCCAGTGTACCCAGTAACGTATAGAAACAATGGTCCCAATTCCAAGTCATTTCAGGAAGACCAAGGGAGAAAGGGGGTACAGAACCATTACTTCAGTAAATGTGCCACTGAAGGAAGATGAACTTAGAAGAAATACATGGAGACAACTCAGGGAAAGGAAATATTCATGAAACCCTTAGATATCTGCACTGGAGTGATGCCACCAAGGATAACAGGCAAGTCAATCCCTTCACAGGAATGGCCGCCAGTGATATTTTTTGTCTATTTTTCCTGAGGACCCTATTGCTTTCAACAATGTTTTAACTTAGAGTGAGTAAATTTAGTTTCACCCCTAGATGGATTCAGCCGATCTTGGGCTATAAGAATATGTAGTTAGTTTTTGTAAATAAGTTGTATTTTGATTTATTTTGGGGCAATTTAGGTTGGATATTGGGCTAATTTGCATATTTTACCATCACTCCCTATCTGACCAGGAAGAAGGGGCCAGCCAAAACTGATGCTGCCAAATTGTTTAAAGATGCAGTGCTTTAATCATTGAGCTGAGCCTTGTACTAACAGTAAGTTCATTTTACAGAGCCTGGATGGAAAAACCACAACATCTATTTATTTACAGCCCTTTTCTAGCTCACTGTCTCTTTTAAACCTTGTTTGTTTCTTAGCTTTTCAAGAGCTGAGGTGGTGGTGGGGGGAGATTTCTTTTTTATTTTCTCCCTCCTCACCAGGGCATGTGCAGAGGTCTGTGCCTATCTCTGAGTTTCTCTATTCTTCCATGTGAATGTGTGTGTGTGTGCTAATGAATGTGTTTAAACCTGAGGTGCCTTTGTCCAGCAAGAGGGGTGAGGCGTGCCTTCACCTCTGCTCCAGATGTCCTCTATTGCTGTCTGGCAAGCTGCTTCTGTTATATCGGGCCATTTTCCAGACATCCTCCACAATTCACACAAATTGTTGCCAGTGCTGTTTCCAGACAAATTGTTGCCAGTGCTGCACCGAGCTAGATATAAATTGCCGTTCCAAAGATGTCCTCCAAAGTGCTCCCTGCCTGGATTCCTGCTCTCCTTCATGTTTCCTGCTGCCCTGCTTTCATTTGCTTGCCAGCTGCAATCCCACTCTGCTGGAGTCCTGGTCAACTTCATGCCTGCATAGGCCCTGGTTTAATTTAGTCCTAGAGGCCCCGGTCTACCTAAGTCCCAGGAGTCCCAATTTACTCATCTTTCAGAGACCCCGATATACCTGGTTCTTCACAGGAGGCCCTGGTCTATTCAAGCATTTGCCAGGCACCCTAGTATCCTCCTGTATTCAGCTTCAACTTTTTAATTTATGGACACTGTTCATACTTCCTAGGCTGCATGAACACATATTGTCAAGTCCTCCACAGTCCTCCACGGGGACTGTGACTTCATTACAACTCTTGAGGCATCCCTTCAATGCCTCCATTCAGCCACTGGCACACCAAAGCGCTTTTCCAAAACAATTTTGGTCCATCTGTTCTGGACTCAAGTCCAAACTTTTTCACAAACTTTCACCAAATCCATCCGAATTTGCTAAACATATTGATATACACTTTCTATACCAGTGCAGAACGTGCTACAAGACTTTGGACATTGGTTCCTTCTCTTCATGACTATTGATGCCACTGTGTTATTGAACTCTTGTATGATAAATATTGAAAATAGACTTGAATGTGCACATGTTCAAGGACTTGAATATATTTTTGATGTTGCTATATTATTACTCGATATTGGTCCTTAGATTTTCTAGCAGACATTGGAATTTGCTATACCTATTCATTTTTATTGATTGTTATTTGATTTACCCATTATTGCTTTGAGTTACTGATGGACATTGGTCCATTGAATACTTTATGTTTTATTGTGTTATGCTTTTGATACTTATAAGTTTGTTTTAGTCATGATCTTTTGATGATGCTCATTGTCATTGTATATTGTCTTTAATATTCATTGCATACATTGCTTATTAATTATTAGCATTGCTTTTGAGCTGCTTTAATCAGGATTGATATGCAAGTGTGAATGGGTTCCAGGAATGAAAGATCTCCCCAGAAGCTGAAGGCTTTACTAAAGGATAATTCCCTGGACCATAAGTTTAGCTCCCCAAATTGACACTTTCTAAATTTTCATGACAAAGAGGATTTGGCAATGTGAAAATGATCACTTGTTCAATTTGCATTTGTACAGGTAGATAATTTTCAAGGGGGGGATTGTTACAATAACTGTTTTGATATAAAGACCCCTTTTGGGTCCCTGCCATGGCCCGAAACTGGTAGAAGCCCCATTCGCCATAGACCCAAGGTGAGCACTTCATGTAGGCACCTGAAAGGTCACATCTGCACTTACAACAATTTGCAGATCAAAAGGGCCAAGCCTAGGAGCTGCAATGCAGGACATTCACACCTAGAAGATTTATGAGTACCAGCCAGGATGTATCTGGCTGAAGATGAGATAACATTAACATCCCTTCTCTTCTCCTTGGAAATTGATTACTTCAAATAGTAGTAATTGAAATCCTTTGATATACAATAGCAACTCTTTGCCTCAGGCTAGGTTTAAGGGTATAAAAGACACCCAACATCTCAGGCACATTGGGTCTCATTAGATTTTACAGTGACACTGTGACACTGTGAACTCTGACTTGGGTCCTGGCTCTTTCTGTTGTCCTTTCCCTTTCCATAACGGTTGAGTCTATCCATCTTCATTCATTGTTGGAGCAGCCTCCTTCAGGTAACTATCATCATTAGAAAGCCTTGTGTTTCATCTTCAAGCTAACTACTTTATTCCTGAGTTCTTGTGTGTATGAGTGCATGGTAGAGTGTCTCTGTATGTTTGAGTCTCCAAATAAATTACAGTTCATTGGAAAGCTTTGTCTCTATCAGTCTATTGCCTAGCCACCTTCGTAAACATAGGATAAAAAAAAAACATAGGATAAAAAAACTTTAGTAATTCTCCAAGTTCAAGTCCTTCTTTACACACCCCAAATACAAGTGAGGAAAGGGAGAGGGAGAATTTTCCTTGCTGATCTGTATCAATTTCCTCTCTCATATAACAGTGACTGATTTGTATTGTAACTTATGAACACTTAATATGAACTTTATGAATATTGGTTCAAATTGGAGTCAGTTCTGATCTGGAATGATAATATTGTTCCATTGTTTCTCAGCTGTGAATCGTCATCTATAAAATGAGACTAGTGACATTAAGCTGACAGGCTCTCCCAATGGCCTTATTGTAGGGATAATAATTACTTTCCATACTTATATATGGTCATCCTAGACTGAAGAAGAGTTGAACAAGTGACAAAATATTAGGGAAAGGCATTGCATAATCTTGGGAACACAACATTAGGAAAGGCCTTAGGGGTCCACTACAGTTTCAACAACTGAATAATAAGGAACTCAGTCTTAGTTCATTTATGTCTGTAAAGGTCAGGACCAGCATAGTCAGTGACAGGGAAGATGTAGCATTAGGACCTTCTGGTACTTATTACCACCACCATTCATCCATTCTTTCACTTAATGAAGCCCTCTGGGTGAGCAAAGTATGTACAACCAGTTTCTCATTAGGCAAAGGATTGTAAACATTTTTCAGTTTACCTTCTGGTACAACCTTAGATGAAGTGGATACAGTGGCTCAAGTGGTTAAGACACTGACTCCATTGATTGCAAGATCGGCAGGTTGTCAGTTTGAGGCCCAGGTGCTGGGTTAGTCCCAGCTTCTGCCAACCTAGCAGTTTGAAAGCATGCAAATGCAAATAGATAAATAGGTACCACTTCAGTGGGAAGGTAAACAGCGTTCTTTGTAATCATGCCAGTCACATTATCACAGAGTAGTCTCTGACAACGCTGGCTCTTTGGCTTTAGTAACAAAGATGAGCACCGCCCCCTATGATCGGACATGCCTTGACAACCTTGTCAATGGGGAATACCTTTACCTTTACCTTTACAACCTTGGAAGGGTGTATGACTGGTGTGCATGTCCTTATAGAACTCCACACTCCACCATAATGCTTGTATTGTGAATGGCTACTGTTTTTACAGTATGTGTTCATAATTTGTGTACCATATATAAACAACAGCACAAAAGGATGATCAGAACAGGATAGAAGAAAGTGTAGCATGACAACTACCAATAGTAACTCTCTGGAATTTGGAAAGGTGGAACCTTAATGCAGGATCACATTCCTGATCTTGTTTTCTTTATGATATTATGGGAGCATAACTTCCAACATATCACATGTGGAATCTGGGAGATGCTTTATGCAACTGTAATACAAATTTTCCTACATGGAACAGCGTGAGACTGAGAATCTCTTCCCTTCATTGGGTTGCCATAAATTGACAGGCAACATGAAGGCACACACACACAATACTTCTTTTGTTTGATATTGATTGCCTTATGTCATATTCCTTTTTTCTAAAACAGCCCAAATTCAGTGGATTTTATTAATGTTAATACATTACGTACAGCAGTTTTTTCATCACTGCCTCCAATTGAAAGTTTAGTTTACTACTTCCTATGGATTATCTGATAGCAACAGTGAGCTGACACATATTTGGGAACAACTGCTTGTCTAAGAGGTTAGCTATGAAGGAGTAGAAATGATGTGATGTTATTTTGAGACTCTGTGTATGAACATTGATGCCTGTACATTAGAGCCAAGAAGCAGTGTATCCTATGAGAGTTAATTTCTAAAGGCCCCAGGGAGATGAAAACAAATTCTTGTGTACCTTTACGGTCACCAGTAAAATATTAACAAAATATCCCAACATATCTGCAAAATTCAGAGGAGAACATAAGAGACTAATTCATCAGGGAATAGTACCATAAAACTGTGATTGTTTAAAAAATAGATATTTGAAACATATGTGAAAAGAGTATATATCTTATTGGAACATTATGAATAGGCTGGAGCAGTAAAAGAGTTCAAATAAGAAAGGCTCAACTGATTGAAGTTTTTTCTTATTTTATTTTATTTATTTTTTCCTTGATACCTACTGGAAGAGAAATATATCTGTACTGAGGACATGTTGAAAAGAATTCACCAAAATCCAAATAAAATAAAATAAAATAAAAAATAAAAAATGGATGGTTGTGGAAGAAGGGTGCTTGAAATTACAATAATTAACAGTACTTAATAAAGCAGTGTTCATGAATAATGGATAAAAAGGTAGAATCTTTCAGGGAAGAATGTTATATATATCAGTCATGTATTTAAAAGAATATTTAAAAGCAAGAGATGCTTCATATTGTTCTTCTTGGATTAAAATATAGAGCAATAGAAGCTTGTCACTGAGTATTCAAAAATAGTCTATAAGTATAAAATGGTAAAAATTTAGCAGGAGGAAAGGTAACACCTCTTTCTTTCTGTCCTTTTCCTGGTTTTATTTCACTATTCAAATGAAAACTGCTGGAGGGTTGCAGTTTCTCTTATTAATGTCTGGCATGACTTCTGTCAATAATAGCTAGTGGTTCACTACATGCTTTTGTATTATCAGCAAAAGGATATATGAATAGAAGCTGGCATTGCTCATGCAGGGCATAATCCTGTGAAGAGACGAGTACTTCCTGAAAGTCAGCAAGGTCCTTGAGCACCACTGAAGTAAAAAATGAGCGAAGAGAACATCATGGCACTTTAGTTGGGCAAATAGCACATTTTCTAACAATACATTTTCTTTCTTTAATAAAGAAAAAAAAACAGACCAAGACTGTTCTAATGCTACATTAATTAGTGCTATATAATAATTATTATAAATAATGTGAGTTGTAATAAGGTTGTAATGCCACATTATAACACAAGCTGTAGTAAATTTGAGTTGTTATGCAGGTTACTGATTCAGTAACTGCAGTCCCATGACAAAATAATGAAATCTGGCATGAGTGACTAGTAGTGTCTATCTGCATTACACATGTCTATCACCTCATACCACTTTAATTACTGTTCAGAACACAGTTCACACTACTTTAAGTGTCATGGCTCCATCCTACATAATCATGGGATTAGTAGTTTAGTAAAATATTTGAATTCTCTGTTAGAGAGCATCAATACTTTCCCCAAATGTAAGTAAATTTAAAATCCCAGTATTTGAATGGGTAAAGGGCCAGACTTCTGGCTGGAACATCACAGTTAAACTTCATGACAGTTAAACCTAACCATGACAGTTAAAGCAGTAATAAACTGTGTGGTACAGATATAACTTGGGTAGTGTACCCTATGACTATAAGACAGTTAAATACAGTACCATATCAATGAAGATCACACATACAGATGCACAGGGAAGCCTAGGAATCAGGCTGCTTGTCAGATGGGTTTTCCAGTCTGTGAACTTCATTTCACCATAGTGAACATGGTCTGGTACAGGATTAGAAATAAAGTGGGTTTTTTTTTCCAGAATATTGGAACAGAATATTCCTGCAGCCAGAAGATTCTTCAATGGTGAAGAATGCTCAGAGGAGCAGCCCAACATCATCGGGGGGGGGGGGGGGGATATCATTTCCAACCTGATCTCGTGGGCAATGCCCCCCAAACATGCAAATGATTTGGTACCTTTAAAAAATAATAACCTTAAAGCTACATCCTGTCAGCAAATTATTTTTAAGACCAAAACATAAGGGATGTAATGGAGGTGATACCTTAAGATGTTGTTTTCAAGTTCTTGCTGTAATAATCTGGCATGTCTTATTTGTGCTCTGTATTTAAACTTCTTACATGTTTGCCCATTTCCACACACTGAATAGTATGAAAATTAATTTAGCCCAATTAAATTTTTATCTTGGATTAATGTAACCCACTATTGAGTTATAATAGCCAGGTTGATTTTACGTTGGACCATGTACCTGTCATCCATAGGTGATTATGGACCTGAACAGACTGCCAGAAATAATCCAGTTTGAGATCACTTTAACTGCCCTGGCTCAGTGCTAGGGAATTATGGGAATTGTAATTTTCTGAGACATTGAGCCTTCTCCATCAGAGAGCTCTGGTGACACAATAAACTACAGTTCCCATGATTCCCTAGCACTGAGCCAGGGCAGCTGAAGTGGTCTCAAGATGGATTATTTCTGGCAGTCTGTTCAGGTCCTAACTCAGTGGTTCCCAAACTTTGGTCCTTCAGGTGTTTCAGACTTCTGAAGTCCAAAGTATCTGGAAGACAAAAGTCTGGGAATCACTGCATTAACTGATCTATGGAGAAAATGCTAAAGCAATAATTTCTATCAATATATATATTTATAACACAGAGACACACAGATACACACACACATGTATATATATACATGTACACATACATACAAAGATGGGTCACTGAAATTACAATATCCATGCAAGTAGGAATACAAAACAATCTATAGCCATGTTAGCGAACCTATGGCACACATGCCAGAAGGGGCATGCTGCCAGGTTTGTGTGGGCACAACAGCCACCAGTGGAAGGGGCGGGGGCAGTGGGCAGGGCATGAGCACAGCCCAGCTCCTTGTGTCAACTCAATTTGCTCCAGACCTCAAGGAGCCAGCCAGCACTGCCAGCATGCCAGCCAGAAGTCCCACCCCTTCTCGAAACTGTAGTTGTTCTGTGTCTTCAAGTTGTTTCCAAGTTATGGTGACCTTAAGGCAAACTTATGACATGGGGGGGGGAGTTCTTGGCAAGCTTTGTTCAGAGGACGTTTCCAGCAGCAGTGGAGGGGGGGGGGAGGCATGGAGAAGAGAGGAGGAAGAGGAAGAGGAAGGTAGGAAGAGGAAGGAAGGAAGAAAGGGGAGCAACAGAGGGTCATGGACAAGGGAAGAGAAAGAGAAAGAGAAAGGCAGGGGGGAAGAAAAGAAAGAAAGAAAGAAAGAAAGAAAGAAAGAAAGAAAGAAAGAATCATAGAGTTGGAAGAGCCCACAAGGGCCAGCCAGTCCAACCACCTGCCATGCTGGAACTCAAAATCAAATTATCCCTAACAGATGGCCATCTAGCCTCTGTTGAAAGACCTCCAAAGAAGGAGATTCCACCACACTCTGAGGGATTGTATTCCACTGTCAAAGAGCTCTTACCCTCAGGAAGTTCCTCCTAATGCTGAGGTGGAATCTCTTTTCATGGAGCTTGCATCCATTGTTCTGGTTCCTATTCCCTGGAAGCAGAAAACAAGCTTGTTCCATCCTCCATATGACATCCCTTCAAATATTTAAAGAGAGCTATCATATCACCTCTTAACCATCTCTTTTCCAGGCTAAACATACCCAGTTCCCCAAGTCGTTACTCATAGGGCATGGTTTCCAGACTCTTCACCATTTTAGTAGCCCTCCTCTGGACACGCTCCAGTTTTTCAACCTCCTTTTTGAATTGTGATGCCCAGAACTAGACACAGTATTCCAGGTGGGGCCTGACCAAAGCAGAATACAGTGGCACTATTATGTCCCTTATCGAGATACTATACCTCTATTAATGCAGCCCAAAATCACATTGGCCTTTTTAGCTGCCACATCACACTGTTGACTCATGTTCAACTTGTGGTCTACTAGGACTCCTAGATCCCTTTCACATGTAGTCTCGTTAAGCCAGGTGTCCCCCATCTTATATCTATGCATTTCATTTTTTTGCCCTAAGTGCAATACCTTACATTTCTCTGTGAATGAGGCAAAAGAGCAGCAGAAGCAGCAGCAGTGTGAGTGAGAGGAGGAGGAAGGAAGGAAGGAAAGAAGGAAGGGCAGGGGAAGGAGGAGGAGGAGGAGGAAGAGGAGGATGAGGGGGAGGAGGAAGGGAAGGAGACACCCTCCTGTTGTTGTGGTTGTTGTTATGTGCCACTCGGTGGGTTTCCATGGCCGAACTGGGAATTCCCAGCCCTGTTCTCCAGAGTCATACTCAAACCATTGCACCATGCTGCCTCTTTGTTGTTATTATTGTGTTCCTTTATATGCTTGTTGTTGTTTTTGTTGTTTGCCTCCAACTCGTTTCCAACTTATGGCGACCTTGAGGCGAATCTCTCATGGGGCTTTCTTGGAAAGATTTGTTCAAAGGGGATTTTTTTTGCCATTGCCTTCTCCTGAAGAGGCCGAGAGAGTGTGACTTGCCAAAGATCACCCAGTGGGTTTACGTGGATGAGAAGCGATTTGAACCCTGGTCTCCAGTCACACAGAATATAAGTCTCCAGGACCAGACAAATTACATCCAAGGGTATTAAAAGAACTGGCAAGCATAATATCGGAACCATTGGCAATAATCTTTGAGAACTCCTGGAAAACAGGAGAAGTCCCAGCGGACTGGATGAGGGCAAATGTTGTCCCCATCTTCAAAAAGGGGAAAAAAGAGGATCCCAACAATTATTGTCCAGTTAGTCTGACATCAATACCAGGAAAGATTCTGGAGCAGATCATTAAACAGAGAGTCTGTGAACATCTGGAAGGTAATTTCATAATCACAAAAAGTCAACATGGGTTTCAGAGAAACAGGTCATGCCAGACAAATCTGATCTCTTTTTTTGATAAAATTACCAGTTTGGTAGATGAAGGGAATGCTGTGGATATAGTATATCTTGATTTCAGTAAGGCCTTTGACAAGGTTCCCCATGACATTCTTGCAAACAAGCTGGTAAAATGTGGGCTAGACAAAGTAACTGTTACATTGATTTGTAATTGGTTGACTGGCCGAACCCAAAGGGTGCTCAACAATGGCTCCTTTTCAACCTGGAAAGAAGTGACCAGTGGGGTGCCACAGGGCTCTGTCCTGGGCCCAGTGCTATTCAATATCTTTATTAATGACTTGGATGATGGTATTGGGGGCATAGTTATCAAATTTGCAGACGACACCAAATTAGGAGGAGTAGCTAATACCCCAGAGCACAGGATCAAAATTCAAAATGACTTGAACAGACTAGAAAGCTCGGCCAAAGCTAACAAAATGAAATTCAACACGGAGAAATGTAAGGTACTGCAGTTAGGGCGGAAAAATGAAAAGCACAGATATACGATGGGGGACACCTGGCTGAATGAGACTACGTGTGAAAGGGATCTAGGAATCCAGGTGAACCACAAGTTGAACATGAGTCAACAGTGCGATGCAGCAGCTAAAAAGGCCAATGCAATTTTAGTCTGCATCAGTATAAGTATAGTGTCTAGATCAAGAGAAGTAATAGTGCCACTCTATTCTGCTTTGGTCAGGCCTCACCGGAATACTGTGTCCAGTTCTGGGCACCACAATTCAAAAAAGATGTGGAGAAACTGGAGCGTGTCCAAAGGAGGGCAACTAAAATGGTGAAGGGTCTGGAAACCAAGCCCTATGAGGAACGACTTAGGGAGATGGGGATGTTTAGCCTGGAGAAGAGAAGGCTGAGAGGTGATATGATAGCCGTGTTTAAATATTTGAAGGGATGTCATATTGAGGAGGGAACAAGCTTGTTTTCTGCTGCTCCAGAGACTAGGACCCAGAACAATGGATACAAGCTCCAGGAAAAGAGATTCCACCTCAACATTAGGAGGAACTTCCTGACAGTAAGGGCGGTTCGACAGTGGAACACACTCCCTCAGAGAGTAGTGGAGTCTCCTTCCTTGGAGGTCTTTAAGCAGAGGCTGGATGGCCATCTGTAGGGGATGCTTTGATTGGGAGTTCCTGCATGGCAGGGGGTTGGACTGGATGGACTTCACCGAACTACCAATCCCAGGATTCTGTAGGATGGAGGCATGGCAGTTAAAGTGGTCTCATCATTTCTACAGTGTAGATGCACCCTACATTAGAGCCACTGAATCAATGGAATCCTACATGTTCATTCACTGTTCAGCAATTGATTGAATGTGTATTCCTTAGTTGGGAATAACCAACAGGAATTTATTTATTTATTATTTTATTTATTTTATTTGGTTTATATGTGGCATTTCTGTCCAAGAGGTTGTTCAAAAGGTCCTCTATTTTGAGCAGGATTGTGGTTGTTTCTAACTTATTGTGACCCTCTCACAGGGTTTTCTTCACAAAGCTTCTTCAGAGTTTTTTCCCCTTCTTTTTGCCATGACCATCCTCTGAGGCTGAGAGAGTGTGACTTGCCCCTCTTTTTGTGTGCTTTCAAGTCTTTCCCAACTTAGGGCAACTCTAAGTTTCTTCAGAGGAGGTTTGTCATTGTCTTCCTCTGAGGCTGAGAGAGTGTGACTTGTTTGTGTGGTGCCTTCAAATCATTTAAAACTCATGGCAACCCTAAGGTGAAACTATCATGGAGTTTTCTTGGCAAGTTTCATCAGATGGGGGTTGCTATTGCTAGCCTGAGGCTGAGAGAGTGGGCCTTGGGTTTTTCCCCTGAAAGCCCCACCCCTGGAAGGGGAAGTCCCACCCCCAGAAGTCCTGTCCCATGCATCTGGTACCACCCAGTACCACCCGGTGAGGTAATGCCACTGAGTTTGCGCACTCAGTCTTGAATAGGTTCGCCATCACTGGTCTATAGCATCTTCAGAAGCTACAAGGCTGAACTGAAAAATAGTATATAACTTAATTGGAAATTTAGATGTTTTAAAACTGTATCTAATTACATGACATGATACCTTAAATGGGATGATGACAATCTCCTGTAGTGCAGTGGCATCACAAGGGAGGTGCAGGGGGTATGGAGTGCACTGGGTGACACCCCAGAGGGGCCTGTCACTGAGTGGGGTGGTACAATTGGAGGGACTGGTGTGGCTACTGGGCAAATGAAAGAGGCTGCTTTCCCATTTGCTCAGCAGCTGCATTGTACCCTAAGCAGTCCTCAGTAGCAGCAGGTGCTGGGGGGGGGGGGTGCCTTCAGGTCCAGTGCTGCTCCGCCCATGCCAGACCCTGGAGGCCTGGCAGAGGGTCAGATGCCCTTGGGATCCAGCAGGACTGGAGCCACGCTAGATCTTGAAGACTTTTGGGGTGACTGCCTTTAGGGTCTGGCAGAGCTGGAGCAGTGTCAGACCCTGAAGGCTGGAAGAGGGCTGCTTTAGTAGCAGTCCGGAGGGGAGCAAAGGGGAGGCCAAGACAATTCACACACACCCCACACATACATACCAGGTGAAACCAACATTAGTGACTCCACTGAACACATGAGAACAGAATAAGCACCTGAGATGCTCAAACTGAGAGCTAAATTTATTCCACAAACACTATCATGGACCTCCAAGCTAACCTACATATTTAGTCATGCAATAGAAATTACAGTGCTTTTATCAGTGCTGTATACACACAATCCTAAATATACACTGGACTCACTATGCGACGAATGTTGCTGTCCTTGAGCAAGCAGGGATCACCAGCATTGAGGCCATGCTATTGAAAACACAGCTGCGCTGGGCAGGGCACGTTTCTAGGATGGAGGACCATCGCCTCCCAAAAATAGTACTCTACGGTGAACTTCCCACGGGTCAGCGTAAGAGGGGTGCTCCAAAAAAGTGATACAAGGACTCCCTGAAACAACATCTCAGGCTTGGCCAAATTGATCACCAACAATGGTCCACCCTGGCCTCACATCGGGAGGCATGGAGACACACTATCCACAATGCTGCAGCCTTATTTGAGAAGTCACGCCGAACAAGTCTCGAAGAGAAACGACAACGCAGAAAGAATCACAACCCGGAAACATCACCCAAGGAGATCTTCTGCTGTGCTTTCTGCAACTGGACTTGTTTATCTCAGATTGGCCTTTTTAGTCATCAGCGCGCTTGCAAAAAGCATGGGATGAGTCCTTCCTGAATCTTCATTTGCGAAGAAAAGCCAGAGAGAGAGAGAGAGAGAGAGGTAATTGTAATCCACTGGGGTTTGGTTCCAGGACAACTGCCCCCATCATACTAAATAATGTGTTATGGATACGAAAATCCATGGATGTTCAAGTCCCATCATATATAATGGTGTAGTAAAATGGCATTCCTTATATGAAATGGTAAAATCAAGGTTTGCTTTTTTCCTTTTTTTTTTTATGGTGAATATTCCCAGCTGCGGTTGGTTGAATCCATGCATTCAGAATCCATGGATATAGAGAGCTGACTGTAAAATTAATAAGCAATTGGTTCTATAGAACTTTAATTCTTATGTATAGGTCCTTGATACAAATCTTCTCATTGATAAACTGGGTGTGCAAGTATTTTACACTGCAGTATGCCAATGCTTGTTAAGAATTTTACAAATTATGGTTCAACACAAAACTGTGTCTTCATGAAAACAGGCATTAAGGTTTTTACTCAATCAACACAGCCACAAATATATGTTGCTGTTAGGTAATGAATAAAATGGAAGTCATAACAGTAAGAAATGGAAGTTAATGTTATGAAAGGTCATCATCATAAACCAAGCATTGTTACCAGTTTTGAATTAAATGCGTATGTTTGCTTCCGGGACTCAGTGTTATGAAATAAGAGGTCCATATCACAACAACATTTCACCCATGATTATTTCATGCATTAATATATTTTCTGCTGTGTAGATATAGTGTTGTGTAATAAATGCGTATATATCCATTTTGTCATGTGTCTGTGATTCTGGGACTGACATTTACTCATAAGGCCCTTTCATATATTTTCAATGCATTCTCTTTCTACAAGGAAATAACCCAGTACAATACAATACAGTACACTGAGAATGCCCTCTTCTATGTTACCACCGATTCACCTAGGTGTTGGCAATGACAGAAGGGCCTCCACAGTAGATCTCAAAGCATGAGCTGGTTTGTTGTGGATAAACAGGAACTGAGAACCTTTCGGAAGTCAGGAAAGTAGAGTTTATTCATAGACAGGCCTCCTACACAGGTCTGTCCTGTGACTGGAGAGAGTCCCTCCCACTACTAATCAACATCCTTATATGCCATCTTACACAGCTAGTTTATAATTACATTAACACATGCATAATTCAACATTTTCATTAGTTACAGGATACAACTCCAAGCCCCCTCCTTTCCTGATTACATTACACTTCTACTTGTCATGCATAAACAAATTTAGCATCTCAGTTTTGTTCTTTTATCATCAATGTTATTTCTTTTGCTGTAAAATAGTCTGCCTTCAAGGCCGAAAAACAACATTCCTTGCTATCTTTTCCAATGAAGCAGAACTAAAAAACCTTTTACAAACTGTTCTGCAAATGCACAGTTTTAAACATAGAAAATGAGACCCCAAGGGTCATCCAATCCAGCCCCAAATTAGCCATGAGCTTTTTAGTTCCTTTTACATTATTTTATCTACTGCAGGTTCACCAGGGAAAATACGGTCCTTGAAATAACCTGGACCTGAGCTGTACAGGGAACCAGTGTGGTGCAATGGTTTGATTGTTGGACTACAATTCTGGAGACCAAGGTTCAAATCCACATTTAGCCATGGAAACCAATTGGGTGATCTTGAGCAAATCACATTTTTTCAGTCTCATAGGAAGGTAAAAGCAACCCATCTGAACAAATATTTTGAAGAAATTCCTATGATAGGTTTGCCATAGGTTCACCATAAGTTGGAAACAACTTGAAAATACACAACAACAACAAGCTGCATAAAGTTTTATAAATCAAAACCTGCACTTTGAATTGTGCCTAGAACCAACAGGCAGCTTGTGAAGCTGTTGCAACAAGGAAGTTTTTTGTTCTCCATGGAAAACACAATTGTTAAAGGTGCAGCAGTGGCACAAGTTGCTGGAAATCTGATAGGTGCTGCAGTAATCCAGCAGTTATTGTATGCATGAGGCAGGAGGTGATTGGAGAGGCCCTGATTTGTCACTGCTAATCTGCTTCCCAAGGCACTGGCTTCACTTCATCTGGTAATAGAGTCCCTTCTGAGCAGTAGCACACTTGTACTGCTGGCTTTGCCTCAATGTCTGTGTCTTCAGCGCAACATTTGAATAGGAAGACTGATACCTACAGTCATAGAAATGGAACAGGCTGGTGTGAATATCATACTCCAATCAGATTTATAAAGACACGTTGAGAGAGGTGCAACACCAAAATAATATTTGGCAGCATTCAGCTAGACAAAATGACAAACATATTTTGTTACAAAAGAAAAGGAGTTTTTGTCTTATATGTTTAATATTTTAATTTTTAATAACATCCAACTTCAGAAGTAATGCATCATCATAAAAACATCAATACTAGCGATAACATTTTCCAGTTTATTTATTTTAGGTTCATTTATTTATAAAGTCTATATCCTTGTCACATGCAATCTCACTGCTGGTCACAACAGTCAAATAAAAACAGACACAGTTAAGAAATAGAAACACCATGATCTTAACACCTGCTGAATAAGACAAGGTTTCAATTTTCACAGAAAGATAGGTAACGTACAAGCCAACAGGAATCTAGAGGGCATAGACATCACAGTGATACTGCCTAGGGTTCTCAGGCAAATTGTAGGTATTTAAACCTCTACCAGTGTGATGTAATTAATCTTCAGGAGGACCTCCTCAGATGATGACAGAGACAAGCAAGGAAAGGAAAAAGATTGTATTCTTATGTCACTCCTGTGGCATGGGAGGTGATGCAGCAGTGCTTCTTCCCATTCTGTTGGGTAATGCAAGAAGCCTAGAACCACATGGAAGGAATCCATATTGTTGTATCTCCGCATTATCCTCATTAACCCAATATCTTCAAGTCAGATTCAACCTAAACCATGTCCTTATCTTGCTTGTATGACCTATCTTGCCTTGTCTTTTCTTCAGTTCTTCTGTTGCCTCCTTGGTCTTCCTTGCTTTTTCCACTACCTCCAACTACTGTAAAGAGTAATGCTGGGCTGAGGAGGAATTCCATTATGAACATCTCCATACTCTCCAACATTTTACAGATGAAAACTGGGACAAGTATGGCCAAACAATATCAGAGTGTAATAAGATGGGGAAAGTTATTAATGCAGAACACACAATGACTGTCCATACCAAACAGCTGTAGAGCATACATTTCTATCTTTCCACATTACTCACAGGAAGGTGTGTACCAATAAAGCTTCCATACTGCCAGAATAACATGAGTTCTTGTCCTTACACCGGGATCCTAAAGACTTTAAGAATGCTGTTTATTATAAAACATCTTTTAAATAAACCTAGTTACATTTCAGCTATGCAATGTTGCTGCTGCAACATATAAATGAGGTATAGGTCCCCAGTTTGCAAAAATGAGAGGCAGACTGTATATTGGCTTGACACTTTGGATAGGTTTAATGATGAATAAAAGTGAAGGCACATAGGATCTTTTTTACATGATTATATTTCAAAGGGACAGAAATACATATATATAGATACATGCATTATTAGATGTGTGTTTCAAAATGTTGTTCTGAGAATAACCCACTTGGATATTATTTTCAATTTTTTGCACTTTACATTATTGTTCTTTTCCCTAAAACAATCTTACCAATATTAATTTCCTGGGAGAAACATTTCGCATGAGTATTTTCCCCAACATCATAAATTACAGTCCTTTATTTGTATTTGGAGATGTCAGTCTACTGGAAAAGTATTATTAGAATTTCACAGCAGCCATGCATTATCCAAGTGTGTGGATTATGATTGCAATTTCTCACACACATGTTAAACCAGAAGACTTAAATTGGTACCAGATAAGTTACCTTTCAGAAACTCTATAAAATTAATGGACAGCACTGCTCTACATCTGATCGCCCCCTACCAAAACAATATATTTCCTATAATTGCATGCTATGCAGCTTTAGAAAATCAGGGTATCACTGAATACTTTGAAAACAGCACTTGGAATGAACTAAAAGAAAAGAAACACAAGAAAATACCACCAAAAATTGGACAACAGCCTGTGTAAGACCTTCTTCTTTTTTTAGCACACAGATATGAAAAGTTTTGCTACTTGTCAACACTCCTGTAGTTGAAGAAAAGCACAACTTCATAAGGTATGTCTGTTTAATCAAAAATCTAGCAGTGATACCTTTATTAACCAACCAAAATGCACAATGTACATGTTGCAAGCATTGAAAGCTTCACTGGCTTCTTCATCAGGCAAGGTGTTACAAACCAAACAGGAGGAGAAAAAATGAAGATGTTAGTCATAGGCCTGCATTTTGCTGTTTCTCTTCTTAGTTAAAATGGTATGGAGGGGCATATCTTGCAGACTGGCACCTCTCCCTTCTGGCCATGTGGCAAATGGGAGAGTTTCAAAGTCCAGGAAATTTAACATCCATTTGCAACACAATAAAGACACTTCCTTTGCAATTCAATATATCTGTGTTGTACTTATATTGCTCCTAAATAGCTACATCACACTGGGAAAACAGCTTGTCATCCCCAAAGCTTCATTTGTGGCAGGGCTCCATTCAGGCAATGGTTTTCAGAGCGAAAAAGGATTCAGTCATGGACTATATAATAAAAGATGAAAAAACAAAGCCTCCTTTTCCTTCAACACTGATTCCTAGGCCATGACTTGAGAGTTCCCAGGGGCTTGAATCTGATTGGCTATGACATAAACTGAGCCATTTTAATTGATTTTTTAAAATCAAATATATTTCTTGTTTCTGATCCAGAGCATTCTGAGTTCCTATTCTCCTACACACACACACCCCAAAAATCTCTCCTTTTCTTCAAATTCTCTTCTTCCTAACCTACAGAAAGACACCCCCCCAACTCGTCGGGAGGGCTCCTCTGTTGCGTCGGCCATAGAAGGCATCGACGCGGGATTGGTAGAGCAGTCCGGAAGACCCGCCCTCGCCGGGCTGCTCCGCCAATACAAAGAAAGTCTTGCATCTAGTGAAGCGAGATTTGAAGTCTCACGTTGCTTCGTGCAAGATTTAGGAGGGCTATTTAGCCCTAAGCTGCCTCGTGGCTGGCAGCCATTTTGATTTAACAAGCGAGCAGGCAGCTCGCTTCCACCTTGCCTGGACCTGAGGCCTGGACCGGGCACGGAGCCTCGTAGGTCGGCGAGAGCTGTGGGGAGCGACCGCACTTGCAAATTAAAACCACGGATCGCCCTTGCATTGGAGCAGCGGGAGCGCAGCATTCGGATCAAGCTCGCTCCAAATTCAGGGAGTATGATAAACGAGCCCTCCTCAAGGATTGGAGGACCAGGCTCATATTTAAACAGAATGGAGCGCTGTGATATTTAATAAACTATAACCGCAACTCCCCTGTGGGGACATAAGGCCTGGCCGAGAGTTTGGTGGCCTTTGTGGCCAGTGGTCTGGGTCTTGGAGCCCAGTGCTGTGTGCTGTCTAGCACAGTGTAAAATAATAATAATAATAATAATAATAATAATAATAATAATAATAAATTGAAGGGGGCTGACGGCCTTCAGGTTTAGGGCCCACTCCTCCCCACTAGCCCCACTCAACTGGTAAAGTTTCATGCCACTTTTCAATACCCAATGAACAAAAGTGTGCTAATTTTGGCTAAATAATAATAATAATAATAATAATAATAATAATAAGGGTGAAGGGTTTTCGAGGGCCTCCTCTGAATTGGTGGCCATCCTGATTTACAGGTGGCAAGTTTGGTTTGGGGATTGTGCCAACAGGTCCTCCATTCACCACATTTATCTAAATTTCATGCACATAACACTAGTGTTACTCACAGTTATAGATTCCTGACTAAATAGTTGTATTATCCATAGTATTAATTGCATGGAGGTTTGAGCCTTCACTTTATCTCAAACCTAATTAGACTGAAGGGATTAATTCAGATACCAAAAAATTTATTCCTGGGTATAGCCCTAAGAGGATGCTATATACTATTCAATAGCCACTAACTGAAATTTTACAAGCTATTATCATGCTGCGAAGTAAGGCGCAGTCCAAAAGACGTGCGGCTTCGGCTAGCCATAGTGCTGGTCAGTTGGCACCTAAGTGGACAAATGTCGACAAAAATAAGGATATAGACATACATACACATTTAGCTCAAATTGGACGTACAATGCAAGCATGTGCTGCGGTATGTGAGCAACTAGCTCAACAACACCTGATTGTGGGCACATCAGGGTCACAAGTTGTGGCTTCCACAACTTTAGACCATTCATCAGATGCACTACATGGTACAGTTCATCAAGCTAGTGATCATTCTAACCTACAATTGGACACGGCACAGAGTTCCCCAGGGACATCCGCTATGGAGGTTGGGCAGCCAACCATGGCGGATATAATGGAGCTTTTGAAAAAAGTTCCCGGTGTGGGACAACAGGGTGCAGCTGCCCCCGTGTTAAATCAACCCACTTTGGTGGATTTGTTTACTTTTGTACAAAAAGTTGTTGTTTCAGGACAGAGCAATGCGCCATCTCCTGAAACCATGGAGCCTTTCAACAGCAACAGGCCAAGTACTGCGGGGAGACACCACAACACCTGAGCAGCTACTGCTACGCTCTCGGTAGGAGCTCAACAAGCATCAACGGATGCTTTAAGTCAAGTGAAGAACTCAGGTGTGTCTCATGATCATAATACACACGTAACTTGGCCTTCATCAGTGTGGAATACTCGTAGCCAAACTGAACTGAGTCCTGGAGTTAATTCCCCTACGCCTGCACTTTTAACAGCATTTTCAACAAATGCTGTTTTTCCCCAGGCTTTAGAGACACGGGTGCAGGATGACGCAAATTTTAATAATTCAACAGGAGATAACAGGGGAACGGTAGTAGCGGGAGCATTAAATATTTCTGGGCCGGACAGGACCGTTGAATGCAACCCCTATGCAGGTATGTCTACACCTTTGGGGTCGCACCTTCCCCTTTCGACTAAAGTAAGGATATGGAAAGGTGAGTTTATTAATTTATTTTCGCTCACCTTTTGTGATCCGGAACCGAGGATCATGGTTAAAGACGGGGTGGTTTTTGCTCTTCCTAAGGAATTTCAGGTACATAAACGCCCAAAAATAGAAAGGAATTTTGTCAACTGGATTATGGGCTTTACAATTTACAGGGGCATTATTGAAGAAAAAGACCCCAATAGATCATCAGAATTATCAAAATACCAGGAGATAATGATTAAGGCCTATACAAATTGTCATGTTAACGCCAGGGGGTCGGCGTGGCTGCAATATGACGAACAGTTTAGAATGAGGGCGGCATTAGACCGATCTCTATCATGGTGTCATGTACAGTCGGAATTGTGGGCAGACATTATGTTAGGTGCCTCCCCTTCAAGCCGATGTGATAATGGGTTTGTACCCATGGTCACGCAGCCAAGAGGGCAGAATACGAGGCCTAGCACGGGGGAAAGGAAGCAAGTCGGACTGTGCTGGGACTTCAATGCAGGTAGGTGTCGGAGGCAGCCCTGCAGATATGACCACAAATGCAATGCGTGCAGGGGAAATCACCCTGGGTCATCATGCGTTAAAGGTAGGAAACCTGGCGGGGGGCCCCCCTTTTCGCAGTCTCCAGTTGGGGGAAAAAGCACCAACACCAATTAACTTGGATGTGTTGGCGAATTGGTTGCGGATATACCCAAAAAGAGATGCCGCACAGTATTTGTGGGAGGGTTTTTCCCAAGGTTTTCACATTCCTTATACAGGTGTTTGCGGGGACATAAGGCCTCGCACCTTCCAGTAGACAAACTCATGGCTATGAGGTCTCAAGTTAAAACAATGAGAAGCAAAGCTAAGGCCACGTTTAGAGAATTTCAATCCCTGACAGGTTTATTAAACTTTGCCTGCAAGGTGATAGTGCCTGGGCGGGCGTTTTGTTCATGTTTGTATAAAGCCACCAAGGGCATAAAAGCTTCACATCATCACATCAGAATTACTTCTGGAATTAGGGAGGATTTAAGCATTTGGGAGTCGTTTTTAGAACAATTTAATGGGGTTTCTTTTTGGAGATGTGATATGCTCCTAAGGGCTGATTTTCAAGTACATTCTGATGCCTCAGGGGCTCACGGTTTTGGGGTTTATTTCAATCGGCAATGGGCAGCTGAGGCATGGCCTCAGCCTTGGAAGGAAAAAGGATGGACTAGAGATCTCACATTTTTAGAATTATTTCCAATTGTGGTAGCAGTTCATCTATGGAAGGAACAATTTACAAACAAAACAGTGTGGTTTTGGTGTGATAACCAAGCCGTAGTACACATAGTGAACTCACAGACATCTAAATCCCCTCGGGTGATGACCCTGGTTAGAGAAATGGTGGCTCAATGTTTAAAGTTCAATATTTTGTTCCAAGCTCAGCATGTTCCTGGTTTATTAAATCCGTTGGCAGACGCCCTTTCACGTTTTCAGTTTTTCAGGTTCCAACAATTGGCGCCGGAGGCAACAACTCAGCCACTGGAGGTACCGATACAACTCTGGAGCCTTGGAGAGTAGAAATCGACAGGGCGATTGTCCAGTCCATCGCTCCATCGACACGCAAGTCATATCAGCTCGCATTGCGAGCGTTCAGATGTTTCTTGTCAATTGTCGGGGAGGTGGAGGTCTGGCCGTTAAATGTGGAGATTATCCTTAGATTTGCAGTACATCTTAGGCAATCAGGATTATCCCCAGTAACTATAAGAGGCAGGATAGCGGCTCTGTCATTTTATTCAAGAGCCGGGGGTTTCAATGACCCAACAGTCGACTTTAGAGTTAGGAGGGCTTTGGATGGTTGGGCTAGAGAATCCATTACTCTTAGGGATAGTCGATTGCCAATAACAGGCCCCATACTGATTAAAATTTGGCAATGTCTTCCCATTACATGTTTTTCTCATGAAGAGGTAACGTTATTTTAGAGCAGTATTCTCCTTGTCATTTTTTGCGGCATTGAGAATAAGTGAAATTGTGCCGAGTTCATGCAATGATGAATCTGGTAGGGCTCTCTCAGTTTCAGACATACAAATTTCAGAACAGGGATTACAATTGAATATTAGGAGGTCAAAAACTGATCAGCTAGGTAAGGGTCAGTTGATAATTTTGGCTAGGGCACCTAGTGGTCAAATTTGTGCGGTGTCAGCATTATTGGAATATCTCAAGATAAGGCCAAGGGGATTAGGATATTTGTTTTTACACAACTCTGGCTTACCGTTGACCCAGTTCCAGTTCAGGGCTGTGTTGCGAGAAGTGTTGAGACATGCGGGTCTCCCAGCAGCTCAATTTGCTTCGCATTCTTTTAGAATTGGAGCAGCAACATCAGCAGCTATGCAGGGTTTAAGCGAGACTGCTATTCACAGGATTGGACATTGGCGCTCTAGAGCATTTAAATCTTATGTTCGGAAATGAGACAAACAGATTATTAATACGTGGATATAATTCAACTTTATTTCAGCACAACTGTCAACAGAAGGTGTATGGATACTAGGACATAGCTTGGTCTTCTGGGCAGAGCGGCACATTGTTCAGCAGCATTGAGATATTACCTTGGGATTGAAAGGCACCGGAACTGTACGATGGTTCGGTCGCAGGGGAATGATGTGGGGAGCTCTACTCCCTAGAATTTTTGAACTACTGGAGTCTTTCAAGCATCCTAAGATTTTGATAATTCATTTAGGAGAAAACGACTTGGGAAAAGTGACTTCCTTAAAGTTAGCTAACATGATTATTAATGACATGCAAGAGGTTAAGAGACTGCTGCCGTATACTGTGCTAATGTGGACAAAATTACTGCCAAGAAGAACCTGGTATGGAGCTCGAAGTGATTCAGCCATCAACGGAGCTAGACATTTTCTGAATAGAACCTTGTTCAAGTCTTTGGGAGAGCTGGGAGTTGTTGTTATAGAACATAATGAAATTCAGGTTAATTTGCCACATTTGTACAGGGGTGACAGGGTACATCTCTCCCCGAAAGGAAATGACATCTATCTGACTTCTTTGGAGTCATATTTAATAAGAGCGATGGGGGGGGGAGGGGATGTCTAGCTAGGCTGACCCCCTCCTGTGGCGGGCAGGGACCCCCCCCTCGGGGGTAGAATTAGGTTAATTGGAAATTAACAATTGGCTAAATAAATAAAATTCGAATAATTAGATGAGGTCATTAGGTTAATACAAATTGGTATGACATCACTGTAGAATTGAATGATGTCATCTGTTAAGTGGGATTAAGATCAACATGACATCACATCCGGTTGGGGGAGGGATTAATTTTGAAGGTTGTAAATTATGTAAACTAATCCATTGACGCATGCCGTATTTGAGGATAATTAAAAAATAGCGATTACACTTATTCACATGAACGCATGCGTCAAGGAAATATACTGGTTTATCAAAACTGTTATTCAATTGTAAAATTGTAAAGTTTAAGACCCTGTACAAATAAAGTTATGGCCAAATGTTTTACCCAAATAATAGCGTTCAATGTCCTTTGTGCCGATGCAACCTCCATTTATCCCCCACCCTTACTTATACAGTTGCTGCTTGCATTCCCAAAACTGGGAGGATGGAAAGATGGTCTCCACCATCTTTTCTGATGGAGACACTGTTGGAGCAAGTCTATCAGGAGTGCCTTTTATCAGCTGAATAAAAATTGACCAGCTAGCTGTAGACCTTGTTTCAACTTGTCATACTAACAGGGATGTATGTCTTTAAAAATACCATTTTAGTCACCCTCCTCTGGACACGCTCCAGTTTTTCAACATCCTTTTTGAATTGTGATGCCCAGAACTGGACACAGGATTCCAGGTGGGATCTAACCAAAGCAGAACACAGTGGCACAATTCCTTGCCTTGATCTGGATACTATACTTCTATTGATGAAGCCTAAAATCACATTGGCCTTTTTAGCTGCTGCATCACATTGTTGACTCATGTTCAACTTGTGGTCTACTAGGACTCCTAGATCCCTTTCACATGTAGTCTCATTGAGCCAGGTGTCCCCCATCTTACATATATGCATTTAATCCCCCCCCCCCCCGCCAAGTGCAGTATCTTACAGTTCTCTGTATTGAAATTCATTTTGTTAGCTTTGGCCCAGCTTTCTAATCTATTAAGGTCATTTGGAATTTTCATCCTGTCCTCTGGGGTATTAGCTATTCCTTCTAATTTGGTGTCATCTGCAAATTTGAGAAGCATGCCCACTATTCTTTCATCCAAATCATTGATAAAGATGTTGAATAGCACTGGCTCAGGACAGAAACCTGTGGCACCCCACTGGTCAATTCTCTCCAGGATGAAGAGGAGCCATTGCTTTGCACTCTTTGGGTTCAGTCAGTCAACCAATTACTAATCCACCTAACAGTTGTATTATCTAGTCCACATTTTATTATCTTATTTGCAAGAATATCATGGGGGACCTTGTCAAAAGCCTTACTGAAATAAAGATATGCTATATCTACCACATTCCCTTCATCTACCAAGCTGGTAATTTTATCAAAAAAAAGAGAGAGAGAGAGAGAGAGAGAGAGAGAGAGAGATCAGATTAGTCTGGCATGATTTGTCTTTGAGAAACCCATGTTGATTTTTTGTGAATATGGCATTCCTTTCTAAATGTTTACAGACTCTCTGTTTAATGAACTGTTCTAGAATCTTTCCTGGTATTGATGTCAGACTAACTGGGTGATAGTTGTTGGGATCCTCTTTGTCCTCTTTTTGAAGTTGGGTACAATGTTTACCCTTCTCCAGTCTGCTGCGACTTCTCCTGTTATCTGGGAGTTCTCAAATATTATTGCCCATGGCTCTGAGATTACATTTGCCAGTTCTTTTAATGTCCTTGGATGTAGTTCATCTGGTCCTGGAGACTTAAATTCATTTAGGTTAACCGGGTATTCCTGTACTACCTCTTTACTTATTCTGTGCTGCATTCCCCCTATTGTGTCCTCTGCTCCATTTTCCTCAGGTTGAACACCCTTTTTCTTTTGTGAGAAGATTGAGATAAAGAAGGTGTTGAGTAGTTCTGCCTTTTCTCTGTCCTCTGTTAAATTTCTCCATCTTCTATATGCAGTGGCCCTACCATTTCCTCCTTCTTTCTTTTGCTATGGACTGTTGGAATATGTAACTGTGTGAAAATGTACAGATGTGGGAAAATGGCAATATGGGAACTACAAGTCACTTCTACAACTAGCTGGGAAAGTTGCTGGGAGCTGGAGTACAAAATAACAAAGCAGGAGGTAGTCAAGGTCATAGTGTGTCTGGGAACACAAAGGCAAGATGTAAACATATTAGATCATCATGTTTGCTTCGAACTACTTGTTCATGTGACACAGGACACAGGAAGGAATCACAGGAAGAGGCTGGGTTTTGAGGCTGCATAGAAAGAGTCTATAAATAACCTAAGCACACAGCATGTGTTTTTTCTTCTGCTGCTGTTCTCTCTCTCTTTGTTCTTTGTTCCACATGAGAGTGTAAATAGTTTTTCTTTGTTAATACTGCAACTGAAGAATAAATGCCTCTTTGGAGTTAGTTCCTGTCTACAGTTTGTAGGGGAGCTGGATGATTACATTCTACAGCAAGAAACAGCTTCAAGGACAGACGGCTTGGAGGTTCTCTAGAGCAGAAGGGCAGGATTCCAGATGATTGATCTGTGCACTCAATTTGCTATAGCCCTTTTTATTATTCTTAACCCCTCTAGCAAGCCTGAGCTCATTCTGCATTTTGGCTTTCCTGATTTTACCCCTACCTGTGCTAGCTATTTGTTTGCATTCCTCTTTAGTGATTTCACCCCTTTTCCATTTCTTATACATCTCCCATTTAAAACTTAGTTCATACTAGTTTATATTGGGAACAGGAATGGTTGCACAGTCCTGACAATAGCCCCGTACATATACTAGTCTAGAATAGTGCTACTCAAAGTGGTTTGGTACTGTTTGTACATGTGATCCTTCCACTCCTGCTAGCTTTGTTGTGTGGGCTCTTTAAATCTCCTTTGTTCTTCACCAGTTCTGGTATCTACATGGACTGAAGAGCAGCAAGATTAGCTGCTTTCTCTTTTAGTAGCTGAAGCAGCAAACACTATGCAGTATGCTGCAAAACAGTACCACTGAAAGCAAGTGTGAGGATGGGAAGAAGAAGCAAGTGAGGTTTTGCTTATTAACATTTCTAGCTTCTAGTGCCAGGAAAAACTCTGCAAGTGGAAGTGCAGAAAGATAGTGTTCTTTTGCTAGTTACTCTGCATAGGAGATATGTTTTTGAAGGAATATTTCAAGCTTGTGTTTACTGGAGCTTGTTTTTTCCCCTCCTTCAGTTCTCATAATTCCATATTTATTGTCTTTTTTCTCAGTGTTAACTTTGAATTTGTTTTCAACATGTGTTGTTAAATTATAGAGTATATGTTGTTTTTTCATTTTTCTTGTGGCAGTCTCTGTGTCTGTATATGTTAAACAGACACTAAGAGTGAGTGCACATCACTGTATTACTGTAATATAGAAAAGCAGCACATCCTGGCAAACTTTAACCAGAATGAAGCAAACATTAAGGGTGACTAGCAAAATCCCACTATCAGTCTGCAATTTCTTATGGTTAGCTCCCTCACAAAAAACTACCATGTTTCCAAATTTTAGGTACTGCTGTGAAAAAGAACAGCAAAGTTATGGACTTTTTTAAAAAGCAAGAGGGAGAGGTGTGTATCTCTGACATAGTTACTGGGTAGACGTGGTTTTCTGACAGACAATCGAGGTTCAGGCTGACTGTGAGGGAATGGCTGAAGGGGAAGGAGTAGATATAAAAGGCAGAAATGAATGTCTGTGAGTTCAGTCGAGGGGGAGATTTGAATTTAAGAGAGTTGAAAGGAGTTGACGGGAATCGAGTTGAGGGGAGGTTTGAGTTCAGGGGAGGTTCTTGAGTGAGAGTTCTAGGGAAAGGGCCAAATAGAGAATCTGACTGGACCTAGAGAAAATCAGAGAGATATTCTGACAAGCCAGTGGAGAAACTGGAGAAAGAGACAAAGGGTCTCAATACAGTCAGACATACGGTCAGACAGGGAGAGAAAGTGTATTGAAGATTGTAAAGAAGAAACTGTGAAATGCCTGCAACTGTTATGTTAATGTAACTATACTCTGTTTGAACTATTCTACCTAATACTCTGTTTGAACTATTCTACCTTAACTGTTATGTTAATGTAACTATACTCTGTTTGAACTATTCTACCTATTCTACCTAACAACTATTCTGTTGTTATAACAGAATGCTCTACCTATGTGAATTCTAAACCATATAGGCACAGACAAACACACTACCTAAGAGATTAAGCTTATAAGAGGAAGACACTTGGGACTCTAGCCCTTATACATTTAGAGAAAGTGTATAAATGGTGGATGCTGGACAGGTGTCATTGACAAGGTGCCTTCTATAAGTGAGAGGTAAAATGTAACCTCAAGATATAGAAAGGAGGTAATGTCACAGTGTCAAAAAACTACACCAGCCCATACACCTTTTCCCCTGAAATTTATTGAAATTAATCCCCTTGAAATTGGGAAGGAGATACTGTCGGCCCAAATCTCACATGCAAATCTTAACAAGTAAACATATCAGAGGACAAAATGAAAAACAAAACAAAACTGAATATTTGAATTTCAACTTGAAATTCAGTCCAAATTTTTCTTATATCTGGAATTTAATGTATTTAACACATTTGATATTTTATATAGTTTTTATAATGACATTAATTTAACATCCATTCATATTAATCTGACTATATTATACACCATGTTGGGGTGGCCATTGACTGGAGACAAACAACTTAATGCAACAAAGAAGCAAATAAATATATTTGTATAAGTTATATCCTGTTTTCTTCTCTTTTGCCACAGAAATGTGGGAGGAGACTTATGGAGGAATTGGTTTGGTGATAAAATAATATAATTTAAAGGAGCCTCATGGGCCACCAAGTCCATCCCCCTGTTTAGTGAAGGATCTCCTCCCAGCAGGTTGCTGTCCAGCGGAGGAGACCCCCACCAATTCTAGACAATTGGTTCCATTGTCAAACTGCTCATAATATCAAAAGGTTCCTTTTAATGTTCAATAGACATCTATTCTCCTGTAACTTCAAACCATTAGACTTGGGGGAACAGCACAGAACAGGCCTGCCTCCTCCTCTCTGTAAAAGCCCTTGTAATATTTAAAGAATACAGTCATGCCACCCCTCAGTTTTCTCTTTGCCAAGCTGAACATTTCCAACTCCATCATCCTTTCTTCATATATTTTATTCTCCACAATGGCAAAGAGACAGTTGATTAAAACTTAAGCTCAGAAAACTATCAGGATTCACAATGTTCACCTTGTTTTTGGGACATCCAGCCCACCCACCCTTACC
The DNA here is from genome assembly GCA_026167975.1 of Phrynosoma blainvillii. Classification (NCBI taxonomy): domain Eukaryota; kingdom Metazoa; phylum Chordata; class Lepidosauria; order Squamata; family Phrynosomatidae; genus Phrynosoma; species Phrynosoma blainvillii. The sequence goes on from JANUYF010000003.1 coordinate 287,324,308, forward strand.
CTCAAATATAGATCTCTGTGATATATCATTATACAAAAGAATAAGCATACACTAGGTATTAGTGTGGCCCATGGGCCATAAGTGACCCCAGACCTCACTTTTGTGGCTCCTGAACCTACATGAGTCTTCTAAAGCCTTTCAAAATCCCCTAAAATATTGTCATTGGGGGGGGGGGCTGCAGACTGCCAGAAATAGTGCAAATTGAGTCCACTTTTAGGGTTAGGGTTAGTGCTAGGGAATCATGGGAATTGTGTTTTTTTTCTGAGACATTGAGTCTTCTCTGTCAGAGAGCTCTGGTGCCACAATAAAATACAGTTCCCATGATTCCCTAACCCTAACCCTAACCCTTAAAGTGGACTCAATTTGTACTATTTCTAGCAGTCTGCAAAGGCCCCTTATTTTAGGACAGTGTTAACATCTACGCCATACAGAAAGCCCCCAATGGGTGAAAACATGTGAAAATACCCACATCCTAGCAAGCATTCAAGAACCTTTACTGACCCCAGATACCTTTGTTTTCCTCTGCAGTCCCTCTCAAAATAGCAACAGGAAGTTACTTCTTATCACTTCTGGTTACCATATTGAGAGGGACTGTATAGAAGCAAGGGGGTATCTGATCTTACTGTGGATAGGTGAGTGGGTGGGTGGTCTGCAGTGGGACTGGGGGAGAATGGTCCCCTGGTCCCCTTGCAGTTCTCATCCAGATCAGATGGAGATGTTTCCAGAAATATTCTGAAATTCTACAAACATGGAAGAAATGTACTAAAGACATGTACACCAAACTTTTTCTTAAGAACTAAAACAGTAACAAAAATGCTTTCACAGCATGTAATTTCAAATGTCTTTTGAAATTATTTTTACATCAATTTCATCCCATGATTTGTAAAGTAGATGTAAGACACAATTGTCAGTTCTCTCTTCTGTGGATGTGAAGTTATAACTATGGATTGTTCTAGTGAGTAAAACAATAGACTAAGAGAAGATTTTTATTCAGCATTATCTGTTGCAAAAATATATTACAAAAGGAGAGCAGAATCATTCTACCAAAGAGTAATTCCCCAACAAGGAAGAGACTGCGTATGTGCATGAATGGGAAAGGAATTCTCTCTCAATGGATCTCTGTAAGTGTTCTTTTATGGCTTTCATTTGTGAAGTGATTTGCATTGCAAGACAAGCAACCAAATAATCAGGATGAGTAATAGTTGCTGTCTTTTAATAATGTTTTGTTCTATTGCTTCATTTTATAGGTTGTTATCTAGAGCCAATTTAATCTCCTTTATATTTTTAGATTTTTTAAAAAACTGTGGCATTCAGAATAGCCTTCCTAACATAATTTTGTGCCCCCAAATGTTATGCTATTGAAAGAATTGGTTTGTGGTTAGGATTCCTTCGTTCCCCAATTAGTGCAGCACATGGTGCCTGGGAGAAAATGCAAACCTTTCCAAATGCTTTATCTTATGGCAAATCAGTTGTAACATTACTGACACACACAGAATTAACTGCTTAAAGGCTTTTGGCATACAAGTACAGGTGTAATTTTCCAACCACATTAAAAGTTAATCCAGAATTAAATTAGTTTTGTGGTGGTCACCACCACATCTAATTTATCATAGCATAGATGTCAGCATAGACATGCCATTGTCTGAAAGCTTGGTTTTATTGAGGTGTTCATCACATTATGTACACTTTATAGTCTTTCCAGGACCATTGTGAAGATGAACAGCAGTGTCTCTCCTTCACCAGGGGAACTCTTCTGCACTGAATGTGGTATTGGGCCCAATTCTGGGAATAGACTTCAATTTTGGTGTGTCTGTGCAAGAAAGACAGACCCTTTATGTCTTTCTTAACAAATTTCAACACATTACTTGCTTGAAACAAGTACCACATAATTTGTAACATGACAAAAAATGGATTGGCTCCAATACCTATTTTCCATTGATGAATAGAGCTGGCCATGAAAGGTGAGTCCATTGTATTGTGAAGGATTCCTGCTGCCCCATCTCACTGTTTGTCCTAATTCAGATCTGCTTCCTTTGTAGCATTTTCAGGTCACTGGAGGTGATGCTATAGGCAGAAAAGGTGGAAAAATCTGCTTTGTATGCTCCTAAATTTGGATCCATCCAAGGCAGCCTTAACAAACACAAGTGGTTTGAGAAGAGAAAACATCATGATTTTTTTTTCTCTAATTGTGTATAACAGAAAGTACCCTCAAGGGATTGTGCACTTATAAGGCATGGACTATCCATTGTCCACAGTGTGAGCTACAGTAGACTCAGAGTCTGATTAAGAAGTGCCTGTGGGTCATGGGTACCTGTGAGCCATTTCTAGCAAATTACATTGAAAAATTCAGTTGAATTAGGACAGTAGGTGGGGAAATTTCAGTCCTGAGGCTACATGTGACCCCCAAAGCCATTTTTAAGGTCCCCAGTTCCTTCTAAATTGATGTGGGTCACTTTCTGTTTCCTAAAATGGCCCAGGGGGAAATGTAGCAGAATTGGTAGTGATCTGGGTCTAAAAAAAGTATTTTAAAAAATCAAGAATGCCCTAGAAGGCCAATGTGGCCTGCCAACTCCTGGCAATTGCCCACAGCTGAGTTAGGTGGGGCTTAGAAACTTTCAGTTGGCCTAGAAGGGCCAAGGATTGTAATACAGTTGGCCTAGAAGGGCCAAGGATTGTAAATGTATTGGAGCAATACATTTAGCTTACAATATTGAAATATGAACTAGGATAATGTAAAGATGGCCTTTGGCCACCATTTGCTGAGAAATATAGATCTGAGTGATATCATTGTATAAGACTTTGTGAGATGGAAGGTAGAATCTGTATCTGGATGCTCTATTTTTCAGGCTAAGGATCCGAAAATCTATCAGTTTTGTATTTGTTGCATTTTGCAGTATTTCAGTAAGATTCTTGACTTATTCAACCCTATTACCCTAAGAATGTTGGGAGAAGGGGAACTGGGAATCCCCAGCAAGTGTGACAATTGTTAGGAAAATAGCTCTGCAAGAAGATGGGTAACCTTTAGGATCGGTGCACCTGTGTATACCAATTCACCAGAGGACTCCAGAGCTTGGTGAGCTAACAAGGTTTTAATTTAGAAAAATATCAAATACATACACAAGAGCAATTCAAACAGATGCAGCATTCTGAGCTAACTGAAATGGAGATATCTAAACAGGATAGCAGAGTTTGAGGGGCTTGCAGGGTGTGTGTGATAATTACCTGTCTGATGAGTAGAAAGCTGGAGTGACTCAGAGGCTTATCGCATCAAAAAATAAGGTGACTTACCCCTGCCAAATTACAGTCACTTTTGGGATGCAATCGACAATTATCACATTAAAAATGCTGCTAATGCCATTGGGCGACTGCATCCTGGCTCTCAGCCATGCTCAACCAGCTGATTTGCAAACACAGGAAGCTCCTGTTTTTGAAAAGTAGTGGGCTAAGAGCGGCTGGGAGCTGAGATGCATGGACAGGATATCCCCTGGGTGCATGGACAGGGAGGTTTGGCTGAGAACAAAACATGGGATATGCAGAGAAGTTGGTTTACTGCTTTATGTGCAGGGAAATCCTTTTTTTTTTTTTTTCAGGTTGCAAGAGGAAATGCAGATGACTTGGGGGAAGGAAAAAGCACTTCACAGTTTTGTAGCTTTGTTTGTCTTATTACCTGGATGTGCACATGCCTTGGGCCATACTCCCTTTCTCCTGGGAAACTGACCTAGTGTTCCTGAAAAAGTCATTGATCTTTCATTCTCCAGATATGACATATAAAAAATAGGGAGTACAGCATAGAGCATGGAGGATGGAGGATGTTCTAACAAGCCTAAACTGGATTGCAACAGATCCATTTACACTTACATATAATTTGAAGGGCAGAAAAAGAATCTGATTTCTTTCCAATGATAAGAACTCAAAAGTTGTTTGTGTGCTTTTTTTTTCAACAGTACTATATACCACAACTTGAAAAAGTTAGTTAAAAATCCTCAGTTAGATGCCTTTTCCATCCCTGCTTCAGATAGTCTTCTCCAGATATGGCTCAGGGAGCAGAATACTGGTCCTACCTCCAGTGTTTTCACATCCTTTTGTCTGTTGCCCTGAGGCCTGTGTATTTGACATGATGCCTATACAGAACAATCTAGGCTGAAGTCTCCCCATATTTTCTCCCCACATCTGTCTATGGAAGGGGTTATCTGGAAAGAGGTATTATTCTTGGCCATCAAATTGACTTTGACTTATGGAAACCCTGTGAATGATATTCCTCCATAAATCTCAGTCATCAACTTTGCTCAGATCTTTCAAATTCAGGATCATGACTTCCTCTATTGAGTTAATCCATCTGCAATATGGTCTTCTTTTCCTGCTACCTTCCTTTTTATCAAACATTATCTACTTTTCCAATGAGTCATGTCATCTTGTATGTTCAAAGTACAATAGCATTAATTTAGGTCAAACAAAGAGGTAGAACTTATCTCCCTTGACTTTCCAGTAGACAATCCAAACTGTACTGTTTTCTTCAGCTTTTAGTGCTTTTAATCAGTGCTTTAGTGCTTTTCTTATCATTTTAAGTGGTTCCCACCCACCCACTGCAAACCCCCCCCAAAAAAACTAATTAAAAAAAGTTGTTTTGGCCCATTTTTAAAATGTTTTCCCTTGTTTTATTTGTTTTTATTTGCTGTACATTTTCTTGAGGGCTGACAGGTAATAAACAAATACTTTAATAAATAAACAGACTCATAAAGACATTCTATCAAAGGAAGGGGACACAAGTGCACTTTGAGATTAATAACTTCAAACCAGAAGAATATTACTACTCTATAAATGTTATTAGCTTTAAGCCACAATATTTTGCCAATTCATATGACAATGCATACTCCTGTTTCTTTTGGAGAGTAATTTAAACAAACAAACAAAAAACCCACAGACACCTGTAGGTACGATCTTGATAGTGGAAATAAAAGGGTACATTTCCTCAACCTCACCCTTTAAGCATGCTTTCTTTCTGCTCAGCATCAATATAATCTTTCTCTTGTCTCCAGCATGATCTCCTGAGCTCTCTGTGGCTTTTCTCAGGTTGTTTTTAATTAGCCTTCTGATTATGTGGCTGTTTCTGCCCACAATAGGCTCCATTTGGTCCTGATGCTGTGGTCTGTTCAACAATTAGTTTTCCTATGCAACATTTTTGTTGTCAGGGCAACCCACCTGCACACCAGATGCCGGCACTCAAAGGCTGTTCCAGAAAGTTTTCCTGTCACAAACCGGTGACACTGATCAAGTTCTGGAAGGTGGATGCCAAAAGTGGCAATATCATGTCACATTGCTATTAGTTACCACTTAAAAGTTTGCAAAGAAAAGGGGATCATTATAGGTCAAATTAGTCAACTTTCTACTGCAGGCACTCATTATTTGTGTAATGGCATGCAGCCAAGTCAGTATATTTCGAACAGCCCAATCTTCCTTGAACTGTACAAATTCAGCAGGCCTCACAAAGCTGTTAATTTAAGGTTTCAGTGCACTTGCAGTTGTAACCTTTCTGACTGGCATCAGTGAGAGTGCCAAGGCACCAATTTAATGGGGAAATCTCTTTTTATGTGTATTAAGCATAATTTGGCTGAACTTTAGTTATTTCTGACACTGCAAACAAAATGAAAGTCAAGAAATTTTGGGCAATATGCCATTACGTGCTTCCATGCTGATGCTTTTGAAGCAGCTTCCCTTATGAATATTGTTGACTTTAGTTAAAATGCAGATACATATCCTTCTAGAGGGGAATAGCAACATATTTGGGTAGAGGGTTAAAAGGGGAAGCACATATCCCAGTACTGTCTTCTCAGTAGCCATGGAATATTGATTACCATAACAATTGGAGACCAGGGAAAAGTGGAATAATGGGTAAAGAGGAACTGAATAGAGCAACTGGGAAAAGAGTATGACTTAAACAAGAAACAGGAGTATTCCACACACTGTAACATTTTGTTGCAGATCCCACATGGGTTCTTTGAATTAAGCCAGAGGCTTACAGAATCTTAGAGTTAAAAGGGACCACAAGAACCTTATTATTATTATGAAGTATTTATACCCCACTTTTCAGCCAAAAGGCTATCAGAGTGGCTTACAAATGGTTAATTAGACATTTCCCTGCCCTCAGGCTTACAATCTAAAAAGACAAGACACGAAAGGAGAAGGGAATGATGGTGGGGAAGGGGAATAAGTCCAACAGAGCTTCTCTCCCTCTAAAGCCTGGACCAAGGCAGATGGAGGGCCCTTCTTCTTGTTCAGACTAGGCCCGATGGAAATGGCCTGCCTTCTCTCCCTTGATGATGGTGGATGGAGGGAGGGACCTTCTTCTTGTGCAGGCTAGGCCCGATGGAGCTGGCCTGCCTTCTCTCCCTTGATGATGGTGGATGGAGGGAGGGACCTTCTTCTTGTTCAGGCTAGGCCCGGTGGAGCTGATATAATCCATATAATCTATCCCGCTTCCATGCATAAATACACAATTACAGGTATTGAAAGATAGTGATCATGTCACCTCTCAATCTTCTCTTCTTTAGGCTAAACATAATCGGTTACTGTTACAAGGGACTATTGCTTGCCTTGATCTAGGCACTATATTCATGTTAATGTTGAGAATTGCATTGGCTTTTTTGGCTGCTGCATCAAACAGTTGATTCATTTTTAGCTTGTAGTCTACTAAGCTCTGCAAATCCCTTTCACATGCACTGCTTTCAACCCATGTCACCCATCCTATACTTGTGCATTTCATTTTTCCTGCCTAGATGTAGTATCTTGCATTTATCTCTATTGAAATTTATTTTGGTAGTTTTGGCCCAAATCTGTCATGGTCATTTTGAATCCTGTTCCTGTCCTCTAGTGTATTAATTGATCCCCTAATTTGATGTCATCTGTAAATTTGATAGCATATCTTCTATTTCATCATCTGTGGTCTTGTCTGCACTGGCCAGGGTATTCCAGGCACAGCCTGGAATATTCTGACCCCATGGTTGCTCTGACCTGTTCCCTTGGCCTTTGCTTCCATGCCAGTGGCTGTCTGCTCAAGCATCCTGCTGGGCTGCCTAGCACATCCACCTCTGCCACAGGTTGCTTGTTTCTGAGATTAGAATGAGGTGCTCAGCTATGGTCACACACTGAACACCTTGTTCTGACATCAGAATGAGTGACCCATGGTGGCAGTGGATGCACTGGGTGGCCCAGCAGGATGACCATGCAGACAGCCATTGTGGCATGGAAATAGAGGGCTCTGGATCTTCCCAGAAGATCTGGAGCAACAAGTATATTTTTAAAATTCATGTTAACTTGTTACGCCCCTGTTCTGGTGTGGGATGTGCCAGACATCATCTGGACTGCCCACACCAGAACTGGAGGTTGGCATGTGCATTGTCCTAACAGGATGATGTCTTTTGGCCCATGAAGACAAGGCCACAATCATTTATAAAGATATTAAACAACATAAATCCTAGGACAGAGCCCAGAGCCACCTCAGTAGTCACATCTCTCTAGGATGAAGAGCAACCATTGGTAAGTACTATCTGGTCATTGCTCACCATATGTTGTTTTGTAAAGCATACAGGCATGTGAGTGACCAGATGCACCACCAACTGATTGCACCAGTGAGCTGTCACATACTACATGAAGTGAAATTGCAACAAACACAGCAGGTTGCCAATAATGCAAAAGATGTCATAAAAACATGCACAAACTGGCCAGTCCAACAGAGGTCCATAAGATGAAGGGGGCATGCATGGAGGGCCACCATGATTGTGCTATCTCAATGTGTCCCTGGGTATACTGATCCACTGTATGGGTAGTGTATCACTCATGCAACTGTGTGGATGGTCACACAGGGTGTACAGCTGGGCAGGACAAGGGAGGTAATGGTAGTCACAGGTGGCATGTTTGTGCAGACAGCGGGGGTCCAGCTAAATCAGGAAAACCTGGGAACAGCCAAGTTTGGGGGCTTTACAGACTCCAGAGCAGCACTTTGACAACCCCTGAAACACATTGCACAGCAGAAAGCATGACATCTCAGCATGGCATCGTTCTCCATCTGCTCAGTCCCTAAGTTGATTATTTTTATCCTTAAGTTGCAGACTTTGGCTCTGAAATATAGGTGGTTTCAGAGGAGTTGTCAGCCATCTGGAGGCCTCAGAATGCTATATCCTGGGGAAAATAATATCAGCAGTTCCCTTCCTGTGTGATTGGAGAAATGAATTCCACTCTCACATGGATGTCACTAATTAGATATATCCTCTCTCATAGCATCATTCTTCCATAGGCCCATAGGGAGAAAACATTCAGCACTGTGACCTATTGAAATACTATTATGGACTTAGGATGTGAAAGGTATTTTAAGTACCCACTTAACTACAAACAGCCTTGCAACTATGCTTACAACTGATAGTTCAGCAATGTTATGTGAGCATACTCTGAACCTACGGTGCTGAAAAAAAAATATAAAGTGCAGCTGCTAATAAGGATTTAGTATCTTGAAAAGAAATGATGAATGAAGACTGGCAAAGTAATTGCTTTCAGCATTTATACAGAGGTTTGCTGAATCTCTACACAAATGATAATGTCCTTCATTAACTGTTTGCCTCTCTATCTGCAATCTAGAAATAGAACTGAAAATTATTTGGAAAGCCACAACCTGTGCAAGATTTGGCTTTCATCCTGCTCTATGGCTGCATATGTCTACTCCACAGTTCCAAAGAGTACCTCTTCCCCATCCCATTCACAAACTCTAAATGGGATTTGACATTACGAGGTCAGCTCTGATTTCTCTCATACATGACTAATGAATTTACAAAGACATAAGTTCACTGTTACAGCATAGATCACTGCTCAGTAGTCCAGCAGGTTTTGATGGAAAGATTTACATTTTTGCCACTGAGCAGAAGAGAACATTTAGGACTTAGCAAACATCTCTTTGAACTGCATACATAAAACACTTTCAATAATGTATAGAATATTAAATAGAAGGAGTGCACAGTGTACAAGAAAAATTCCACATTCTTATTCTTCCTCTTTTATAAAGAAATGGTCTGTAAACAAGTTGTATTTGAAAAATTATACTAGCTAATATATACATATGAATATTCATTTGCAGCAATTAGGAGCATTACAAAACTATATAATGATGACTATTTTTAAGCAAAAAAATACTTTTAGAAACATGTTAAAATAGTATATATATATATATTTTAAAAACTATCACTTTTCATGATTGATCAAAGATTTTAAACCATACAAAAATACCATGATCAGCATATCATTCTGTTAGTGCAAACGATGCCATGCTGAGATGTCATGCTTTCTGCTGTGCAATGTGTTTCAGGGGTTGTCAAAGTGCTGCTCGGGAGTCTGTAAAGCCCCCAAAGACTGCTTTTGCAGCACCCCCCCCAACGCACCTTGGCTGCCTTTTTTTTTAGTACAAATGGGTGAATTATCTCTCCAGAAGCAGTACTGGTAGTTCACATTTTAAATTGATCACAGCCCCCATGATGGCCTAAATATCTTAAAGGTACTTAATCTAATCAGATCTTGGACATGAAGCAGGATCATCTCTGGTTAGCACTTGGATGGGAGACCACCAGTGAATTCTAGGTGCTGTATGTTACATTTCAGAGGAAGGAATTGGAAAAATCACTTCTGAGTATTCTTTGCCCATGAAAACCTATGGAACTAATGGAATTGTGTAAATCAATCACAGACTTGAAGACATGCATAAACATGCAGAGCCCCTGCCCCCCGCAATGTTAACACAAAAAGTAAAAATCTTTCAAACCAAGAAATAGAGTTTGTTTTTAGTTTGGTGTGTGCATTTCTGATGGTTTGTGAAATCTTAGATGATGCCAGGACAGAAATTTGGCCCTCAGACCCATCAAAGTCATATGGTCCTCCCTTAAAGAGATAGTGCTGGTTTTGAAACATTTGTTTATGAATGATCAAAATAAGGAAACTTTAACAGATGCATCTGTGATAATGGATTTTCCCATTATCTTGGCAACACAGCTGAGGAATGCAGTCTCTCCTCCATGTAAATGAAGGGTTAAGGATGTGTTGGCATTAAGTAACATTTATAGGGGGTCAGCATCACAGAGGATCAACAGAGATCTCAACAGAGATCACAAGAGTCGGTAGTCTAGTGAGGATGACCAGTTTAGGGAGAACTGTCAGAGCTTTGAGATGATTCCAAATGAGAGGGTATAAAAACTCTGGGGTGCCACAGAGAGTGGGGGGGGGGGAGAGAAAGAGATTTACTGACAGAGATTTTGGAATTGATGGATATTGGGGGAGGTCTGCCCTTCCTCACCTTCCATAGGGAAACCTGGCCATGGACTGGGCAAAGGAGTCTAGCTTCCCAGCATGCCATGAACATCCAAGACCCAGAACACTTCCTGTCTTGTTAGTAGAATAAAAATGTTCATCTAGTCATCTTAGGGCTTTTTTTGTGTGTGTGTAACCTCAATGGAATATAAGGGGCTATGCAAACAGGCAAAAAGGGGTGATTTGAGGGTGACTGAAAGGTGTGGTCTTTAGATGACGCACATCTAAAAAGTGCCCCCTACCTGCCTCCTCCTGTGAAAGGCTGCTCCAAAAAGGAGCCACTTTTTTCCACTTCTTCCTAAAAAGTGTGCACCTTCAGAGGTACATCTGTGTGCAGCAATGGAGGTACAGTGGAAAAAGGGCACCCAAGAGTTAAAAATGCCCTTGTAAATGCCCCAGCACACATGAGCTACATTCTGAGTTTCCCATTAAGAGCATGCACCCTGTGAAAAAAGCTTCAATTTAAAGCATCCTAATGGCCCAGGTATAGGTGTATTGTCATAGTGCGCCTGCATAAGAATTCCAGCCCTAACCTAATTTTTTCAGTGCACACGCGCCAGAGTGGAAAAGTGAAACTGTTGCAACCAGATATATCAGTGTGAAATTGATTAAAGGGAAAGTTTTACTTTTAAGCTGGACCCCCACACACATTCCAGTGCCATTTTCGCAGTGGACCTTCGTAGCTGCGGACCTCCATAGCTGTGCACCTTCGGCGCTCATCTTGTACAGCGAGCAGAATGGCACAGCCATCTGAGGTCATCTTCACCTCAAGAAGCCTTGCATAAAAGATCAAGAAATTAAGACAGTGCTTGGTTGCTATATAAAGACTTAATACATTAGGAGGGACCAAATAAAGGTAAATTTAAAACCATGGAGCAATTGGAAAAAGAAATAAAGAGAAATTGGTTCCTATGTAAGCAATTAAAATAAAGATATAGTCTGGACAAAAGAAATCAGGGAATCACAAATGAAAAATCTGAAATAGATATTATTTGTTGGGACAAAAAAAAAAAAGGGGGGGCATATTACCAAATACTATAAGCTATTAAAAGAGAGAGATCTCGAACAGGAGAAAATCAAACATTCAATGAATTAGATGGGCCCAAGACATCGGTAAACCAATAGAGTTGGATGCATGGGAGAAACTAAAGGCTTTACTTGTTGTCAGGATCATAAGGAAAATCATATTAAGATGGTTTATCAGTGGTATTTATCTCCAGAAAAAATAAACAAATTGTACAAAACAGGTAAGAATAATTGTTGGAAATGCGGAAGTAAAAATGGAACATTCTTTCACCTTTGGTGGGAATGTAATGAAGCCCAGGAATACTGGAGGAGAATACATAAACTTATTTGTGAAATATTAAATTTAAACATTGAATATGTACCAACATTATTCTTACTGAATATGATTAGCGGATTAGATAGAACTGAGAAAAAATACAAACACATTATATTATATATGGTCTCGACAGCCAGAATAATATATGCAAAAGTGTAGAAACAGATGAAAACCCTAAGTAACAGAGACTGGAAAGAAAAAATGTGGGAAGCGATGGAAATGAACATATTAACAGCATTGATAAATGGAAAAACAGAAGAAGATGTGGAAGATGACTGAAAATGTTTTAAACAATATTGGGAAGTAGAAAATGGGAAAGCTTCAAATATAAATGGTTAAATAATTATAGATCATTTCCTGGTCAAGATGGAACTTAGAGCCAATATCTGTCCCGCCGGGAGTGGTGGACCTATTAGAATGGTCCGCCCTTGAAGGCTAATGGAGCCAATTGGATTCCAAAAAGCCTTAGAGGGTTTAATGGTGGGGAATGCTGGTGACCCTGTCGAAGCTCTGGTTAAGACATGGAACACCGATCTTACCAGGGCCATCAACATGATCGCTCCCAAGCGTCCTTGCCATCCCGCTTCAAACCGAAAGCCTTGGTATACGCCAGAGCTTAGGAGAATGAAGCGGTTTGGCCAATGACTAGAGCACAGGTGGCAGAAGACTCAACTCTTATCTGACAGAACTCGGCATAGGAACTTTCTTCATTCCTATTGGGAGGCAATACATGCAGCGAAGATAGCCTTCTGCTCTGCACGTATTGCGTCTGCGGAGTCCCATCGAGCAGAGCTGTTCAAGGTGGTAAGGGAGATGACACAGGTACCCTCTGCACCAAATCCCCTGCTTAACCCAACAATGGCCTGCTGTGATGCGTTTAACAACTTCTTCGCAGGTAAAATCTCTCAGATAAGAGCTGACTTAGATGCCACCAGTGGAACAGAATCTATAGGCGAGGTGTCCAGCGACTCTGCCGATGTAGTTATACTGAATCAGCTCCAATCTGTGAGTACTGAGGACGTGGACAAGCTGCTTGGTAAGCTGAGGAAAACAACCTGCCCCCTCGATCCTTGCCCATCGTGGCTGGCCATCCGGGGGGGGGGGGGATGCATTGAGGAGGTTCCTTGTGGACATCATCAATGCATCCTTCAGGGAGGAACATATGCCATCTTGTCTGAAGGAAGCGGTGGTTAGGCCGCTTCTAAAGAAACCCTCCCTGGATCCCCTGGACATGAATAACTATAGGCCAGTTTCCTTAGTTCCATTTTTGAGCAAGGTTATCGAGAGGGCAGTTGCTCTTCAACTCCAAGAGGTCTTGGATGAAACCGATTATCTAGACCCATTTCAAACCGGCTTTAGGACAGGCTTTGGGGTTGAGACTGCCTTGGTTGCCTTGACCGACGATCTGCGTCTGAGCATTGACAGGAGTAGTGTGACCCTGTTGGTGTTCTTAGACCTCTCAGCAGCTTTTGACACCACAGCATTCTCTTGGGCTGCCTGAGGGGGTTAGGTATTGGGGGCACTGCTCTGCAGTGGTTCCGGTCCTTCCTCTTCGGCAGGTCCCAGAGGGTGCTCCTCCGGGACTGTAGTTCCAGCAAGAGGTACCTCACTTGTGGGGTCCCTCAGGGAGCTATTTTGTCCCCGATGTTATTCAACATCTATATGAAGCCGCTGGGTGAGATTATACGGAGTTATGGTGCTGGGTGTTATCAGTATGCTGATGACACCCAAATCTATTTCTCCGTGTCTCGTTCGTTGGTCTTGAATTCCAGTGGCATCTCCTCTCTCAATGAATGTCTTCAAGAGGTAATGGGCTGGATGAGGAAAAACAGATTGAAACTGAATCCAGACAAGATGGAGGTGCTCATGGTAGCAGCCCCGAAACCAAGAATTGGGCTGCAACCTCCAGTCCTGGATGGGGTCACACTCTCCTCCAGTGACTGTGTTCGCAGTCTGGGGGTGCTCCTTGACTCGTCGCTCCTGATGACGAATCAGGTTAATGCAACAGTCAGGAGCGCCTTTTATCAGCTTCGGCTGATTCGCCAGCTGCGCCCTTTTCTGGAAGTAAGGGATCTCGAGACTGTTGTACACGCACTGGTAACCTCCCACCTCAATTTCTGTAATGCGCCCTACATGGGGCTACCCTTGTGCCTGGTTCAGAAGCTACAGTTAGTTCAAAACATGGCAGCCAGGCTTGTTTCAGGTTCATCTAGGAGGGACCACATCACTCCGGTTTTGAGGTCCCTCCACTGGCTGCCTATTGGTTTCCGGGCCCAGTACAAGGTGTTGGTTATTACCTTTAAAGCCCTAAATGGCTTGGGTCCAAGTTATATCAGAGACCGCCTCCTCCCGTATAATCCCCACACGCTCCGGTCCTCTGGGAGGAATTTCTTAGAGCCCCAAAGATCGAGGCTATCTGTTACCTCCCAAAGGGCCTTCTCTGTTGTTGCCCCCAGGCTCTGGAACAACCTGCCGGACGAGATCCATCTATTAACATCTTTGAACAGTTTTAAAAAGGCTGTCAAAATGGATCTCTTCCGGCAGGCCTTTCCAGACTAAATTGTCCCAGCCCCGGGCTGTCCCCTCTCCCCTCAGCAATATTATTTTGAACCCTGGTTCCCCTGGAAGTGCAACAATGGGATATTGTGGAATGTTTTAATCATTTTAATTATTATGATCTTATTTTTTTTTAATTTTGCTAATGGATTTTAACTATGTTATTTGTTTAATAATGTTTTGGGGGGGGGGAATGTTGTCTATTGTAATTGTGTTTTATGTTGTAAACCGCCCGGATTAGGCAACCATTGGGCGGTATATAAATAAATTTTATTATTATTATTATTATTATTATTATTATTAGACTGATAAAAATAAAGGTACTCGTTTATATTAGATTTTTGAACTTAAAATAAATTAAAAAGATCCTATTGATTGCATATGGTATATTGTAATTATTAATTAATGAATATACATTTAAGAAGGGAAATGATTTAAGTTGCTTTATATTTAAAAAAAGGTAAATACTCATTAAGGAATCAATTTATTTTTCAATAGAACTACAATAAGCACAAGAAGAATGTAGAAGGATGTATGGAGAAATATTGCAATAGGTGGGGGTTGTGTTGGGTTGTGTAAGATAGTGTAGTTTTGGATGGTTGTATGTCTATTGTTTGTTGGTGTATATGTATGTATAAATTTGTAATAAATAAATAAATAAATAAATAAAAGAATGGCACAGCCATCAACAAGTGGTGAGCCAAAAAGAGGGAGAGGGACATCATGGTCTCATGTGGAGACGGCTGACCTCATAGCTGTGTGGTCACAGCCACACATTCTGGAGAAATTGAGAAATTCATTTTTAATGCTGATACATCTAAGGAATTGGCAGAAGGCATGAGGGCTAAAGACCACCAACGCACTTGGGAGGAGTGTCTTCAGAAGACCAAAATCCTGAGGGCAGATTACACGAAGTTTGGGGATCACAAGGCCAAAAGCGGACAGGGCCCCTCCACCATGCCCTTCTACAAAGAACTTCATGCCTTCCTCACCAGGGATGGTAGTATACAGCCCAGCAGAATATGCACCAGCAGTGAAGTTGTGAGGGTCCCAGTCGGCCAGCCAGCCAGAGCGGAACCTGTGGAGGACATCTCCAAGGGAGAATGTGCCCAGGAACTTTTGATGCCTCTCAAGGTAAGATGCACCAGGGGCCCTGGGAAGGAGTACAGGGGACAGCACAAGGGTGGCCAGAGGGCAGAGATGACCCCATCCCTTGTCATGTAGATGACCAGGAGGAACACCCTGACTCAGATGAGACATTCTGCAGTCAGAGGGCTATGGACATCTCTGCCATGAGATCACTGCCTCTACATCTTCCATGAACAGGCCACCATCTCGTAGTTCAGAGTGGACCATGTATCTTCCAGACTCAGTAGCCACCATGACCACTCACCTGTCCCATGGACAAGTACAGCGGTAAGCGACGATGACAGTGAGGGCGAGGAGAGGGCAGGTCCTGGACAATTCACCCAGCTGATCCATCAGGTCCAGGCTGCACACAGTAAATTCCCTGTTATGACAATAAATGCATTCTGTTGCATGTAGGCCTGCAGTCAAAAAAGCATAGCAGTTTGTATGGCTTTTGTGACACTTTTGCATATGTGCATAGGTTTTCAGAACCCCTGCATGACGCTTTTGTACCCTGGCATGCTTGGCGGGGGGGGGGGGGGGGAAGGAAGTGGAGGAATGTTTGTCTGTATGTCCTGTTGACCATGTCCCTCACATGATCACCAGCTGCATGTATCCAGTCTGTCCACACAAACCTCCCTAGCATGTACCTGTCCCCTCCACCCCTGATCTCTGCAGGACATGTTTTGTGTGTAAACTGTGCCCTCTGCCATATATGTCCCATAGAACGAGGCGTAGCATGAGAGACAGAAGAGGATGAAACAGCTAATCCTAGAGCTACAATGCCACTGGCAGCCCACCTGGCTGAGATCAAAAGGAAGAGGGTGCATCCCTCAGCAGCCGCAGCAGCTACTACTGTCCTGCATCAGTTCATGGATCGCAAATGGACAAACTCCTGGAACAGGGGGACCATGCCTATCATCTTGCTGAACATTCCTATCACCTCAGGCAGAGTGAGGGAGGACACTGGAGGAAATTCCAACAGAGATGCTTCCAGCAACTGGAGTGTGTCACCCACGAGCACTGGCATGTCATTGACTCCCTAGAAGTGCAGACTGCTTGTGGTGGCTTGTGGATGCCATAATGGGGCCTCAGAGGGCCATTGGTGGCAGAGAGGATGATGTGGAGAAGAGAGGAAGAGCAAGGGGCATCCCCTGGCCCTGAAGGAGTGGGCTGTTGGCCTGAGCAGTGGGAGGAGGGAGAGATCACTACCCATGGAGGTGGAGGCTGCTGTGGGCAGAGGGAGGAGGGAGAGATCTCCACCCATGCAGGAGGGGGCTATTGGTCTGGGCAGAGGGAGGGGGGTTGGTCTCTACCCATGCAGGAGGGGGCTGTTGGCCTGGGCAGAGGAAGGAGGGAGAGCTCTCCACCCGTGGAGGAAGGGGTTGCTATGGAGGTGGAGATCATTGAGCAATGCTCTGTAGACAAGTTTGCCAGCCTTTTCAGCAGCGATGTGGCAGTGCCACAGCCCTCTCGCCACCCCCAAAGGCAGAGATCAAGTAGAGGGGGAAGGAGATGTTGCAACGATCACCACTAAGTACCAAGGCAGACACCACCAACTACCCCCCACTATGCCCACCTCACTGGTTGCCACCCCACACTATGCCCACCTCACTGATGCTCCTCACTGGTTCCCTGTGGAGATCTTGCATTGAACATACACACCTTTGCATAAAACATCACAAGCTTTAGAAATAGAAAGTTTATTAATAAAATACAGCTTTTGCCAGACCTACGTACATGTGCAGATTGCAGCATAAATATTTTTTAAAATTTTTTAATAAAAAACACAATGCAATATTAACACTTATTTACACATAGCGGGAAGGGGAGGGGACTGTTTACAAATGGGGGGCAGGTACAATGGGAGAAGAAGGGGAGGAGGGAGGAGAGGTATGTACAATGGGAGGGGGAGGAGAAGGTGCTTCAGGGATGGGGGTGGGGGTGGACCAAGACAGTCCAGGATGGCTGCCACCGCATCAGCGAGCCGCTTGACCCTGCCCTCCATGGCAGCCATCCTGTCCTCCAGCCGTCGATCTGCAAGGGGAAAGAAAAGAGAAAAGTGTGGTTAGGAGGTTGCTCTGCACTCCATCACCCAATGCCCCAGCCAAGGTTCCTGGGTGCCTCCCCTCCCTCTGTTTCCCTGCCACTCTTACCTCACTGATGGTCATGGTCCCAGATCTCTTGAAGCTCCACCAGGCAGGCAACATCAAGGGCCTCCTGCTCTTCTTGTCCTGGTGGACGGCGGCTCGGGCCAGGCTGTTCCTCTTCAGGGTCTCCTGTGAAAGGGAAAAAGACACCATTTAGAAAGCCTGCATGGAAAGTGATGGGGGAAGGGAGGGACAAGAATACCATGGAGGCTGCAGTCATGCAGCCATCACCCCTCCCCATGGGGACCTACCTGCTGGCATGGGAGGCTGTTGTCCCTGCATATGGAGGCCACGGTCTCCCTCTGCCTGGCTTTCCCTGCCTAGGGCAGCTTCAGCCTCTGAAGAGGATGAGGGGGAACCGACAGGGTCCCTCCTCTGTTTCTGCCGTCGCCTCTGCTGCACACCTTCATTTGGGGACAAGAGGGACATCATTACCACCCATGGGATGGGGAAAGGAGGGAGGGGAGGGTCAGGGAATGGTGAGGGGAAGGTAGGGATGGGCATGAGGGACCATGGCAGGGGCCCAACATTTACCTGGAGGATGACGATCCTGTCACCTTGAGTGGCCTTCCCCCACCCAGAGATTGCACAGCCAGTCATAGAAGGGTGGCCTCTTGTGAACCGGAGGGTACTCCCCAAAGTCCTCAAGAGCTTCAAAGAAGACCCCCTTCAGTGCCTTGAACATGGTCCAGCATTGTTGAGGGGTCCTCCTGAAGCCCTGCTGCTGGAGGGCCTGTGAGGCCTGGGTGAAGTATCCCCAGTTTGGCCTGTTGGTACTGCCCATGAACTTCTCATAGCTGCCTCTGGGGTGAGGGCATGAAGGAAAATGCCCACCTCCTCATCCATCCAATACGCGATCCAGACAGGCATTCTCCTCCTGGCTGCCATTATCATCCTGGGGACCTGAGGAGGTCTGCAGGGCCATTTATGGGCAACTGTTGCTGGGGCAGATGGCCTTACCTGGCTCCTAGCCAATGAGAACCCCCAGAAGAGAAGTTTGTATGTAGCCCCTAATGGTTGCCCTCTGGGCTACCAATTGTTACAATCAAATGGGCCATTAGGAAAGCTGACTGTTGGGAATTTTGCGACATTGTCAGAGATTACAGTTGGTGTTTTTTGCACTGTATCTTTCTATTGTCAGAAAAGCTGGTGCCAGGTGACCCATGCCCTTTTGTGTGTGTGTTTCTATGGGTCTGTGTGTGACTCTCTAGGCTCATGGTCAAGGATAAATGCATAAGAGCATGAATGATGGCCATGCACAGAGTGTGGATAATAGGATATGTTTATTGAGGTGCTTATTATCATGGCATTGTACAGTAGTGCCCTAGGATCACAGATGGAGGAGAGGGATACTTCAGATCCTCCTGGTCTCAAAGAACTCTGCCAGGGCCTCCCTCACAGCCTCCCCTTCTCTCTGCTTCACAAGGTCATTGTCCTCCATGGGTGCCCCCAGGGTGGGCAGCACAAAGTGGTGCCTGTAGCGAGCCCCCTCATCCAGCACCCTTCCCTTCATCTCACAGATGTTGTGGAGGATGACACACGAGGTGATGATGGGGACAAAATTTTCCTCTGCCACAAGGAATGGGCCAATGAGGCACCTCCACCAAGCCTTCAGCTGCCCAAAGGCCCTTTCCACCATATTCCTGGCACGATTCAGCTTCCTGTTGAATCCTTTCTGCCTGGCATTGGCGGTGTCCTGGTAGGGCTTCATTAGCCACTTCCGAATGGGGTAGGCACTGTCAGCAAGCAGGAGGGGGCCAATCTGCCGGCCCCTCAGGGTGACGGTGGGGTTCCCTGGCACATAAGATGCCAGCCTCCATGGCCTGAAAGATGATGAAGTTCCTTGCCACCCTCACGTCATGAGTTGCCCCAGACCAGCCCAATTCCAAATCAAGAAACTGTCCTCGATGATCCATAGTCCCCTGGAGGATGATAGAATAGTTGTCTTTTCGGTTGACAAACTTGTTCCTCTGCCCCAAGGGTGACATGATCAGAAAGTGACACCCATCTACGGCACCCACTACTTGGGAGAAGCTGAGGTCAGCAAATCCTTGCATGATCTGTGGGTGACAATAAAGGGGGGGGGGAATGGAGGATTAATGACAGGGCACTTACCAACTCATGACGTTTTTCACATATGTGTGCAGGTTCAATGACCCTAGCAGCCTAATGTATACAGTGACAGCTATACTGTATGCCAGCTGATGGTTTTTGGCATCTGTGTGCAGGTTCAATGACCCTAGCTGCCTATTCTATACAGTGACAGCTATACTGTATGCCAGGTCATGACATTTTTCTCGTCCGTGTGCAGATTCAACGACCCTAGCAGCCTAATATATACAGTGACAGACATACTGTATGCCAGCTGATGGGTTTTGGTGTCTGTGTGCAGGTTCAACGACCCTAGCTGCCTATTCTATACAGTGACAGCCATACAGTATGCCAGGTCGTTACGTTTTTCGTGCATGTGTGCAGGTTCAACGAGCCTAGCAGCCTAATGTATTCAGTGACAGCCATACTGTGTGCCAGGTCATGATGTTTCTTGCACCAGAGGGGAAAGGGACAAGTGTGTGTGACTTTCCTTACCTGAGCGGCATCTCCCAGGTACAATGTTTGTGTCAGCAGAAGCTTCTCCATGCTGATGACAAACTCCACCAACACTTCCCCCACAGTGGTAAGGCCAATCCCAAACTGCTCTGATGCCTGCTTGTAGCTGGCTTTGTGGGCGAGTACCCAGATGGCCATGGTGACCCTCTTTTCCACTGGAATGGCTTTCCTCATCATGGTGTCAGACCTCTCCATTTCTGGATGCATGATTTCTACTATCCAGTGGAAGAGGGCATGGGACATTCGGAAGAACATCCTCCATTGCTCATCAGATCAGATGCATGTGACGAACCGGTCCCACCAGTTGGTGCTTCTGGGGAAGATCCACCAGCGGCGTGGGGCTCTCTCGGGTGGCATCAAAACGGCAGCAGTGGCAATACATTGTGCAATGCTTGTTGGGACACACACTCTATCAGTTGTTACTTCTGGGTCCTCTGAGTCATCACTGGAATCTTGTATGCATGCAGCTGCTGCAGGGGCCATGGCGGAGACTCCTGTGGCTATGCATTGCAGGCTGACCACTCAGTGGCCATGGCATCCATGATTTCTCTACCTCACACAGTGCGCAGGTGCATAGCAATGCCAACATTGCTGTTAAAGGGGCCATGTTGTCCCAGCACATTTACGTATGCACCGGAGAGACCACGAAAAAAAATTAAAGCCGCCGCTGTAGGCCCATGCAGTTACTCCATCCCCATTTAGAGAAACCTTAGGGCCAGCAGTGTGGGTGATGAGGCTTCACTGCAGCCTCAGAAAAGCTGCATTAACTGGCCCCCATTGTGGTTGCTCCACCCCCACTTAGGGCATCCTCAGGGCAGGTGATGCGGTTGCTGCAGTTTAGGGAAAAGGCTGCTTCAGGTCACCTTTTCCTGCCCGTCTGCATAGCCCCTAACTTAGGCTGTTTTTGTAACTTTCTAACTACTCCTAAGTAACACATAAAGGAAGGGCCTTTACAGACTGCCAGAAATAATGCAGCTTCAGTCCACTTTAACTGTCCTGGGTCAGTGCTAGGGAATCATGGGAATTGTAGTTTATTGTGGCACCAGAGCTCTCTGACATAGAAGGCTCAATGTCTCAGAATAAACTACAGTTTCCATGATTCCTTAGCACTGAGCCAGGGCAGTTAAAGTGGACTCAAGCTGCATTATTTCTGGCAGTCTGTAAAAACTCTGAATAGATTTGTATCACGCTGTATTGTTCAAGGGAATGGAGGCAGTTCCATTTTATCCCCAAACAATGGCATGTGTGAATAACAGGGAATATAATGATTCAAAAAGATTCAAGAACCCAAAACAAAATGGGAACAACAAACCTGATATGCATCAATGCAATGATTTGCATCTCCTCAAGACAAAAATAAAATAAAATGTGAATGCCCCGAGGCCCCATTCACACTTGCATTTTGTGCTGGGTAGATCTGAGAAGATTCATTGATGCAATACTGAATCTGACCCGTCTACCCCGATCAAATCTCTCCAGTGCGATTTAACCCTGTCAAGTTCACACTGATCAAAGTATCAATTAAAAATGGAGCTTTGTTTATCTCATTCCATGTACTTTGGTAATTTTCGTCAAACAAATTTATTGTTTTCTTAGTCACCATTATCCCTAAATATTTAACTTTCTTTCGTACCTTCATTCCAGTTTCTTTGGCTAATTGCTTTTCCTCATCTTTAGATAATCCTTTTGTAAGAATAGAAGATTTTTCCTTATTGAGTTTGCATCCTGACATCTTCCCGAATTCTTCTATTGTGTTAATTAAATAATTTATACAATTATTTGGATTGTCCAAAAATATGACAAGATCGTCCGCAAATGCTCTGACTTTATAACAATAATTCTTAATTTTCAAACCCCTTATTAAATCCTGATTCTTAATCTCTTTTATCAATCTCTCAATTACAATAAGAAATAGAAGTGGTGAGAGAGGACAGCCCTGTCTCATCCCTCTCTTTATCTCTATTAGTTCGGTTTTATCTCCATTAATATTGATCTGAGCTCTCTGATCTTTATATATTTCTCTTATCCATCCCATAAATTTAGGGCCTAATTGCATTCTTTTTAAAATTTCAAACAGTGTCTCCCAATTAACTGTGTCAAAGGCTTTTTCCAAATCTATAAATAGCATTCCCAGTTGTTTCTCGTTATGTCTTTCATAACGTTATGTCGATCAAATCTCTCCAGTGCGATTTAACCCTGTCAAGTTCACACTGATCAAAGTATCAATTAAAAATGGAGCTTTGTTATTGATTGCATTCAATCATTTTCAGGGAAGGGGGGTTGTTCCGCCAATCAAATTATGCACATCTACAACAAATTGTTTGGATGAACCCCCCATCCTCAGAGGATGGGGAGGGGAAGCCTATTGGAGAACCCCTTACCATGAAATCCCCATGAGAGCTTCTCCTTGGAGGGATTCCCCCTTGCCAGCCTCAGAGGATGGGGAGGACAAGACTTTTGAAGCACCCCTTGCCATGAAACCCCCATGAGAGCTTCTCCTTTGGAGGATTCCCCCGCCAACCTCAGAGGATGGGGAGGGGACGCATCTTGGAGGGCCCTTGCCATGAATCCCTCATGAGAGCTTCTCCTTGGGGGATTCCCCCCTGCCAGCATCAGAGGATGAGGAGGACAAGCCTCTTGGAGGATCCCTTGCCATGAAGCTCCCATGAGAGCTTCTCCTTGGGGAGATTACTCTCTGACAACTTTGGAGAGTGGGGAGGGGGAGCCTTTTGGAGGACCCTTTGCCATGAAATCCTCATGAGAGTTTCTCCTTGGGGGGAATTCCCCCCCTGCTAGCCTTGGAGTACGGGGAGGGGAAGTCTCTCAGAAAAGACCCCTTGTCATTAAATCCCCATGAGAGCTTCACCTTGGGGGGATTCCCCCCTGCCAGCCTTGGAGGATGGGGAGGGGAAGCCTCTCAGAGGACCCCTTGCCATGAACCCCCCATGAGAGCTTCTCCTGGGGGGATTCTTCCCCCTGCCAGCCTTGGATTGAAGAATAAAATCACCATGCATTGAAGCCACAGAAACGCAAAGGTTCACAGTTTCTGTCAAATAAAAAAAAAAAAACCACTACCCCCAAGACCCTCCTTCGCTGGCTTGGGCAACATCTTATTTTTTTTAAAAAAAAAATACACCATCAACCAAAATTCTCCTTATTCTCATTGTTGGCATTATTCTTTGCTCAGGTTTTTGCAAAGAGGAGGAGGAGGAGGAAAAGGGAATATGTGTGTGTGTGTGTGTGTGTGCGTGAATGTCTGTGCATATTCTTTTTTTTATTTTTAAATATGCAATTATTGCTCATTCCTTCTCTACCTCCCCCAAGTAAATGGCAGCGTGGCTGATGAATGGTAGGGCTGGGTTTTCATGGAGTCAGCAAGTACAAAAATGGCACTCCAACTTTTGACACGGATAGACATGTTCCACTCCTCTGCCCACCCTCTGCCCATTAATTCCTTCCTTCAGGAAGCCTCGAATAGGATCAGGGGCAAGTTCACATTGGCAGCACCCTGACAAAACCCATTTTCCCCCAAAAGACATGGCACTAAACTCAATATTGGAAAACCCATCGAGGGGGATTTGCCCCAGGTCCACCTCTATTTGGGTGTGCAAAATCTGGCACCAGTGTGAACTATCCACTTTTAAACTGGTTTGCAAACTGAGTTATAATGTAGTGTGAATGGCCCCTGAGTTAAACCTTTCAATAACTCTCATTAGGTTACTGATGTCTTGTGTGTGTGTGTGAAACAGTGGTAGTAGTAGCTAGAAGGTCTTCAGAGTACCTTCTCCTACAAAAGAGCAGGAGACATGGCCAGAGAGCCCATTACAACTATTCTTGGCAGATCTCAACTAGCACATAGGTAGTATTCAGAGCTATGGGCAACTGGTTGACCATTATGAACATAACATTGGCCTACACAGGTCCTAGGTCTGATCCAGTCTGATTACTGTTATATTCTTAGAGTAGCATTTTTCATTGTCATCATAAAATCATACATACTTCAAGAAATGCTGGGTGTCACAGTACACTAGCACATTGTGAGAGGAAAAGGATGGAGCCAAACCAATTAAACTGGCCCTGTATTTGCCTTTCCCCTCCAGTATTGTCACTGTATTCTTGGAACTTGCAGATGTTTATTTCCCTTACTGATCAGGGGACTCAATTGGAAGTAAACCTGAATATCTGAGAAAACCTTTAACTGAAGGCCTCTAGCTATACATGGCAGGAGTTGTATCTCTGACAGCTGTGAAAATGTGCAAAAGCCTTTGCAATGCTGTTTTTATCTTGTTGACAAAATGAAATATAGTTCAGATGTACAAAACTGAGGAAGAGGTTTTTGGGCCTGAATTACTATGCCATCTCAGTACCAGGTATCTTAAAGAAGTGTAAGTTATAGTCAAGGCTTGCTAACCTAAGCATTTGTGACAAATGTACCCTGTTTTCCAATTCTCCCAAAAACAAATAACCAGAGAGGTGATATCATCCATCCTGAAAAGATGATAACACATATGGGAAAGAACCTTGCCTAGATAAACCATTAACATTTAGATTCTAGCATAACTACCCGTATTTTCCGGTGTATAAGATGACTGGGCATATAAGACGACCCCCAACTCTTCCAGCCAAAATATAGAGTTTGGGGATATACTCGCCGTATAAGACGACCCCTCTTCCAACAGGGGAAAATGAGAAAGAGTTGGGGGCAAAGACTGCCAATATCCTAGGTGATGCATTCTGGGGTATGTACAATTTGCGGCCAGGTAAGTGACCCTGGGCATGTTACCCATTCTCACCCTCAGGGGGTGATAATGGCAACCCCATTTGAAGAAACATGCCAAGAAAACCCCTTGATAGGATTGTCTTAAGGTTGCCATAACTCAGAAAGGACTTGAAGACACACAAGAACAACAAAAAAGTCTGCAGTTGTTTCATTGGTAGTACATGGGATTAGGAGCCAGCATGGGGTAGTGGTTTGAGTGTTGGACTACCACTCTGGAGACCTGGGTTTGATTCCCCACTCTGCCATGAAACCCACTGGATGTAGACAAGTCACACACTCTCAGCCTCAGAGGAAGGCAATGGCAAACCTCCTCTGAACCAGTCTTGCCAAGAAAACCCCAGGATAGGGATTCACCTCTTATCCGCTGCTGCTTCCTCCTCCTGCCTCATGCCACACCACGCCACCCCTTCCTCGCCCCTCCTCCTCCTCTAATCTGACTTCCTCTCTTCTTCCTCGTTCCGCCTCATGCCGTGCCACCCCTTCTTCCCCCTCCTCCTCCTCCACCCGGCATAAAAGACAACCCCCCGACTTTGGAGAAGATTTTCCTGGGTTAAAAAGTAGTCTTATATGCCAGAAAATACTGTATTTGGATTTTGGTATGGACAACAAGATGTCTCTGAGACTGGTAGAAGTAGAATGAAGTTCCTTTAAAAATCATTATTCTGTTGTGGGTTGCCTCTAAAACATCATTTGTCTGAGGATTTTGAAGCATCAGATCTGCTGTAAAGTATGTTTCCAAGGGACCACCCATTGCCAGAAACTTATTTCAAATCATGGTTTATAAATAAATACAATATCTTGGCTTGTCTTCCTGGATCTCATCTTCGATATTATTAAGTACACTTTATCAGCCCTGAGGGCATAGTGGTTAAATGCCTGTACCACAGCCACTCACAAACCACAAGGTTGTGAGTTCATGTCATGGGCCAGAAGCTACAGGACTGGGACCTGGAGGAAGAGTCTGACAAGGAGGCTGAGGAATGGACCCAGGTAAGTCTTCCAGACAGGAAACAGCTTGCAACTCTCCCTGTTGCAGAGCAGCCAGCTCTCCCAGCTGAAGAGCCTCAACTACCTCATCCTGTGGAAGTGTAGCCTGAGCCAACAGGACAAGGGCAAAACTCTCCTGCTGATGAGACAGAGGACACAGCTGGGGTCTTAAGTCCTTAATTAAGGAGGAGGAACAAAAGGATCCAACAAAAGATAGATGCTCAGCCAGGCTGAAGGCCAAGCAGCAAGCAGGCTAGCTCTGATTAGAACCAGCTGGTATCAGACTATTTAAGACAGGGGTAGGCAACCTTTCCCCTTTAAGGGCCGAGGGACTTCAGCTCCCAGAAGCCTCAGCCATGTTGGCCAATAGTCCCATGTTGGCCAATTGCTCCTGGGTTTCTGGGAGCTGAAGTCCCTCGGCCCTTAAAGGGGAAAGGTTGCCTACCCCTGATTTAAGATCTGAGTTTGCCTAAGGAAACTTGTCTGTTTTCTGGCCAGAATTCCTGTTACCAGACTCCTGCATTTCCTACTTCAGACTTCCTGGCTTCTTTGATTGTTGGACCATGTTGACCTAGATTCCTGTTGTCTTCTTCGACTCAGACTGCTTGACCATACCTTTCTCTTAATGTGCTCTCACAGGCAAGGACACTTTCTAGTTGCTTGTAATTTCCTGCCTCTGCCTGCATTATCAATTAGTAGATCCCTTTCAGCCAGCCTGTGAGAGTGTTTAGTGAACCAAGACAATTCAATACCAGCCAGGGGCTCAGGGTCAACTCAGCCTATCATCCTTCTGAGGTTGCTAAAATGACTACCCAGCTTGTTTGGGGCAATTAGCTTATATGTTGTAAACCACTTAGGGAGTGCTTAAGTATACTGATAAGTGGGATAGAAATGTGCTTGCTATTGCTATTGATTCCTGCAGGCTTCTAAGTCTCAGTTCAGTGGCTAGTGGTTCCAATCATTCAAAATAAGGGGAGAGGAAAATTCTTCTTCTGATCACTCCTTGATGGTCACTGGGTTAAAAGCCAACAAATGTGAACATAGTTATTTACTGTGGTTGTGTCTCTTTAAACAACCCTCCATCATTTATTACTCATTTGAATTTCCTTACTAGCCCAGGCAATTCACTATATTGGGGAGACAGGCATAAGTGAAAAACCAAAGCATCAAATCAAGATTAAACCATCAACAAACTTAGGTGTTACTGAAAGTTTTCAAATGAGACAGATCTTGCAATTAAAGAGTGATGATATCTCTTTCTTGTATTTTTTTTTTACACCTCACATTGTTGAACAATTATCTCTTTATTAGCTCATTCCATTTGGTCCTTCCGAGAAAATATACCAGGTGCATGGCACCAATTAATGGATATTCTAGGCTGGGAGCCTAGTGATCTATTTATACTTTCTGTGTATCCTCCAAGTGAAGGCCTCCTGGAACTATTTTAGAATCTGCAGGTATAGTCAAAACATGTCTATTTTTGATTAGGTCTCTTAGTGGTTTGCATAAAGCATTCACAGAGAATTATTAAACACTTCATCAGTTTCAGCTGTATGAGAAATAAATGCAAAATAAGCTCATTCTTTTTTAAATAAATACATTAAAATATCCTTGAAGCATTTAATGTAATAGGAGGTTTGTACCATCCTCTCACCACAGTTTTCAGGAAATTTATATAGTGAGGCATCCATATGCAGACTTTTAATTTAAGGATTCTTTCTCTAGTTAAAGCTTGGGGTATTTGAGTTTCCTTTTCTTGTCTTCTTATATGTGGAAAGGTTCTGCAGTCTGTGACATGAGCTGTATAGAATTCTAATTCAGGAATGGTGAATCAGCCCAGACTGATTTAAATTCTATTGCAATATTGAAGATCAGGGCATGCTTACGTAATGCATATGATTTTCACTACAGCAGTATAAGGAATGGCAAAGACAGCAGTACTGGGAGAAAGGAGGGGAAAAAATGATCTCTGACCCATTTTGTTTATCTGACCACAATTGTAAGGTCATGCTGTCACAAGATACCAGATGCTTTCAGAGGAAGGCTCAAATTCTGCTCTGTGGGTATCTAAGGGAACTCAGAGGTTACAAATAGACATGCAAGGCAAGCACTTTATCCTTCAGCAGACACCAGAGGGCTGGTTTCCCAAACTCTCTAACATGATGTTTTTTCACTTAACATGAAAACCCATTTTTAATATAGGGCACAATCCACCAGGAACATCAGCTACAGTGTATAAGGTGTACTTAAATGAATGAAAGTTGAATTTCATAGTTGCCACTGATTTCAGTGAGGGCTGCATAGGAAAACACTCACGGAGTAAAGGAACTGTAGGCATCATAAAAGGAAAGCTAACCTTTTGTTGTAATAAAATTCCTGTTTTATGCTGCTCTATCAAATTTTAATCTGTTTTCAGACCTTAATAAAATATGGGGAGAGAAAAAGAGAGAGAGAGGAATCCTAAACAGAAGTAAGCAAATACAGCCAATCTTCATAGGGCCATAGGGCCTGTAGCAAAGCCAGCCCTAATCTAGAATACTTTCAGCCAATACTGAAATCTAGAGAGAAGAAGAATGTGCCACCACAACAAATATTCATCACTATGAAGATGTGGTATATGCAGGGGTGGCCCTAGCATTAGGTAAAATGAAATACCTACCCCAGATGTGGTAGAGGGAGCACTCTACAGCTATTCACCTAAGCCTTCTCCCTCCCCTCCCCTCCCCTGGAGTGTCTGTGTGCCACATGATCCAGCAATAACCTACCCTGTTCCCCACAAATGTAATGAAGATGCTATCCCATTGGCAGTGCTAAAGTAACAACCAGCGACATGTGCACTTAATGTCTGTGCTTAGAACGGTGGGTTGATGAATGCCATTTTGAGTTTTGCCTCAAGCAGTCTTGTACCAGCCCTGGGTACATGAATGAGGTTACATCTGAGAATATTCTCTTAGATTTGGAATATCCTGTGTTCATTCATGGATTGAGTCATGTATAAAAAGCTTATTACTGCACTAGTATATAGAAAGCATCAATGTAAGGAGAGAGAGCATGTTGGAGTGGTTTGAGTATTTGATTAGGATTCTAGGAGACAGGTTCATATGCTATGAAGCTCTAGATATTCACTGAGTGACCTTGGGTAAATCATATATTCTCAATCTAGGAAGAAGATAACAAAAAACCTCCTCTGAATATACCTTGCCTAGTCCTCTGTCACCTCTTATTTGTCATAACATTAGAAATCTTAAATAATAAAATAAGAGAGGGAAAAAAAACAAGAGGAGTAAAGATTAAATATTTCGAATATAAATTAAGAGCATATGCTGATGATTTAATACATTGGATAGAATTCAGCCACTTTTAGATTTAATAAAACAGTACAGACAATATGCAGGACTTGATAATGAATATGATGAAGAAAGAAAAAGAAGAACTGAATATACCAGTAGCAGCAGTGGCAAAACAGCAACATGTAAAGTCCTGTTGCTCTTGGAAAACTGCCAGGAAAGAAAAGGAAAATATAAGTCAGCAAAGAAACAGCTAACTGGGATTCCTATCATCACAGCACCTAGAAAATAGGAAACTAATAAAAATATGCCTTAGTTAACAAAGTAGATGTGTTCCTAGGCATTAATTCTTTAACAGAAAATTGGATACCAGAGGCAGAGATAACATGGAAAGAATAGAGATAATTTCCTATACTACAAAGATAAAAATAGTTCATGTTTCAGCAAACTTTTTATCCAAAACTAACAATATGCATATGTGAAGGTCAGGTAAGTCATGTGTAAGTTAAAAAAATATTTAAAATTCTACAGACCACTTGAAAGCTTCTTCCAAATGCATCAGGGGACATTTTTCTTTCTTTCACAAACTTCCCCATTTCTTATGATTTCGATTTTGGTGGCCTTGGGTGAGACACACACTCTCAACTCCACAAAAACTGTGATAGGTTTGCCTTAGTAACAACTTGAAGGTGCACAGCAACAACAACAACAACAACAGCAAGCCAGACCTATGCTTTTTTAAAAACATGCTGTGGCCCAGCTGGTGAGATAATTTCCCTGTTTCTCTCTGTTTTGGTCTTCACATATGCTCAGTAAGGGATCCTGGAGGCAGTGGTTGTTTACTTTGCTTGTTTTGGCAGGCACATACAGCTATGGTAGGATCAACTACATTAGAATTCCATTCTTTCCCAGTTTAAACTTTATTGCAGGGGTCAGCAAACTTTTTGGAGGTGGGGCCAGTTCCGCTGTCCCCCAATCTTCGGCGGGCCGAAGGGGGGGAATGGTGGTAGAGGCACGTGTGCGCATGCGCTGCACATGTGTACGCAAGCGCGGGGCACCATTTTGGGTTCGACTCAATCTTGGGAATTTTTCACACGGGGGAAATCCCGTGCGGAAATGCTACTTTAAAGGGAAAAAACCCCTCAAAAGCAGTTATGATTCCAGACAAGGTCGCTGTTAGACTGGGGGTTAAATTGGGGTTAATCCGAACGGAAACCCCTCATTGACTGCTTCTTTTTACTTTCGTGTTTTTCCGAAAGTAAAAAGAAGCAGTTTCCATTCGGATTAACCTCCTTTTAACAGCGTTTTCACTTTTCACACATGAGAGAATGGGAGAAATCCCGCATCCGCTTTTGCGGTTATTTTCCCCTTTAAAGCAGAGTTTCTGCACAGGATTCCCCATTTGATAAATTCCTTAGTCCAAACCACCTTAGAATCCTTGAAACCAATGAGACTTAAATGGTCATTACTAAATTATCTTCTCTTGAAGGGGTCTATTTTAAGGGATTTGGCACATAAAATTCAACCGACTTTATGTTATAGTCCACCTGTCTGCATCTTTACTCAGAAGTAAACCAGTCTCTGTTCCCAAGCAAATGGGAGTACAATCCTTCCTAGATCTACTCTGAAGTAAGGCCCAATGGATTCAACAGGACTTTTCCAGATAGAAGAATTTAGGCTACATATATATATATATATATATATGCATGCAGCGTAAATTCTTCTTCCAATAAAGTAGAATGTATACAGAAGAATTTAGGCTGTGTGTGTGTGTGTGTGTGTGTGTATATGAATTGGAAGAAGAATTTAGGCTATATATATATATATATATATATATGCATGCATGCAGCCTAAATTCTTCTTCCAATTTATACACACACACACACAGCCTAAATTCTTGGCAAAGTTGGTGGTAGACTTGACAGCCGAGATCAGCGTGAAGCCAAAACATTTCGGTTCCAATTCGGTGTGAGATCGGGGCTTGGGGAGGGAGGGAACGTCCTATGTGAAGCTTCTCAGGTACAAGAGGAGGGAGCACGGTGTTAGGAGAAGGTCCTTTGTGGAACTACAACTCCCAGACTCCCTCGTGGCCCTTGGAATCGGCTGGCAGGGTTTGGAAAAGTCCTTTCAGGCCTGGGGGTTTGTAATTCAATTGGAGTTTCAGCTTCCAAAGTAACATTTTCTAACTCTATTACTCACCCACTCTTTCCATTCGGGAGGACACTGGTAAAAAGTGCGTACCCCCCCCCACAAAAAAAGACGTTTCCCACTAAGGTTTTGCTGGAATTTGAATTTTTGCCAGTTTCCTGACAACCCTTCCTAGGTCTACTCTGAAGTAAGGCCCAATGAATTCAATGGGGCTTTTCCAGATAGAAGAAATGCAGAGTAAATTCTTCTTCTAATAAAGAAGAATTTATACAGAAGAAAGGCTGTGTGTGTGCATATATAAATTGGAAGAAGAATTTAGGCTGCATGCATATATATATATATATATATATATGCAGTCTAAATTCTTCTTCCAATTCATACACACACACACACACACACACACACACGGCCTAAATTCTTCTGTATAAATTCTTCTTTATTGGAAGAAGAATTTACACTGCATACATACACACACACACACACATATTTATATATATATGTAGCCTAAATTCTTCTATCTGGAAAAGTCCTGTTGAATCCATTGGGCCTTACTTCAGAGTAGAACTAGGAAGGATTGTACTCCCATTTACTTGGGAACAGAGACTGGTTTAATTCTGAGTAAAGATGCAGACAGGTGGACTATAACATAAAGTCGATTGAATTTTATGGACTAATCATAAGTATACACTTGTGGTGGAAGTTATGGTGTGACTACAAGAATTGGAAGAGGAATTTAGGCTGCATACAGATATATATATATATATATATAGCCTAAATTCTTCTATCTGGAAAAGTCCCATTGAATGTCATTGGGCCTTACTTCAGAGTAGACCTAGGAAGGATTGTCCAGAAACTGGCAAAAATTCAAATTCCAGCAAAACCTTAGTGGGAAACTTCTCTCTTTTTTTTGGGGGGGGGCACTTTTTCCCAGTGTCCTCCAGAATGGAATGAGTGGGTGAGTAATAAAGTTAGAAAATGTTACTTTGGAAGCCGAAACTCCAATTGAATTACAAACCCCTAGACCTGAAAGGACTTTTCCAAACTCTGCCACCTGATTCCAAGGGCCATGAGGAAGTCTGGGAGTTGTAGTTCCACAAAGGACTTCTCCTAACTCCATGCTCCCTCCTCTCGGACCCAAGAAGCTTCACAGAGGACATCCCCACAAGCCCCGATCTCACACCTAATTGGAACTGGAGGGTTTTGGCTTCGTGCCGATCTCAGCTGTAAAGTCTACCGCCAACTTTGCCAAGAAAGGAACCCTCCTCTCTCGCCTTTCTGGCTTTGAATGAAGCAAAGAGGCACAGAGATGGATCGGTTTCCACCCTCCCCACTTCCCAAAATGTCCCATTTGCAAGGAGCATGATGCGGTTTTCCTAACCGGCTTAACCGAGTCAGGGATCACAGGACTTAATAGAGTCAGGGATCGCAGTACCCTGAGATGGGGGGGCGCCTATATAATCCTCTGCCCCTTTGCCTGCAAAGAAACTGGACCTCCAAAGACAGGCTTCCTTGCAAATAAGACCCCCCCCCCAAACAAACACCCTTTGAGATCCCAAAGAAACACGTCGGAACCGGCTCTCGAGGCGGATTTTAATGATTTACTCTCGAGTAGTTCCATGGATTTCCAGGGAAGTTTAAGCCATCCCTCCAAGCCACCCTTGAGGGTGACCCGACATCCTCCTTTTCCAGGACATATCCTCCATTTCAGCCTCCTGCCCAGGAGGTGTGCCCGAAACGTCCTCCTTTTTGACCAGGGACAAAGAAGTGCTTTTTTCTTTTAGCTTTTAGTCTGGAAGATCCTCCATTTTTGGGGAAGGTCCATTTTTGGAAGGTCCTCTATTTTGGGGTGCCTTGTCCTCCTTTGCAGTGAGGACGTCAGGTCACCCTGCACCAGCCCCGAAGAAAAACCTTCACACTCCCTAAAATGGGATCCCGTCTGTCCCCTTCCCTGAGAAATCCACCAACTTTTCGAACACATTTCGCCTCCGAAACTTGCCAGTTTGG
The DNA here is from genome assembly GCA_026167975.1 of Phrynosoma blainvillii. Classification (NCBI taxonomy): domain Eukaryota; kingdom Metazoa; phylum Chordata; class Lepidosauria; order Squamata; family Phrynosomatidae; genus Phrynosoma; species Phrynosoma blainvillii. The sequence continues at coordinate 287,357,638 of JANUYF010000003.1, forward strand.
CCCTTTCCACCGTTACCTTGCCTTTTTTCCTCCACATGACCCAATTCCTACACTACCATGGTTTCTTTTTAAAACCAGAAAGACATGCTTGCCAGTCGATCCTCCCCAGCAGGGCCATGAGCCATCCAACGGTGCCGGCGTCGTATGCATGAGCTCGCTTGCGACGCCAGTGCCGTTTTGCCATCCAAAATGGTGCCCACCATCGTGCGCATGCGTGCACGAGCGCAGACGCCATTTTGGAATGCAAAATATTGCCCTGCGCTCGCATGCAGCAGCAGCGGCAATGGTGGCACACGCAGCGGCAGGACCGGCCATGGGCCAGTTAGAAGGCCTTGGTGGGCCGGGTTTGGCCCGCAGGCCGTAGTTTGCCGACTGCTGCTTTATTACATTGTTTACTGCAGGGACATGGATACAACCTGAAAGTCAAGATCTATGGACTTTCTCCAGCCCTCCTTCAACATCCACCCAGTACCAATGCTACTCAGAAAAATCTTCCAGCTCTAGAGGACAAGAAGGAAAAACGGTGCTGGGCTGGTGTAAAAAGACTTTGTAAAAATAAGTTTGCTTGTTAGTGGCTTTGTTAACCCAGGCATTGCTGCAATTGCTTTTGCCTGCACTTTTTTCTCCATTTAATCACAAGTATGGCCAAGGATGGCATGTGGGTGGAAGTATATAGAAGAAAGGAACCGTGAGCTTCAGTGAGGATATTCTGAGCCCAGAAATTCACAGGGTAACTTGAGAAAGGATATTTCCTCTCAGGCTTCCTTTTAGGATTGTTGTGAAGAATGAAATGGATGGATAAGGTGTATGAGCAAAGGAGGATTGGAATGACATCCGCCACCCTGACAGGATAAGTGAATACAAAGGACAAATTAATACAAAAAATATTTATAAATCTTAATATTCTATTTCATGTCTAAAAAGGACATTGTAAACAACAATTTTAGCTCAGTGTTATTGTTGTTTTAAGAGGAAAAAGAATGAATAGGAATAATGTTGTGGGAAATCTCTTTTTAAAAATCAGGTGAGAAAATACAAATGCCCTGACCCTGAACTTTCACACTGAAGAAACAGCCCTCAGCGGTGCCAGTGTGACACAGCTCTAATGATAGTGTACTGTTGCCAAGAAGCCATTGTAGCATTATGTTTTATGACTTTAGAGTGCTAGACCTGTTACCATACCTCATTCTAAACAGTTACATGCCACTAAAAGAAATCTTGAGTTCAGGGCTGTTGGAAAATTGACCACACTGGTGAGATGAACTCAATAAAGTGGATTGATTGGAATCCCACTGACATATATAAAAGGCACCCTCTGTATGTTCAGATGCTATGAGTACAATTTGCTAAGGCAGCAGCTTCTGTTCTTTTCAAGTCTTCTCTTTTATGAATCTCCATTATTTCCCAGGAAGGTCTGGAAAAAGTACAGCCCTCTTTCCCCCAGTAGGGGAATTTTTCCCTTGACTTTTCCACAAGCCATGGTTAGAATGGATATTTGACTAAAGAGTGGCAAATTCCTTGTGGGGGAGCAACCCTATAAAGCAGCATTTCAAGAATATGTTGTAGTTAAGATATCTTGTTCTGAAATAAAGTAGAATATATGCTTAACTCTTGCATGCCAAAAGACTCGGAACAGTTCTCTGCTTTGTATTTCAAGCTGTCCCAAACTTAGGTTATTGTGTTGTACAACAACCCCTAGAATCCCTGTGAATATTTGGGGAGCTGCACTCTAAATTTTTCTGAGTTCTGTTTTTTTATGAGGTAAGTATATTGGTCCATCTAGCTTCAGTTCTATACAGACCATTACTCAGTAGATCTTATGGATCAATCGATCTTGCTTCTTCATGGACATGCATAAGATTAAACTATAACTCTGATGTTCTATTGCTCTCCAGGGTTTCAGCCAGACAAAAATCTCATCCATCACCTCTTCTTTTAAACAACATTTGCCAGAGGACTGTCAGGGATTGAATCTGGGACATTTTTCACATAAATAACAGTCTATTGCTGAGATATGCCCTCTACCCAAAGTTTAGGACATTCCCCCTTTAAAGGAATTCCTCCACAAAACTTTCTGCATTGGGAATGGTGGAATACAAAATATTGCCTGCTTCCCAGAGGAAATATTTTAATATCTCCCATAAAATATATATATATATATATATATATATATATATATAATATAGCAGCCCAGAATCTTGTATGGGAAATACATATGTATAACTATGTTTCTACACAATGAATCCTAGCCGAACCACCTCCTATTCCCATTTACTAAGAAGCAGCCACTGTGATTGATGAACACCTGTTCCCCTGTCACTCAAAGCAGCTGTCATTTCCATCCATAAGTGATCTCTGGTGCAACAGACAAAAGCAGGAGCTCCATTGCAATCCCCCCTTGCACCAGAGATTGCTTGTGTAAGAGGAGGTGGGATCAGGTACCTGATTCCTTATAAACAGAGGAACAAACATTTATTGGTTGCAATGGCTGTTTCCCAGTAAATAGAGATTGGGGGCCTTTCATGGTCCCTACATAAACTAGGTGCTACATAAGGATCATGGTGACATAACTGTCACAAGTGCCTGACTCTAGGTTACACATTTGTAACTGCCATAAAGGATTCCAGCAATATTTATTACTTATGGCATACTATCTCATTTTCTTAAAAATACTAGTTGTTAGGGAATTAATAATAATAATAATAATAATAATAATAATAATTTTTATTTGATACCCTGCCCCTCTGAGCGCAATCGGGGCAGCTTACATCATAAAATCAATACATAAGGAATTAAGAACAATTTCCTCCCCCTCCCCCCCTTAAAAAATTATTAAACCATTTAGAAATTAAAATAAAATATAAAAGAGGTAGATTCCTCCATATAAAAGCAGAAAAAATACATAAGAAAAAGAAAAAGCTGGCGGCTGTATAATTTCTGGCTCATAAGAGAACCTGGTCACAGAAGGGGAACATCTCGGAGGGAGATTCTGGAGCCAGAGGTGGTAAGTTAATCTGGGAAGGCCTGCCGGAAGAGATCCGTCTTGACAGCTTTCTTGAAACTGTCAAGTGATGACAATTGGTGGATCTCCTCCGGCAGGCCATTCCACAGTTTGGGGGCGACTACCGAAAAAGCCCTGTGGGAGGTCGTCACCAGCCTCGTTATTTGAAGCTGTAACAAATTCCTCCCAGAGGACCGGAGGGTGCGGGGGGGATTATACGGGAGGAGGCGGTCCTTAAGATAGCCTGGACCCAAGCCATTTAGGGCTTTAAAGGTAATTACCAACACCTTGTACTGGGTTCGGAAACTAATAGGCAGCCAGTGGAGGGACCTTAATACCGGGGTAATATGGTCCCCCCTAGATGTTCCAGATATTAATCTGGCCGCCATATTTTGAACCAATTGCAGTTTCTGAACCAAGCACGAGGGTAGCCCCATGTAGAGCGCATTACAGAAGTCGAGGTGTGAGGTTACCAACGCGTGTACCACAGTTTCGAGATCCCTTACTTCCAAAAACGGGCGCAGCTGGCGTATCAGCCAAAGCTGATAACAGGCGCTCCTGACTGTCGCATTAACCTGATCAGTCATCAGGAGCGACGAGTCAAGGAGCACCCCCAAGCTGCAAACACAGTCACTGGAGGAGAGCATGACCCCATCCAGGACTGGAGGTTGCAACCCAATTCCTGGTTTCGGGGCCGCTACTGTGAGCACCTCCATCTTGTCTGGATTCAGCTTCAATCTGTTTTTCCTCATACAGCCCATTGCCGCCCCAAGACATTCATTGAGAGAGGGGATGCCATTGGAATTCGAGACCGACGAACGAGATATGGAGAAATAGATTTGGGTGTCATCAGCATACTGATAACACCCAGCACCATAACTCTGTATAATCTCACCCAGTGGCTTCATATAGATGTTAAACAACATCGGGGACAAAATAGCTCCCTGAGGGACCCCACAAGTGAGGTCCCTCTTACTGGAGCTACAGTCCCCGAGCAGCACCCTCTGGGACCGACCCGAGAGGAAGGACTGGAACCACTGCAAAGCAGTGCCTCCGATACCTAACCCTCCCAGGCGGTCGAAGAGGATGCCGTGGTCTATTGTATCAAAAGCTGCTGAGAGGTCTAAGAGCACCAACAGGGTCACGCTGTCGATGCTCAGACGCAGATCGTCGGTCAAGGCAACCATGGCAGTCTCAACCCCAAAGCCTGTCCTAAAGCCGGTTTGAAATGGGTCTAGATAATCGGTTTCATCCAAGACTGCCTGGAGTTGAAGAGCAACAGCCCTCTCGATCACCTTGCTCAAAAATGGCAGCAATGAAACAGGTCTATAGTTCTTCATATCCAGGGGTTCCAGGGAAGGCTTTTTTAGAAGCGGCCTAACTACCGCTTCCTTTAAGCATGATGGAACATGTCCTTCCCTGAAGGACGCATTGATGATATCCGTGAGGAATCTCACCAATGCATCCCCCCCCCCCGGATGGCCAGCCATGATGGGCAAGGGTCGAGAGGGCAAGTTGTCTTCCTCACTTTACCAAGCAGCTTGTCCACGTCCTCGGTACTCACAGATTGCCACTGATCCAGTATAACTACATCGGCGGAGTTGGTGGACACCTCGCCTATAGACTCTGAACCAATAGTGGCGTCTAAGTCGGCTCTGATCTGAGAGATTTTATCTGCAAAGAAGTTGTTAAACGCGTCACAGCAGGCTGTTGTCGGGTTTAGCAAGGGATTTGGCGCAGGGGGTACCTGCGTCATCTCCCTCACCACCTTAAACAGCTCTGCCGAACGGGACTCTGCAGATGCAATACGTGCAGAGGAGAAAGCTCTCTGCGCTGCACGTATTGCCTCCCGATAGGACCAAAGAAAGTTCCTATGGTGAGTTCTGTCTGATCGGAGTCGAGTTTTCCGCCACGTGCGCTCTAGTCATTGTCCAAATCACTTCATTTTCCTAAGCTCAGAGGTGTACCACGGCTTATGGTTCGAAGTGAAATGGCAAGGACGCTTGGGAGCGATCGTGTCTATGGCCCTGGTAAGATCACCATTCCATGTATTAACCAGGGCTTCGACAGGATCACCGGCATTCCCAACCATTAAACTCTCCAAGGCTTTCTGGAATCCAGTAGGCTCCATTAGCCTTTGAGGGCGGACCATTCGAATAGGTCCGCCACCCCCGGGAGGGCAGATCTTGGCTCTGACATTCATCTTGACCAGGAAATGATCCGTCCATGACAATGCGGAGGTGCTAACCATCTCCGCCCACGGATATGCCTGTTTGGTACAGAACACCGCACCAAGTGTGTGACCTGCACAATGTGTGGGTCTGTTGACCAATTGGGATAGGCCCATGTTTGTCATGGTATCCATGAACTCTCGAGCCGCACCTGTTAAACTGGTCTCGAGTGGAATGTTGAAGTCCCCCAGAAGAAGAAGCCTGGGAGTCTCCAACAACAGCTCAGAGACCAGCTGTGTCAGCTCGGATAGGGAGACTGCTAGACAACGGGGTGGTCGGTAGACTAGCAGAATCCCTAAACTATCCCTGGCCTTCAGGCTGAGGTACACACACTCGATGTAGGTCATGTGTCGAATAGGTATCCTGGTCAAGGTCAAGGTGTTTTTATAAATCAGAGCCACTCCACACACACACACCCCCGCCCACTTCCCCTCACCTGCTCACTGACAGAGTACCCAGCTGGGAGGGCCTGAGCCCATATGGCGGTACTGTCCTCCCCCAGCCAGGTCTCTGTAAAGCAAGCCAGGTCGGCGTTCTCATCCAGGAGAAGATCCTGGATGATATGGGTCTTATTCTTCACCGACCTGGCATTGCAGAGGAGCAGAATGAGGTTCTGTTGAATGGTTGGTCTGCTCTCCAAACCATCCTGGGCAACAGAAGAAACTGAAGGCAGGATAGCTATTAAACAGCGATCCCGCCTCCTTTTGTAACATATGTTCCTCTTGTTCCAGCCATACCTCCCATTCCCCTGCACCACTCCGATCGCTGCCCTCCCCCCATTTCCTGACTCCAGATAGTTATGGATCTACAATTCCCTCCCCCCCCCCCCCGACCATGGTATCAAGGCCAGAAATAGCTTTTCATTCAGCGGGTCTAGGTTCCGTCTCTATGCCAACTTTAGGTCCCACCTCCACTGGTGCCACAGGTGGAATTACAATCCCCAGGGAAAAAGGTCTTTATCTACTCCAGTAGAAAGGTGGGCCTTTTGGCATAATTCACCCTCGAAGTCATCGGTTGCCAAGTGGGGGTGTGAAGCCCTGTGCAAGGCCAGATGTTCCTGTCCTCTCCTGCTGTGCCACTGCCGAGGAGGAAGGCTCCGTGGGGGCTGATTTTATGGGCCCAGTTGGTCCTGCCTACCTCCGCCGCGCCGCGCCGCCAACAGCCAGTCCTGGGAGGGCTTTTTGGCCTAAACAGGGCCAGGTGTTCCTGTCCTCTCCCGCTGCGCCACTGCCGAGGAGGAAGGCTCCGTGGGGGCCGATTTTATGGGCCCAGTTGGTCCCACCTACCTCCGCCGCGCCGCGCCACGCCGCGCCGCCAACAGCCAGTCCTGGGAGGGCTTTTTGGCCTAAACAGGGCCAGGTGTTCCTGTCCTCTCCCGCTGCGCCGCTGCCGAGGAGGAAGGCTCCGTGGGGGCCGATTTTATGGGCCCAGTTGGTCCCGCCTACCTCCGCCGCACCGCGCCGTGCCGCCAACAGCCGGTCCTGGGAGGGCTTTTTGGCCTAAACAGGGCCAGGTGTTCCTGTCCTCTCCCGCTGTGCCGCTGCCGAGTCAAGGGGATTTTCTGATTTTAGTTTGCCTGTGTTAGAAGCAATATAAAGAACAGAATGACCTTGGTGATTCTGTTGGAGAGCTCCAGCATATAGGCATGGTGCTGCAAAATGTCTTGTCCCAAAGCAACTCAACTATACGATTGTTCTTTTTTAGGATAGGGGGGAACCAGGAAAAGCATATATAACACAAGACTCTTTAATTCTCTATGAAGTCAATGGAAACAGCCTGCAAGAAACAAAGCAATTCATTGGCTCGACCTCTGATTGCATTTTTTATGTTCCTAAATTTAAAAATTAATTTATTGCTACTGCTAGCAGGACGCCTATTTGCCTTTTGTCAGGAAAAAATGTTCATTACCAAGAGCACCTTTTTAGATGCAAATCCAATTCCCTGAGAATCACTTCGAATTTCTGTGCTAATGATAGTAATGTAAGTTTCTCCCAAGTACTACTTTCTACTTGTACTAATACCCTTCAGCTCTGAAGTTTATCACCAGCCTAATGACAACCTGGAAATCCCTACTCTCTCTCAAAGGGATGATAAATGTTATCTGCCAATCTCTTCCACTGAATAAACTCACTTTGATCTGCATTAATCACATTTGGCAGGAGCTGTTCAAGCCTGCTAGCAGCAATCTTAGTGAACAGCTTGGCATTATTGCTTAATAATGAAGTGGAACAGTATTAAAACACACACACACACACACACACACAGACAACCTGGAGGATCCTTCTTTCTCTCATCCTAAAGTCAATGGCAGAGCCATACCATTAAGAGAATAGAGAAGATAAAGACTCAAACCATAAACAGAACAAAACCATGTTCCTAGGACCAATTATGCGGGCTTACAGAAGACAAAACAAAAAACAAAACAAAAAACATTACAATTCGGGACATAGGAAGGGTGCTTTTTGTATGAAAATGCAAAATCTTCATTATTTTCACTCAGCACTTAGAGGTTTTGAATACATCCATGTCAAACACTAATGACTCCAAGTCACTATATAGTATCATCCAAAATTCACAAAACAGTGATACCTTTATTGGACCAACCAAAATGCACATTATATATGTTACAAGCTTTCAAAGATCTACGTATTTCTTCATCAGACAAAGGAGGAAAAAATGATACAGAGGGGAAAAAATGGTGATGTTAGTCATAGCCCTGCATTTCTTCAAGATGTTGTACTCTCGTCCCTCCACATTTGCTGGGATTAGGGGCACAGGACTCCCATGAATGTGGAAAAAACACAAATAACAAAAACACTATTTTTTTTACCTGAGAGAACATCTGAGAAATCTCTAGGTCCTCCAGTGCAACTCTGTGGTCAACATCAGCTAAATCTTGACCATAGAATTAGCTGAAGGAGCTACAAATGCCTAGTGGAGTGTTCTCTCTAGGAATCTCTAGATCCTTCAGTGTGACTTGGTTAAAGTTGACCATAGAGTTGCGTTGGAGGACCTAGGTATTCCCAGAGATAACACATTCAAAAAAAATTGTGAATAATCAAGTCTGCAAAAGTCAAAGATGCTAATGTGGAGGGACGAGTGTAGATGTTGTCCTCAGTTTAGATGGTATGGAAGGGTATTGATACAGGCTGGAACCCTCTTCTTTTGGCCATGTGGGTGCTAGGAGATTCAGTCCAGGAAATAAACTTTAAATTCCATTTGCAAGATAAAAGACTAGTATTGAAGTAGTAAATAATAATAAAAATAATAAAAAATATTTATATACCTCCCTTTGGTAATCCAATCAGGGCAGTTAACAACATTAAAAATAATACAAGAAACAATATACTCCCCTCCCCCACTTAAAAAGCCATTAAATCAATTACATATTAAAACAACACATTAAAATTACAACAACAATTAAAATACAGCAGCAATTAGAGACTCCGGCAGCAATTCAAGGGGGAAATGGAGGCCTTCAAAAGAGGGGTTTTCCTGAGGCTGGGATTTTTCTATCCCGGAAAGGCCTGCTGGAAGAGATCCGTTTTGACAGCCTTTTTAAAGCTGTCTAAAGATGTCAATTGATGGATCTCATCTGGCAGGCTGTTCCACAGTCTAGGGGCAACAACAGAAAAGGCCCTCTGGGAGGTAGCCGACAGCCTAGCTTTTTGAGGCTGTAGCAAGTTCCTCCCAGAGGACCGGAGTGCGTGGGGGGGGGGATTATATAGGAGGAGGCGGTCCCTAAGATAGCTTGGACCCAAGCCATTTAGGGCTTTAAAGGTGATAACCAACACCTTGTACTGGGCCCAGAAACTAATAGGCAGACAGTGGAGGGACCTTAATAACGGGGTAATATGGTCCCTCCTAGATGTTCCAGACACTACCCTGGCCGCCATAGTCTGCACAAATTGCAATTTCCAAACCAAGCACGAGGGTAGCCCCATGTAGAGCGCATTGCAGTAATCTAGGCAAGAGGCTACCAGCGTGTGGACAACAGTCTCGAGATCCCTTACTTCCAGAAAAAGGCGCAGCTGGCGTATCAGCCGAAGCTGGATAGAGTTTGGGTTTTTGCCTTTTAGATACAGCAATTATGAATCCCAGTTGGACCAGGACTGGTGTTGTAAATAGAATTGTTTTACTTGAAGCCAAAATCTCTCTCTCTCTCTCTCTCTCTCTCTCTCTAATAGACTTAGGGGGGAAGCAGACGGGAGCTTCCCGTGCGCCGCGGGACGGAGCACCGCTGGACCGCGGCAGCCGCACCGCAGCGCACCGTCGGTGACTCTAAAAGGAGCACCAAATTGGCGCTCCTTTTAGATTTCAGGGAAAGGGCGCCCTAAAAGCGGCGGGCGCACTTTCCCTGACTCAAACACCGCGGCGCGTGCGGTCGCCGTGGCGTGAGGTCATCCTCGGAGCGCCGGCCGTGCGGAGGGCCGGCGACTCCGAGGGCGACCTCAGGAAGAGGAAGGGGCGCCGCTCGTGCGGCTGCCCCTCCTCTTCCCTGCCCGGAAGACGACTCTATTAGTCGTCTGCCGAGGCCCTTAATAGAAGCACCATCCCAAGCCATGTTGCTGCCTGAGGCATTCATTTCAAAATGGTTTTAAAAATGCATTCTGTTTACAAAACATGACTAGACTAGTAAGTTGCTTTTTCTTCAACACTTGCAATGAGAGAAAATTTTTCTATCACATTTAGAGACAGTAGTCTAACTTTAAGGGAAAGTGCATGACACAAACTGTATTGTATGCTCTAAAACTTGTTCCTAAGGCAAACATCCCACTCTGTGGTATGGCTGGCCCTATATAAGCAATTCTTCAGCTTCCATAATATGAAGCAGTTGATTTGCAGTAAAAGTCAGTCTTTCTACTAAGTCCTCTGGGCCCCTTTCACACCGCACAATTATAGCACTTTGATACCAATTTAATTAATAAAGCTGGACCCTGTGTAATGCTGGAATTTGTAGTTTGGTGAGGCATTGCAGATCATTAGCAAAAAATTCTAAACACCTCCTGAAAAGACACCCCACGACGAGTCGGGAGGGGTTCTTGTTGTGCTGGCCAAATAACGACAGGAGACGCCTGGTTGGTCAAGGCGTGCGGGAGAACAAGTACACCTGTGTGCCTTGTCCAATAGGGTTCCTGTGTATAGTTCCAAGTCTCACAGTGTTTTGGTCTTGCGAGACTTGGGACAAGAGTTTGTCACTTATGCCTCTGTGCTACCATGTGGAGGCAGCCATTTTAGAGCTGAGATGGAGCGAGTAACATCGCTCCACTCTTTGCTTTGGACTTGCTTGGCTTTAGGCCTAGCACGCTCTTGGCTTTTGCTAATTCAGCTTTTGCCTATTCAGCTTTGCTTATTCTTATCTTGCTTGTATCGGGGGCTCAGGTATCCTTCCTCGAGTACCCCGTGGGGGGGGGGGGTGAATGAGGCCTTTGGACCAGCCTTCTGGCCTGTAGCACCTCCGCATCCCCAATTCTCAGGGGTGCACACCCGAGGAGGGCTCTGCAGGAGACATCTTCACCGGGTGCATGGACCCGGTACTTGATTTCAGGCCCAGAGATGCCCCGGTTACCCCAGTCTGGTAAGGTCGGGACCCATCGCTGGTTCAGGAGGGTTGGTTACACTTCTCACCAGCGGTGAGTGTGTGGAAGATGGCAGTCTTCAGGGAGGGATCCGCACAGGACCCTCAGTGGACACCTTTCCTGCGGTGGTTGCCAGTGATGCTTCCTGGCTGAGGTGTCTCTTTTGAGACTTGGGAAAGGGCAGCCTGCTGGCCTGGTGGTAATCATCCACGGTTGGGTGATTTGGTTCGGGCCCACGTTTTATTTCACTGAGGTTAGGATGCCATGTAGCAAGGCCCAATCCAAAAGGTGTGCGGCCTCTGCTGTGCCTAGTTCGGATCACTCTGCTTCAAAAAGGCCTTCTCAGTCTAGCAGCAGAGACGACGAGATTTCTGCCCAGATGGCACAACTGGGCAAAACTGTTCATGTTTGTGTGGCACTTTGCAATCAACTTGCACAGAAGGAACTACAGGCTACAGCCTCCACCTCGAGTGCCAGTCCTTCGGGTGCTAGTAACATCAAAGTGTCACTTCCTTTAGTGGCATCTGAGTCTCAGCTGGCTGTTGCTACACTGGGCCCCTCTGTGGTTTCGGCAGTGGAGCTCGGGCACCCCACTATTGCCGATGTTTGGGATCTTATGCAAAGAGTCCCGGGTTTGGGGACACAGGGTGTGGTTCCCCCTGTGTCTGGGCAGCCCACTTTGGCTGATTTATACAACCTCTTACAAGGGGTGGTTCTTCCAGATGGTGCAATGGAGCAGACCAGTGGTGAACAGAGAGGTGATCAAGGTGCAGCTGCCTCTGCTGTCTTGGACACCTGAGCTGTTGCGAGGCCACACTTCGGGGGACCACTGCAGTCAGTTGGCGAATCTTCCCAGCAAGCTTCAAGTTCAGGTTTGTCTCCTAATATTGCACACGCTAATTGGCCTACCTCAGTATGGGCTCCAGGTGGCCAGGCTGGTCAGGGTGTGGCTTTGGAATGGCCCAACCCTGTGGTTTCGAATGCAGCCGTGCAGGCACCTGCAACCTCACAGGTCCCTGACACTCGGGTGCAGGGTAGTCAGCCTTTGGCTTTTGCTAGCACCACACCTGTGGTGTCTATTTCTAGTGCTCCTCTGTTATCTGGAGCAGTGAGGAATGTGGAAATTACTCCTTATGCTGGTATGCCTACACCCCTTGGTTCACACCTTCCTCTTTCCACTAAAGAAAGGATTTGGAAGGGCGAATATATTGACTTATTTACTTTGACATTTAGGGATCCTGAGCTGAGGATAATGGTAAAAGATGGGATCATTTTCAGTTTGCCAAAAGAGTTTCAGGCACTCAAATGCCCTAAGCTAGAGCGCAATTTTGTTAATTGGATTATGGGCTTCAACATTTATAGAGGTATCATAGAAGAAAAAGAACCACTCAGATCCCCTGATTTGTCTAAGTATCAGGAGATCATGATAAAAGCGTACACCAATTGCCATCACAATTCACTGGGTGCAGTTTGGCTCCTATATGATGAGCAGTTTAGGATGACAGCAGCACAGGATCGCTCTTTATCTTGGAGGCATGTTCAGTCCGAGCTTTGAGCTGATGTTATGGTGGGGGCCTCCCCCTCGAGCAGGTGTGACAATGGGTTTGTCCTGATGGTTTCCTTGCCGAGAGGGCCGAATGCGAGGCCTGCCATGGGGGAGAGAAGGCAATTTGGCTTATGCTGGGACTTTAATTCCGGCAAGTGTAAAAGACAATCCTGCAGGTTTGAGCACAAATGTAACACCTGTGGGGGTGGCCACCCTGGAACTTCCTGTGTTAGAGGGAAAAGAGCAGGAGGGGGTTCTGTCCCCCAGCCAGTTTCGCCTGGGGGAAATGGCCCCGTCAACAATTAATTTGAACACTATGGTGGCGTGGTTAAAGGTTTACCCTAATAAGGAGGCTGCTTTATATTTATTCCAAGGTTTTTCTGTAGGCTTTCGTATTCCCTATACAGGCCCTAGGGTTCATCATTTTGTACCTAATGCTCATTCTGTGAGGGACTTGTTGAGTGTGGTGAGGGAGAAATTAGCTAAAGAAATAGCAGCAGGAAGAATTTCGGCACCCCATGATCAGCTGCCTATCCCCACACTTCGTTTATCTCCTTTGGGTGTAGTTCCTAAAAAAGCCCCTGGGGAATTTAGGCTGATTCATAATTTGTCATACCCAAAGAGTGAGTCTGTGAATGATGCTATAGATTCTGGGCTTACCTCAGTTAGGTACACTTTGTTCGACTCAGCAGTTAAGATGATCAGGAATTTGGGCACAGGAGCCCTCTTAGCTAAATGTGATATTAAATCTGCATTTAGACTCCTTCCTGTACACCTAGATGATTTTGACCTACTGGGTTTTCAGTCTGAAGGAAATTTTTATTTTGACAAAGCTATGCCAATGGGATGCTCGATTTCTTATTCAGCTTTTGAGACATTCAGTACCTTTCTCCATTGGTGTGCAGTTAAGCGAACTGGTAATAGAGCCATTGCTCATTATTTAGATGATTTTTCAATTGCTGGAAATCCTAATTCCTCACAGTGTGAGGACTCCTTAGTTCAATTTCAGGAATTAATGCAGGAGCTAGGTGTGCCGTTAGTGGAGGAAAAGACAGAGGGGCCACATAATCAACTTACCTTTTGGGGTATCGAAATCGATACCATAGCTGGCATTTCTCGTCTGTCTAATGAAAAACTAGTGGCTATGAAGCAACAAGTTGAGATCATGTTGGGGAAACAAAAAGCTACCCTTCATGAATTTCAATCACATACAGGTCTTTTGAATTTTGCCTGTAGGGTTGTAGTTCCAGGATGAGCATCACTTACACACATGACAAATTTGTTTATGTTTATTGGTTGTTAATAGTCCCTGTACAGCTAAATAAAAGTTGTGGCCTATTTAAACCCAAAAAGAGGTGCCTTGTGTCCTCCAGTGCAAAGACATCCCCCGATGAGTCGGGAGGGATTTCTTGTTGTGCTGGCCAAATAAGGACAGGAGACGCCTGGTTGGTCAAGGCGCGCGGGGGAACAAGTACACCTGCGGGCCTCGTCCAATAGGGTTATTGTGTATAGCTCCAAGTCTCACGGTGTTTTGGTTTTGTGAGACTTGGGACAAGAATTTGTCACTTATAGCTCTGTGCTGCCACGTGGAGGCAGCCATTTTAGAGCTGAGACGGAGCGACCCATCCCACCCACCCTTTATTAAGAGTCGTAATTGTTACTCTCAGGCTTAGGCTGGTTGCCTTCGGGGGCCGGGAGGGAATTTTTTCCCAGGGTTCTTCCCTGGGTTTTTCACCCTCCCTGAGATTTATTATTATTATTATTATTATTATTATTATTATTATTATTATATAAATTAATTTGGGAATGGGTCATGGTGTGTTAATTTATTTTGTTGTTAATTGCTTTGTCACAACTTGGGAATAGGGTCTATAAGTTGAAATTGTGGTTGTACTGTAGGGCGGGTAATGACCCCCACCCCACAGAAAAATTTAATTTGACTAATTAAAAATTGGGGAAAAAATGGGCATAACATAAATTTAGAGCAGGGGTAGGCAACCTTTCCCCTTTAAGGGCCGAGGGACTTCAGCTCCCAGAAGCCTCAGCCATGTTGGCCAATAGTCCCATGTTGGCCAATAGCTCCTGGGATTCTGGGAGCTGAAGTCCCTCGGCCCTTAAAGGGGAAAGGTTGCCTACCCCTGATTTAGAGGAAATGATGTATGCATTAAAAGGCATGATGTCATAAAATTGCATGATGTCATACGATGAAATATGATGTCATTTCTGGGGGAAGGGGGTTGTAAATTTGTTGTTATTATTGTTTACTTGTTTTGTCACGTATGATGAAGGACCACCCACTTGGGTGGGTTACACCTTCACTTACACACATGACAAATTTGTTTATGTTTATTGGTTATTAATAGACCCTGTACAGCTAAATAAAAGTTGTGGCCTCTTTAAACCCAAAAAGAAGCATCTTGTGTCCTTTGTGTCAGTGCAACTACAAATTCTGGTATTCCATAGGATGGAGCCAATGACAAAGTGGCATCAAAATGCTATCATTCTGTAGTGTGAAAGGGACACAGGACACTTTCCTGTACAAATTCAGCTGAAACGAATGGGAACAGAGCAGACACATAATAGAGCTCTTGAACAGTACCCAGCTTTTTGGGGGCAAATTGGTTTTAACTCATAAGTGTTTTAACTTTTAAAATGGTTTAATTGGTCTTTAAATTTTATATTTATACATTTAATGCTGAACTGTTTTTAAATTGTATTGTTTTAAATCTTCTGATTGATGCCTTGAGTCCCTGTATTGGGAGAAAGACAGGATATAAATAACAACAACAACAACAACAACTGGCTTGCATATTGTAAAATACTTAGGGAGTGCTAGTTCACTGATAAGTGGCACAGAAATAGCTATTGCTATTGCCTGCGATTTATAAAAGATTCCTTGCATTGTTCCTAAAACAAGTATGATTTTTTCAGGGATTGGAAAAGCTTGGGCTACACCTGCTTGAGTTCATCAGGCAGCTGGCATTCTGTGAGTTGTACTGCATGGAATAAGCTTTCCAAATTGTCTGCTCTTGAGAGTGCATCTCTCAAAGTTGACAAGGAAAAGCCTAGAATGAGTTCAGTTACTTTCAACTCAAATGCTCCACACAGAATCTTTGCCAATATTAATTAACCTCTGTCTTTAAGACCCACAGGGGCTTAGTGATGAATTAGTTTTTCACTGCACATCTATTCAGGTGTGCATTTCTCCCCCCTACAAATAGTAGTACAAAAGTTTGTATGAGTGCTTAGTTTTACATGCAGCACTAGTCTCACCTGATTTAATGATTTTGCACAAAATGTTGCCAACCCCAAAGTGCCTGAAGAACAGGTTATTGAGTTATGGCTGTTAGAAAAACATCCCTATTAAGAATGTACACTGTGTTCAGCTTCTCAACAAATGACTTCTAATCAGGGATGTCCACCCCCATAGCTTAGTACATAGTACTTCAGGATTTAAGTATTTTATATTGAGATTGCCTAAATCTAATTGCTCATCCTAGAGCAGTTTCGTTGAATCAATGGTTTATATGAATCCAGCTGATTCAATGAGTCCTCCTAATAGGGATTAGCAATTAGATTGCAGGCAGGAAAGAATCGTGAACCCTGTAAGATATTGTTGAACAGCAACTCCCAACAGCCAGCATGCTCAGTGATGAGGAATGCTGGGAGTTGTATTCCAACAATATTTTGAGGGCTGAATGATTCTTACCCTTAATTTTGGATGGCAGGGCTTTATCTGTACAGCAGAAATAATGCAGTTTGACACTGCTTTAACTCCCATGGCTCCGTCCTATGTTTGTTATGACACCAGAGGTCTCTGACAGAAAAGGCTAAATATCTCTCAAAAATACAAATCTCAGAATTCCATTGCACTGTGCCATGGCAGATAAAATAGTGACAAACTGCATTATTTTTGCAGTGCAGATGCAGCCTATGCGAACATATTTTAACACAGGCAAATTTTCCATTGAAAAATCCTTTTTATAGTTCAAAATATTTTACAAACCTAATTCCATTCATGTTTATCTGGAAGCAAATTTCACCATGTTGAGTAGGGCTTATAAAAATTTTTTAAAAATGCAAAGTATTGCAGCCTGTGCCACAAGGTAATTTCTGTGAAGGCTAAGGCAATTCCTTTCCTTCGACTGACTTCTGTAATTGTACAGGGTTTTTCCTTAGTAGATGAGGTACTATTCTTGTGGCAAAATGCTTTCAAAGTTTCAAATAGTTTGTTCCACACCAATTGGGCTGCATAAAACAGCATTCTTTCCAACCTTTTGATAGTATAGTAAAGCCCAAACCACATATAAACACAAGTGAAAAATAAGAAAAAGACACAGGTTCATACAATATAACAGAAAGGCACTGACACATGATGTGGGAAGGTTTGTAGCATAAGGAGACATGTAGCATAGAAGAGACTGAAGTAAAGATCTGAGGGGGAAAAAACACATCACTGCTGACTATGTATGACATTTAGGAAAAAAATCTTCATTCTCACCTACTGAACAGCGGCAGTCCAGAGGTCATGTAATTTATACCCTACATATGTGTGCTTCATCTTGGCCTGTTGAGGTAGAGTGGGCAATGGTTGGCAGGCCAAGACTCCTTTTTTTTGGAGTTGGGCCTTCACACCCATTTTGGAAATGAGGATGAAGGCAAACTGGGATTCTGGGGAAAACCAAGAGTCAGGGGAAAATATTAAAACATTTTCTAGTGACTTCATTTCATGTCAATGTGATGGAGCTGGAAGCATTGTTTTCTTCTACTTGTTGAAGCTGCTTTGCTTTGTTCTGCTTCTACTTTAAAAAGTGGTGTTAGGAGATTGTGTTTGATTATATAAACTTTTGTATAGTGTTCTCCAGAGTTCCATCTTTATCTGTGCTTTGAACATTTGTATCAGATTGATTTGTATTAAGGACATAATAGCATTAACATGTTAATGGCACTGTAAAAGACCCAGTCTTCCTCTTACTAGGTTTTGTGATCTCCTTTCCCTCTTTTTAGTCATAACCAAATTTTGTGGCCTCCTGTCCAGGAAATCCACCAAGAGTGCTGATAGCAGCTTCTTGTGAGGGTGGAAGGCAAACAAAAGTCTTTTGCTAATGCAAAGCCAGAAAGCAAATGTCTGTATTACCAATCCAAGGGTCCAGCCAGTGAATGGTCAAGCAGTCTGAAGGTTTAGGATTCCAGAGAGGCAGAGTGGCAAGGCAGGCCAAAGGTCAAGACTGGACCCCCATGGCTAGGAGCAACAAGGAGTGGTGGAAGATGGAGTGGACCCACCATGTCTAGGAAAGTTGGATCCAGAAGGCCACAGGATTAACTTGAGCCACACTCTTGTAAGGCCCCATGAACTGGGCATCCAACTTCCAACATGGCCACTGAAGAGGAAGATGCTGCGTTGACAGCCAGACCGGATTCCCCACCTGCAAAGAAGGATCTTCCTGGCATCGCTTATCTGCTCTCTTCTTATCTGCCTCCTTGGCTACCTCGATCTGATCTTGCAACAGGGATTGCACAGCCTGGAGTTCCTGGAACCGCTGATCCTCTGCAGGGACCGATGAGGCTGGGGCAACAGCAGGGAACCCTTGAGGATGAAAGCCTCCTGTGGCAAAGAAGGGAGTCTGCTGGGTCGAAGTATGGACAGAGTTGTTATATGTGAACTCACCAGTGGAAGCAGGTTGGCCCAGTTCTCCTGGTGGCAACTGGAATAGCAGTGCAGGTACTGTTCCAGAGTCCCACTGGTGCAGTCTGTATGCCTGTCCAACTGGGTGGTGAGCCAAGGACAGGTAAGGCACAATGTCCAGGAGGCGCAGCAGACTGGTCCAGAAATGGGCGGTGAACTATGCACCATGATCTGAGACCACACCCTTGGAAAGGCCATGGAGCTAGAAGATGTGCTGAATGAATATCCGGTCTGTCTCCTTTACTGTAGGGAGGCCAGCAGAGTGCACAAAGTGGGCTATTTTTGAGAAAAGTTCCACCACCATCCAAATGGAGGTATAACCAGCAGAGAGGGCAGGTCCATAATGAAATCCATAGACACTACCTTCCAGGGCCAGGAGGGCAATGGCACGAGCAGCAGCAAACCCACACGCTATCCCAGGTGGTCTTTAGCATGGTGACACAGCAGACAAGTGTCAACATACTTGTCCACCTCTATCTAAACACAAGGCCACCAAAACTCCCGGGTGAGGAAGTGCAGAGTATTGCAGGAGCTGAAATGTCCCGCCGTCCTGCTGCCATGGCACAACCTCAAGACCTCCTCCCAATAGGGACCAGCCAGCTTGTGGAGGCATCCCCAATGGCAGAGAAGGCCATCCCAGAGCATAAAGGGAGAGGTGTCCCCCTCCGCAGCATGCTAGGCCACCAGTGGGTACCGGCTCTGGAAGTTGCGGATATGGTCCAGCAAAGTAGCATCCCTCGATGCAGTGGGGAAGTTCACCAGGTGCAGAATGATGGATAGGAGCTTCCCCTCTGGATCTGTGTCATACTCTGACTTCTGGAAGAGGGCTTTGGCCTGCCAGTTCTGGGCTTGGGGAACATACTGGAGCTGGAAGTTGAAGTGAGCAAAAAACATGGACCACCGCTTCTGCCGTTGGGAGAGCTTCTGTGCTTTTTCCAATTGCTCCAGGTTCCAGTGGTCCATGTGCATGTGGACAAGGTGAACCACCCTCTCAAGAAGATGTCACCAGGTGTTGAAGGCTGCATTGATCACCAACAGCTCCTTCTCCCAGATGGTGTAGTTCTGCTTCAGAAGAGTGGGCTGCTGGGGGTAAAAAGCACAGGGGAACAGATGCAACTTAGGCTGCATTGGCTGGAGCAGCACAGCCCTGATGTCAAAGTCTGAGGCATCCGCCTTGATGATGAAGGGTGTCCATGGGTCCAGGTGCTGCAGGATTGAAGCTGAAGTGAAGCATGCCTTCAGGACCTTGGAGGACTGCTGCACTGCTGTCGTTCACTGAAAGTGTGCCTTCCCTCACAACATTTTGGAGATAGGGGCTGCTAGGGTTGTGTAGTCCTTGATGAACTTCCAGTAGAAGTTCACAAAGCCTAGACGCCACTGGACGTCCTTCCTGCTGTGAGGGGATTGTCAAGACAGTACCACCTCCACTTTGGAAGTGTCCATGGCCATGCCTTGGATCGAAATGTGGTAGCCCAAGAAGTCCACCTCTCAGAGGTCAAATGCGCACTTCTTGAGCTTGGCATAGAGCCAGCACTCCTGGAGCCTCTGGAAAACAACGCGGACATGGACATCATGAGCTGCCTGTCTGGGGGATAAATAAAAAAAATCATCTAAATAAATGATGACAAAACAGTCCAGATAGTCCCTGAAAACATCATTTACAAAATTTTGAAATACAGCTGGGACATTACAAAGTCCAAAGAGCATTATAGTATACTCATAATGCCCGTGCCGTGTCTGGAATGCCATCTTCCACTTATCTCCTGCCCAGATCCTCACCAAGTTGTAGGCCCCCTGGAGGTCCAGCTTGGTGAAGACCTTGCCATAGCAGATCAAAGGCAATGGATACCAATTCTGGATGGTGATCTGATTGAGTCCCCAGTAGTTGTTGCAGAGGTGCAGCTCCTTGCATTTCTTGTGCAGAAACAAGACGGGTATGCTGGCAGGAGACTTGGAGGGATGGATGAACCCCTTCTGGAGATTCTTCCCTAGAAAGTCCCACAGAACTGCCAGCTCAGGCTCCAAGAGAAAGTAGAGGCATCCCACTGGAATAGGGGCCCCTGGCACCAGGTTAATGGCACAGTCATACAGCTAGTGTGGTGGGAGCTGGTTTTCCTCCTTCTTGTCAAACATGTCGGTGAAGTCCTGGTATTTTGTGGGCAGAGTGACAGAACAAGTCTTGGTGTCCTTGGCCACGACTGCTGGGACCTGCTCTGGACAGCAGTGCTCTTGGCAATACTCTGAGTTGAACAGGACTTCCCAACATGACCAAGGTTGTGCTTGGAGAGCCAGGGCATTCCCAAGACCAAAGGGAAGTGAGGTACAGCAGCCAGCAGAAACCAAATCTCCTCCACATGGCCCTGGATCTCTAGGTGGAGCACGGGAGTCTAGTGCATTACCAGACCAGACTGGAAGAGTCATCCATTGATGGTCTCCACTGGCCTGGGCTTGGCCAGGGCCTCCAGAGGGATCTGGTGCACTTTGCAAAGTCCAAGTCCATAAAATTGTTTGAGGCCCCCATCATGGCTCCTATGGGAAGGACCTCTGTGGTGGGTAGCCTGAGGTTGGCAGCCACCAATAGAGGGTTCTTTCGGGAAGCTGAGCTGGAGGAAGAGGGTTGAAGAGACTCTCCCAGGTGGTGAACCTGCTTTACACCTGGGAAGGCCCATTTCCCTGCAGTGTGGACCGGTGTCCCTTGGCGGGATGTTCCTGGGCAAAATGTCCCTGAAGGCTGCAGTATAGGCAGAGGGCCTCCCTCCTTCTGTGTTCCTTCTTGGCACCAATGAGCCGAGGCCAAGCCTCTCCCAGATGCATAGGTTCCTCTGCAGGCTGGGGAGGAGCAGCCACAGGTGAGGCTCTAGGAGTCAGTCAAGCAGGACTTGGAGGCGGTGGGAGGGCATTCCGTTGAGCTTGTTTGCATGCTGAGTGGCAGCAGTACAGTTGAGTAGCCTGCACGATCAACAAGTCCAGAGAAGTGGGGCTCAGAGCACGCCAACTTGTCCAGCACCGGTTCCAACAGACCGTAATGGATCTATCGGGCAGAAGGATGTGGAGTACTCTGCTACAGTCCCCTTGACTTACTGGAGAGTCTGGATTTGGCTCTCTGCTGTCTTGGCCTTCACAAGATCCCCCCAGGTGGCTTGCATTTCCGCAATAAAGTCCTGCAAGCTGTTGAGGAGGGGGCTGTCCTGGTTCAGGTAGGGGGTAGCCCATTTGCTGGCTGTCCCAGAGAGCAGGCTAATCATAAAAGCCACCTTATGGGAATCATCAGGAAAGTCGTCCCTTCAAAACTTAAAATGCAGCTTTCAATTAGCAATAAAACTGTCCAGCATAGTCCTGTCTCCCTGGAACTTATCTGGAAGGGAAGCAAAGCATTTCCAGTGTCGTTCGGGGGCTGGAGGGTTACTGTGTCCCTGGAGTGTAGCCACACTCTGAGTTAATTGTTGCATCTGAGCAGAAAGCAGCAAATTCATTCACAACAGCTTGTCCAAGGCTTGTTTCTCTTCCATTATGCTCTTATCAGCCTAATTAAGTGGGGGTCAGAGATTATTCTGTCCAGGAAAGCCACCAAGGGGGCTGATAGAAGCTTCTTGTAATGGTGGAAGACAAACAAAAGTCTTTTGCTGATTTAAAGCCAGAAAGCAAAGGTCTGTATTACCAATCCAAGGGTCCAGCCAGCGAATGGTCAAGCAGTTCGAAGGTCTAGGATTCCAAGAGGCAGAGTGGCAAGGCAGTCTGAAGGTCAAGGGTTCCAGAAGTTAAAGATAAGTCTGTAGTCTGAGAGTCAAGGTTTCAGGTCAAGGAACAAGGAGAGACAGAGGCTTTTGCTAGGAAGCTCAGATAATATCTGGCACTGAGGCAGACCTTCTGCACCTGCTTAATTTACCAAACTGCAGGAGCTCAGCTGAAGTTTTTTTTATAAATTCTCCTCAAATGCCAAAGCCCCTTTCTTTCTGCTCAGCGTTGACTAAAGGTAGGCACAGTCCCTTGATCGTCCTCCATGTCCAGAGACCCTGCTGCTGGGAGGCTTGACTGCGGAGCCTCCTGGGGGACCACAGGCTCTGCTGGAGCTGGCAAAGCAGAACTAGGGCTGGGCTGGGGCTCCACAGCTGCAGGCTCAGGTTCCATAGGAGGTTCTGGCTCATCCTCCTCATCCTCATCTAGGCAGGGCATGACACCTCCTCTATGAATACCTGCATAGAGTTAGTAATGGGCCCAGTGTAGATACATAAACTGATATTTAATTCAGAGAAGATAGATATCCTGAGAGCATGGGCTAATACAGATGAGAGGCATATACTTGACCTGGGCTGGGTCCACATGGGCCAGAATAATCCAGGATCAGCCCTGACATCCCCCTGTTACCTTGGGCACTCCATTGTGACACTGGGCAGGTGTCACTGCCACCACAAATGGGGTCAGAATGAGATGCCCAGCACTAGCATCAGCACTGATGACATGACTAGACACCACATTCTGACCTCAAAGTGAGTGACTCACATCAGCACTGGTGTAAGCAGGCCTTAGGTTCAGTGCTGAAATGGCCATTTGCACCAGAATCAGGGATTGGGCTAGAGACTATGTCAAGAACTATATCTGCTACACTTCTTTCTGAAGTTAAAGGCATAATTAATTTAACAGATACTCTGGTAATGTAATTTGTATGATGTGATCTATAGGACTGCCCTTGAAGACAACCTGGGAACATCTGCAGGCCCAGAAAGCAGCAGTGTATCTTTTTTTCAGGTACCAGTTGCAGAGACCATATAATACATCATCTGTCTTTACTATTACTTACAAGTGTGCTTCCAGGTTAAATCCAAGGTTTTTGCTTTTAAGGATTTAACTATTTAAAGTAGCACTGAGGAATTAATGAAGAATTCTCCTTCCTGCACACATTCCTACACTTTACTGTTGCCACAAGGTCCAAGGGAGGATGGGGAGAAAAAAGGCAGGAGAAGCCATACCGAGATGCTACAGGTAAGGAAGCCTTCAAGCATCATTTTCTTCCCAATGACATTATTAGCAATAACACAGTCTGACCTTGATCTTAGTCTGAGCTAATCTGGATCATGAACTAATTTGTACATGGTCTGAAATGAACCCAAATTAATTCCTTTAAGGAAAGTTCATTTCACATTGAAGCATGGGGACACTTCTTACTGTAGTTATGACTATGGTGGTATTATTGTAATGAAACTTGTGACTCTTGATTGTCTTGTGGATATAGACTACAATGGGTGGGTAGTATAGAGAATTCAATTTATTTTTAAAGATGAAAGTGCCTTTGAAACATCCTGCCCCCTCAAACCCTATGAAGCGATGTCTGCTCTCAGTATTTCCTTGAAATCTTGTTTTCTTCTCAGTGCAATCGATGTCAGCACACTCCTATATTCTCTCTTGGAAGCAAAACAAAAGCCAAAAGTGTTAATCCTGTCATGCTTTGTAGCCAGAAACTTGAAGAAAGACACACACACCCCGGACACGTCGGGAGAGGCCCGCTGTTACGCTAGCCAAAATTAGAAGGCCGATGCCGTGATTGGTTGGGAGGGAAGAGAGTCCCGCCCTCCCTTTGCCTCCCAACTAATCAGGGGGATCTCGCAAGATTTCAGGCGGGATTTGGGGGATTGTTTAACCCCCCGCTGCCACGTGAAGGCAGCCATTCTGAGTTCGGCAGCTGAGAAGAAGGATCAGCTGCCGAAAGTCTTTCAAGCCAGCTGGCTTCTGTGGGCCTGGTCGGCCTATCGGGTGAGGTCAGCACCAAGCAAAGGTCCCCTTTTGTGGACTTTGGAAGCACCCAGGGGGCTTGCCTGTTTTCTGGGGAGATTTTTTCCTCTCTGGTGGGCAGCCCATGGGGGGAGGTTCTTGCCTCTGCTTGGGGCTGGTTGAAGCCATTGGGGCCTCATGAGTCAGAGGCCAGGGCTGAAAAAGGGTCCCTGTGTGGGACATTCAAGCATCTGTAGGACTTGCTTTTCGGAAGGAATTTTTCTCTCCGGTTGGCAGCCCACAGGGGGAGGTTCTTGCCCCTGCCTTGGGGCTGTTTAAGGCCATTAGGGCCTCGGGAGTTAGAGGCTAGTGCCTAATAGGGTCCCTGTTTGGGACATTGGAGCACCCGGGGGGCTTGATTTTCCAGAGAAATTGTTTACTCTCCGGCTAGCAGCCCACGGGGGTGGTTCTTGCCCTTGTTTAGGGCTGGTTAAGGCCTTTGGGGCCTCATGAGTTGGAGACCAGGGCCGAAAAAGATCTCTGTGTGGGACATTGAGGTAGGTTTATGACTGGGATTTGCCTTCCCATCCCAGGAGATGAAAGGAGATGGACTTAGAAGAACTAAACTTCAAAGATCCTTTGATATGGACAAATAGACTACTGGAGAGGGGGAAAAGGGGGTTTGAACAGAGGACTTTAAAGTATGAGTTTGGTGAGAGATCCTTAGAGTTGTTTCCAAAAGGATTGCTGTGGCAAAGTATCTTGATTCCAGAATAAAGCTATAGTGAATTTATGCTTAAAGATGTTTTCCTGGTTGCACCGGCACAAAGAACTCCGAACACCGTTTTTTATAGATAACAAATTGGCCACAACTTTATTCATCTGTACAGGGTCTGAAACAATAACTTTTACATCCATAAATTTTATTTATTTATATCTTTCTTCTTGACACATGTGTATGTGCGCATGCCATAACACCTGAGGCAATCTTTATCTTAATCAATGCAGGGACAATAAACCCTCCATGGATCACTCACTAGGCCCCCCAATGGCCTTGGCACTGGCCTCCCACTCTCAAGGCCCCAATGGCCTTAACCAGCCCTTAGCATGGGCAAGAACCACCCCCATGGGCTGCTAGCCGGAAAGTAATGTCATTCAGTTTCAGTAAACCCCAAAGAGGGTCATCATTCCCCCTACAGTATCCCTGGAACATTGCTACATAATGCTAATACCGTTTGGGTTTAGACCTAGTCAAATATAAAGTAGATCTATTTAAATTGGATTTCTGCAACGCGCTCTACATGGGGCAACCCTTGTACCAAACCCAGAAGCTGCAATTGGTGCAGAATATGGCAGCTAGATTGGTCGCTGGTAGTTCCAGGTCGGACCATATAACACCTATCTTAAAAGACCTTCACTGGCTGCCTATTCGCTTCCGAGCTCAATACAAGGTGTTGGTTTTGACCTATAAAGCCCTAAATGGCTTGGGCCCAGGGTACTTGGAGGACCGCCTCTCCCCACATAATCCGCCCCGCACACTCCGATCATCTGGGACTAATCTGCTAGAGGTCCCCAAGTTTCACTTTGTGAGGACCTCTCAGAGGGCTTTTTCCATCATTGCCCCTTCCTTCTGGAATAAGCTTCCTGCAGAGCTTCGCTCCTCTGCATCACTCGTCTCTTTTAAGAGAAATTTAAAAACGTATTTATTTCAGTTGGCATTTCCACCTTAAGTAATGGTATTTTTTCTTTCTCTGCCCCATGTGTTTTCTTATTGACCCCGGATTGTTTGTAATTTGATTCCTGCACCGATGTTTTTAATCTTTATATTGTAACAATTTTAACTTTTTGTAAGCCGCTTTGATCATATTCATGGAAAGGCGGGGTAAAAATAAAATTTATTATTATTATTATTATTAAATGAATGGGACTAATGTTCCATTGATTTCAATCTTCTCTAAGGGGGGTTGCAGACTGCCAGAAATAATGCAAATTGAGTCCACTTTTAGGGTTAGGGTTAGTGATAGGGAATCATGGGAACTGTATTTTATTGTGGCACCAGAGCTCTCTGACAGAGAAGGCTCAATGTCTCAGGGGGAAAAAAAACAATTCCCATGATTCCCTAGCACTAACCCTAACCCTAAAAGTGGACTCAATTTGCACTATTTCTCGCAGTCTGCAACCCCCCTAAGTAAAGTGTGGATCCAAGTCTTTCTTTATCAATTGACACCTGAAACAGAACTGTTAAGAAAGTGGCATGTATCCCTATACTGCATCCTTGAGGCATTCTTTGTGTTATTTTGGCAGTCAGCAGAATTTTTGATTTTCTTATAGACTGCCATGGTGCTTTTTTAATGGACAAACTTCTTTTTTATCAAAGCAATTTTCAGACTATTTGTATCAATCACATTGACAGTGGTGCTTACTTTTTTTAATAACTTCCTTTATCATATGTAGTTATTTCTATATCTACATTTCAATATGATGTATATGTTTTAATATTCTATGCCTTGGAGCACTATTTTTCTACTGTTGTGTTTAAATATTGCATTGTGCACAGTTATACATTTGTATTAATCTTCACAATTGTATGTCGAAGTGCATGTCATTGTCTGAGTTTATTACAACTGTATCCCTTATTTTTGCTGTTAACTTGAAAAATGTCTACAACCTAAAAACTGATGACCCGTCTGCTGCCATTTGCAGCAGTGGGAAGGTTTTGTTTATAAAAGAAAGGAAGGAAACTTCTGTTGTTGCTTCTCTTCTGGATATATCACCTCCATGCATATTAATAGCATTTCTCATATTCTTTGAAAAATACAGTGAGCTCTCCACATTCACTGGTGTTAGGGGTACAGAACCTCTGTGAAAATGGAAAAACCACAAATAAAAAAGTCTGGTCAACATCATCCAGATGTTGTGCTGGAGGACCTAGAAATTCCTAGAAAGAACATATTACTTGAATCCATGGATAATCAAATCTCTAAAAGTCAAAGCTACAAATGTGGAAAGCCAACTGTACACCAAAATGATGTGCAAATTTAAGCGGGTGTTCAGTTTCAGGGGAAACTTGCAGCACAACCTTTATTTTGATATTACTAATCTATGACCTTTTTTTGCAAGTTCTAATCTTCTTTTCTTTTGTTTTATTTAGAACAACTATGTTCTTTATCTAGATCACTTTTACAAGCGTGAATATTCCCAAACAGCTATTGGTATTGTCCAACTGTCTTCTCTCGTTGCTGCCATCTTCTTTCTGAAAGTCAAGAAAAAAAAAATGTGATGTAGGAGAAAGAAGTGGAAGAATCAACACTAGAAGCAGCTATGGACCCACTGGGAATTCTGGGATTCACATTAGTGGGAAATGGGCCTTGGGAGCATCCTGACCATCATTACCTTCCCCTGTCCTAAGGGGGAAAATGGGGTCTTGGGGAAAGGGAGGTATTGCTTTGTATGACTGAGGTGAATACAACACTGCTTACTATAGGCATGATGTAGTAAAACTTTGTTCACCCTGGCCCTGCTTAGAAAGGGGCATATATTTATGTCAAATGAACATACTAGAATCCAGATATGTAACTGGATTCATATTATAATAAAAGAACAAAATGTTATATCAGTAAAGGCTTCTCAGCAGCAAGAATAGCTGGAAAGTAAGTTATTTCACCCAGATGTGGAAGATGATCTCTCCCCCCCCCCCCAATAATGGAGGCTGCTTATGGAATCTTGCTTCGGGATTTTCTTATACTAAGGAATTCTGTCATCACACTATGTTAGACCACATTATCCTTGAAGTTCTCCCCAATGCTTTGATTATATTGTGTTTGAAGTTAAGTATCTTCTAAATATCTGTATTGCAAAGGTGTTTTCTCAAATGTCAAATCAGTGGGATTCAATTTCTTTTCATGCAGCCCTTTGCTGCAGGCAATAATTTACAGGCGGTGATGTCATTATTAAAGCAGACTGCTCTAACTTAGAATCTGAATGTTTGTCCGATAAAGGATAATCACTGAAGTCTGCTTGCATAAATCAGAGCACCCAAAACCTTTTCCTCCCAAAGGTTAATAAAAACAGCATGCAACCATTTAGTATTTCTATTTTGTTTGTAAAGATTAAAGGATTGATTGCATCTTAGATTGGATCTGTGTAACTTAAAAAGTATTATGTTTAAAAATATGGTTACCTGGCATTTCTGCAAACACTATATAGAAGTTTGGTTGTTGTTGTTGTTTTTAAAAAAATCTATTGGCTACCTACTGTCAAAACCTTGATAGAATTTAAGCATATAAATTGGACACAACTATTTTCAAATACATCTGTAAATGCTACTTTAAGAGGAATAGGCATGGTGACTAGTTCAAATAGATTATTGCCCCAGTTCTGTGATAGGTTAATTTATTCATTAGATTTACATCACAATATTCCTCAGAAAAGCAAAATGTGGATAAAATTGAGATAATCTTTAAAAAGTGATTCCCAAATTTGGCCCTCCATATATTGTGGACTTCAATTCCCAGAAGCCCCAGCCAGCTTGGCCAACAGTCAAGAATTTTGAGAGGTGAAGTCACAAAGATCTGGAAAACCAAGGTTTGGGAACCGCTGTTTTAAAATGATCTGGTGACAGTGGTTATGCCAAGATCGACTTAGCAAATCCACTCAGTAAGCTTAATATCTGAATAGGGATCTTGTTCTAGATATCACTAATCCAACTTGAACCCCTATCCACAGCAACACAGTGACTAATAATGGTAAACTCCCATTATTTGTTCACATTATGAACTTCCTTGAGGGTTCTCAGGGAAAAAATAATTGCATATAATCTGATTGTTCCTCTTGGCTCATGGTGTAGGAAGATGTCATGCTGATTATGCCACCCATATAAACAGTAATTATATTAGTTCTTGAATATTATAATTTAATTTGTCTTGTACTCACTCCATGCCACTGGTCATGACAGAGAATTGTATGTAAATTCATCAGCTCCTCACACAAAACCTACATACCTTTGAACAGGGTGAGTATAGCAGCTAGTGTGGGACAGCAGCCATATGAAACATAAGAAATTTTCAAGATACTCAATTGACTTAAGTAGAGGGGATTTACTGAATGGAAAAGAAAAGGGTGTTTGTTAAGGTGGTGTAGGCACATTATTCATAAAATAGAACAAGAGTTTCATTGAAACTAATGCATTAATAATTTTTTGTGGGTTTTTCGGGCTGTGTGGCCATGTTCTAGAAGAGTTTTTTTCTGATGTAATGCATTAATATTAATTATTGTGTATCTGGGATTTTAGGGAATTGTAGCCCATCACATCTAGAGGGAACTAGGTTTTGCAAGACATTATTTTAAAATGTATTTATTTATTTATTTATTTATTTATTATATTTATTATATTTATTTATATCTCAACCCCCCCCCCATAAAAATTGGGATTCAAAGCAGCTCACAGTTTAAAAGAACAATACAATTGAAAACATACAAAAAGCTAGCAATAACATAGAATCAAACTGTTACAGTATTAAAAACACATGATACATAGAAAGAATAAATGCAATTTTAGAAGATAAAAGCATATAAAAACAGGACCATTAAAACTGTACAGCACCCCAACCCATTCTTTTTTCTTTTTTAAAGTTTTGGTGTTGTTGTTGTTGTTTTTTAAACTTGTCTGAATAAAAAGGTTTTACCCTGCCAATGGAAGGACAAGGAAGGGGCTACTTTCTAGCCCACTTTTCTTAACCAGCCCAGTTTTCTCATCAAATAGGAGATTTTGCTCATGAGACTATCAAGTTCTGTTATAAAGGTAAAAGTATTCTCTGTTGGCAAGGTTGTCAAGTCGTGTCCAACCATAGGGGGCAGTGCTATCAGAGACTACTCTGTGGTCATGTGGCCAGCATGATTGCACAGAATGCTGTTTACCTTCCCAGCAAAGTGGTACCTATATATCTACTTGCATTTGCATGCTTTTGAACTGCTAGATTGGCACAAGCTGGGACTAGTGACAAGAGCTCACCCCATCCTGCAGCACCCAGGCCTTGAACTACAAACCTACCGATCTTGCAATTAACAGAGTCAGCGTCTTAACCACTTGGGACACTGCATCCCTCTACATCCTGGTATACAGAAAGACAAAATAAAGATTACATTCCTAGGGTTGCCATAAGTTAAAGACAACTCAGTTACAAATAATAACAAACTGTCCTTTAGAAAATAAATTGTTACCACACAATTATTACTGTTAAAGTAATTTATCACTGGGCACGTCACATGTTCTCACCCTAAGGGGAAGGCAATGGCAAATCCTCTCTGAACAAATCTTGCCAAAAAAACTTCTTTATAGGTTCACCTTAGGGTCACCATAAGTTGGAAATGACTTAAAGGCACACAACAAAAGTTATTTCATTTTATTTATTTATTTGGAGTATTTATACCCCACTCTTCAGCCACAAGGGCTCTCAGAGGGACTTACAAATGGTTAATTAGATGGTTCCCTGCCCTGTGGCTTACAATCTAAAAATATGACAGAAATGAAGAAGGGAATGGCAGTGGGGAAGGGGATCAGGTCCAGCAGTTCTTCTCTCCCTCTAAGGCCTGGACCATGGCAGATGGACTGGAGGGTGGGCTCTCTTTCTTAATCTCATAGAGCTTGTCTGCCTCTATCCCTCTGAGGCCAGAGAGGTAATGTAGGAAACAGACCCTTGTCTCTGTCCAGCAAAAGGACAAACCTTTGCCCCCTATACCCAGTACAAGAATAAAGTGCAAGTGTAAAGAGCAGTGGCCGCTGAATCAGGGTTTCAGTCCTGCAAAGAGCTAGACCACTGAGGGAAGCAGAGGTCCAAGGCAGTAGCAAACACAACAGCCACCGCCTCCTTCCTACAGGTCTCTATGGTCCTCAGTCACTCTGCTGGATATTGTTTGGTAAGGCCTCCCTCGAATTCCTGTTTTTATAGTTCAGCCAGGCAAGGCAGCTGTGCTAGATGGAGGTCTACCTCCTAAGGGCTTCAGTCCTGCAAAGAGCAAGACTTCTGAGGGAAGCGGAGGTCCAAGACAGTAGCAAATATAGCAGCCCCTTGCTTCCTACAGCCCCCTGATGGTCTCTGTGCTCCTCAGTCTCTCCTCTGATGGCTTTTTTCTCCCTCAGAGGCCACAGCAGTGGCAGTTGGCCACCACCCAGTAACATAACCAAAAAAGAAAGACAAGCCATCAAGGATCTCAATTTGGACACAGAAATCATCATTCTCCAAGCAGACAAAGGCAATGCCATGGTAATCATGAACACAGAACAATACAAACAAAAAATCAAGGAACTCTTGGATCCTATAATTACAAAAAACTCAAGCAAGACCCAACCAACAAAAATGCCAGGAAAACAAATACCTTGATCAAGAACTAGTCAATTCAGCCAACCATATACCAGAATCTATGCCAAATCTGAGGCTCTCCCACCAAGGCTTTATGGACTTCTCAAGATCCACAAGGATTCCATTCCATTCTGACCCATACTGGCACCATTGGATCCCCCAAATATGACTTGGCCAAGTTTCTGGTTACACAATCACAATTACAAACCCATATAGGGCAAAACCTCACTACATCAAGGACTCAGCTCACTTCATAGAAAAAAATCAACAACCTCAAACTCGAACCTGGAGACAGACTAATCAGCTTTGATGTGGTCTCTCTGTTCACCAAAGTCCTCATAATGGACACTATGGTACTTATCCAACAAATTTTCCAGGAAGACATCACAGCCCTGTTTGAACATTGCCTCACCACAAGCTACTTCCAGTGGAACAATGAATTCTACAAGCAGAGAGATGGGGTAGCCATGGGAAGCCATCTAAGCTCCATGACACAAAACTTTTGCATTTGCATGCTTTTGAACTGCTTTCGAAAACTTTGAAAAACAAGCCCTGGAAACAGCAGCAAAAAAGCTCACAACAAGGTTCCAATATGTGGACAATACTTTCACCATCTGGAGCCACAGAGAAGTGTTTTTGTCAATAGTCTCAAATATTTGATCAGGAGGGCTTTAAACTGAGTCGTGTTGGGCAGGGAGACAGTATCTTGGAAGGTGCCGTATTTTCCGGCGTATAAGATGACCAGGCATGTAAGAGTTTGGGATATACTCATACACACACCAAATGAAAATTTAAAAAAATCAGATTTGATTTCAATATGGTAATTTTAATTCAAATGCTTATGACATGCAGGTACTTAACAGGAAAACTGTCACTTATAAACACAACAAACTACAATTCCCATGTTCCCTAGCATTTATTTCTGCAGTGTGTTTTGGACTTTACTTTTTAAAAATAGCCCAGATTTAAATGCTGCTTTAAAAATTATTTCCATCTCCCAGCTATCAGATGCTTGGAGGGAAATGAGAAAGTGTTCTTGGGGGGAAGGACTACCAATATACAATGGTAATGCATTCTGGGCCTTTGCAGACTGCTAGAAATAGTGCAAATTGAGTCCACTTTAACTGCCCTGGCTCAGTGCTAGGAAATCATGGGAATTGTATTTTTTTCTGAGACACTGAGCCTTCTCTGTCAGAGAGCTCTGGTGCCACAATGAACTACAGTTCCCATGATTCCCTAGCACTGAGTCAGGGCAGTTAAAGTGGACTCAATTTGCACTATTTCTGGCAGTCTGCAAAGACCCATAGCCTTCTCTTTTCCAGGACATGCCCTCCATGTCAACTCTCTCTCTGAGCATGGTTAAGAAGCATGGATTTACATTTATATTAGTGTTTTTAGCTTTCTCTACATTTTTTTCTTGTATGTCCTACATTTTTTGAAGTGACTTGTCCTCCTTTGCATTGAGCACATTTGGTCACCCTATCTGAGTATCAGAGTATGACTCTGGAGGCAAGGGTTCGAGTCCCCGCTTGGCCATGAAACCCACTGATTGACCTTGGGCAAGTCACACTCTCTCAGCCTCAGGAGAAGGCAATGGCAAACTCCCTCTGAAGAAACCTTGCCAAGCAAACACCATGATAGGGCCACCTTAGGGTTGCTGTAAGTCGGAAACGACTCAAAGGCATACAACAACAACAACAACAACAACAACAACAATCTTAGAAGTGGCTCCCATCTTCTTCTCCCCCCCCTTTCTCACCTTCCTCCTTCTCTAATTGGGTCCTTTCTTCTCTCCCCTCCGTTTGCCTTCTTCTCTGCCTGGGTCCTTTTTTCTCTCCCCTCCATTTGCCTTTTTCTCTGCCTGGGTCCTGTCTTCTCTCCCCTCCGTTTGCCTTCTTCTCTGCCTGGGTCCTTTTTTCTCCCCCCTCCATTTGGCTTCTTCTCTGCCTGGGTCCTTTTTTCTCTCCCCTCTGTTTGCCTTCTTCTCTACCTGGGTCCTTTCTTCTCTCCCCTCCATTTGCCTTCTTCTCTACCTGGATCCTTTCTTCTCTCCCCTCCATTTGCCTTCTTCTCTGCCTGGGTCCTTTCTTCTCCCCCCTCCGTTCTCCTCCTCATTCTCTACCCAGCGTATAAGACGATCCTCAACTTTTGAGACTCCTTTCCAGGGTTAAAAAGTTGTCTTATACGCTGGAAAATATGGTATCTTAGAAGGCAGCAGTACATCATGGGCTGGAGATAATAGTCAAAGTGTTACAGAGGGAACAAGGCAAATGATGCATGTGCATAAAAGTGGAAGGAAAAACACCTCACAGAGGCAGCAAGTGGAAAGGACAAATGCTCTTGGATGTCTCTACACTAATGCACAGAGCATGGGAAATAGACAAGATGAACTTGAACTCCTAGCACATCAAAGCAAATATGATATAATAATTATCACTGAAACCTGGTGGGATGAGTCTCCTGATTGGAATGTACGAATAAAGGGGTATAACCTTTCTAAGAGAAACAGGAAAGGTGGAGGAGTAGCATTATATGTCAGGGATGTTTACACCTGTGAAGAGATCCAGGACTTAAATCCTGGAAATCAGGTGGAGAGCATCTGGATAAAAATTAAAGGGGAAGGAAACAACGGGGATGTTATAGTAGGAGTCTACTACAGACCCCCAAATCAGACTGAGGAATTGGATGATGCCTTTCTAGAACAGATGACCACACACTCAGAAAGGAGAGATGTAGTAGTGATGGGTGACTTCAACTATCCTGATATTTGCTGGAAGTCAAACTCAGCCAATACTCCAAGGTCCAGCAAATTCCTCACTTGCCTCGAAGACAATTTCTTTGTCCAAAAGGTGGAAGAGGCAACAAGGGGATCAGCTATTTTAGATCTGATCCTAACTAACAGGGATGACCAGGTCGTACAAGTGGTGGGAACCTTAGGTGGGAGTGATCATGCTCTCCTGGAGTTTCTTATACAATGGAAAGGAGAAGCTAGGAATAGTCAAACAGTCATTCCAGACTTTAGGAGAGCTGATTTCAACAAACTTAGGGAAACACTGGGAGTGATCCCATGGTCAGGAATACTAAAGGAGAAGGGAGTTCAGGATGGATGGGAGTTTCTCAAAAGGGAGATAGTGAAGGCACAATCTCAAACTGTTCCAATGAGAAGGAAAAATGGGAGATGTCTCAAGAAGCCAGGTTGGATGACAAAAGAAGTTTCAGCTGAACTAAGTTTTAAACTGGAGATGTATAAGAAATGGAAAAGGACCAACATCACTAAAGAGAAATTCAAACAAATAGCTAGTACACGTAGGGGTAAAGTCAGGAAAGCCAAAGCACAGAATGATCTCAGGCTTACTGCAGTGGTTAAGCATAAGAAAAAGAGCTTATTTGGGTATGTCTGTAGCAAAAGAAAGAAGAAGGAAATGGTAGGGCCACTGCCAGAGAAGATGGAGAAATTCTAACAGGGGACAGAGAAAAGGCAGAACTACTCAACACCTTCTTTGCCTCAGTCTTCTCACAAAAGGAAAAGGGTGTTCAACCTGAGGGAAATGGGGCAGAGGACAAAATAGGGGAAATGCAGCAAAAAATAAGTAAAAAGGAAGTACAGGAATAGCTGGTTAACCTAAATGAATTTAAGTCTCCAGGACAAGATGAACTACATCCAAGGATATTAAAAGAACTGGCAAATGTAATGTCAGAGGCACTGGCAATAATCTTTGAGAACTCCTGGAGAATGGGAGAAGTCTCAGCAGACTGGAGGAGGGCAAACATTGTCCCCATCTTCAAAACGCAGAAAAAAGAGGATCCCAGCAACTATAGCCCAGTTTGTCTGACATCAATACGGGGAAAGATTCTAGAACAGTTCATTAAACAGAGAGTCCGTGAACATTTAAAAAGGAATGCCATAATCACAAAAAGTCAACATGGGTTTCTCAAAAACAAGTCATGCCAGACTAATCTGATCTCTTTTTTTGATAAAATTACCAGCTTGCTAGATGAAGGCAATGCGGTAGACATAGCATATCTTTATTTCAGTAAGGCTTTTGACAAGGTCCCCCATGATATTCCTGCAAACAAGATAGCAAAATGTGGGCTAGACAATACAACTGTTAGGTGGATTAGTAACTTGCTGACTAACTGAACTCAAAGGGTGCTCAACTATGGCTCCTGTTCATCCTGGAGAGAAGTAACCAGCGGGGTGCCACAGGGTTCTGTCTTGGGCCCAGTGCTCTTCAACATCTTTATCAATGATTTGGATGAAGGAATAGGGGGCAAGCTTCTCAAATTTGCAGATAACACCAAATTAGAAGGAATAATAGCTAATAATCCAGAAGACAGGATGAAAGTTCAAAATGACCTTAATAGATTAGAAAGCTGGGCCGAAGATAACAAAATGAATTTCAACATGGAGAAATGAAAGGTATTGCACTTAGGGCAAAAAAAATGAAATGCATAGATATAAGATGGGGGACATCTGGCTTAATGAGACTACATGTGAAAGGGATCTAGGAGTCCTAGTAGACCACAAGGTGAACATGACTCAACAGTGTGATGCTGCAGCTAAAAAGGCTAATGCAATTTTAGGCTGCATTAGTAGAAATATAGTATCTAGATCAAGGGAAGTAATAGTGCCACTGTATTCTGCTTTGGTGAGGCCCCACCTGGAATACTGTGTCCAGTTCTGGGCACCACAATTCAAAAAGGATGTTGAAAAGCTGCAGTGTGTCCAGAGGAGGGCGACTAAAATGATGAAGGGTCTGGAGACCATGCCCTACAAGGAATGACTTAGGGAACTGGGTCTCTTTAGCCTAGAGAAGAGATGGTTAAGCGGGGATATGATGACACTGTTTAAATATTTGAAGGGATGTCATATTGAGGAGGGAGCTAACTTGTTTTCTGCTGCTCCAGAGAATAAGACCCAGAATAACGTATGCAAGCTACAGGAAAAGAGATTCCCCCTCAATATTAGGAGGAACTTCCTGACAGTGAGAGCTGTTTGAGAGTAGAATACACTCCCTTGGAGTGTGGTGGAGTCTCCTTCTTTGGAGGTCTTTAAACAGAGGCTGGATGGCCATCTGTCGGGGCTGCTTTGATTGGGAGTTCCTGCATGGCACAGGGTTTGACTGGATGGCCCTTGTGGTCTCTTTCAGCTCTATGATTCTATGATTCTAAGATTTGACTGTGTTTTTGAGCCATTTGAACAACATCCACCTGAACATCCAATTCATGATGGAAAAAGAAAAGGAAGGAACATTGCCATTCTTGGATATCTTGGTCATCCACAAACTGAACCAACAATTAGGCCACAGGGTATACAAAAAACCTACACACATGGACAGATACCTAAACAAGAACTCTAATCATCACCCAGGAGAAAAAAGAAGCACTATCAATAAAAACATTGGTAGACTACACAAAAAGGATCTGTGAAGTCCACTACCTGGAAGATGAAAGGAAGGCTGGGCAGAGGCCAGGACCCCGTCCAGAGCAACACCTCCTCTGGTGACGGCGCGGCAGTGGTGAGGCAGCTGCAAGGCTGGGCAAAGGCATAAAACGCCCACCCAAAAAACACCACCTCCAGCAGCGCGGCGACACAGCAGCACCCGCAGAGGGGCCACAGGAAGGCTGGGTGGAGGCCAGGAGCCCGCCCAGAGCAATACCTCCTCCGGCGGCGGCACAGCAGTGGCGAGGCAGTTGAAAGGCTGGGCAAGGGCATAAAACACCCACCCCAAAAACACGAACTCCAGCAGCATGGTGACACAGCAGCACCCGCAGAGGGGCTGCAGAAAGGTTGGGTGGAGGCCAGGAGCCTGCCCAGAGCAACACTTCCTCTGGCGGCAGAGCAGCAGCAGCGAGGCAGCTGCGAGGCCAGGCAAGGACATAAAATGCCTGCCCAAAAAACACCGCCTCCAGCAGCGTGGCAACGCAGCAGCACCAGCAGCGGGGCTGCAGGAAGGCTGGGCGGGGGCCAGGAGCCCACCCAGAGCAACACCTCCTCCGCCGCCAGTGTGGCAGCACAAGGCAGCTGTGAGGCCAGGCAAGGGCATAAAACACCTACCCTAAAAACACCGCCTCCAGCAGCACGGTGATGCAGCAGCACTGGCAGCAGGGCCGCAGGAATGCTGGGTGGAGGCCAGGAGCCTGCTCAGAGCGACACCTCCTCAAGCGGCGTTGCGGCGGTGGCAGCAGTGGCGAGGCAGCTGTGAGGCCGGGCAAGGGCATAAAACAGTCACCCAAAAAACACTGCCTCCAGCAGTGTGGTGATGCAGCAGCACCAGCGGTGGGGTCACAGGAAGGCTGCGCAGAAGCCAGGAGCCCACCCAATACCTCCTTTGGCGGTGGCGGCAGTGGCAGTAAGGCAGCTGCGAGGCCAGGCAAGGACATTAAACGCCCACCCAAAAAAAACCACCTCCAGCAGCGCAGTGATGCAGCAGCACCACCAGCGGGGCCACAGGAAGGCTGGGCGGAGGCCAGGAGCCCGCCCACAGCAACACCTCCTCTGGCGGCAGCGTGACGGTGGCAGCAGCAGCGCGGCAGCTGCGAGGCCAAGCAAGGGCATAAAATGCCCACCCCCCCCAAAAAAATGCTGCCTCCAGCAGCACGGCGACATAGTAGCGACAGGGACTCTGAGGTCAGGAGACGGTTGAAAAGAGGTTATTGACTTTGCATGCCACCAAGGCAGCCTTCATTGGACTGGACACAAGTACAGGGGATGGGAGTTACCTTGGCATTCTCAGTGCCTCCCTCTTTAACAGCATCCAGGAATGATCTGGGAGCAGGTATTGAGGTTGTGCAGGGGAGGGGAAGGTATGGCGACAACAGAGTGAAAAGCTGTTACAAAGGAAGGCAGGATTGCTGTTTGAAAGCTCTCCCGCCTTCAGTTCACTCTGTTCGCCAGAATGGTTTGGAAAGCTCACCAACCATTCCACAGAACCTTACCTTGCTCCTTTGCAATGCCAGATTGGTTAAGGATAAAACCCATATTATATATGATCTCCTCATAGATGAGGATGCCGACCTGGATTCCTTTACAGAGACCTGGCTGGGAGAGGATAGCACCACTATGTGGACGCAGGCCCTCCTGGCTGGGTACTCTGTCAGTGAACAAGTAAGGGGAAGTGGGCGGGGGGGGCCCGAGTGGCTCTGGTTCATAAAAACAATCTTACCTTGACCAGGAGACCTGTCCAGAACACAGTCCACTTCGAGTGTATGTACCTGTGCCTGGGGACCAGGGATAGTTTAGGGATTCTGCTAGTTTACCGACCACCCCTATGTCTTGCAGACTCCCTAACCGAGCTGACACAGCTGGTCTCAGAGTTGCTGTTGGAGTCTCCCAGACTTTTAGTTCTGGGCGAGTTCAACATCTCACTTGAGACCAATCTGCCAAGTCTAACAGGCACGACTCGGGAGTTCATGCATTCTATGACAAACATGGGCCTTTAACTTGTAAGCCGCCCTGATTGGGTTTCCATTGGGCGGGGTATAAATAAATATTATTATTATTATTATTATTATTATTATTATTATTATTATTATTATCCCAATTGGTCATTGGGCCCACACATTGTGCAGGTCATACCCTTGATGCGGTCTTCAGTACAGAACAGGAATGTCCATGGGTGGAGATAATAAATATATCCACATTGTCATGGATGAATCATTTCCTGATGAAGGCAGAGGTAAGAACCACTGTCTGCCCTACCGGGGGTGGTGGACCTATTAGAATGGTCCACCCTCAGAGGGAAATGGATCCAATTGGATCCCTAGAGGGTTCAATGCTTGGTAACGCTGGTGATTCTGTCAAAGCTTTGGTTAATATCTGGAACATCAATCTTGCCAAGGCTATCGGCACAATCACTCCCAAGAGTCCTTTCCAACCAGGCTCAAACTGTAAGCCATGGTACACAGAGGAGTTGAGGAAGATGAAGCGGGTTGGAAAATGACTAGAATGCATCTGGCAGAAAACTCGACTTATTAGACAAGACTCATCATAGGAACTTTCTTCATTCCTATTGAGAGGCAATACGTGCAGCACAGATATCTTTCTGTTCTACACATATTGCGTCTGCAGAGTCTCATCCAAAAGAGCTGTTTATGGTGGTAGGGGAACTGACACAGGTTCCTCCTGCACACAACCCCTTGCTTCACCCAATAATGGCATGTTGTGACATGTTTAACAACTTCTTTGCAGATAAAATCTCTCAGATAAGAGCCGACTTAGATGCCAGTATTGACATAGAATCCGCAGACGAGGTGTCCAGAAACTCCGTTACTGAGATTTTACTGGATCAATTTCAATCTGTGAGTACCAATGACATGGACAAGCTCCTTGGCAAAGTGAAGAAAACTACTTGACCTCTTGATCCTTGCTCTTCATGATTGGCCGTCCAGGGTGGGGAGGCGCTGAGAGTGTTCCTTAAAGACATAATCAAAGCATCCCTCAGGGAAGGCTCTGTTCCATCTTGTTTAAAGGAAGCGCAGTTAGGCCGTTTCTGAAAAAGCCCTCCCTAGACCCCTTGGATATGAATAAATAGGCCTGTTTCGCTTTTACCATTTCTGAGCAAAGTGATCAAGGGGGCAGTGGCTCTTCAAATCCAAGCTGTCTTGGATGAAACTGATTATCTAGATCCATTTCAAACCGGCTTTAGGACTAGGTATGGAGTTGAAACTGCCATGGTTGCCTTGACTGACGACATGCAAATAATAATAATAATAATAATAATAATAATAATAATAAAATTTATTTATATCCCGCCCTTTTGAGATCAATCGGGGCGACTAACAACAATAAAAATACAATATAAAATACAACAAAATCTAATTCCCTCCCCCCCTTAAAAAGTTATTAAACCAATTACAAGTTAAAAATCAGCAATTAAAACACCTCAATAAATATACAACAACACACAACGGCAGCGGCAGTTCTCATTAGATCTTCGAGGGGGGGCTTGGGAACTTTTCCGAGGGAGGGGTCTGCCAGAAGAGATCCGCCTTGACAGCCTTTTTAAAGCTGTCTAAAGATGTCAATTGACGGATCTCATCTGGCAGGTCATTCCACAGTCTGGGGGCGACAACACAAAAAGCCCTCTGGGAGGTAGCCAAAAACCTAGATCTTTGAGGCTGCAGCAAATTCCTCCCAGAGGACTGGAGTGCATGGGGAGGATTGTACGGGAGGAGACGGTCCTGGAGATAGCTTGAACCCAAGCAATTTAGGGCTTTAAAGGTGATAACCAACACCTTGTACTGGGCCCAGAAACCAATAGGCAGCCAGTGGAGGGACCTTAATACCGGAGTAATATGGTCCCTCCTAGATGTTCCTAACACTACCCTGGCTGCCATATTCTGTACTAATTGTAATTTCTGGCTCAAGCACAAGGGTAGCCCCATGTAGAGCATTATACAGAAATCCAGACGTGAGGTTACCAGCGCATGTACAACATTCTCAAGATCCCTTACTTCCAGAAAAGGGTGCAGCTGGCATATCAGCCGAAGCTGATAACAGGTGTTCCTGACTGTTGCATTTACCTGATTCACCATCAGGAGCAGCGAGTCAAGGAGCACCCCCAGACTGTGAACACAGTCACTGGAGCAGAGTGTGGCCCCATCCAGGACTGGAGTTTGCAGCCCAATTCTTGGTTTCGGGCCACTACTGTGAGCACCTCCGTCTTGTCCAGATTCAGTTTTAATCTGCTTTTCCTCATCCAGCCCATTACCGCCCGAAGACATTCATTGAGAGAGGAGATGCCATTAGAATTCGAGGCCAATGAATGAGACACGGAGAAATAGATCTGGGTGTCATCAGCATACTGATAATACCCAGCTCCATAACTCCATATGATCTCACCCAGCGGCTTCATATAGATGTTAAATAACATCGGGGATAGTATAGCAACCTGTGGAACCCCACAGGTGAGCTCCCTTTTACTGGAGCAACTGTCCTTGAGCAGCACCCTCTGAGACCTACACGAGAGGAAGGACCGGAACCACTGCAATGCAGTGCCTCTGATACCTAACCCCCTCAGGCGGGTCCAAGAGGATGCCATGATCTATCGTGCCAAAAGCCGCTGAGAGGTCTAGGAGCACCAGCAGGGTCACACTACCCTTGTCGATGCTCAGACGCAGATCGTTGGTCAAGGTAACCATGGCAGTCTCAACCCCAAAGCCTGTCCTGAAGCCAGTTTGAAATGGGTCTAGATAATCAGTTTCATCCAAGACAGCTTGGAGTTGAAGAACAACCGCCATCTCGATCACCTTCCTCAAGAATGGTAACAAAGAGACTGGCCTGTAGTTCTTCATATCCGGGGGTCCAGAGAAGGTTTTTTCAGAAGCAGCCTAACAGCTGCTTCCTTCAAACAGGATGGAATATATCCTTCCCTGAAGGACGCATTGATGATGTCCATGAGGAACTTCCTCAGTGCATTCCCCCCCGGACGGCGAGTCATGATGGGCAAGGGTTGAGAGGGCAAGTTGTTTTTCTCACACTACCAAGGAGCTTGTCCACGTCATCGGTACTCACAGATTGCAACTGATTCAGAATAACTTCATTGACGGGGTCGCTGGACACCTTGTCTATAATTTCCGTTATAAGACTGGCGTCTAAGTTGGCTCTTATCTGAAAGATTTTATCTGCAAAGAAGTTGTTAAACGCATCTCAGCAGGCCATCGTTGAGTTAAGCAAGGGATTTGGTGCAGGGGGCTCCTGTGTCAGCTCTCTTACTACCCTAAACAGCTCTGCTGAATGGGACTCTGCAGACGCAATACGTGGAGAGGAGAAAGATCTCTGCACTGCATGTATTGCCTCCTGATAGGACCAAAGAAAGTTCCTATGGCGAGTTCTGTCAGATAAGAGTCAAGTCTTCCACCATTTACTCTCTAGTCATTGTCCGAACCACTTCATTTTCCTAAACTTCGGTGTATACCGTGGCTTACGTTTTGAAGCGGGATGGCAAGGATGCTTGGGAGCAATCATTTCGATGGCTGTGGGGAAATCGGTGTTCCAAGTATTCACCAAGGCTTCAACAGGGTCATCGGCATTTCCAACCATTAAACCCTCTAAGGCTTTCTGTAATCCAATTGGCTCCATTAGCTTCTGAGGGCGGACCATTCTAATGGGTCCCCCACCCCCAAAGGGGGAGATAGAGAATCTTAGTTCCACCCTGACCAGGAAATGGTCCGTCCATGATAAGGCAGTGGTTTGTTTAACCTCTGCCCATGGAAGTTCCTGTTCTGTACTGAAGACCGCATCG
This sequence comes from Phrynosoma blainvillii, assembly GCA_026167975.1. NCBI lineage: Eukaryota > Metazoa > Chordata > Lepidosauria > Squamata > Phrynosomatidae > Phrynosoma > Phrynosoma blainvillii. The sequence goes on from JANUYF010000003.1 coordinate 287,399,991, forward strand.
AGTGTATGACCTGCACAGTGTGTAGGCCTGGAGACCAATTTGGATAGGCCCATGTTAGTCATGGTATCCATGAACTCCTGAGCTGTGCCTGTTAAACTGGTCTCGAGTGGGATGTTGAAGTCCCCCAGGACTAAAAGTCTAGGGGACTCCAACAACAGCTCCAAGACCAGCTGTGTCAGCTCGGTTAGGGAGTCTGCTAGACAATGGAGTGGTTGGTAGACTAGCAGAATCCCTAAACTATCCCTGGTCCTCAGGTTCAGGTACATACACTCAAAGTGGACTGTCCTCCGGACAGGTATCCTGGTCAGATTCAGGTTGTTCTTATAAACCAGAGCCATTCCACCCCCCCGCCCACTTCCCCTCACCTGCTCACTAACAGCGTACCCCGCTGGGAGGGACTGTGCCCACATGACAGTGCTGTCCTCTCCCAGCCAGGTCTCTGTAAAGCAAGCCAGGTCAGAATCCTCATCCAGAAGGAGATTGTGGATAATATGCATCTTGTTTCTGACTGACCTGGCATTGTAAAGGAGCAGGGTGAGGTTCTGTGGAATGGTTGGTCTGCTCTCCAAACCATTCTGGGAAACAGAGGGAACTGAAGGTGGGATAGCTCTCAAACAGCGATCCCGCCTTCTTTTATAACATATGTTCACTCTGTTCTGTCCATATCTCCCATTTCCTAACACAACTCCAATAGCCAACCCCACCTCATTCCCGACCTCAGGTAGAGAAGGGGAAAATAGGGCTATGAAAGGGTGGGGTAGATGAAATTAGAATTGAGCATCAACCGGGGTAGTGTGACCCTGCTGGTGCTCTTAGATCTCTCAGCAGCTTTTGATACAATCAATCACAGCATCCTCTTGGATCGCCTGAGAGGGTTGGGAATCGGAGGTACTGCTTTGCAGTGGTTCTGTTCCTTCCTCTCGGATAGATCCCAGAGGGTGCTGCTCGGGGACACTTGCTCCAGTAAAAAGGAGCTTAAATGTGTCATCCCACAAGGCGCCATACTGTCCCCGATGTTATTTAATATCTATATGGAACCGCTGGGAGAGATTATTGGGAGACATGGGGCTGGGTATGCTGATGACAGTCAGATATACTTCTCCATCATCAGCCTCAACTTCAGATGGCGTCTCTCCTCTTAATTACTGTCTTAGGGTGGTAATGGACTGGATGAGGAAAAACAGATTGAAGCTGAATCCAGAAAAAATGGAGGTACTCATAGTTGCGGCCCCAAAACCAGGTATTGGAATACAACCTCCAGTCCTGGATGGGATCACACTTACTGTGAAGGACTGCGTTCTAGGGGGGGCTCCTAGACTCATCACTTCACATGATTAATCAGGTGAATGCGACAGTCAGGAGTGCCTGTTATCAGTTTCAGCTGATACACCAGCTGCACCCTTTCCTGGAAGTAAGGGACCTTGAAACTTGGTACACACTCTAGTAACCTCCCATCTAGATTTCTGTAATGTGCTCTACATGGGGCTACCCTCATGCTTGGTCCGGAAACTTCAATTAGTCCAGAATATGGCAGCCAGGTTGGTCTCCAGTACATCTAGAAAAGACCATATCACACCGGTCTTAAAAAGACTTCACTGGCTGGCGATCAGTTTCTGGGCCAAGTACAAGGTGTTGGTTATCACCTTTAAAGGCCTACATGGCTTGGGTCCATCCTATCTTTGGGACCGTCTCCTTCCGCATAATCCCTCCTGCACATTATGGTCCTCTGGGAGGAATTTGCTTCAACCTGCTAAGACTAGACTGTCAACAACCTCCCAGAGGGCTTTTTCAGAAACCGCTCCCAGATTATGGAATGGCCTGCTGGATGAGATCCGTCAAATTACCAACCTAGACAATTTTAAAAAGGCTGTCAAGATGGATCTCTCCTTGCAGGCCTTTCCTGTTTAAATTCCTGCCAAGGAGAAAGTTAATTTCCTCCCATCTGTTGCCACCACTTGTCATGCTATTTATTGTTTGTGGGATGCCTATTAGATTGGTTTTAACATCTACTGTTGCAAATTACTAAAATTGTTTTATTGTTGTTAATTGTTTTAATTTCATGTTGTTTAATACTGTTTTAAGGGGAGGGTGGGTTTGGGAGGGGTTTACAGTGAGATTTTATTGTTGTAAGCCACCCCGATTGCTTCAGTAGAGGGGCGGGATAGAAATAAAATTTATTATTATTATTATTATTATTATTATTATTATTATTATTTTCCACCATTCTCTGAAGATGCCAGCCACAGATGCAGGCAAAACGTTATGAAGAAATTCTTCTAGAACATGGACTCACAGCCCAAAATACCCATAGAAGCTGATGTAGGAAATACATTTAATGGGTAATAATCCTAGGAAGTAGCAGCACAAAACTATACCTTTCTGTTTCCATAAAACATTCTTCCAAGCAAGCAAGCAAACAAACAAACAATTTAGGACTGCAGATGATGTCTTGCTGAACACATTGAGGTCTCCACATCTCTGCAATTATACTTATCAATTTCAATATCTGATTCCTTTCATGGACCAGGATCAGTGTTTACTTTTTTCAAAATGCCCACCTTTGAAATTATGTCTTCTCAATTACTAATCAAAATTGGGTTTAATGTCTGTTATCTATGCTTAAAAATGGGAGTGTACTTTCATTTTATCAGTCTGTTTGTATAGTCTTGTTCATTAGAGGGTGTGTGTGTGTGTGTGTGTGCAGGCATGCAGTTCCCCTGGATGGCTGTGATGTTTGCATGTAGATGGATCACTTAATGCCCTTATAGGTAAGGTAAAGGTTTTCCCTGTTGAAAAGGTTGTCAAGTCGTGTCCAACTGTAGGGGGCAATGTTCATCTCCATTACTAAGCTGAAGAGCCAGCATTGTCAGAGACTACTCTGTGATCATGTGGCCAACATGATTACACAGAATGCTGCTTACCTTCCCACTGAAGTGGTATCTATTTATCTACTTGCATTTACATGCTTTCAAACTGCTAGGTTGGCAGAAGCTGCAACTAGTGACAGGAGCTCACCCCATCATGCAGCAACCAGGCCTTGAACTGCCAACCTGCCAATCTTGCTATCAACAGAGTCAGAATCTTAACCATTTGAGTCACTGCATCCCTTATAAGTATTCTAAAACTATATATCTAACAAAGAACTTTGCTCATATGTATCCTCTGTTCTCCCGTCTCATGGGTGACTCTCTATGCCTCATTTGCTGGAGCAATCCATGGCACTGGTTGAAGAAGGTCCCATCTCTTCTCTTTACATCTACACTCCTTTGGTTCATTCTGATGCCTCTGAGAGGGATGGTATTTGCACCAAGCCCCTTTAGCTAGCCATCATTGTTTTTGGCTGCTTTAAATTCTGGCCTGGAGTGGGGACTTCAATACTTCAAGCAAGATTTGGCATGGAGGGAAGTCTTGTGGGACAACAAATACCATGAGACTACACATGAGACCTCACATGCATTTAAGGGCCTGCACATGTAGAAAACAGCCATTTTCAGCTGGACCACAGTGTGAGCGGGTCACATTTTGTCAGGTACCTTTCCTTTTAGGCCTTCTTACCACTTAGTCTGGCTAGGAAATGGAGCTGTTTTAAATGCATTGAGGGGACCATGGGAGATGGATACATGTGTAGAGAAGCAAGTGCATGTGAAGGGCAGGGGTGGATGTGAGCAGAGGTGGGTAAAGGGGGTCAGGTTCAGTGGGTCAGGGGAAGAAAAATGGGTGCATAGGAAGCAAGTGCATGAAGAAGGAAGGAGTGGGGGGATATGGGCGTGGGAACAGTTGAGAGAAAAGTGGTTCTGCTGACTCATCGGCATGGTAATGTTTGGCCTCCATAGCCTGCAATATCAGTTCCTGGAGACTCTCATTTTATGAACAAAGATGTTACCATGATGGGTTTGGCAGGGCATTCATAGTGATGCTAATCAGGACATCATCTGTAACCTTGTCTGGATAGGTGATGCTCCTGTCAGTCCAATGATTTGAGCAGACTCCACCTACTTAAACAAGGATTGTGGTGAACATCTTTCCCTTGCAGGCTGTGATATCTACTTGGACTCCCTAGTGCAGCAGCTATGACACTTGATTCAAAGGGCATTGGGAGGGGAAATGGGTGCTGAGGTATACTGGCCTCCTCTCCTATGGTGGATATGGATGGGAAGAGGGGACATCAGGAACAATTAAATTTCAGGGGAAGAATCTCTTGGTGGCTAGAGGGATGAAATGACAGGGGGAGACCTACAGTTAGGGTGGATGCAGGTCATCTCATCTCCAGCTGGCTTTTGGACATGTCACACAAACTGGCTAATAGAAAAAGCTGAGCCTAGAAGTTTATCAGACCTATGTGATGGGCAACCCCACTTGACTGTTTTCTGTTCATGAAACCATCAGGGCCCATGTCTCCACAACCTTAATTTGCCTACACCTTGTCAGCCTGAAGAAGGGATTTTCTATGATGTATATATGATTTAAAATTTTATTCTTTGCATTAAAGTTGCGACCAATCTATTTAACCCATAATATGGTGTCTGGCCTCTTTGTCTCAGTGCAGTTTAACAGCAGAAAATAAACTGTTCTGAGCAGCTGCAGGAAAATAAGACATGTTAAAAGAATACATGCAATGAATTGAAGCCTATGGCAGCAGCCATTTCTTATCTTTGTAGTAAAGTGTAGGAGTGGAAGAGTTTTAATTAAGTTTCATTGTTTCTCACTTCAGTATGCCTGGGCATCATTTTATAAAATTTGTGGCAGCCATGTTTATTAACTAACAATTTGCATGTTGTTTTCCTTTGCTAGGAAAAAGTTACTACTCTATTCATTCATTCTCTCCAAGGCAAAATATCTCATCCAGTAGCTTCATTTTACTTCCTCAGCAACTCTGCATCTGCTTAGAGATCTCTTTACAACCAATATGGCATGAAGCACCAGGATACCAGAATTAAATTGACTAAATGATGTTCCATTGTGGCTTGGTATGATTTAAATCAATCCATGATGTTGATGAAAAACCCCTCTCTTTTAATTTTGCATGCTTTTTAGGAATAATGCAGCACATAAAAAACTACCAATTGTCTTTTAAATTAAATGATGTCTTCATATACATTAGCCCTCATTCTTCCTCCTTTTTCAGTTCTCAAAGAGCAAGATTTATTGTGGTCTGTCAAAGGGTTGAAGAGCCTTCTAAAATATGCATAAAGGAAAAATGGCTCTCTTCTGTCTGAGAGCTAACAGCTTGAGGACTATGTCATGAAAGAACAGAGATTTCCTAGGCCTAGTGCCAGCCCCTTGACATTTTTTCAGGACAATTCCCTGCATTTTTTTTAAATAGTAAGAATGCTTTTGAAATTTTGTGTAATTCATGTTTGCAACAGTTTTGTCAAATGAACCATTTTGATTTGCATATTACAGAGGGAAAATTGAAGCTCAAAACAATGTCTATTTATTTGTTTACTTGGGTATGAATGCTACGCCATCCTGTACATTTAGTAAGGATTGCAATTGAATAACTTTCAAAAAGTGACTTCTGTTGGCTCTCCACATTTGTGATTTAAGCATTTGCTAATTTGATTAATCACAATTATTGTATTTGTTGCTGACTCTGCTGTTGCCCTATATGCAATCAAAACAATATGTTTTCTCTAGGCATTTATAAGTCATTCAGTGAGATTCTAGTACATAGAATCATGCTGAAGGACCTAGAAATGCCTAGAGAAGTGTTCTATTAGTTTAACATCCTATATTCATGTTTTTTTCTACTTTTCTGGTGATTTGTTGTTGTTGTTGTTATCCACACTCAAGTTGATCTCAACTCATGGCAACCCTGTGAATGAGACATCTACAAGACCCCCTATCCTCCACTACTCTTCCCAGGTTCTGCAGATTCGTACCCATAACCTCCTTTATTGAGTCCACCCATCTAACATGTGGTCTTCCTCTCTTCCTAATTCCTTCGACTTTCCCTAACATTATTGTCTTTTCTAATGAGTTATGTCTTCTCCAAAGTACAACAGCCTCAATTTAGTCATCTTTGCCTCCAGGGAAATTTCAGGCTTGCACATGGACTCCATTTATTTGCTCTAGGACCCCATTTATTTGTTCTTTTTGCAGTCCATGGTATCCTCAGCACTCTTCTCCAACACCACATCTCAAATGAAATTGTTTTCTTTTTGTCCATTTTCTTAATTGTCTAGCTCTCACATCCATACATGGTAATGGGGAATACAATTGCTTGTATGATTCTTTTTTGCTTAGTTGTATATCTTTACTCTTTAGGACCTCTATTAGTTCTTACATAGCTGCCCTCCCCATTCTTAGTTTTCTTCTGATTTCTGTTCTGTTCTGATCTATGTTTGATTCCAGGTCTAGGAACTCTTTTATTATTTCTATTTCCTCATTGTCTAGATTGAACTTGTGAAGAACTTCTGTGGTCATTATTTTTGTTTTCTTTATGTTCAAAATTAAGCCTGCCTTTGCACTTTATTCCTTGATCTTTCTCAATAGTTGCTCTAGGTCTCAAATGTTTTCTGCTAATAATTATGATGTTGTCTGCTTATCTCAGACTATTGATGTTCCTTCCTCCTATTTTCACTCCTCCTTCTTCTGTGTCCAAGCCTGCTCTTTTTATAATATGTTCTGCATACAAGTTGAACAGATAGGGTGAAAGGATGCATCCTTGTCTGACCCCTTTGCCAACTGGGAACCATTCTGTTTTGCCATGTTCTGTTCTAACCATTGCCTCTTGTCCTGAGTACAGATTCCTCATCAGGATTATTAGATGTATTCACTTCCGGTTGGGACAGCGGACCGGCGAGATGCGTTCTGAAGTAGCTCCGCAAAGAACCGTCTAGCAGAAGCTGAATTTTGGCTTAAGCAACAAAACCCAAATAGCCAGAAGTCCTCCTGGTAAGCGGGACTCGGAGGGGAGCTTCAGCAAACCAGCCCCATTGTACAAACTGGAGGAGGTGACATGGAAGAACAGAATAGAAGAAAAGCAAGTTTCATCCAAGGTGACTCTGAAGAGACCACATTTGCCCTCGGACTCTCCCATTATTTAGGATAGGAATGCCACCAACTTTTAATTCAGTTCATGAGTTTAAGAATTTTTATTGTAACGTTATTGTTATTAAAGTGGGACACCTGGTCAAGCCCAGAGAGGCGCCCTTCTTTTACTTTATGAACTTAGAAATAAAGAGACTGAAAGGGAAGTCCCCCATTATTGAGATGAATAGTAGCGACTTTGAATTATAAAGAAACTTACATCCCAAAGACTGTCTCTTCTAAGCAACAAAAATGAATAATTTTTACAATTAAAAAGACTTAAATATTTGATTACAAATATTGCTACTTTTGAGAAAAGCCAAATACTCCTGAACAAGGTAGAGTGAAGACTTACCTTTGAGGAAACCTATTGCTTGTGAGTCCTGTGCTGTCCAGGCTCTCATCCCAGTGTGTGTGCTGTGTGTGAAGGAGCGTGGTAGGTCCGTGGAAAGGATGGTGTCAATTGGTAGAGAAACCACAGTGGAACTGGAAGGCTGTGAAGGATTCTGGGAGCGGTAGTTTCTCAGCTTCAATCTTCGAATTCTGGCAGTGGCTAAAGGGCAGAGAGGTTTTACAGGAGATGTAGTTAAACATCCCTAAATATATCGCCAGACATTGCAGGAAATTTACAGACTATCTTTATGAAGAAAAAGTATCGGATGTGACTTGGCTGGCCAAAAGTCAATTTGCTATATAAAATGGATTCGGAAGGACAATTACGAGAGCCTGGATTAAATACACTGACTGAATGGTAGATATATATATATATAATTGAGTGTGGTGGAAATACTATAATATCCAATTTGAAGAGATTTGTGGGACTGGACTAAAATTAATAATTGGCCCAAACTCACTGGACGGGTCTGAACTGCTTAATTAGAAGGGAAACTTGCCTATACTGGAATGAGTAAATATTGAGATTTAGGATAATAAAAGATAAAAGGAGGTTTATAGATATTTAATGTATGTAAAATTTATTATTGTACATATGTATCTGGTTTACTAAGCGGGTACAGGAGGAGTTAAACTGCCACAGCATCTGAGTAGCTCTCTGAAAATAGCTTATGGCAAGAAAAGGTGGGGATAGAAATTGAGGAATTTTTGTTATAACTGTTAATAAGGGCAATTTGGGGCCTCAGCAGATGGGAGGCTGTGGGCCGCCCTGGGAAGGTGCGCCGCGGGACCGAGGCATCCTCATGCCTCGATCCCGCTGCACACTGTTGGCGCCCCAAGAAAGGAGCACTAAAATAGTGCTCCTTTCACATGTCGCTGAAATTTCCTTATCCTCGAATGTTATTGGTTTAAATTTATGTTTAAACCATATTAGGTCTCTCAATTGTTTCCTAACAAAAAATACGACAATATCTCGGGTAACTTTGGTGACCCTTCAGCAGCAGCATATCTGGATGAAATTCAGCGACCCTTCAGCTGCAGCGTGTCCGGACACTGCGGTGGGAGGTTGTCTTCGGAGGGCCGGCGGCTCCGAGGACGACCTCGGGAGGAGGAAGGGGCACCGAACGTGCGGCTGCCCCTCCCCTTCCTTGCACCGAGGACGGCTCTATTAGCCGTCTGCCGAGGCCCATAGATCCCTTGGACATGGCTACCAAAATTAGGGCCAAAATACAGGCACAGTCCCAGTCCCAAGGGAATTGTAGACCCTCCTTAGAACAACCTAAAGGTATCAAGATCAATATGTCTTTTGTGGAGGATATAAAGAAAATGAGAATTGACCTGAGTAGAGAAATTCAGGAATTAAGGCAGGATATGTCTGAATTAAAAATTGAAATAAAGAACAAACTTAGGTAGGATCTGACTGGGGTTAGTGGAGCAACTGATAAGCTATCATCAGAGATGAATAAAATGAAAGATAAAATGGAAAAAATTGAAACGAGACATGAAAATTTTGAAGTAAACTTAAGAGAATTTAAACAGAAACAAAAAGACATAATTGATGAAAATCTGTTAAAAGAGGTCAAGGCATGTGAAAAAACTTTAAAAATAAGGGGGTTACCTGAGGAAGATGAAGAGGATCTATGCAGAAAGTTATCAGAATGATAAGCACATATTTAATAAAAGACCCTCGTCTTTGTGAGATGGAGATAGACAACTTATTTTGAGTAAACTCCTATGTGGCTAGGAAAAACAAAGTTACCCGAGATGTTGTTGTATTTTTTGTTAGGAAACAATTGAGAGATCTAATATGATTTAAACATAAATCTAAACCAATAACATTCGAGGATAAGGAAATTTCATTATTTATGGATTTGTCACCTGTAGTTATTAGAAGAAGAAAGGAATATAGCTTCCTTACAAAAGAACTCAGAGAAAGGAAAATAAATTACAGGTGGAAGGTCCTGGAAGGTCTTAATCTCTGGTATCAGAAGAAGAAAATTGAAATAAGATAATTACAGGAAGCGAGGGAATTTAGCAAATACCTTAAAAGAGACAACAGAAAGGAAAGAAATAGAGAATTTTTCTCTAATCCTGAAACAAGGAAATATAGAGAGGAAACAAAAGGCGATAGGCAACCCCCAAATACTCAGACAAAGAAAAAAGATCAGGACAAACTTCTCAAGAGAAAGGTAGACGAGGAAGAAGGACAAGCAGAAACAATAGGAGGAAGGAGAAAGGAGGTAATACTACAAGAACAAGAAGTGGGAGCACAGCAGTATGAATTAAATACAGGAGGTCCAGGTAAAGGAGAAGAACTTGACTCAGAGGAAAAATTAGACTCAGTATTAAGTGAGGAAGAATTAGAAGAAGAAGTAGCCCAGGGGATAGCCTAATTTAACACCTTTTACTCCCATATTAATGAATAAACTTAAAGTATTAACGTGGAACATGAAAGGGTTAAATGGACGAGACAAGAGAGGCAGGATGTTTCATATAAGTAAATTTGGCAGTGAAATAACATGCCTGCAAGAAATAAGAATTAAGAGAGATGATTTAAAACTGTTGGAATGACCAAATTTAGGTAAACTATTTGCCTCGGTGATTAAGAAAAAGAAAAAAAAAAAGGTTGCCCTGTATATTAGTTTGAAATACGAAGCTCAAGAAATGTTAAATGATAAGAAAGGACGTTTTGTTGGAGTTATAGCACTGTTGGTGGGGGTAAACACCTTAATACTTGGAATCTATGGGCACTTAGATAATAAAAGGAAATTTTATAAACTTCTGTTAAATAAAATAGAAAAACTCTCATTTGAGATGTGTATCTTTATGTGGGATTGGAATGGAGTTATCAACCCTGTGAAGGAGAGACACTCTGGGAAGAAGATTAAAAGCAACCAGGGCAAATTGCCCAGGGAATTTTTCAAACTAAGTGAAAGACTAAACATTACTGATGTCTGGAGGGAGAAGAGGGGGGATCAGAGAGAATATACCTTCTTCTCTGATAGACATCAATTCTTTTTGCAACTGGATATGGTTCTGGTCTCTACTCAGATAATACCCAAGAGCAGAGATATAGAAATAAACAAAGGATATGGTCAGACCATAATCCTGTCCTTTTAGACCTGGACTTAAGGCAAAGGAATTTAATTGGAAATTAAAAACAGGATTACTAGAAAAGGAAGGTACCATATTTTCCGGCATATAAGATGACTGGGCGTATAAGACAACCCCCAACTGTTCCAGTCAAAATATAGAGTTTTCTTCCAACATACAACAAATAATTTTTTTTTAAAAAAAAGAACCCATGAGATTTGATTTCAATCTGGTAATTTTAATTCAAATGCTCATGGCATGCAGGTACTTAGCAGGAAAACTGTCACTTATAAACGCAATGAACTACAGCTCCCATGTTCCCTAGCATTTATTTCTGCAGTGTGTTTTGGACCTTACTTTTTTTAAAAAAAATATTCCAGATTTAAATGCTGCTTTAAAAATTATTTCCATCTCCCAGTTATCAGATGGTTGGGGGGAAATGAGAAAGTGTTGTTGGGGGGAAGGACTGCCAATATACAAGGTAATGCATTCTGGGGTATGTACAATTTGCAGCCAAGTAAGTGACCCTGGGCATGTCATACACTCTCAGCCTCAGGGGATGGTAATGTCAACCCCCATTTGAAGAAACATGCCAAGAAAACCCCATGATAAGGTTGCCTTAGGGTCTCCATAAGATGGAAAGGACTTGAAGACACACAAGAACAACAAAAAAGTCTGCAATTGTTTCATGGGTAGCACATGGGAATACAAGCCAGCATGGTGCAGTGGTTTGAGTGTTGGACTACCACTCTGGAGATCTGCGTTTGATTCCCCATTCTGACATGAAACTCACTGAGTGAACTTGGACAAGTCACACACTCTCAGCCTTGGGGAAAGCAATGGCAAACGCTTTATGAACAAACTTTGCCAAGGAAACCCCAGGATAGGTTTGCCTTTGAGTTGCCAGAAGTTAGAAATGACTGGAAGACACACAACAGCCACCACAACAATAGCATTTTTGGAAGTCACACTCTCTCAGCTTCTGAGGAAAGCAATGGCAAACGCTTTCTGAACAAACTTTACCAAGGAAACCCTAGGATAGGTTTGCCTTTGAGTTGCCAGAAGTTACAAACAACTGGAAGACACACAACAGCCACCACTACAACCGCATTTTTGGAAGTCACACTCTCTCAGCCTTGAAAAGCAATGACAAATGCTTTCTGAACAAACCTTGCCACCCTACAAGGAGGCTTCCATGCCCTTCTTCACCTCCTCCTCCTCCTCCTCCTCCTCCTCCTCCTCCTCCTCCTTCTCCCATGGGGGGGCTTTCTCTGAGGGGAAGGGAGGGAGGGAGGAACGGAGGAAAGAAAGAAGGGAGAAAGGAAGGAAGGGAAGGAAGGAAGGGGGGAAAGAAGGGAGGGAAGGAAGCTGAGGCCTTCCCAGAGGCTGAGAGAGTGTAACTTGCCCAAGACCACCCAGTGGGTTTTTACAGGGCAAAGGAGGGCAGCCCAGCCCAGTGAGGTAGGAAGGGAGAAACACCTCACCTCATCCTGCTTCCTCCTCCTCTTCTTCTCGGAGGCATGCCAGCAATGCCTCCGCCTCCTGCTCCTCCCTGATTTTCCTGAGGGTGTGGCCCAGCCTGGTGAGTTGAGAGGGAGGAGGAGGAAGGCAAAATGGCTGTCGTACTGAGAAGGGAGACAAAATGGTCGCCGGGTGAGCAGAATTCTTTCTCTTACCAGCGTATAAGATGACTCCTGACTTTTGGGAAGCTTTCCTGGGGTTAAAAAGTCATCTTATACGCCAGAAAATATGGTATACATAAAAAAATGGCTAAAGAGATAGGAAGCTACTTTAAAGAAAATATGCAAAAAGGAACAAGAGTAGATATGGTCTGGGACACCGCTAAGGCAGTCTTTAGAGGATTATATATGAAAAAATCACATATATTAAAGAAAAACAAGGAATGCTAAAATCAATGAGCTATATAGAAGGCTGAGTCTTAAAGAAGATGAGTTGAAACAAACTCCCAATGACAATAAGCTTAAAAGAGAGATTAAATTAATACAACAACAAATATCATTGAGCTTAATGGAAGAGATCCAAAATAAAATTTACATTTTGAAGCAGAAGAGGTTTGTAGGAGCTAATAAGTCCAGCAAGTGGTTAGCCTATCAAATGAGAAAAGAAAGAGAGAAGAAACAAATAAATGGGCTGATAGAAGCAGGACATAAAACTACAAACCAGGATCAAATTAAAGAGATAATAAACGACTTTTACAGTCAACTATATACAAAAGAAAACTTAGATGAAGAAAGTATGCAGAAATACCTGGACAGGTAAATAGAACCATTAAATGAACAACATAGAGAAGAATTACATAAATAAAAAAATCTAAATCCAGGAGATAATGGAGGCCATCAGAGCAACGAAATTGAATAAAACACCAGGCCCAGACGGCTTCCCAATGGAATTTTATAAGAAGTATGTCCATATAGTGGCTCCACCATTATCTGAAGTTTTAAATGGAGTATTGAATAGTAAAATCCCAGATACATGGGCCCAAGCTAATGTAACCCTGATATCAAAAGATGGTAAAGATAATCAAAATATCAGAAATTATAGACCAATTTTGCTTTTAAATAGTGATTATAAAATTTTTGCTACGATTTTGGCTACTAGACTTAAAAAAATTCTAGCGAGTTGGATCGATAAGGACCAAAATGGTTTCTTGCCATTGAGGAAAATAAGGGACAACATTAGATATGTCTTAGATGTTATAGAACTTCATGAGAGGAAGATCGATAAGAAGTTAGTTATGCTTTTTTTTGGATTTTGAGAAAGCATTTGACAAAGTCAATTGGCAATTTATGGATAAAGTCTTAAAGAAGATTAATGTAGAACCTAAGTTTATCAAATGGATAAGAGCTATCTATAATAAACAAGAAGCGCAGATCTTAGTAAATGGGGAGAAAATGGAAAAAAAATAGCTATTGAGAATGGGACTAGACAAGGCTTTTCCCTGTCCCCATTACTTTTTCTAATAGTAATGGAAATGTTAACTAATAATATTAGAAAGAAGTAAGAAATAAAAGGAGTTAAATACAAAGGCTTTGAATATAAATTAAAAGCATATGCTGATGACCTTTTGGTCACAATATCAGATACTGCAGAGAGCTTGGAACGATTGTTGAAAGAACTCAACAACTTTAGTAAGGTATCCGGACTTAAGATAAACAAAAGTAAGTTGACAGTATTAACGAAAAATGTAACTAAAGAAGAAAATAGAAGAATTGAGGAGATATCGGAATACCAGGTAGTAAATAAAGTGAAATACTTAGCTATAGTGATAACAACAAAAAATGTGGACTTATATAAAAATAATTATGAGAAATTAATGAAAGAAGTCAAAAAAGATTTAGTTACCTGGGGAAAACTCAATCTCTCATGGTACGGTAAAATCTCGGCAATAAAAATTAGTGTGTTGCCTAAATTCATGTTCCTCTTTCAGAACATTCTGATCAAAATAAATAGTAAGCTTTTCAAGAACTGGAATAAGTAAATCTCAAAGTTTATCTGGAGTGGTTGGAGACCTAGGGTAAGATTTAAAACTATGCTGGATAGAAAAGAAAGAGGTGTTTTAGCACTTCCCAGTCTACAAACTTATTATGAAGCAAACTGTCTGGAGTGGCTTATTGATTGAATGCTGTTAAGAGATAAAAGATTATTAAATCAAGAGGAAGTAGACCAGAGGTTTGGCCTACATGCATACCTTTTTTATCATAAACATCAAATCCATAGGGACTTTTTGAACCATTTTGTAAGAAAATCACTCTTAACGGTATGGTTTAAGCATAAGGAAAGAATATGCCCTAAAATTCCAGGCTAGGTGTCAATGCATGAGGCTTTACATCATAGAGAAACCATAAATCAAGACAAATGGGTATTGTATCAGGAGTTATTAATATCCAACCCAACTAACAGTGACCTAGAATTTAAAAGTTTAGACCAACTCTTGAAAGAAGGCTATACTATGGGATGGCTGCTACACAGACAACTAAGAGAAACATTTTTGATGGATATAAAAATAAACGGGATAAGAGTAAAAGCTACAGAATTTGAAGAAATGATGAGATCAGAAAGCCCCCGAAAGATAAGTTTGTTTTATAAATGTTTGATAAATATTGAAATGGAAGAAGAGGTGATCAAGGAATACTTGATCAAATGGGCACAGGATATTAAGCAAAGCATAGACTTAGGGCATTGGGACATACACCACCAGTTATGAAGTGAGGGAAAACGTAATTAAAATGCACCATAGATGGTACATGATGCCCGCAAAATTAGCTAAGATGCATTAAAATACATTGGATAAATTTTGGAAGTGGGGGCAAGAAAAAGGAACGCTATACCATCAATGGTGAAGCTGTAAGAAAGTAAAAAAAATTCTGGGTTAGTATCCATAAAACTGTTTGTATGATTGATTTGTCATGCATGTATAGTTGTCTATATTATCTATGTTGATGGAAGTTTGTATGTATGGAATGTAAGATGTGTTTTTTTTGTATATAACTAATAAAGTTTATTTAATTTTTTTTAAAGGATTATTAGATGTATTGGCACTCCCATGTCTTTAAGGGCATTCCATAGCCTTTCATGATCTATGCAGTTGAAGGCTTTGCTATAGTCTATAAAGCACATGCTGATTTTCTTTTGGAATTCCCTGGTGTTCTGCATTAGCCATCATATGTTTGCATTGCGGTCTTGAGTGCCTCTTCCATTTCTGAATTGTGCTTGGACCTCTGGGATTTCTCTCTCCATGTATGGTTGAAGTCTATGTTGCAGAATTTTGAGCATGATTTTGCTTGCATGGGAGATCAGCACTATGATCCTATAGTTGCTGCAGTCTTTTTGTGTCCCCTTTCTTGTAGATGGGGATGTAAATTGATCATTTCCAATCTCTTGGCCACTGTTTTGTTTTCCATATATGTTGACATACATTGGTTAAAGCTGGAGTTGATTCTGTATGTGTGAGTTGTAGTAGTTGAGTGGAATGTCATCTGTTCCTAGTAATTTGTTTTTTCCCATTTCTCTAATTGCAGCTTCTACCTCCCTTTTTAGAATTTGTGGTTCATCTTCATAGGGCTCTTTGTTACAAACGTCCTTCATTTTTTTCATCTCTTTTGTTTAGATTTTCTGTGTATTGCCTCCAACTTTTTTTTATTCCCTCCTAGTCTTGAATTATGTTGTGAAGTCATAGGCTTTCATGGCCGGCATCCATAGTTTTTTGTGGGTTTTTCAGGCTGTGTGGCCATGGTCTAGAAGAGTTTCTTTCTGACGTTTCGCCAGCATCTGTGGCTAGCATCTTCAGAGAAAACTGGAATGGAAGGGAATGGGTCTATATATACTGTGAGACCCTGGGTAGGGAGGAGTGGTTCCCAGGTGAACTGTGTGTTGTTCTGTGTTGAATAGGTATTGTTCTGTTGTTGATGGCATGGCTTCAGGGTATTCAGTCAAGGATATTGTCTGCTGTTCCCATGTAACCTGTGTGTTGTTCTGTGTTGAATAGGTATTGTTCTGTTGTTAATGGCATGGCTTCCAGGTGAGGATATGCAATCAAGGATATTGTCTGCTATTGTCTGCTGGGAAAGCCCCTGACCCTGGTTGCATTCCCATTTGCACTTGCTGAGTGCTGATTTTATTATTTTGTAGGACTGGTAGCCATATCTTGTTTATTTTGGATCTCCCACATAGGATTTGGCCAAGTTTCTGGCCACACAATTACAAACCCATATAGGGCAAACCCCCCATTACATCAAGGACTCAACTCACTTCATAAGAAAAATCAATAACCTTGAACTAAAACCCGGAGACATACTAATCAGCTTTGATGTAGTCTCCTTGTTCACCAAAGTCCCCATAATGGACACCATGACACTCATCCAACAAATTTTTCCAGAGGACATCACAGCCTTGTTTGAACATTGCCTCACCACAAGCTATTTCCAATGGGACAATGGATTCTATGAACAGAGAGATGAGGTAGCAATTGGAAGCCCTCTAAGCCCAGTGATTGCAAACTTCTACATTGAACACTTTGAAAAACAAGCCCTGGAAACAGCACTGAAAAAGCCCACAACTTGGTTCCGATACGTGGATGACACTTTCACCATTTGGAGCCATGGAGAAGAAGATCTGGTTGGGTTCCTGAATCACCTGAACAACATCCACCCTAACATCCAATTCACTATGGAAAAAGAAAAGGAAGGAACACTGCCATTCCTAGATGTCCTAGTCATCCGCAAACCAAACCAATGTCTGGGACACACAGTATACAGAAAACCCACACATACAGACAGATACCTGCACAAGAACTCTAACCATCACCCAGGACAAAAAAGAGGCACAATAAAAACACTGGTAGACTGGGCAAAACGCATCTGTGAACCCCACTTCTTGGAAGAGGAATTGAAACACCTAGACCGGGCTCTACGGGCAAATGGTTACTCCAGCTCAGACATCAGAAGGGCTGCCAGACCCAGAAAAACCCAGAGGACTGAAGACAAGCAGCCACACAAAGGGAAGGTATTTTTACCATATATCAAAGGAGTCACAGACAGAATAGGGAAAGCAGTGAGGAAACACAACCTCCAAATGGTTTACAAACCAACCAAGAAAATCCAACAAATGCTGCGCTCTGCGAAGGACAGGAGAGACCCTCTCACAGCCACAGGAGTTTACCGCATACCATGCAGCTGCGGACCAGTCTACATAGGGACCACCAAACGCAGTGTACAAACACGAGTCAAGGAACATGAGAGACACTGCAGACTGGGCCAGCCAGAAAAATCTGCAGTAGCAGAACACATCATAAACCATCCTGGGCATAAAATGCTGTTTGAAAACACTGAAATTCTGGACCATGCTAACAACTATCAGGTCAGAATGCACAGGGAAGCCATCGAAATCCACAAACACTTGGATAACTTCAACAGGAAAGAAGAAACCCTTAAAATAAACAAGATATGGCTACCAGTCCTACAAAATAAGAAAATCAGCACTCAGCAAGTGCAAATGGGAAAGCAACCAGGGTCAGGGGCTTTCCCAGCAGACAATAGCAGACAATATCCTTGATTGCATATCATCACCTGGAAGCCATGCCATTAACAACAGAACAATATCTATTCAACACAGAACAACACACAGGTTACATGGGAACAGCAGACAATATCCTTGATTGAATACCCTGAAGCCATGCCATCAACAACAGAACAATACCTATTCAACACAGAACAACACACAGTTCACCTGGGAACCACTCCTCCCTACCCAGGGTCTCACAGTATATATAGACCCATTCCCTTCCATTCCAGTTTTCTCTGAAGATGCTAGCCACAGATGCTGGTGAAACGTCAGAAAGAAACTCTTCTAGAACATGGCCACACAGCCCGAAAAACCCACAAAAAACTATTGAATTGTGTTATTTGTGTCATCATAGAGCATCCCAGTCCTTGGTGTGAATGTCCCTTTAACTTCCCAGATGTTGTGGAAAGGGTCTCTCATTCTTCCTTTTTTGTTATTGTCTTCTGTTTTCTTGCATTGGTCATTGTAGTAATTGTCTTTGGCTTTTCTCACTAGTTTTTTTACTATTGCATTAATGGTTCTGACTTCATTCTTGTCTCCCTTTTGTTTTACTTCTCTTCTTTCCTTTACTGCTTGAAACATTTTCTGTCATCTATTGTTTCTTCACTTTCTTTTCCGACTACTGTCTGCATCCATTCTTTATTTAATCCCTGCCTTCAGCCCATAGTTCCTCTGGTTCTCAGTTGATTATGCTTAATAATGCACATCTATATCTTATATTGTCTATGAATTCTGTTGAGATGTTGTTCAGATCATATTTTGGTATGTTGACTGATTTTGACTTTTTCTTCAGTTTTTGTGGTGATGCTGAAACCCTAACCCCCATGAATGTTGAGGGTCTACTGTATAATACTATCTATTACTTTAAAAGAAAAAACAGATCTTGGGGGGAAATTACTTTGGGTGAATGACAGTTCCCAGAATCTAACAGCTAGCATGGCTAGTGACCATACTACGTAGGGAATTTGTAAGGTTATAATAAAAAAGCAACTTGTTCATGCTCTAGATAAATAAGAATCTTATACCTTGATGTATATGCCTTTTCCAATTAAAAGATTCTACAGTACCCTTTTTATCTTTAGAGACCTTTCAAACAATTAAAAGAGTTGCAAAGAGGCTGTTTGGTTCTTCCCTTTATCTCACCAGTGTCCCATCTGTTGTGGGAACCTTTCCCTTAGTTGCATTCACTGCTGTGGGACTCTTCTAAATGTCTTTATAGTCCTTATGAAGGAAAATTTATCTCTTTATTTTCTCCAGAGGATACCACCTATGAGGCACCATTATAATCCAGGCTACTGCCATGTACTCTGAAACATCAAATACTGTAACTCTTTGTATATGGATTTTTTTACACAAACGCACTAACAGACCCCATAACCACCACCTCTGAAGAGCCAGTGCCACTATAGATAGATACAACCATTCTAATCACACTACTGTTGGATTCCAAAAAGCAAGTATGTATATTACAAATAATTTCATTAAAAAATGGAAAATAAAGATACAAAACATGATTGCTTTGTATGATATGCCTATGATTCCAGGGTTTCCAGGCTTAGTTATTATGTTATTTAAAAAAATTCTAATTACTTTGATCACTCATACATCACACCACTTCCCTTACTAGATACTCATTGATGTATATAATGCAATACTTGACTCTTTATTTTAGCAAGAATTATTGGGACTAAAAATCTGATTAACTTCTAACTCTTAGATAAACCTCACTGATCTCACTGTTCCCTTTAAATCTGATACTGACTCCTTGTGTGACTCTAAATGATCCATTTCCAAATCACATTCAGAACTTCTCCCCACTTCCCATTTTTTTTAAAAAAAACATATCAATATTCCTTCCATATGCATCCAAGGTAAGAATGGTGTCCACACCTCTCCCAATACTGTGGTATTACAACACTCAACATTCCCCATGACTTGGTATGGTGCCAGGACTGCTAAGACTTGTAGCAAGAAAATAGATGAGGACTATTAACCTTACCACAATATTCAAACAAAAATCCATCAGTGATACCTTTATTGGTCAACCAAAATGCACAATATACTTGTTGTAAGCTTTTGAAGCTCCATGGGCTTCTTTATTAGGCAAGATGTTACAAACCAAACAGGAGAAAAACAATTGGAGATGTTAGCCAGATGCCTACATGCTGTTTCAGTATTTAGGTAAGATGGGATATGGTGGGGAGGATATCTTTTGCAGGCAGGCTCCTGCTCCTTCTGGCCCTGTGGCTATAGGGAGATTTGCAAAGTCCAGGAAATTTAAAATCCATTTGCATCTCAAGAGGGACCCCTCTTTTGCAATCCAATATGTCTCCATTCCAGTGAGTTCACAGGCCTCTTTGTGGCAGAGAACAATAGATTCCTCAAGAAGTCTCCATGTTTTTGCATCAGGAATATTTTGGTGGATGTAGAGGTAATACATGTGAATTCAGTCCAAATTTGAGAAGAAAACAATTGTTTTACCTTGGTTGAAGTTCCCAGTCCACAGGCTGTTCTTTCTGAATAGTTTATCTGAAGTGGAAAATTATGAGGTTTGTGTACCTATGGTTTATTTTCATGTCTGTGTTTCTGTTTTTGTCCACTTCACACCTTTGAAGAAACATTTGAGGCCTTCAAATGCTTAAAACTTTCTAGTCAGCAATGGCAGTGCAAAGACTTGTCTCTGTAAGTGTCCAGAGACAAGTCCCAGTCCCAGTGGAATCCCCAGGGGAAAAAAGGATCAAATCGGGACAGAAATCCCCTTTTTGAAAAGAGGAGAAAAAGGTGTTCACAGAGGTGCATCAGCAAATTTTGGACCCCCTCACTCAACTAATAAAAAAAAACCAACAAGAAATCTGGGTGAGTCTAAGGAGCATCATGATGTCAGGGATGATGGGAGTTGTAGCTCTTCTCCTCCTCTAACTCACCACCTTGTTATGCAGCAGAGCTGACCAGCTTTGATCAGTGGTTGTGCTTCTTTCCCAAGCAGCAGAGTTTCAGAGAATAGGCTGAAGACCCTGACAAACTCTCCAAGCCTTCTCACTCTTCTTCCTGAGATGTCTCCAAACCTCTCCAGGATTCTTCTGGTTCTTGTATCTTCCCTCAAGACACCAGCAGTAGTCTTATATAAAAGATCTACTTTATTCTACTATATATAAATACTGTATGCCCTACAAATCACAATCTCTACTCCACCAAAATACTCCACAATACACATTGGCAAACATTGCACTTATAGCCATTGTTAGTCACCACCCACTAGTCAGTTTCCACCCAGTGGGCATGTACATTCATTTTGATTGGTTTACATAGATCATCCCATACTTAAGACCAACCCAAGTATTTCATCATTTTACCTTGACTACTTAATGAATCTCAGGTGTTTGCAATCTATAACAGGTGTTTTCAATATACACTCTATAACTTTGTCCTTGGCTCTTAAGGCTTCCAAATTACATTATCCTTTTCACCTGTGTTGCTTCATGATTTCACATACATATTTTATTTCTATTACTGTATGTCCCATGCTGCATTTTCCTTAACACATGAGCCATATGCTGCGGTGAGTGTAGCTTTACAGGCAAAGGTGCAGCTGCTTGACCTCTTAGAAAGACATAAATGTCTAATAGAACAAGCTGTCCTGAGTAATCTAGGCTTTATAAAACAAAGACAGTGGAATATTATTAGGAAAACAAAGGGCCTTTACAGACTGCCAGAAATAATGCAGCTTGGGGCTACTTTAACTGTCCTGGCTCAGTGCTAGAGAATCATGGGAACTGTAGTTTATTGTGACACCAGAGCTCTCTGGCAAAGAAGGCTCAATGTCCCAGAAAAAAATACAATTCCCATTATTCCCTAGCACTGAGCCAGGACAGTTAAAGTGCCCCCAAGCTGTTTCTGGCAGTCTGTAAAGGCCTAAAGAGTCATTTCTCTTAGCTTAGGGAAAAAAACCCAAAACCTGAAATACAATCTACTCACCAACTTAAAAAAGAACGGAGGAGAAGGGAAAAAGGAATAAAGGGAAGCCATGGGGAATCAAATAGAGAAGAGTGAAGGCTGTGGAAGAAACTGAAAGAGGGAGGGGAAAAGAAGTAAAAGTAACCCTAGACCTTCCCTTCCAACTTGTGGCTTGTGGAGGCTTACCAAAAGAAAACCTTGCAAAATTATAAGATTGGTAGCATAGACCATTAATATTTCATATTGTTTTGTTTTTTTGGAAATGACTAGAATTAAAACAGAGATGTAAAGAAGATATATATATATATATATATATATATATATATATATATGTATATATCTGGAAAATTCTACCTCTAATGGACTATAAACTTGTACCTCAAACTGAGTGAGAAAGCCTATTTTGGAAAACAATTAAAAGGTCTAAGAAAAGCCAAAAGCTAGATCAACTCTGGGACAATTATTTTGGAAAGTGGATCCAGATAAATGACTGTTTTTTGAAATTACTCTCTGATTTAAATGGTCTGAACCTAAAACTAAAAACTAAATAATAAGAGCTCTTGAGCATTAATCTATAGAATTGATCACACCTAGTACCCTCTGGAGAAAGACAATAGGTGCATTGAATCCACATGTCATAGACCAGGGGTAGGCAACCTTTCCCCTTTATGGGCTGAGGGACTTCATCTCCCAGAATCCCAGGAGCTATTGACCACCATGGGACTATTGACCAACATGGCTGAGGCTTCTGGGAGCTGAAGTCCCTTGGCCCTTAAAGGGGAAAGGTTGCCTACCCCTGTCATAGACAAAACAAGTACACAGAAAGAGAAAACTAAATTGATAACTCAAATTGTCTATAAGGACAATATAAGACTTCAGAGAAACAGGATAACACCATCTAGTGACAAAAAGTGAAAGCACAAGTAAGAGAACTATAAAAATCTAAAATCATGTTGATGGTCTCAAGGCAAAAAGCTGTGACACAGACTTCAACTCCAGAACAACGTAGACTTTCATTAAAATATACAACAAAACAAACAGAGCAAAATATTGTTCTAGAAGAGATAAAAAGACTATGACAGGAAATGATTGCACTTAGGGTGGACTTAAAACAGGACTTCAGAACAGAAATCCGCAGTATTCAAAATACTCTGGATAATGTAATTAAAAACCAAAAAATAACAGAAAATAAAGTAGAGATCCTAGAGGTGAAGACTAAAACCTTGGAGGATAGAACTATTAAACTTTGACTAAACCAGCAACAAGAATTGGATGCCAAGGCAATGGTGGATTATAAGATTAGAGAATGATGTTTGAAAATCTGAAGGCTTAAAGAAATTCTGGAAGAAAACTTATAAAAATACTTAATTCCAGTTTTGGCTGACTTCATGGGAACTACAATAGGAAAGACAGAAAAGGAAATGGACCAATTATTCAGGATAAGATCAAAAGCAGTGAAAGAAAAGAACTTCCCTAGAGACATTGTAATTTATTTTATTAAAACAAGATTTAAAGATTTGGTACTCAAGATAAGCTATGAAAAATGATTTAACAGTGGATGGTAACAAGATCTCAATCTTTAAGGACAACTCAACAAGTCTTTTGAAAGGGAGATCTGAATATAATTTTTTAATAACACATTTGGGAAGACATAACATTTCCTAAAAGTGCAAATTACTGGAAGGGATCCCCTTTAAATTCAAACAAAGAAGGATCAGATTAAAATCAGTAGAGAATGCAAAAGAATTTGTCAAAAGATTTGCTAAAGAATTAGACAGTCATAACAAATCTATACAAGATAAAACAGAAAACCAAGCAAAGGAAGAAGAAAGAAATCACCTGAGAGTTGAGGATGAAACAGAAGAAGAGATAAGAGAGGGTGAAGCATCAGAGCCTGGGGAAGAAGGAGAAGGAGAAGGAGAAGAAGAGATAGCAACCAAAAAAATATATAAGTGAGTCAAATTTCCATCAGTTATGAATCTATTTTTTTTTTAATGGAACGTGAATGGGCTTAATAATCAACATAAACATAGGGAAATATTCTATTATTTAAATAAGGGGAAAATGACAACCTGTCTTCAGGAGATGCACATAAAAAACAAAGATATTAGACTATTAAGAAACAGCAGGCTGGGGAAAGTCTTTATATCTTCAGCAAAAAGAAAAGAAAAGGGAGGGGGGTAGCTTTATATGTAAATTCCAATCTCTCATCTAAAGACATTATTAGGGATCTAGAAGGCTTCCACATCAGAGTACAAGTTACAACAATTGAGAAAGAAATGTTAGTAATGGGTATATATACCCCCCCTAAGAAGAAAGAGAACTTCTACATAATTTAACAACCAAAATACTAGACTTAGGCTATAAGGAAATCTTAATGATGGGGGATTGGAATGGAGTGATAAATCCCAATTTGGTTAGAAAGTCAACAAAAACAATAAAAAAGAACCAGGGGAAATTACCAAAGGCATTTGAAAATATGTTGAAAAATCTAGTTATTGGATGCATGGAGATATAAGTATAGGGATAATAAGGAATTTACTTATTTCTTTGAGTGACATAAATCACATTCAATAATAGATTTTTTCTTTTATCAAAGTCATTAGCTAATAATGTTGCTAGGATGGTTATTAGTTCTAGAACAATGTCATACCACAACCCCATCAAGATATTTTTGAGGAATAGTTCAAATGCATATTATTGGATATTAAATTATAATCTACTTAAAATGAATGAAGTCATTGAAAAGGCTGATCAAATCATAGATTACTGTTTGATGGAAAACCTGGACAAAGGAACAAAGATTATAAATGTATGGGAAGCATGTAAAGTAACAATGAGAAGCTTTTTTATTCACCAAAATATATGTATTAATAGAAGGGAAAGAGAAAAATTAAAAACAATACAAGATGAGATAAAAAGTAACAAAGTAGAGTTGGAAGGGGACTCACAGAATAACCAATTAATAAAAGAAATGAAAGTGTTACAGAAACAAATTTCAATGATAATTACAGAGGAACTGAGTAAGAAACTAAAATGTACCAAACAGTATTAGTTTGAAAATACAAACAAGCCAGGAAAGTGGTTAAGTTATAGATTTAAAAAAGAAAGGGGGGGAAAATCTAATTTTAAAAATATAGGAGGGGAAAACAACAATTACTGAGCAAGCAAAAATAAGGAAAGCCTTCCACAAATATTATTCAGAGTTATACAAAGGTACCAACATAGGAGAGGATAAGATAAAGTCTTTCTTGGATTATCTAAATTTAAAACCTTTCTCAGATGACAAGATGAAAATTAGAGGGATGAATAAATAAATGAAAGAACATAGTGATAGAGAAATGTTACATAGTTAAGCAGAGAAGAGAAGGCAATTTACCCCAACCACTTTGCTTTCATAATAAATCTGTGTGTAATAGAAGATTAAGAATGCAACAAAAATGGCATATAGTAGAAGTATGCTTCTGTTTATATTCATGTTTAGTGAATTGCAGACAAATATATGGGAAAATATATAAACATGTATGTATAGATGTATGTTGAATGTATGAATTGAACATGACTAAATGTATGTTAATGTTTTAAATGTTCATTTTTAAAATTAATAAAACTTAATTTTTTTAAAAAAATAGTGAGGTTGTTAAAGCAAGAACAACTGGAAATCCAGATGTTATATTACACAGTCACATCTGTCAATCATCCATGTGGCAGAAAGCACCTCACTGTAATTTTTAAAGAGATATTTCTGCCTGATGGTGCATCCTTGAAAACTTCTCTCAGTAGCAAGGGAGGAGAATTTCCAATCTGTAGTCCTCATTGGCCCAGAGTTAGTCCTCATCTGGCCTACAGATCATCCACAGGACATCCCATCCCACTGCCTGGAGATTTTCTGTATCCTGTTCACTCTGGAGAATATTTGGTTTTACAAAGATCTGAACATGTGCATGGTTTTAAATTGTAATTTAAACTATTGTAACTGATTTTAATCTAAAAATTGTTAAATTTATTGCTAAAATAATCTAATTTGTTATTATATATATATATATATATATATATATATATATATGTTTTTATTCTTTTAAAAAGGCTAAAATAGAATGAGGAAGTGAGAATTTCCCATTATTTCCAATCTCACATTGGACATAACAGTAAGACCTTCACCTGTCCATGTATTCCCTGAGGGAGGAGAGGATGGTATGGGGAAAGGTTCTAAACTCCAATTGCTTGAGGCAGGAGGGTTTCTGAGCTAGTATTTAGGTCTTAGGTTTGGCTTTGCTTGATTTGTCTAATCTCATGGCTGAAGTGGCTTAAGTGGCTGAGACCATTGCCAGTGGCAGGACCACTCCAGCAGCTAGCATTTGGCTCATGTGACTTTAGTTATTTAGTTATTCCTCTCCTTCCTCCACTTAGGGAAGGAAAGAGTGGAGCAAAGCCAAGTCTCCAGTTGCTGTGACTGTGAAGAGCTGTCAGAAGTCTGTGACTGGGGATCCTGTGACATCATGGATGTATTCACACTTGCAATGTCAACTGCATGGCTACAATCCTTCATGTCATCCATCAGATGTGAGGTCAGAGACATAATAATCTGGTCTGTGACCAGTCAGTTCCCCCACCTTATCTATCTATCTATCTATCTATTGGGATGACATGGGCTGCCATAGCTTAATGCTATGGAATTCTGGAATTTGTAGTTTGTTTGTTTGTGTTTGTGTGTGTGTGTTGTTGTTTTTTGTAATTTTATATTTTATTAACATGTATTATTCAAACATATCTATCAAATTGACATATTAATTTCTTTTCCAATAATTATCTACAAATATTTACAATTGACTTCCAAGGTATCTCCAGTTTGTACTCAACCTTACTTCATTTTTTAAAAATTTTATTGATTAAAAAACATATTACCATTACAAACAATGTGTAAATACTTATTTCAATCCATTACAATAAAAATTTGAAATCTTATGAGAATAGAAACAAGGTATCTTATTGAACACTACTATATTATTATGCAATCTTATATCTATAAGTTTTAACATATAATATTAAAATAAAAATTATAGAAGCAAAAAACAACTTCCAGAATTGGTGTAACTTGCCATTTAGCCCATTTCATTTCACTTCTTATGCGTACCTTACATTTGCTATCTATCAATCAGTATAGTATCTTTATTCTATATTCGATGTTAAATGCTTATAGTAGTATTGAAATTCAAAAAAAGAAAAAAATATTCATTTACCCATAACTTCTATACTATTTTATTATTATTACATCTATTATCTTTAAAAAAAAAGAAAAATCTCTCTATAGTGGATATACACAAACCTATCAAACCTTACAGAAAGTTAATTAAGAAAAAATACTTTCATCACATTAAAGAAATATATTTATCCCATTTTGTTTCAAATATTTAATCACCACATTCCATTCATTCTCCGGCCCTCCGGGAGGAACTTGCTGCAGCCCCCAAAATCGAGGCTTGCGGCTACCTCTCGGAGGGCTTTCTCTGCTGTCACCCCCAAACTCTGGAATGGCCTGCCGGACGAGATCCGTCAGCTAACATCGTTAGACAGCTTCAAAAGGGCTGTCAAGACGGATCTCTTCCGGCAGGCCTTTCCAGATTAAAAATTTTCTCTGGCCTCGGATATGCCCACCCCAGTGATCCTTACGTGGCCCCATCTACGGATGGTTAGGATCATGGCCGCTGGGTTTATATATTGGTCTGTGTTGTTTTTACTGTATTGAATTGCTTGTTTTAATCTCTATTGATTTAATACTGTTTTAAGGGGGGGAGAGGTTTTTGGGGTTGGGTACTGTATATGTTTTTATGGTTGTAAGCCGCCCTGATTGGGTTACCATAGGGCGGGATATAAATAAATTTTATTATTATTTATTATTATTTATTATCATTTATAAATTTATCATAATTTAAACCCTTAATTAAACCAGTAAGCCTATCCACTTCCATATATTCCATGATTTTCATTATTCAATCCTGAAGAGAAGGTATTTGATTGGATTTCCACATAGAAGCATAAAGTGACCTGGCGGCAGAAAGAGAATAGAATATTATTTTCCCATGATCTTTTTCTAATCCTTCATCTGAGCACATGCCTAATAGAAAGAATTGTGGATCTAGTCTTAAATTGTAATTTAAAATTTTACTTAGGGCCGTCTTTATTATATGCCAATATTCTTGGGCTTTCTTACAATTCCACCATAAGTGGTAGAGAGTTCCATTCTTCTTATTACATTTCCAACATTCATAGAATATGCTTTATTAAATTTGGCTAAACGAACTGGCGTCAGATGCCATCTAAACAGCATTTTATAAAAAAATTATTTGATGTTATAACTAAGGGTATACTTTACTTTGATGTTATAACTAAGGGTATACTTCAACCTTACTTCAATGTTCACTCATTGTCTTCATATACAAGCAATTTTAAATATTAAATCCACTGTGTGTTATAACATCGGCTTTAACCATCTTGATCTTTTATAGTCATTATTAAAGATGTTTCCTGTTAATATTCACCTCCCATTATTAGGTCATTTAATAATTTACACTTTCCCATCAATTTGTATCTCTACTCAATTAAGTTTTCTCTTTTACAGTACTGCAGTATCAGGATCCAGTCTTGTTCAATACTTTCTACATTTTGTTTGTTCAGTCTAGCTGTGAGTATATCCATACTCATCATTTCAATACGCCTTGTAAACCACGTAATCCTAGCTGAAGTTATCATATATAATAATATTTTCCCATATTTCCTTTCAATTTTTTCTGGGATCTTATTTGTCATATTCAACAGGTATATTTCTGGTATCATATCATATCTTATTTTAAGCATTTCACAGATGACCTTATGAATAGTTATCCAATATTTCCTAACTTTGTCACAGTTCCACCATACATGTAACCAACATCCTGTGGTTCGGTTACACTTCCAACATCTATTATTGCCATTCTTATAAACTTTTGCTAGTTTCGCTGGAGTAAGATACCAACATTGTTCCATTTTAAAATAGTTTTCTTTTGGAATTTGTAGTTTTGTGAGATATTTAGCTTTCTCTGTCAGTGAGCTCTTGTGCCATGACAAACTACAAATCCTAGGATTCCATAGGATGGAGGCATGGCAGTTTAAAAAGTGTCAAATTTCTTTAATTCTGCAGTATGGCAGCAGCTCTAGTGTTATTATCATATGTATGCTGATATATTGTGTTGCACTGTTATATTCTGCAGCATTGTGTTGCATTTGTATTACTTTATGGGGACTAGGAATCTATGAATATGAAAGTGGCGTTGCAATTTAAAAAAATATTAATAAACAAGAACTGAAGGTTTGGTCACATATCTAGTTGGTCTCAGTCTGTGGAATATGGGAGAAAAATATTGCTCTTCATTGTAGGGCAACAAAGTGTTTTGGGTTGACTTTGTAAACCCTGTTACAATCTAGTAAAGTAAGATTTTCAATGATTGTTTTGTTCTGTGCCCCTGAGAAGCCACAGTTATTGTTGATTCAGCCTGAATACATTTTGAAGATTTATTTATTTACTCATTAAAATATTTATATCTTAACTGCTATCTAAAGTTCTCAGGAGGCATAATATAAAATCAACCTGGTTGATTTAAAATGCATCAACATTTGAAATGATTTTAAAAGACTATAAATATAGTTTCTTTTTTAAAAAACAACAACAACAAGTTAGATTATTTTAAAAAGAAATTTAAAAAGTTAAATTAAAATCACTTACAGTAGTTTAAAGCAATTTAAAATCACACACATGGTCAAATGTGTGTAAAAACAAATAGTTCCCAAAGGCTTTTAGTACACACCCATGTTTTTATTTGGCATCAAAATGACACCAGTGTTGGCACCAATCAGGCCTCAAAAGAGAAGATATTCCATAACTGAGGTGCCATAGCAGAGAAGGCCTTTTCCCATAGTAAATCATCCTGACTGATGGGGCACAAAGTTGAAATGAAAACAAGTGTAGAATATGTATAAATACTCTTGGTGAGAAGTATTTTAATAATTCTCAATGAAAGAAAATTTCCAAGTATCGCCTTTGCTTCCACAGCACTTGCATAGTTTTTACTTCCAACAGACTTTCCAACCTTTGCATGTATCCTTGAAGCTCTATACTGGCTCACAAAAAGGACTTTCCCAGGTTCCATTTCCTAGAAATAAGATGAAAATTTCCCCACATAGGACTACAGTTGTTCCTCCCCATTGATGGACGTCCCATTCACCGTTTTGAGTTTTCATGGACAGCAAGCCAGGAGGGACAAAATGGCATAATAATAATAATTATTTATTTATTTATTTATTTATTTATAATTTAATGCCCTGCCTAACCAATCCAGGTGGCTTACAAATTAAAATCAAATACAAACCCCACAACAATCCCTCCCCCCTTAAAACAATATTAAATCACAACAGCTTAAAAAACAATATAACAATTAAACTTAAAATTATACGACACAATAGACACTCCATTATGGCCTGTAGCAGTGTTCCTGTCCATCCAAGATGGGGCCACGTAAGGAACAGTGCAGGTTAAGGCCGGGAAGAATTAATCTGGAAAAACCTGCCAGAAGAAATCCGTCTTGACAGCTTTTTTAAAGCTGTCTAGCGATGTTAACTGACGGATCTCGTCCAGCAGGCCGTTCCAGAGTTTGGGGGCGACAACAGAGAAAGCCCTCTGAGAGGTCGCCGCAAGCCTCAATTTTGGGGGCTGCAGCAGGTTCCTCCCAGAGGACCGGAGAGCGCAGGGAGGATTGTATGGAAGGAGGCGGTCCCTGAGATAACTTGGACCCAAGCCATTTAGGGCTTTAAAGGTGATAGCCAACACCTTGTACTGGACCCGGAAGCTGATTGGCAGCCAGTGGAGAGACCTCAAAACCAGAGTAATGTGGTCCCTCCTAGATGTTCCCAACACTAACGTGGCTGCCATATTTTGTACCAGCTGTAATTATCAAGCCAAGCACAAGGGTAGCCCCATGTAGAGCATGTTACAGAAGTCAAGGGGTGAGGTTACCAGCACGTGCATAATAGTCTCGAGATCCCTTACTTCCAGAAAAGGGTGCAGCTGGTGAACACAGTCACTGGAGGAGAGCGTGACCCCATCCAGGACTGGAGGTTGCAACCCAATTCTTGGTTTCAGGGCCGCTACCGTGAGCACCTCCGTCTTATCTGGATTCAGTTTCAATCTGTTTTTCCTCATCCAGCCCATTACCGCTCACAGACATTCATTGAGAGAAGAGATGCTATTAGAATTCGAGGCCGACGAACGAGACATGGACAAATAGATTTGGGTGTCATCAGCATACTGATAACACCCAGCACCATAACTCCGTATAATCTCACCCAGCGGCTTCATATAGATGTTAAATAACATTAGGGACAAAATAGCTCCCTGAGGGACCCCACAAGTGAGCACCCTCTTACTGGAGCTACTGTCCCCGAGCAGCACCCTTTGGGACCTGCCTGAGAGGAAGGACCGAAACCACTGCAATGCAGTGCCCCCGATACCTAACCCCCTCAGGCGGCCCAAGAGGATGCCGTGATCTATCATATCAAAAGCTGCTGAGAGGTCTAAGAGCACCAACAGGGTCACACTACCCCTGTCGATGCTCAGACGTAGATCGTCGGTCAAGGCAACCATGGCAGTCTCAACCCTAAAGCCTGTCCTGAAGCCGGTTTGAAATGGGTCTAGATCCCATCCAAGTGGGATCCAAGACAGCTTGGAGCTGAAGGGCAACTGCCCTCTCGATCACCTTGCTCAAAAATGGCAGCAATGATACCGGCCAGTAACTACTCATATTCAGGGGGTCCAGGGAAGGTTTTTTTAAAAGTGGCTTAACAGCCACTTTCTTCAAACAAGATGGAACATGTCCTTCCCTGAAGGATGCATTGATGATATCCATGAGGAATCTCCTCAATGCACCCCCCCCCCCCCGGACAGCCTGCCATGATGGGCAAGGGTTGAGAGGGCAAGTCATCTTCCTCACCTTACCAAGCAGCTTGTCCACATCCTCGGTACTCAAGGACTGGAGCTGATCCAGTATAACTACATCAGCGGAGTCACTGGACACCTCGCCTATAGACTCTGTTTCAATGGTAGCATCTAAGTCGGCTCTTATCTGAGAGATTGTATCTGCAAAGAAGTTGTTAAAAGCATCACAGCAGGCCGTCGTCAGGTTAAGCAAGGGATTTGGCACCGGGAGCACCTGCGTCATCTCCCTCACCACCTTAAACAGCTCTGCTGGACAAGACTCTGCAGACACAATGCATGCAGAGGAGAAAGCTCTCTTCGCTGCACTCATTGCCTCCTGATAGGAACGAAGAAAGTTCCTATGGCGAGTTCTGTCAGATAAGAGTCAAGTCTTCCGCCACCTGTGCTCTAGTCGTTGTCCAACCCACTTCATCCTCCTAAGCTCTGGCATATACCAAGGCCTCCGATTTGAAGCAGGATGGCAAGGACGCTTGGGAGCAATCGTGTCGATAGCCCTGGTAAGATCGGTGTTCCAGGTATTTACCAGAGCTTCGACAGGGTCACCGGCATTCCCAACCATTAAACCCTCTAAGGCTATCTGGAAACCAATGGGCTCCATTAGCCTTCGAGGGCAGATCATTCTAATGGGTCCACCACCCCTGGTGGGGCAGATATTGGCTCTCAGTTCTGTCTTGAGCATGCCACCATTATAGTCAATGTGGCTTGGATATCTGTATTTCTTCTATTTCATGGTGGGCGGAGTGGAACAGATCCCATGCGAATGGGGAAGGACGACTGTATTTTGATAAAAGTTAAGCTATCTAAAATGTAGTTTCTTTTTATCAGATGCATTAGGCACAAAATCAATGAAGTTTTAAAATGTACAAGAAAAGCATTGCCACTTCATTATACTAATGGCATTGATGATGACAATGAAAAAACCAACCAAACAGTCCACAGAGCAATTCAGTGGCTACAGCACAGTCAAGAAGGTGTCAGATTTCCCCCACATAGTAAGTATTGCAAATATAGTGTTTCAGAAATGTGATGTAACCACAGCTCAACAGAAGGAAAGATGTCAGGTCTGCATAAAATAAAATGGGTAACGAATATGTATTTATTGCACAATAAATTGATTGTGCAGAATGGAGTCAAGTAATTACCAGAAAGTGCACATAAAATGTTTGTAGATGTTAAAAGTAGTCATTAGGATCTCAGTAGACAGGGGTAATAAACTTACCGAAAATAAACTCACTTTTAAATTGACTACACACACATACACAAAATAGTTTTGACATGACTTATGTCAATAGTCAACTAGGTGAAATTACTTTTCTTATTCCATACTTTTAAAGGTTTGAATGGGAAAGCTCTGGGTGGGCTTATTTAAATTACATCAAAATGAGCAGACCTTTAAGGTAGTATACATTATTAAAGCTGTTTTCCATACCAAAGTTGGCATGCATAACTGCATGCTGCCTAAGAGAAGACAAATAGGATGTGAAGTGATATTCCACACATTTTATATTAATTATTACAGTTGCAGGGTCTAGCTTTAATTTTATTAGCATTTGGCAGGAAAAAACAAGTGCAAAATAACCTCTCAAGTGTCTACATGCAAAAATGAAATGTGATTGTTTCATCAGATCACAATTATACTACAGCCTAGAACAAGACTCAAGCCTTACTGTTTTCTGTTTCTGCCTAGTGTTTTTTAAATAAAGTAGCCATTTCTCAAATCAGAAATTCTGAATCTGAAAAATGTGAAGAAAAATTGAGAAAGACAACTTGTCCATTAAAAGATGTCTCTTGTCATGCGATTCTATACCCTGCAGTAATATTTTTCCTATTTAATGTCACCTACTATAAATTGTTAGTACAGATGATCAACTGCCAAAGTGGAAGAAGTCTTACTTTATGCTGTGATCCCACCTTTTAGAATATGTTAAAATCTGTGGTCTGTTGCAGGAAGTGGGGGGGGGGGAATCTTAACAATGGATTCACCACTATAGATGACTGACCAATTCTTTAGGTCTATATCTACTTTTTCATCCCAAATAGAATAGATGAATCACTGGAATTTACAAAAATGTTGTCTTACCAATTTCCAACTGTTTTAAAGGGTCTAATCTAGTCAAGATTAACAGTTGGAATTAGGCCTCATTGGATAACCATACCAAGGGACAGGAGGGACATATAGCACTCCACATGTTGTTGGACTGTAATTCCTACCAGCCTGTAGTCCAACAACATCTGGAGAGCTACATGGTTTCCACCCTTGCTCACCAACATAATGATTGGTCATTTATATTGGACCATGCAAGTTCTACATGCCAGATATCTGAATAGATTTAATGCACAATGTATTTTCCTCTGAGGGTTTGGTTTTGAAATATCCTTATGAAAAGTGCAAGGGGCAAAACTACACCAAACTTCAGCCCTTTGAAACTACTACTGTGAAATCAATAAGACATGATGGGAAATCAGTTCTGCAAGTACAATTCAGTAATCTTATCCCCATTCATCTCATATCCTGCAAAGGGTTCATACAGTCTGGTGATATGCTGTAAGATGCCATACAATTTAATGTCATCTCTTAACATATTATGTCATTTAATCACCCAAATACATTCCTTCTGATTTAAGCAAAGCTCATTTTAAAAAAGGGGAGGAATGATCCATTTGTGAGGTCTAGCTCTTCATGAGGGTTGTGATGTAAGCTGTGGGTATGCCCTACCCTCTTTCAATCCTTTCATTTTTGCCTCCAGATGTGCTGCAATCCTATTATTAGTGCCAACCAGCATAGAGCAATTGAATCAACTGGGTTCACTTATGTGTTTATTCAACAATTTATTCAATGTGGATTCACAAAGATTTCAACCTTTTCTTCCCAATTCTCCCTTTCCTTCCAATGTCTCCTCACAATTTTTTTTTAAATGTTAAGTGTTTCTAGAACAATTATTGCTTATAAATGTTTTAAAAATTCCTCTACAGGTGCTATAAACTGCTTTGTTACTACTGAGATTTCTATTCATTTTCATTTTTCTTGAATTTTGAGAAACCTTGCTGAGAGTTTTTGCAGTTCAGAACATATTCTGTGCAAATTTCACATGTGGTCATTTTAAACAGGACACATAACATCCACCCAGGAAGCAGGATTTCCTGCAAAAAACAACAAAAAAACCCTATGAAGAAATATTACAGAAAATTCTGTTTCCTGCTGAGAAAATGCTGTTTTCCTGTGTGTGGGGGGGAACCACATCAATTTTACACAGAATAAGTCTCAAACTACGTTTCCTGTATTTTTTGCAAGAGAAAATGCTGTTTACTGTGAAGAGTGTGCATACTTTGTGCAGAATAAGGCCTAAACTGTGAATTGTCTTTGAAAAGTGCTGTTTTAAACTTTTTTGTTTTGAGAAGAAAATTGCTCAAATTACTCATTGCTTCCTCTGAGAACAAACTTACACATATAATGTGAAGTTAACAAGCAAGGCCCATGTCATAATGCACTGCCACAAAATGAAATGAATTGCAGCAATATTCACATGGACTGGGAATTCAAAATGTACTGAAATGTACCAGGACAGTGCTGTATACAGCTAAGGAATAAAAAGTTGCAGTAACTGATAGGAATTAATGGGAAATATAATAGGGCAAGAGAAATATTGCTTTGATCTCAACAATAAACACAGTAAATACAGCAATGCAAGTGGATGCATTCCTGCCAATGTGGGATGAGCCCAAGTATTTGTCAGTGCCATTAATTTCAAGGGTATTTCAAGGGAACAACATTGTGCCCATAGTGACTGTTCCTTTTGTAGTAAAATTTGTAATATATTCTGCTTTCTCTTTTCTGCCAATATAAATGGTTTTGTGTTTTCAAGTTTAACAAACAAGTTTGTTTTGAATATAATCTTTGATCCTAATCTCTCCCACCACCACTCCTCTCTGATGTGTCAGTTTTGTTTTCTAAGCACAATATTTTAGTACTAGAAAGGCAACAAAATGTAAAAACCTCTTTCTAATAAGACTTTTTTTAAAACTTAAAGAGGATTTCTTTTTGTATCAACCACCAGTTGGCTTGTCACTATGTAATAGTCTCTTTTCATGTATTTAAGACTTTTTATAGGATTATTACTCAATACATTTTATTGAAATCTTTTGTATGGTATACAGAAAAACAACAGAATGAAAAAGTGAGAGGAGAAGCATTTTATTTCTCACTGTGTGAATGTATGTGAGTAAACAAGTGGAGAAATAATAAATACATTCCTCCACCCAAAAATATGAAGTGAACACAAAAAAAGTGTTAACAAAAGAAAACAGGATGGATGCTAATTTTAACACAAACCAACAATCAAAGGATTCTGCATTGCAGCATTATTCTCCCAAGACCAGGAACGGAGAAACTGCTATAAAATAACTTCTTTTCACAGCTGTATGATGACAAGAATTGCAGAGCATGCTTAAAAAGAGCAGAATTAAACATGGTAATTAGACTTTCACTGTCAGTGCAACTTTTGAAAGCCAAAGAGAGGGGAAAACTAAATGCTTGGAAAAGCAAGAAAAGATGAATAGGCATACTTGTTCATATTAAATTTCACATGTGTGTAAGAGAATGGGAATGGTGAATGAATGCACATCTCTTCTTCTTCTTCTTCTTCTTCTTCTTCTTCTTCTGTGTCATGTAGTATTCTCCATTTCTGTATGACTTCTAAGATTTTAATCTGGTAGTGTATGATGGAGTTGTGTTTTACATTATCCCCTCTAATGGTATTATTTGGGGCCTCAGTGCTGATTCAAATAAAGTCCAAGCTGGACAACTGAGCAACAAAAGGGAGGTGTTGTCATATGTGGGCAGAACCCATGTTTTCTGACAGAGGAAAGAACAACTAGTCCACTCCTATAGTGTTTCACTATTTTAGTCAATGAATAAAATCATAGCAATGACTGACACACCACAGAGTAGGCACTTGCAGTTCATTTCAAAGTCATTGTTTTGTTCTCTAGATTAGAAAGATTTCATTCCACATTCCAAATCACCAAGAAAAATGTATAAAGATCTATATTAAGCCACTGGGTGAGATTATACAGAGTTATGGTGCTGGGTGTTATCAGTACACTGATGACACCCAAATCTATTTCTCTGTGTCTCGTTCGTCAGCCTCGAATTTTAATGGCATCTCCTCTCTCAATGAATATCTTTGGGCGGTAATGGGCTGGATAAGGAAAAACAGATTAAAACTGAATCCAGACAAGATGGAGGTGCTCATGGTAGCGGCCCCGAAACCAAGAATGGGGTTGCAAACTCCAGTCCTGGATGGGGCCACACTCTCTTCCAGTGACTGTGTTCGCAGTCTGGGGATGCTCCTTGACTCGTTGCTCCTGATGACAAATCAGGTAAATGCGACAGTCAGGAGTGCCTGTTATCAGCTTCAGCTGATATGTCAGCTGCACCCTTTTCTGGAAGTAAGGGATCTCGAGACTGTTGTGCATGCGCTGGTAACCTCACGCCTTGATTTCTGTAATACGCTCTACATGGGGCTACCCTTGTGCTTGGTTCAGAAATAACAGCTGGTACAAAATATGGCAGCCAGGCTTGTCTCAGGAACATCTAGGAGGGACCACATTACTCCAGTTTTGAGGTCCCTCCACTGGCTGCCTATCAGCTTCTGGGGCCAGTACAAGGTGTTGGTTATCAGCTTTAAAGCCCTAAATGGCTTGGGTCCAAACTATCTCAGGGACTGCCTTCTCCCTTATAATCCTCCCTGTGCACTCCGGTCCTCTGGGAGGAATTTGCTGTAGCCTCAAATATTGAGGCTTGCGGTTACCTCCCAGAGGGCTTTTTCAGTTGTTGCCCCCAAACTCTGGAACGGCCTGCCGGATGAGATCCGTCAGTTAACATCATTAGACAGCTTTAAAAAGGCTATCAAGATGGATCTCTTCCGGCAGCCTTTTCAGATTAATTATCCCAGCCTCTGGTACTCCCATCCCGAATGATCTTCACGTGGCCCCATCTACTGATGGATGAAGAACATTGCCTTGGGCCAATGTTGTGCTTTGTAATGTTTTAATTTTTTTAATTGTTCAAATTTGTAGTTTTAATCTTCATTTGATTTAATACTGTTTTAAGGGGGGGAGGGATTGTGTTTTGGGATATATTGTATGGTTTTATTGTTGTAAGCCACCCTGATTGGGTCCCCAAAGGGCAGGATATAAATTATTATTATTATTATTATTATTATTATTATTATTCACCAGAAATCCAGGAATGTATGTTATATATAACAGTTTTTGACTGGAACCATCATCAAAATAACATTTTTCATGAAGAAATAGATTTATTAGGGTAAACTGTAGTATGGGGGGGGACTACAAAGTCTACCAGTGAATAAATGACTGAGAGGAGAAGAGGTGAGTGAAAAAAATTGAACCAAGCTAGTCTACATGTGGGGAAGCAACATAGCAGACAATACAAAGTAGAACTTGAGGGGCCCCTGACTTCTTGTCTCTTGTCCTCTAGTGGCATGTAGTCACTTGTGCAATTGTAGTGGAAATCAAGGGCCTTTACAGACCTGCCTAAAGGGGTGGCACAGAGCCGCCCCTGGGAGCGGCGGATTGGGGCCATGGTAACCACACGCCGTGGCCCTGATCCTCCCTTTTGCTGTCTCCAAAAGAGCTGCAAAATGCTGCTCCTTTTGGGGGCAGCAAAAGGCCACCCTAAGAGCAGGCACTGCAGCTCTTCTGTGCCCTTTTGGCACAGCGTGTGTACATGCTGCACCGGGAGGGCATCCTGATGCTGCACGCTGTGCGAATGGGTGCGCAGTGTCAGGACAGCATTGAGGTGGAGTTGGGGTGACCAGTATGTAGCTGCCCCACTTCAACTCCACCCCCAGGCTGGCTCTTTAGGCTGGCCTGCATAGCCCCATAGTCACTTTCACCAATATATCTTCATTTTGATAAAATTGAAAAATATGATAAACCACATGACCACATGCATCCATCGCAGATTCTAAAGTTCTAAACTATGGCATCGAAGTCAGAATGAATGCAAACAGTTATATCTCAAAAACACAACCATCACAACAGATTTTGATGTTAATCACTTTTGTCTTTTAGAAAAATGTTCATTCTTACATCAGTTTTGTTCAAAGATGTTGCACAAGGAGATATCTAGTGCCTCTTTGCACAACATCATTATCTTAGGTGGACACAAGGAGCTGGAAACTATATAAATACAGCTCTGCCTCACCTGAACGCTGAATGGCTGCAGGTATAAAGCCAGGTGCTGTCTGTCTTTGTGCTCCCAGCATAAATCATAATGCCTTCACTTGTCCTCTAGTGGCATGTAGTGCACCTCCTCTGGTGCACAAGGGGAACAATATCTCACCTGGGGTGTATCCCTTTGGCCAATTGATGGCTATGGATGACAGAGCTGCCCCTGGGAGCCTCCATTTGCCCTTATACATGTTGAGGTGGAGTCATTGCCTTCTGACCACCAGATTGTAAGTACGCTAGTGGAGATTTATACTTTACCATCAGGCCAACAGGACTTTGGTCTAGAATACCTGTTCTACAGTGCACATTGCATGTTTTTATGGGTTATGGCCACTTTAATCATTATCGGGATGGAGGTACATATGGTCCCTGTGTGATAAACTCCTTAGAGGAGTTGCTGCTAAATGAACTGCAATGCAATTTCACAATGTTTCACTTTCCCACCCACCACTCCATTCAGATTTTATTCATGTATATTGATGGCTGATTTATAAATTGCTAGGGATCAAATGCATCCCCCCCCCACAAGTTCTTTAGAAAGGGCTCCCATTCCATGTAGATTAGCTGCTTCATAAATCACACCCATGACAGCCAACTGTTATTGCTCCATTTAAAAGTCAGAAAATGTAGCAGAACTTAAGGGATAATTAAATAAAATCACTCTGAAGAAACTGGGTTTACTTCCAGAAGATAATTTCTCATATATTTTAAGCAGTCAGTTTCTACCTTTGCTCTGAAATTACATAGTCTGATCCATTGCAGGACGGAATGTGAAATGTAAATACAAATACTAGACAGTTTAGAAATTATTAGTGCATTCCTGCATAGATTTTGTCAACAGCCATCTTCTTAACATGAAATGACAGAGTACAAAAAGATTCCAAAAGTACAATATAATCAGACTTGTTATTCCTTACAAAATCCTCTTTTTTCTCCCAGGAAAGTTTATAATCATACTTATGAACACATATGAATGAAAATCTGGTTGTTCCTTATTCATTGCATGGTATTTAAGAGTGTCATGTAGCTCAAACAATTCATGCATGAATAAAACAAATAATATTCAAATCCACTGAGCTAAGTGATAGCAGAACTCTTTCACTCAATCTGGGTTAAATCCAAACAAAATATTTTTTAAGCCAAAATATATGATGACTTGGGCTGGATCAGATCAAATATACATCATCCTTTTATCCACACTATCTAGACAAATGCTTGAGGCCTGAAGAGTTTAAAAGGCTATAGTCCCCACTTGTCACTGCTTACATTGCAAACAGTATTCAGGCAGGGACATGTAGTCTCTGAATTGGAAGAAGCCATTGAATTTGCAGGTATGTAAACCAAACATTTAGAAGCCAGCATGGTTTAGTGCTTTGAGTATTGGATTAAATCTCCAGGATGTGAGAGTTCAAGTCTCCACTCAGCCATGGAAACCTAATCACACTTTCTCAGCGTCTGAGAAAGGCAATTCCCCTCCATCTTGCCAAGAAAATGCCATGATAGGCTTGCCTTGCAGTCACCATAAATTGGAAATGACTTGAAGGCACACAATAGCAACAAACCGAAAATTAATCCCAATCAGATCTTGGCACGAAAAATTATTGCAACTTCCAGAATCTTCAAGTTGTATGGGCAGTAACTGTATTGGCTACTGGATTCTGACAGCTGCAGTAATAATAAGAATAAGATTTAGAATCTTTGATCACATATCAAGATGATCATAGCCTGATATTTTCTGAAAGTCAAACTCAGCCAATACTCCAAGGTCTAGCAAATTCCTCACTTGTCTCGAAGACAATTTCATTGTCCAAAAGATGAAAGAGACAACAAGGGGATCAGCTATTTTAGATCTGATCCTAACCAATAGGGATGACCTGATAAATGGGGTGCAAGTGGTGGGAACCTTTGGTGGGAGTGATCATGTTCTCCTGGAGTTTCTTATACAGTGGAAAGGAGAAATTAGGCATAGTCAAACACTCATTCTAGACTTTAGGAGAGCTGATTTCAACAATCTTAGGGAAACACAGGGAGTGGTCCCATGATCAGGAATACTAAAGGTGAAGGGAGTTCAGGATGGATGGGAGTTTCTCAAAAGGGAGATAGTGAAGGCACAATCTCAAACTGTTCCAATGAGAAGGAAAAATGGGAGATGTCTCAAGAA
This sequence comes from Phrynosoma blainvillii, assembly GCA_026167975.1. Lineage (NCBI taxonomy): Eukaryota > Metazoa > Chordata > Lepidosauria > Squamata > Phrynosomatidae > Phrynosoma > Phrynosoma blainvillii. Next base: position 287,440,985 of record JANUYF010000003.1, read on the forward strand.
ACCGGGTTGGATGACAAAAGAACTTTCAATTGAACTAAGGGCCTTTACAGACTGCCAAAAATAATGCAGATTGAAGTCACTTTAACTGTCATGGCTCAGTGCTAGGGAATCATGGAAATTGTATTTTTTTTCTGGAACATTGAACCTTCTCTGTCAGAGAGCTCTGGTGCCACAATAAACTGCAGTTCCCATGATTCCTTAGCATTGAGCCAGGACAGTTAAAGTGGCCTAAAGCTGCATTATTTCTGGCAGTCTGTAAAGGCCCTATGTTTCAAACAACAGATGTATAAGAAATGGAAAAGGGGCAAAATCACTACAGAGGAATTCAAACAAATAGCTAGCACATGTAGGGGTAAAATCAGGAAAGCCAAAGCACAGAATGAGCTCAGGCTTGCTAGAGGGGTTAAGGACAACAAAAAGGGCTTTTTTGGGTATGTCCATAGCAAAAGAAAGAAGAAGGAAATGGTAGGGCCACTAAGCAGAGAAGAGGGAGAAATTCTAATAGGGGACAGAGAAAAGGTAGAACTACTTAACACTTTCTTTACCTCAGTCTTCTCAGAAAAGGAAAAGGGTGTTCAACCTGAGGAAAATGGAGCAGAGGACACAATAGGGGAAATGCAGCACAGAATAAGTAAGGGGGGTTGCAGACTGCCAGAAATAGTGTGAATTCAGTCCACTTTTAGGGTTAAGGTTAGTGCTAGGGAATCATGGGAACTGTTATTTTTCTGAGACATTGAGCCTTCTCTGTCAGGCAACTCTGATGCCACAATAAAATACAGTTCCCATGGTTCCCTAACTCTAACCCTAACCCTAAAAGTGGACTGAATTCACACTATTTCTGGCAGTCTGCAACCCCCCTAAAGAGGAAGTACAGGAATACCTGGTTAACCTAAATTATTTTAAGTCTCCAGGACCAGATGAACTACATCCAAGGATATTAAAAGAACTGGCAAATATAATCTCAGAGCCACTGGCAATAATCTTTGAGAACTCCTGTAGAACAGAAGTCCCAGCAGATTGGAGAAGAGCAAACATTGTCCCCATCTTCATAAAGGGGGGGATAGAGGATCAATACCGGGAAAGATTCTAGAACAGATCATTAAACAGAGAGTGTGTGAACATTTAGAAGGGAATGCCATAATCACAAAAAGTCAACATGGGGTTCTCAAAAACAATTAATGCCAGAATAATCTGATCTCTCTCTCTCTCTCTCTCTCTCTCTCTCTCTCTCTCTCTCTCTCTCTTTTTTTTTTTTGATAAAACTACCAGCTTGGTCGATGAAGGGAATAAGATAGACATAGCATATCTTGTTTTCAGTAAGGCTTTTGACAAGGTCCCCCATGATATTCTTGCAAACAAGATAATAAAATGTGGGCTAGACAATACTACTGTTAGATGGATTAGTAATTGGTTGACTGACCAAACCCAAAGGGTGCTCAGCAATGGCTCCTCTTCATCCTGGAGAGAAGTAACCAGTGGGGTGCCACAGGGTTCTGTCTTGGGCCCAGTGCTATTCACTATCTTTATTAATGACTTGGGTGAAAGAACAGGGGGCATTCTTACTAAATTTGCAGATGACACCAAATTAGGAGGAATAGATAATATCCCAGAAGACAGGATGAAAATTCAAAATGACCTTAATAGCTTAGAAAGCTGAGCCAACGATGATAAAATGAATTTCAACATGGAGAAATGTAAGGTACTGCACTTAGGGCAAAAAAATAAAATGCATAGATATAAGATGGGGGACACCTGGCTTAATGAGACTATGTGTGAAAGAGATCTAGGAGTCCTAGTGGACCACAAGTTGAACATGAGTCAACAGTGTGATGCAGCAGCAAAAAAGGCCAATGCAATTTTAGGCTGCCTTAATAGAAGTATAGTATCTAGATCAAGGGAAGTAATAGTGCCACTGTATTCTGCATTGGTCAGGCTCTATTTGCAATACTGTGTCCAGTTCTGGGCACCACAATTCAAAAAGGATGTGTGTCCAAAGGAGGGCAACTAAAATGGTGAAGGGTCTGGAAATCATGCCCTATGAGGAATGACTTCGGGAACTGGGTATGTTTAGCCTGGAGAAGAGACAGTTATGAGGATATATGATAGCCCTGTTTAAATATTTGAAGAGATGTCATATTGAGGAGGGAGCTAACTTATTTTCTGCTGCTCCAGAAAATAGAACCCAGAACAATGGATGCAAGCTATAGGAAAAGAGATTCCACCTCAATATTAGGAGGAACTTCCTGACAGTGAGAGCTGTTCGAGAGTGGAACACACTCCCTCAGAAAGTGGTGGAGTCTCCTTCTTTGGAGGTCTTTAAACAGAGGCTGGATGGCCATCTGTCGGGGCTGCTTTGATTTTGTGTTCCTGCATGTCACGGGATTAGACTGGAGGGCCCTTGTGGTCTCTTTCAAGTCTATGATGCTATGATTCTATAGCTAATTTACCATTCCATATCTATATATGAAAATAGGGAGGCTGACAAAATACACAATACTGTTTCAAAGGCCTTGACATTTGGGGCATTAAATTCTCACTTGCTGGAATAGTGCTGCTGTGATTCACTCCTGACCTTTTAAAATAATGCTCAGCTTCTGTATTGTGTGAGACTATTACTTCCATTGCATACTCTTACATGTTTCTAGATAAAACAAAGTAACAGGAAGTCTCCAAGGTCCACACACCCAGAATGAACACTCTTATGAATACAGCTTGAGCCAGTCAACAATATTGGGGGTGGGGTGGGGGACATGGGAATATTAGGAACCAACAAAAATTGTGTAACCATGAACATGATTGCATAAATTTGTGCAATAACTATGGTTTCAAACAGCAGCATTATAGGACCATCTTCTCCAAATTGAATGTATGTCCAGTTTAACTAAAGGCTCTGCTTTTGGATTGCCTAACTAGTTGAGAAATACTAGATTGGATCCAAGTTGTTATTCATGCCTTAGCTCCACTGAATTCAGTGGGAAACAAGACAGTATGTGGGATGGGAGGCTGTATCAGGCATCTGTTTCTCTGCTTGAAACACATTAGTTTTGACTTGTTCAAGGTCCATTTATTTTACTGGTGGTAAAGTATCACTACCCTAGGCCTGAAAGAGACAGGCAGATGGGGGCAGCTTCTGGCCCCTCCAGGGGCACAGTGTTTACATAGTGCATGCCACCAGAGCACCCATAAGCCACCCCAGGGCTGTGCTGGGGCCACCTAAGGTGGCCCAAATCCAGCCCCAAATGGAGCAGATCTTTTTCACTTCTATTTGGGTCTAAGGGAGGAAGTGCTCTTGGGCCTATGATGTGTGTTCACTGTGGTCCCAGGGTGATCAAGCTGACCACTCCTTTCTGCCTGTCTGCTTTGACCCTTAGTCTTGATCCAACCCACTACATATATTTAGGGATGTATATGAGTTCTGTGGCAAAGTCTTTTCAGTAATGGCACTCAAATTTTGAAACTCTTTGGTAGAGATGAATAATTTTCTCATCCTTGACCAAACAAAAGGTGTCTTGATACTTTGAGACATCATGTACAAAAAAGTCGTTTTCCACAAGATAACAAGATAACAAAGATTATAACAATTATACATTTTGAGACAGTTTGCAAAAACTTTGAACTGAGTGAGGTACATCCGTACTTTTTCTTAGTAGAAGTTTGTTCCAGGCCCTCTTAACTGGTTTCCTTTTGCTGCATAAAGATCTTTTATTCCACAGAACTTTCTTTGGAAATGAGTTTCTTTTTGATTAGCCTCTTGAGTGGGTGGCAGTCTTGAAGACCTTGGACATTATAAACCAAATGTACTCCCTTCAGACCAAATATATTCCTTCTAGTATTACCTGTACTGTTTGTTGGTTAGTTTATTTATGTATTAGGAGTTAAATTGATTTTGAAAGCCACCTTGAAAAACCAGGATCTGGGTTTGGGGGAGTATAAATATTGTAAAGAAATAGATATCAAGATTAGTAAGGTTGTTGAAAGTGGAGTGTAGGAAGCAAGCAATAAATGAAATGTTCAGACTATTTACAAAAGAAGCAAGGTTGAATGTGATGATGAATGAAACAGTGCATAATAACCAGCAATGCAACAAATGGTTTTCTTTTCTTTTCTTTTTTTTAAGAAGTCAAACCAGAGAATACTTGCCTTTGTAATAACAGAACACCGTATGCTTATGCGACTGTAACTAGACATCTGTTGTGTGACAAATACAGTACAGTTAGTTATGGATCATCAAAGAGATTCCTTGCAAACGACAAAATGAGTTTGAACTCTAATTTTTTTTCAAGTTCAAACATCTGGGGAATAATTAATGACATGGAAACTATGCAGAAGGGAGAAGTCTGGAAAACTGCAGAGCTGCAAGGAGCTCACCAGGTGATATTGTCCACAAATTAGGTATGATCTTCCAATATAATGCTGCTCTCTATCAGGATTGTGTTATGCTACTATCTGTCATCTACTAGAAAGATAATACCACTGTGAATGCAACACACAACTTGAGCCCTTATCATGTTAAAAGTCTTCTGCAGTTATTGAGTGCCATCAATCCCTAGTATCTTTGCTGTGAAGAATCACTTCTCTTAGAGATTAATGCTTGAGGCTCTGTGAATAGAGTGGACACCTGATTCTGAGAAGATTATAAAACCTTGACAGTTAAAAGAAAAGTAATGATAACAGCCAAAATGTGTGTTCCCAAAACTAAAATAGCAAGGTCTTGAATAACATCCAGGAAACAAGACAGTATGCGGGATGGGAGGCTGAATCAGGCATCTGTTTCTCTGCTTAAAACATATTCTGCTTTGTATTCAAAACTCAACAAGGCAGCTTGTGAACTCTAAAAATACAATAAAAATACTGGGGAAAATGAACTACTGAATTAAATAACAAAAAATACAAGATGGTCATCAAGAAATAATAATAATTGGTACAAAACAGAGGCATAATTCTTCACTAAACAAATTCTTGAAGGAAGCAATGGATAATTGTAGCAATTTTCTTCTCACTGTGAGAAAATTGTAGAAAACCTGTCAGTTTGAGACATATTCTGTGCAGCTGAGAATTTTTACTGCATAAAATTTGTGCATTTTCTGCAAAGGAAATAATATTCTTATGCAAAACACCATATGTGAATTTTGTGCAGACCAAATCTGATTTTTCTCATTGCGGTTTCTCTACATTTGTTAAACATATTTTCTGACCTTTAGTCATATATTTTCAAATATATAATCGATTCCTGGTACTAAGTAACTCAATAATAATAAAACTCAATCAGATTAAATTTAAATGCTTTCTGAGTTTAAAATCTCTAAATCTCTATATCACAAGTTAAACATGAGTCAACAGTCTGATGCAGCAATTAAAAAAGCCAATGTGATTCTAGGCAACATGAATAAAAGTATGGTGCCCAGGTCAAGGGAAGTAATTGTACCACTCTGTTCTGCTTTGGTCAGACCCCATCAGGAATACTGTGTCCATCCAGTTCTGGGCACCACAATTCAAAAAGGATGTTGACAAGTTGGAAAACTAAAGACAGGTGTGAAGCAGATGGCCAATAAAGAGCAGCTTCTGGCTACTCCAGCCATTACTGGGCTGGTGACCACACGGCCTGCTCCCAAAGTGGGCCATCACTTGCAGTCCCAAGCAGCACCAGCCAAGAGTAAATTAAAATTGACTCTTTTTTAATTCAATCCTTTGGACAAGAGCGTGGTCTCAGCGCAGTGTACGGCCACTTTGGTGGCGTGCGTCATTTAATGCCATGCCACAAAGTAACCAGAAACACTTTATGTGGTCCATGCATTTTGAGCTTTAGTATCATTATTGAACCTGTCTGAGATAGCATCCTGCCAGTATTGTTGTTGTTGGTAGCTGCCCTTGAGTTGGTTCTGACTCATGGCGACCCTGTGGATGAGACATCTCCAAGAATCCCAATCTTCCACTGCCTTGCCCAGATCCTGCAAGCCCTTTCCCATAACCCCTTTGATTGAGTCTATCTATCTGGTTTGTGGTCTTCCTCTCTTTCTTCTACCCTCTATCTTTCCTAGCATTATTGCTTTTTCTAGTGATCCATGCCTTCTCATTATGTGGCCAAAGTCTCAACTTGATCATCTTTGCTTCCAAGCAGAGCTCTGGTCTGATCTGTTCATTAACTCAATTGTTTGTCTTTTTGGCTGTCTATGGTATCCTAAGTACTCTTCTCCAGCACTACATTTCAAATGAGTTGATTTTCTTTCTGTTTGCTTTTTTCACTGTTCAGCTCTTGCATCTGCTCATGGTAATTGGGAATACAATGGCCTGAACAATTCTGACTTTAGTGCTCAGTTGTATATCTGCTCTTCAGTATCTTTTCCAGTTCTTTCATAGCTGCCTTCCCATTCCTAGTTGTCTTCTTATTTTTTGACTGCAGTCTTCATTCTTGTCAATGTTTGATCCTAGATATGGGAATTCTTTATTTCAATTTCCTTATTGTCTAGATTGAATTTGTATATTTCTTCAGGTCATTTTTGTTTTCTTTTTGTTCAGTATCAGACCTGCCTTTGCACTTTCATCTTTGACCTTTCTTAACTGTTCCAATTCCTTCTGTTAACAATTATTGTTAATGTTGCTTCCTCCTATCTTAACTCCTCCTTTTTCTGATTCTAATTCTGCTTTTCCTATGATGTTTTTAGCACATAAATTAAACAAGTAGGGTGATAGGATGTAGCCTTGCCTGACCCCTTTGCCTATTGGGAACCACTCTCTTTCTCTGAATTCTGCCCTGACAGTGGTCTCTTGTCCTTGGTCCAGATTCCTCATCAGGACAAAATGTAGTGGCACCCCCATGTCTTTGAGTGCATTCCATAATTTTTCATGGTCTATACAATCAAATGCTTTGCTATAGTCTATGAAACACATGCTGATTATTTTTGGGAATTCTTTGGTGTGCTCCATTAGCCATCATATGTTTGCAATGTGGTCCCTAGTGCCCCTTCCTTTTCTGAATCCTGCTTGTACCTCTGGAATTTCTCTCTCCATGTAAGGTTGGAGTCTATGCTGCAGAATTTTGAGCATTATTTTGCTTGCATGTGAGATTAGTGCTATTGTCCTATACTTGCTGCAGTCTTTTGTATCCCATTTCTTGTGGATTGGTATGTATATCAAGCATTTCCAGTCTATTGGCCACCGCTTTGTTTTCCATATTTGTTGGTATATTTCAGTTAGCACTAAAGTTGCATCTGTCTGTAGGCACTGTAGCAGCTCAATTGGGATATCATCTATTCCCGGTGATTTATTTTTCCCCATTTTCTTTATTGCAGATTCCACTTCACTTCTTAGAATTTCGAGTTCGTCTTCATATGGATTCTCATTCAAAATATCATTCATTCCCTCATATTTTTTGTATAACTCTTCTTTGTATTGCCCCTAATGTCTTTTTACTTCTTTTTGTTCCTCTATTATGTTCTTTTTTCTCCAATAAAAAACTCAAATATGGTGTTTGAGGATATGAAGGGATACATGTTCCAATACTGTCATTTCTTATGTCCAACCATCAGTGCAACTAGGGCTATTTTATTTATTTCATTTGTATGCTTCCTTTCTCTTAGAAAAGGACCCCAAAGTGGCTCAATAAACGTTACAATAAAAATTATAAAACAATTAAGAACATCTAGCTAAAACATTATAAAAGATACAAAAGTTACAAAACATAAGTAGAACACATGCCTTATATAAAAGCCTCTCTGACATATTACAGAGAGAGAGAGAGAGAGAGAGAGAGAGAGAGAGAGCACTTGTGTGAATAAAAATGTCTTTGTCTGCTAATGAAAGGCAAGCAGGGAGGGGAACCAGCCTCACTTCCCATGGAAGGCCATTGCAGAGGGTGGAAACTGTCATTGAGAAGTCTCTCTCTCATACCCTCACCAAGTGAGCCTGTGATGGTGGTGGGACCAAGAGAAAGTCTTCCCCTATAAATCTTAGGACTCTGTAGATTCATATTGGAGATACAGTCTTTCAGATAGTCTGGACCTATCATGACCAGCACTTTGAATTGTGCCCTGAAATGAACTGGTAGACAGTGGAGCTGTTCCACTAAGGCAGTTCAACAAAGCTGGATTGCCTTCTGAGCCTAGCAGCTCTGCTAACTGGGCAGTAAAGAGAGTTATCTCCCTTTGCCACCTGGACAACAGCTTCTCCAGACCTAAAAAAGGCTGTGCAGTGGCAGTGGGAGACCACTTCCACCAGAGTCTTTGATGAGACTGGCCTGCCTTCTGGGCAGCTCCACTGGCCCAGAAGGTAAAGAGAGTTACCTCCCTTTGCTGCCCACTCAGCAGCTGTGCTAGACCCAGAAAAAGCTGTTGAAGAGAGTCGGTATTTAAAAAATTATCTGCACTAGTTGTCAAATATACTAGGCATGCCACTGACAGTACAAAAGGCTTGTGGAAGCCACAGCAACCTTTGGGCCCTGGATGCTGGAAACTGAGAAAAAAACAGTTCCCATAGTTCTCCAGGTTCCATAATTGCTAAAGAAATTTAAAATGGAACTTGATGTTGTAATTGCAAGAGAAACCTGGAAGTGATTTCAACAATACCAAAAAACAAAAATAGAACAGAATTACTTTTCTGTACTTTAGAAACTATGGCAGCCCTCACTTTAACAAAATTAGGAAGAAGCTGAAAGTGCTAGAATAGTATCATCATGCTTATCTGCAAAATGTGGGCTGCAATGAAAAGGCAAGGAAGCCCTGCATAGATAAAATTCTACACTTTTCTGGCATTTTCCAGTCTGCCAGAATTCCACTTCTATCTATTTCTACAGCAATACTCAGTATTTAAGATTTCACTAGATTCTAGCCCTATTCAGGCTTTTGGTAGGTAAGTTTTTTAAACACATGAATAATAATAATAATATAATAATAAATTTTATTTATATCCCGCCCCTCTGTCATGCAATCGAGGCAGCTCACAACAATTTAAAAACATCATACAATGTTAAAATACCATCCAAATCCCACAGCCCCCCACCCCTTAAAAAGGAATTAAACAATTTTTACATTAAAACAATGATAAAAACACATAATTAAAATAAACCATAATCAAACAAACAATAATAGGCAGGGCAGCATTTAAACCAGATATAGGAGGGATAAAAGGACTCCTGAGGCCGGGAAACTAATGAGGGAAGGCCTGCCAGAAGAGATCCATCTTAACAGCTTTTTTAAAACTGTTCAAGGTTGTCAACTGATGGATCTCATCTGGCAGGCCATTCCATAATTTGGGGGTGTTGACGGAAAAAGCCCTCTGGGAGGTTGTCGAGAGCCTAGTTTTCATTGGCTGTAGCAAATTCCTCCCAGAGGACCGGAGTATGTGGAGAGGATTATATGGGAAGAGGTGGTCCCAAAGATAAGATGGACCAAAGCCGTTTAGGGCTTTAAAGGTCAAAACCAACACCTTATACTGGGCCCGGAAACTGACAGGCAGCCAGTGAAGAGATTTTAATACAGGAGTTATGTGATCTCTCCGTGATGTACCTGAGACCACTCTGGCTGCCATATTTTGTACTAACTGAAGTTTCCGGACCAAGCATGAGGGTAGCCCCATGTAGAGCGCATTACAGAAATCTAGATGGGAGGTTACCAGCGTGTGCACCATGGTCTCAAGATCCCTTACTTCCAGGAAAGGGCGCAGCTGGCATATCAGCCGAAGCTGATAACAGGCACTCCTGACTGTCATCCCTCCCATTTGTATTGTCATCCCTCCCATTTGCATTTTTGGAGCTGCACATTTGAGTATTGTTTTAATTTTCATTCGGTTTCTGCATACAGAACCTTGGATTTTTATTTGCCTAAACAGTTTGGCAACACTTTTAACTGACCTTTTATTTATCCCCCCTTTTTTTCTATTTTGTTCCTAATAAAATTGAGGGTTTTTTTGATCCATTTCACTTTTCCCTAGATTTTTTTTCCTTTGATAGTTTTCCTTGTGGTCTAGGGTTATACCTCAAAGTTTTTTGTTAGCCATCTGAAGCGACAGATCAAGAAGCACCCCCAGACTGTGAACACAGTCCTTCGTGGAGAGTGTGACCCCATCCAGGACTGGAGGTTGCAACCCAATCCTTGATTTCGGGGCCGCCACCGTGAGCACTTCCATTTTGTCTGGATTCAGTCTCAATCCATTTTTCCTCATCCAGCCCATTACTGCCTTAAGATAGTTATTGAGAGGAGAGATGCCATTGGAATTTGAGGCTGACAATCGAGATAAGGAGAAATAGATCTGGGTGTCATCAGCGTACTGATAACACCCAGCCCCATAACTCCAGATAATTTCACCCAGCGGTTTCATATAAATGTTGAACAACATCAGGGACAGGATGGCGCCTTGCGGAATGCCGCAAGTAAACTCCTTCTTGCTGGAGCAACTGTCCCCGAGCAGCACCCTCTGGGACCTACCCGAGAGGAAGGACCGGAACCACTACAATGCAGTGCCTCCAATACCTAACCCCCTCAGGCGGTCCAAGAGGATGCTATGATCTATCGTAGGGGAGAATACTTACCCTGTACTCCCATCATCACTCTATTCAGATGAAAACTATGGTCTGAAGAGGAGACCCCTCTTAGACCCTCTTAGGCCATGGAAAGTCTGCATGCATTAGAACAACCTGCATACCTTGCTTTGTATTTTGGGCTCCCCATATTTCATATCTCATATATGGAGACAGCATAGCCTTAAGTGATCAATGAACTTTCAGGAACACTAGGTCAGGTTCCCAGGAGAAAAGGAGTGTGACCCAAGGCAGAGGTACATCTAGGTAATAAGACAATCAAAACTAAATGGGTATACTAAATGCTCCTTCCTTCCCCAGGTAATCTGTATTTCTCTCAACTTGAGATAAAGTATCTTCCTGCACCCAAAGCAATAAAGGCCAATGCAAACAGCCTGTTTGGGGAGGCTTTGGGCCACCTCTGGGAGTGGTGAATTGGGGCCACAGCAACCACACACCGCAGCCCCGATCCTCCTTTTTGCCACCCCCAAAAGAGCAGCAAAATGCCACTCTTTTTGGGGGAGGCAAAAGGTAGTGGCTATTTTGTGCCCTTTTGGTGCAGTGTGTGTGTATGCTGCACCAAGAGGGTGCCCTGATGCCACATGCCATGCAGAAGGGCACGCAACATTGGGGTAGAGTCAGGGCAGCCAGCGTGCAGTTGCCCCACCCCAACTCCACCCCCAGGCAGGCCCTTTAGACTGGTCTGCATTGAACCTAAGTTAACCAATCTGCCTTCCCTGTGCTATGTTCCCAAACAAACTTCCCAGACCCTCCATCCTGGGGATATCCTGATCCGATCACTGTTTTTGTCACATTAAAGTTAAGCCATCAACCATCCCAAAAGCTCATTATACATTCCTGATAAATCCACCAGGTCTTTGTTACAGTGCTAGAGATCATCAAGCACAGCCCCAGAGGCTAGTTATCAGGTATAACGACTGGTCACAAAACCTAACCAATTTGCGCATAGCCAGCATACACCTCTATGCTCTGTTTATGTTCTGTGGTGCCCTCAGACCTCCTAGTCTGAGCAACTCCAGCTTTCTGTGTCTCCTCATCAGATAGTCAATTATGAACCCCCTGCAAACTCCACTATTCCATTTCCATATTTCCATTTCAGTTAGCACTGAATGCTGTTTCTCTGTGGATTGCTATTGTATTTGTGATTGCAATCTACACTTTTCTAATAGAACTCTTAATTCAGCCAAACCTGGAATTCTCCTCAGTTATTACTGGTATAAATAGGTGCAAATAGAATCATAGAGTCATAGAGTTGGAAGAGACCACAAGGGCCATCCAGTCCAACCCCCTGCCATGCGGGAACTCCCAATCAAAGCATCCCAGACAGATGGCCATCCAGCCTCTGCTTAAAGACCTCCAAGGAAGGAGATTCCACTACACTCCGAGGGAGTGTGTTCCACTGTCGAACAGCCCTTACTGTCAGGAAGTTCCTCCTAATGTTGAGGTGGGATCTCTTTTCCTGGAGCTTGCATCCATTGTTCTGGGTCCTAGTCTCTGGAGCAGCAGAAAACAAGCTTGTTCCCTCCTCAATATGACATCTCTTAAAATATTTAAACACGGCTATCATATCACCTCTTAACCTTCTCTTCTCCAGGCTAAACATCCCCAACTCCCTAAGTCGTTCCTCATAGGGCTTGGTTTCCAGACCCTTCACCATTTTAGTGGCCCTCCTTTGGACACACTCCAGTTTTTCCACATCCTTTTTGAATTGTGGTGCCCAGAACTGGACACAGTATTCCAGGTGAGGCCTGACCAAAGCAGAATAGAGTGGCACTATTACTTCTCTTGATCTAGACCAGGGGTAGGCAACCTTTCCCCTTTAAGGGCCGAGGGACTTCAGTTCCCAGAATCCCAGGAGCTATTGGCCAACATGGGACTATTGGCCAACATGGTTGAGGCTTCTGGGAGCTGAAGTCCCTCGGCCCTTAAAGGGGAAAGGTTGCCTACCCCTGATCTAGACACTATACATCTATTGATGCAGCCTAAAATTGCATTGGCCTTTTTAGTTGCTGCATCACACTGTTGACTCATTTTCAACTTGTGGTCTACCTGGACTCCTAGATCCCTTTCACATGTAGTCTCGTTCAGCCAAGTGTCCCCCATAGTATATCTGTGCTTTTCGTTTTTCCGCCCTCAGTGTAGTACCTTACATTTCTCTGTGTTAAATTTCATTTTGTTAGCTTTGGTCCAGCTTTCTAGTCTGTTCAGGTCATTTTGAATTTTGATCCTGTCTTCTGGGGTATTAGCTACTCCTCCTAATTTGGTGTCATCTGCAAATTGGATAACTATGCCCCCAATACTGTTATCCAAGTCATTAATAAATATATTGAATAGCATTGGGCCCAGGATAGAAAAGGAGCCATTGTTAAGCACCCTTTGGGTTTGGTCATTTAACCAATTACAAATCCATGTAACAGTTACTCTGTCTAGCCCACATTTTACCAGCTTGTTTGCAAGAATGTCATGGGGAACCTTGTCAAAGGCCTTACTGAAATCATGATATACTAGATCCACAGCATTCCCTTCATCTACCAAGCTGGAAATTTTATTTTAAAAAAGAGAGAGAGATCAGATTTGTCTGGAGTGACTTGTTTCTCTGAAAACCATGTTGACTTTTTGTGATTATGGAATTACCTTCCAGATGTTCACGGACTCTCTGTTTGATGATCTGCTCCAGAATCTTTCCTGGTATTTATGTCAGACTAACTGGACGATAATTGTTGGGATCCTCTTTTTTTCCCTTTTTGAAGATGGGGACAACGTTTGCCCTAAAGGTTAGCTGGTCTCCTGCAAAAACTAATTTCTCCAACATTTAAAGTCAAGCTGATAATTGGTATGGACCTCCAGTTCCCCCCCCCCCCAATTTCTTTTGACATTCTTACTTCTTTGCCCCCCCCCCATGAGTAGAAAAGACTCTCCTCTTCAGACCAATCACTCTTTAATGTGATACATAGAAATAAGTTTTCCTTCCCTGCCCCACTTATTCTTCTAGAGACTACTTTACTATAATCATTGTTCTAAGATTTTTAGACTCCATAGATATCTTCCTGCTCAATTTCCTTCTTATCCAACCTATACCTCTGCAATCTCTCACTTGGTAATTTTGTTCAATTTCTCATTTTTGTATTCACTGCACTAAGGTTTCTTTCTTCCAGTTCACTCATGGCCATCATTTCATTCTTTCAGAAGTACATGTGTGTAGGCATGGCCACAAACAGATATATAGTATCACTACCAGAGTTAGAGCTGTGTAATTCATCAGTATTGGTTCATTTACATTACTCATATTACTTTGTATTACAATTTCACAATCTATTCTCCTCATTGTACAAAGAGAAATGATGGCAACAGTGCATATCTTTGTCTTATATACTGAATCATTTGCAGAGTTTGGAGAGTTATTTTTCAAAGTAATTCATTTCACTGTTCATTGCAATGATTGAAAAGTAATCTGTTGCTGTTACTCATTACAATTATTAAAACAAGTAACTCATTCTATTATTTGTTGGACTGTTGTTGTTAACTGTCCTCAAGTTGGCCTTGACTCATGGCAACCCTGTGAATGAGACACTTTCAAGCCTCCCTGTCCTCAATTGCCCGACTCATATTCTGCAGGCTCATGGTCATGGTCTCCTTGATTGTGTCTATCCATCTGCTATGTGTTCCTTCTCTTTCTACTGCCCTCCAACTTTCCTAGCATTATTTTCTTTTCTAGAGAGTCATCTCCTGGCTATGTGACCAAAGTATGACAACCTTGGTTTAGTCATCTTGATTTCCAGGGAGTGTTCATACTTAGGGCCTCTATAGACTGGCCCAAAGGCCTGGCCTGGAGGCAGAGATGGGGAGGGTCAGCTACACACCAGCTGCCCCAACCCCACCCTGAAGATGTCCTGACGCCGAGGATGTCCTTGCTTTTGAGAAACCCATGTTGACTTTTAGTGATTATGGCATTCCCTTCTAAATGTTCACAGACTCTCTGTTTAATGAACTGTTCTAGAATCTTTCCTGGTATTGATGTCAAACTAACTCGGTGATAGGTGTTGGGATCCTCTTTCCCCCCCTTTTTGAAGATGGGACAATGTTTGCCCTTCTCCAGTCTGCTGGGACTTCTCCTGTTCTCCAGGAGTTCTCAAAGATTATTGCCAGTGGCTCCGAGATTACATGTGGCAGCTCTTTTAATATCCTTGGATGTAGTTCATCTGATCCTGGAGACTTAAATGAATTTAGGTTAACCAGGTATTCCTGTACTTCCTCTTTACTTATTCTGTGCTGCATTTCCCCTATTGTGTCCTCTGCTCCATTTTCCTCAGGTTGAACACCCTTTTCCTTTTCTGAGAAGACTGAGGTAAAGAAAGTGTTAAGTAGTTCTACCTTTTCTCTGTCCCCTATTAGAATTTCTCCCTCTTCTCTGCTTAGTGGCCCTACCATTTCCCTCTTCTTTCTTTTGCTATGGACATACCCAAAAAAGCCCTTTTTGTTGTCCTTAACCCCTCTAGCAAGCCTGAGCTCATTCTGTGCTTTGGCTTTCCTGATTTTACCCCTACATGTGCTAGCTATTTGTTTGAATTCCTCTGTAGTGATTTTGCCCCTTTTCCATTTCTTATACATCTGTTGTTTGAAACATAGGGCCTTTACAGACTGCCAGAAATAATGCAGCTTTAGGCCACTTTAACTGTCCTGGCTCAATGCTAAGGAATCATGGGAACTGCAGTTTATTGTGGCACCAGAGCTCTCTGACAGAGAAGGTTCAATGTTCCAGAAAAAAAATACAATTTCCATGATTCCCTAGCACTGAGCCATGACAGTTAAAGTGACTTCAATCTGCATTATTTTTGGCAGTCTGTAAAGGCCCTTAGTTCAATTGAAAGTTCTTTTGTTATCCAACCCGGTTTCTTGAGACATCTCCCATTTTTCCTTCTCATTGGAACAGTTTGAGATTGTGCCTTCACTATCTCCCTTTTGAGAAACTCCCATCCATCCTGAACTCCCTTCACCTTTAGTATTCCTGATCATGGGACCACTCCCTGTGTTTCCCTAAGTTTGTTGAAATCAGCTCTCCTAAAGTCTAGAATGAGTGTTTGACTATGCCTAGTTTCTCCTTTCCACTGTATAAGAAACTCCAGGAGAACATGATCACTCCCACCTAAGGTTCCCACCACTTGCACCCCATTTATCAGGTCATCCCTATTGGTTAGGATCAGATCTAAAATAGCTGATCCCCTTGTTGCCTCTTCCACCTTTTGAACAAAGAAATTGTCTTTGAGGCAAGTGAGGAATTTGCTAGACCTTGGAGTATTGGCTGAGTTTGACTTCAAGCAAATATCAGGATAGTTGAAGTCACCCATCACTACTATATCTCTCCTTTCTGAGTGTGTGGTCATCTGTTCTAGAAAGGCATCATCCAATTCCTCAGTCTGACTCAGTCATTTGTTTTTCTTTTTGTCCATCCATGGTGTCTTTATCACTCTTCTCCAGCACCATGTCTCAAATGACTTTATTTTCTTTCTATCAGCTTTTTTTCACTGTCCAGCTCTCACATCTATACATCTTTATGGAAAACATGATGGCAAGGATGATCCTTACCTTTCATTACTTTCTGACTGTAGGCATGTCAAAATGCCTATTAAAATGCCCTTTTAAAATATCACTCACAAGTAACTAGGACCCATTCTTTGTGAGTTAAAGTAATTTTACCCTAACTCAATGAGTTATTATTATACATGTGACTTCACTGCACCCTTATCACCCCTTTCTACATTTCCCCTATACAATTAGTTACTTCCATGCTCTAGTCATTATCTGGCTTAAACAGATCTTATTGTTAGGGAGATATGAGAGGTGCTGGTTCTCTTAAGCACAGTAATTGGCAGAAGCTGAACTACAGCCATTCCCCTGCTCCTGATCTACAAGAGAAAATAAATCAGCCTAGTCTTCTTTCTAAAACATACAAAAGTAGCTTTACTTACAAATTACTTGTTCATAATAAAATACATATTCTTATAGAGGAGGTGGAGGGAAGAAGAAAATGGCTCTATGTTACAGTGATACAGGAAGAGTGTGTGTGATAAAACAAGCAAACAAGTAAGCAAGCAAACAAACAAACAGGAAGTCACTAAAATACAAAGTAGCAATTAGTGAGTATAGTAAAGGTTGCTAATTCTAACATTTACTGCACACCAACTTTTACTATAGGACCTGTGCAATATTCATCAGGTCAGTTGATATCCGTAATGTTTAATGAGATTTCTTAGCATTTCTTCTGGGCTAATTACCAATTTGATCATTTAATCTAATTCTTCATTTCCTCACCCTCAAAAGAAACAGAAACTACATTACTATCAGCAATACAAATAAGCAATAGCAAGTTTTTGCTTTGGAAACAAGCAGGGGAGTATTTTGTGAATGAGAACCCATTTGTCTTTGCTAAACTCTCAGCCAGACAAGCTATGGCAAGACTATTTTGCTGGAGAAAAACCAGTACAGTTGGTCTTTGGTATCTACTGGGGTTCAGGTTCAGGACCCCTGTGGATATCAAAATCTGTAGATGATCAAGTCCCATTACATACAATGACATAGTAAAACAGTGTCCCTTATATCAAATCACAAAATCAAGGTTTGATTTTTGGAATTTATATATTTTTCAAATATTTTCAAGTTGTGAATAGTTGAATCTATGGATAAAGAATCTGTGGATATGGAGGACTGATTATATCAATAATGACAAAACTTCTGATGCTTCCAACTTCAAATATCAGCTGGCTGAGCATGGCTTCGACCCACAGTTTACCCAGTCTGGATTCAGATGGTGGATTCAACAGTGATGAGCTGCCCCATGAGATAACTCCCTGTGTACCCCTGATGAAGATTGAATCCAGAAAAGGCAAGACAGCTTTTTAAAGATAAGCTCCTTTGGCAAAAGAACCAACTAGGAAAATTTATTGCTTTTTGGCATGGTAATTATTTAAATAAATAATGCAATTAATAATTTAAATCTGGAATTAAGTTAATGCTGAAATGTTAAGCCAATCAATTAAGCTAAAAATAAATTCATTAATTTTCCCTTTTTAATTAGAAAATTTCCCAATTTTACTAACTTTACTAATACCTTAATTGGGTTTTGTTAGTTGAGTAGGTCAAATATCGAGCCAGTTGATGTATTCCCATCTTCCCAAAAATAGAATGTTTCCTACATTTCATACATTCCTCAAAATATAATATTTTCTACATTTGCAGATACATGTCCTGAATATGTGTTGCAATTTTACAGACATGGAAATATCCTCAGAAATGATAGGGAAGTTTTCACAGAATTCCTTGTTAGCACTTTGCTTGGTCTGTAACTGTTTAAGCCATCTAGAGAAAACAATCCTCTCAACAGCTCCAAATTATAATATTCATTGCATCCCTGGCATTTAGTTGGTGTGGTGCAGTATTCTTCATTTGTGTCCTGTCTACAGTCATCCTTTTCAAGCAGACACAATGATATTTTCCTTTCTGTGAGTAATATAATATGGAATCAAAGTGCTCTTTCCAGCTCTTAGCTTTATTCTTCGTGTGTTTTCAATATCTGTCCAGGAGAGTCTCTAATGGCCACCACATGTGACCATCTTGCTTTCTGAAAGATTCTTCACTGTTTTTGTAAAGCTGTTTGAAGTCTCAGATTTTTGCTTCTGCAGCTTTCTCATGTGTTCAGACTTTCCTATCCTGCCAGCATCTCCTTTCTCCATTTGCCCTTTTCTCTCTACATTACATGTGTCTTCAGGAGCACCATGCATTTGATTCTGTTCGTTCTTTCTTTCTCTTGAGAGGCCTCCATTCATCAGTGAGTCTCCAGGTTGCTAGTATAATCCACTTAACTCTCTTTCATCCTATCCAGCAGCCCACATCACTTTGTCTGCCTACTTTCCACCACCTATTTTAAGATGTGACCTGCCTGTCTTTTATTTTCATTTTGAAACTTCTGTTCCTTTGTCTTTCCCCAGCCCAAGTATTGTAGAAAACCTGATCAAAATCTAACAGCCATTTCTTCATTATTATGCTTTTTTGAAAATTCCTGTCACTTGCTATGTGGTTGCTTAAATTTAAGTACTTACTTATATTGGTTGCTTAAATTTAATTAAAAACATTGCTCCTGAATAATTATGATTTTATGATCTAGTGAGTGAATATCTAGCTTTTCTTTTTCTTTTTCTTTTTTAGGATGGATGAATGTGTTATCCTTCCACATATGAGCTGCTTAAATCTCATGTTTTTATTATCAATTTATGAAGAAATTTGCAGGTGCTGGAAAGCAAAAATGATCTGAAGGAAATGTTGATCTACCTGCACTGCCTTAATTCAGTAGGTAAACACCAGGTAAATTGAGAGATCTGTGTTATACTATATATTTAGCTGAAAATACAAGACATCTATCAGATTTTGAGACCCTCCCCCCCACAGGCTGTATTGCAAAACTACATATATTTGTATAACTGTTTGTTGTCATTAATGGACCTCAAGTTGTGATGCGGAAGGCTTTTACAGCTAGCATCAATTTATTTTTGTGGGTTTTTCAGGATATGAGGCCGTGTTCTAGAAGACCTCAAGGACCTCAAGTTGACTGACTCATGGTGACCTCATGAGGGAGACATTTCCAAGCCCCCCTCCCCACCATCAGTTGCTCTGTTCAGGTCCCTCAGGCTGTGGCCTCCTTGAGTTAATCTATCCATCTAATTTGTGGTCTTTCTTTCTACTACCTTCACCTTTCCTAGCATTTATTGTCTTTTCTGTGAACCATGTCTTCTCATGATGTGACAGCCTCAGTCTAGTCATTTTGGCTTCTAGGGAGAGCTCAGGCTCAATCAGCTCTTATACTCATTTATTTGACTTTCTGTCTGTCCACTGTCTAGACCAGGGACCGGCAACCTACAGCCCGTGGGCCGGTTAAGGCCTCGGCCCCTGGACTTATCGGCCCTGTCCGAAGGCTGCCGCCGTCGCTGCCGCCGCGCGCCACCCCTGCCGCCGCGCGCCGCTGCTGGGGAGCGTTTCGGGTGCGCTTGTTGCGGCCGCCATTTTGGAAGCCAAAATGGCGGTCGCGATGCATTTGCGCATGCGCAATACTTTTACGCATGCACAAACGCGTCGCGGCCACCATTTTGGCTTCCAAAATGGCGGCCACACATGCGCCATGGCAGCTGCGGCGGTGCGCGCTACGGCGGCGGCCGCGGTAGTGGCCGCGCCGGCAGCGTGCACGGGGGGCGCATGCGCAGAAGGAGGGTGCGCACGCACATGTGCGCGCGTGCTCCGCCATTCCCCCCTCCCTTGGCCCAGCCGAGCGGCAACCTTTTTGAGACTGGCCCAGGTCTCAAAAAGGTTGCCTGTCCCTGGTCTAGACACTTCACTTAAAGTATGCAATTATGATTTTTTTCTTGGTGTATATACACCAATATATTGCCTGCAGACCTTGGAAAGGGCCTTGTCAGGTGTGGTAGCCCAATTTCAGAATACTTCCCCCCCCCCCCCCGAAGCCTGACTAGCACCACCACTGGCTTTATTTAGATGTCAAATACAAACATGGATATTGAAGAAACCCTTGGGGGCCTAACTGATTCAAAATATGCATATGAATTGTTTTAAATTATTTTGTCAGTGTGTTTGGTATGTTAAATTATTTGTATTTTTAAATAATTTTCATCTGTTAATTATTAATTTTGCTTTTACAGGTATTTCTAATGATATAGGGAGAGATATAAATATTTAAATACCTAAACAAACAAACAATCAACTATCCCTCTTAATTAAATGTGTGTTTATGTACATTTGTTAAAGACACACATTTTGTTCATTGTGCACATATATTTGCATAGCATTCAAAAAGATGAAAGAAAAAATAGGATCTGACATTTGTGGTTTTATGCCAGTAAAAAAGAAACCCCCTCCCCCATGTATATGTTTTGCAAACCATAAATGGGATACTTTCCTTTAAAAATTCAATTGATATCAATTTCTTTTCAATTTCTATCTGTCAGTTTAACTTTCTCTCACAATTGTATTTTAAATGTCAAGTCTGTCCTGTCAAATTCAGGAAGAAAATTCTCATTAAATGAACCAGGTAAAATGCTTATCCATTCCTACCCCCATATTTATGCATTTATTTATTATGTATTTATTGATTTATCAGTCAACATACAGGCTACTTGAAAAAACATCAGAAAGCCAAATACAACTTATAATAGATAAAAAGAGATATTGAAGTATAAAATATAATAAGAATATATACAAACCATCAAAAAGTCAATTATTTAAAGTAAAAAACAAAAAACAAAAAAATATTTCACATGCTTGGCAGCAGGATCAACCAGGGAAGGCATTGGCAAAGAGATGTACACTACTGTTGGCATTAGTTCACTAAGGAGAGCATGGTGGATGTCATTATGGAGACCTGCTCCCAGGTTGCGGCAACATAGCAATCTGCAGGTACAATCAGCAGAACCATCTCTAATCATCTTAGTGGCCCCACAAACAGATGTTGGGGAGAGCAATATGCCAGGTAAAAAACTCCAGTTATCCAGTGCTTCTATGGCAAAATAAAGTTGCTTCACCACTGGTATGATATGTGGATAGCTAGGTACTCCACTAGCATTCTGGTCACCATGTTCTCTACTGTATTCCAAACTCCCAACTTGTTAAAATGATCCTGAAGAATGCTGTAGTCAATGATATCTAAAGCTGTTGAGACATGAAACAGGGTGAAAAGTGTCCTTTATTCTCTCTTGCAGAAGGACAACTATGAGGCTTACCAAAATCAATGCTACCTCCAAATCAGGCCAGAATCCAGATGTAAATGGGTCAAAATAAATTATGATCCCTGAGAATATCTGCAACTGCACAGCCACTGTTGTCATGATCTCTCTGAGAATATCTGCAACTGCACAGCCACTGTTTTCAAGATCTCTCTATCTCTCTATGTGTGTACATGCCTGTGGTACTGGAAACAATGAACTGGAAACTAAGGACATATGGAAGGGAATAACTATTTGGCTTGGTTTATATACAACACAACTATTTTTTACTGGAAGAGAGAGCAGATATTTCTTAACTTGAACCTTTTGGATGCTGGAATGAGTAAAAAGACACTCATTTTTGTTGTGATGACAAGGCCCTGGTCATTCTACAAGACAATGGGAAAATATGGAGAGGTTGTCAAGTATGAATAACTTCAATGGCTGGATGCCCAGCATGTGCCCCAAAAAGATCATGTTTGTTTGTTTGGTTTTTTTGCCCTAAGAAAAAGGAATGCTGTTTCTGAAAAGTAGGTAAAAATGTAGTGTGATACTGTTAGCAAAAGTCCTCCATTTTTCATATATATTTTGACTATGTGGAGTCCCCTATGACCCCAGCCTGACCCCTGGGAGATAGAAGCCATAATCCCCTAGATGTGAAGTCATGTAAGCAAGTAAAGTTACAAAAGACCACCGGAACAGGCAGGCTATGGGAGTTGCCCGGGGGAATATCCCATTATGTTGGAAAAGATACCTAATGGTGTTTGGTTGTCTCAGTCTCACACTTGATGAGACAGTGATTAGATTTGATGGCACCTCCTTTCTCTAGCTTCCCTTCCTTGATAGTTTTGAAACCAAATGCATTGTTTAGACTACGCCCAGACTTAAGTAAACAATAGTAAACCACTCAAGCCTTTGTCCACCTATTGTCTGACCCATGGCTAGAAGGCAGAATTTCCATATAAGAACCCCTGGGTTTTAGCAGACCTCGTGCTACCTTGGAAGTGCATGCTGAAACTCTGTTGGTCTGTACTCTGAGATAGTTCCCACAACCCCCCTCTTGCCGGTTGTGCCCCTTCCACGGAAATCATCTTCATTTGCCGCCAAAGCCCAGAGGAGTTGCTCGGGTATAAGTATATCCTCTGTCCCAGTTTCCCTCTTTGCCTTCCCTGCTCTCTCTCTTCCACGCTTATTCCTCTAGCGTGTGTGTGTGTGCGCTGCATTTGGATGTTTGCTTATTGTTGCCAAATAAATATTTTAGACTTTAATTGGAGCTTGGTCCGTTTCAGTGTCTTCCCAGCCAGAATTCTTACGTCTCCCGTAGACAATTGGATAAGGTCCTAGAAGCAAAGTTGGGTGCTTCCTTCTCTCATTTGAGCTAATTATAAATTCCCCAAAATTAGGTCTTGGCTTCCCAACAGAGAACGCGTGGCAATCCCCGAAATTTAGACACCCCAAACTGATCACTTAGGCTGTTTAAATCTCGGCACGTAGGAGAAATAAGGTTCTAGGCAAAGGAGACGCTGACACGAGTGTTAGGAAGGAGTGATTGTGTTTGTGTGACTGGAAATCTTGGGTTGGCTATCCCTTTCTTACTTTTTCTATCGTGGGTTGGTAGAGAAGAGCCAGGTTCCCCCATTCAGGTTTCCCCCACCCCACAATCCAACTGTAGACAGTCCCCAGAACCACCTTGGACGAGTTAAGGTAGATGAAGTGAGGAGATGTCCTCAGCTGAAGCTACCCAGGCGCAAGGTTGGAAGGTTAGCAAGGGCAGGGAAGCCCAGTGCAGCTAGCTGAACCCTGGCGAGGGAGAGTCCCAGTGCAGCCAGTGGAAATAAGGAAAAGTCTAGAGAAAGCTGGCGAGGAATGGGAGAGTTCCAGTGCAGCCAGTGGGTCTAGAAGTCCACCAGTGAGTCTAGAGAAAGCCGGTGATGGGTGAGGAAAAGTCCTAGAGCAGCCGGTGGGTCTAGAGAAAGCTGGTGAGGGGTGGGAGAGCCCTAGTGAAATTTGTGTGTTTTAAGAGAACTGCCAGTGGGTCTAGAGAAAGCCGGTGAGGGGTGAGGAAAAGCCCTAGAGCAGCAGATGGGTCTAGAGAAAACTGGTGAGGGGCGAGGAAAGCCCTAGTGCAGGCAGGAAAAAGATTGGCATGGGGTGGGAGAGCTCTAGTGCAGCCAATCCGGTAGCAGGAAAAAAGGTCAGCTGGTAAGGGCAAGGAAGCTCTAGTGTCGCCAACGTTGTCAGGAGAGAGTGCGAGGAGTAGGAAATAGGAATGGAGCAGATGTACTGAGAGGAGAAAGTGCAGAACAGGCTGCAGAGGTGGATCAGCAAGAAGGGACCCAATCCCTGGATCCCAGGGGCGTTCCTGACAGATGTTCCATTTCTGACCCTGCTGGAGATTTATGACATCAAGACCGCTAAGAAGGGATTTAAGAGTGTCCCGCAGTCAGAAAAAGATAGGTTGGCATCATGTGGAATCTGGACCCTAGCCCATGAAGCCGTAGAAAAATACAAAGAGTATAGATTAGAGGTAGAGGTGTCCCAGAAACAGATAGGAGATTTGGTAACCCAGGTAAGGGACAAAGTAACAGAAAACATGGATCTCACAGGAGAGTCCATGAGGCAAGGCAGAGAGCAGATAGGGCAGAGCAGGAAAACGTAGCCCTCAAGCAAAAATTGGCAGAATTAGAATTTAAATTAGTACAAGCCAAACAAGCTGTGGACTTTATATTGGCCCAAAAAACAGAAGCTGCAGCCCAAGCTGACCACACCATGTGCAAGGCCCGAATTAGAGAATTGGAAAGCCAAATAAATTTGAAAAGCGCCCTCATGGCCACGGTGCAGCCTAACATTTTAGAATTGGCCACACAAGCCAATGTCTTTCAGGGGAGCCCATCACTGGTAGAGGCACGGATTCCCCCACCATACAATCCCCAATGGAGTCTCCCAAAAGGGAATGAACCCATGGAGGGGTGCACTCCAGGCATACCCATGGATCCAGTTAAAACCCGGAGTATGGTAGAAACAAAAGCCACCTCAGAAGATGGCACAGTTACTAAGACAGTGGAAGAGATGGTCTCATGGTCACTGACAGAAATTAAAGCCCTAGCAAACCAGCAAGGAAGACTAAATCCCCAGACAGGAGTCCGATGGATGTCCGACATCATCCTTTCATACCCAAAAGCTAAAGGACAGGACCTCACACAGATAGCAAGACTGAGTATAGATCCCGCTTACTTAGGACCCTTCGAGGCAGCAGTTTCCAACTATGATTTGGCAAACTTAGAATTAAAGGAATGGATACGTGTAATGGTGCAAATCCTTTGGCCAGGTACTACCATAAGGGCAAAATACCATAACGAGGTACAGCAGCCCGACGAAGCCCCAGACACTTATGTAGCCAGAAAGAAAATGTTAGCGATCCTAGCAGGAGAAGTTAACCTTAATCGTGATGGGATTCCACTCTTGAATTGTACTGATTTTATAAGAGAAGTATACCAAGGTTTAAATGAGGCAGCTAAAACATACATAGGTCCCACCTACCACCAACTTAGCACTATAGATTGGCAAGGATTTTTACAGCACATTCAGGTAGCTTCCCAGATATTTTGGACAAGAGAAGCACAGAAAGATATGGCTAAGAACTTAGTGACAGCAAACTCAGCAAAACCTCCCCGCAGCCTAGGAAGGAAGACAGACAGAGATAGTGAACTGGTCCACGCGGTTACATACTGGAACACCGGCCCCCCATTCTCAACCCGTATCCAGTGAACCAGGAAGGCTCCCCAATAACACTTCATTTAGGAGAGGCTTTAGGAACTACCCCAGAGGACCCGATAACCCAGACTATGGAAAGGATCCCTTGCAGGAAATCAGGAGCCCTATTTGGAGGCAACTAAGGGAATTAGGATACCCTATCACGGACCTTCATGGTCGACCCACGCATGAGCTCACCGAGCTGCTGCTCCAAGTCCTAGGTGGCCAAGGCCCCAATGGACCCAACACCAACCCTAATGCCCCTACACCCCAGAATCTAACGCAGGACCCCAGTCAATCAGTTTAGGGACACCTGGGATCCCGTGGCTCGCAGAGAGCCAGGGCAGACCTTCGGATCCCTTGGGCTGAAAACCCTCCTTCCCGAAACCCTCATAGACCCCCACATCCACCTCCCAGGACCGGAGCTATTAAGGCCCCAAGGAACCTGGTCTCCGCAGTTGCTCCCCGCAACGCCCCTGATCCTCCAACTCTCGCAATCCCTCCATGTAACCAACAGATAGTCACCACGTTAAAACCAGATTTTTGGGGACGCCCGATTGTAAATGTGAAGGTGGGCTCCCACAACAAACCCAAGCCAGCCACTTTACTCGTGGACTCCAGCACCGCAGTCAACACCCTTCACCCCAAGTTAGCCGCTGTAGGGAATAAGACACAGGATAACATGGAACTAATAGATTTTGGGAAGGGCAAGCACCAAGCCCGCATTTGGAGAGACATCCCCATCCATTTAGGACCCATTTTAGACCGCATCAGGGAGTGTGAGAACCAGGGAGAAGATGGCGGAATTTTGGGAGCAGGATTTCTCAGATGGAACCACTTGACCCTTGTCTTGGCCAATGGTTTCCTATGGCAGTTAGAAGAAGGTCCCCCTGTAATCTCAGCCATACATTGGTGCACCGCCTTAAAGGCACCAACACCACTCTACCCCATCTTAAACGATCCATGGTCAACAGACTTCCCAGATGTTTGGATTAAGGATAAAATGGAGTGCGGCAAGGTTAAAGGAGCATGCGTGCTCGTAGAAGGAAAAGATCCACATCCATAGAAACAGTATAGATACCCCCGTGAGGCAGAGGAAGGAATAGCAAAAACCATTGAAGACCTCTGAAGTATGATGTGATACTCCCCAGGCAGTCCATTTGCAATGTGCCCTTATGGCCAGTGTTAAAGGCAGATGGCAATACATGGCGAATGACCGTGGACTTCAGAGCCCTTAACGTGGTCACTCCCCCAGTAGCCCCCGTAGTAGCAAAGTACAATGAAATCTTAGCGGCCATTGCAGCCGGAGCCAAGTTCTATAGCGTCATAGATTTAGCAAATGCCTTCCACTCCATCCCACTCCATGAGAGCTGTTTTTACAAATTTGCCTTCGAGTTCCATGGGAATCAGATGTGTTTCAAGAGGGTACCTCAAGGGTTTCACTCCAGTCCACCAATCTGCCATTCCCACTTGGTCAAGATGTGGACCAAGTTGCGACCCACGTCGTGCCCCCACGTCTTGTCCTATGTGGACGACATTTTAATACACTCGGACTCACAGGAAAAGACTGCAGACATTACCAGGGAAGTGTTAGAGCTCATTAGGGACACAGGATTCAAGGCCAATAGGCAGAAAGCCCAGCTAGTACAGACGCAGGTCAAATATTTAGGTCTCAACCTCCAGCCAGATTGCAGAACCCCGGACCTACAGAGAATAGAAACCATAGGCAAACTCCCAGCCCCCACAGATATAGCCTCCCTCAGAGCGCTGTTAGGAACCTTTAATTTTTCTAGAGAATTCATAGAAGCCTTTGCTAGCAAAGCAAAGCCCCTATATAACCTGCTTAAGAAAGGCGCAGTATGGAAATGGGGCCCCGAACAGCAGGAAGCATTTGCCACCTTGAAAATGGATCTAGCTAAGGCACCAGCCCTAGTCAACCCCAATGTAACTCAGCCATTTTATATTCAACTTGCAATAGCAGATAGCCATGTAGGAGCAGTTTTCACTCAGCTTAGGAACAACGTACATAGAGTAGTAGCCTACGCATCGAAAAACCTCTCCCCCACCGAAGTAAAATTCAATCCGTGTGAGAAAAACTGTTTAGCTTTAATCTGGGCCCTGACCCGCTGGGAATTTATTATAGGAGGAGCCAAAGTCATAATTCAGACCCCACATACACCCCTTAAGTACATTCTGTCAGGCAAAATTCAGGATGGCCAAGTTCATAGCTCCCGCATAGTCAAATGGACTCTAGAATTAATCAAGCACGGCATTGATTACAATAGGCAGGAGAACGAGCCGGTTGCCCCCATGGGCTGGGAGTTGCTGCAGCAGCCCACAAGTATCCCCTCTCTTTGAAACCTCCAAGCAATTGGCCAATACGAGCAGGCAAACCCCTAGCAGAAGCCATGAAAGAAGGATTTAACTGTTGGTTCTGTGACAGATCTTCCGCTTGCCCCAATGGAACCCGCTTAACGGGATTCGGAGCCATAAGAGTCAATGACCAGCACACCCTCCAAGGAACCGTTCGCCCCCACTCCAGTCAAGCCGCCGAGGTAGAAGCCCTCTGCACTGTCCTGGAATTTGAGGACCCAGACACCCCCGTAGCCATTTACTCGGATTCCCAATGAACTGTAAATGCAGACATAGATTGGCTCCCCATTTGGTTGAACCGAGAGTGAAAAACTAATGATAGCAAACCCAGAGGACTTCGGTCCTCTGGGAGGAACCTGCTACAGCCAATAAAAACTAGGCCGTCTCAGACCTCCCAGAGGGCCTTTTCTGCAACCGCTCCCAGGCTATGGAATGGCCTGCCAGATGAGATCCGTCTTATTACCACACTTACTGCTTTTAAAAAGGCAGTGAAGACGGATCTCTTCCGCAGGCCTTCCTGGAATAACATCTGTCCTAGGGAGATGAGCTTTCAGCTTTCATTTTTATCCTGTCCTTATTGTGCTTGATTTTTTATTGATTAATTGTTTTATTGCATTATAGCATTTTAATCCTTTTCTAGTTTAATCCTGTTTTAAGGGGTTGGGAGGGTTGGATTGGGGGGATGAGGGAATGTTTTAATTTTGTCTGATTTAAATGCTGTAACCCGCCTCGATTGCTGGGCAGAGGGGCAGTCTATAAATAAAAATTATTATTATTATTAAACCCATAGCCCATGCAGATAAATGGCAAGAAGCTGCCCAATTGATCTTGAGGAGGACTGCCCCCATGTGGGTCTCACATGAAAAAGGCCACCAGAAAACTACAGAGGAGGAAGCTCAATGGAATAACAAGGCCAACACCTTAGCTAAAACAGCAGCCACTGCCCCCATGGCCCCTATCAATGTAAAACCCAAAGCTTACACCCTACCCGAGATGCTAGATTTAGCACAGTTGCAGAAGGGAGACAGTGAAATCAAAGCGTTAGCCGCAGCAGGAAAAGACCCCACAGTAAAATATGACATAGTCCAAAGGGAAGAGATATGGTGGGCAGTAGATGGAGAAGGGATCCACCATTGGATAGTCCCCACTGAGGTTAGAGGAGACCTCATCCAATTCATTCACAATATAGGACACCGAGGGAAACAAGTAACCCTAGACAGAGTTAAGGAGACAGGATGGTGGCCCCGCATGAAGGAAGACATAGAGCAGTGGGTAGAGAACTGCCTAGCTTGCACCATGGTCAATGCAGACTCTAGCGGTCCTAAGGCCCCCATCCGCCACCAATGCATAGAAGGTCCCTAGTCCTGACTACATATGGATTACATTGGCCCCTTGCCAACCACATCCCGACACCACAAATATTGCTTAACAATAATAGACCCATTCAGCAAATGATCGAGGCTTTTCCCACCAGAGATAACACTGCAGAAACCAGCTCGGATTTTGTTTGAACAAGTTTTTAGCCACTGGGGTCTGCCCCAAACCTTTACCATTGACCACGACTCAGGTAGCCATTTCACAGGAGAAGTTATGAAAGTCTTATGCTCTGCCCTGGGCATTAAGCAAAGATTCCACATAGCCTCCCATCCCCAAAGCTCAGGTCACATAGAAAAGACTAATAGAACCCTGAAGGAAGCAATGAGGAAAATAATTAAAGCATTGGGAAAGGATTGGGATGCAAAACTCCCCATAATCCTCATGGCCTTTAGAGGAACTGTAGCATCCCATGGCTTCACACCACACAAAGTCATGACAGGAAGGAAAATGGTCATGCCAGAAGCTTTCTGGATCAACACCACTCTCTCTGCAGACCTAGAGCCAGTTGTTTTTAATCACGAATGGATGAAAACTCTCCTACAGAGCATCCAGCAGACCCACAGACAAGTAACAGAAATATTAGGACAGAACATGAGAAGCATGGACAAAAAATTAGGTTGGGTGCGCAACCCTCAACAATGGGACCCTGGAAAGCAAGTGATGTATCAAAACTTTTTTAAACAGATACACAACCTTACAGCTAAGTGGCTAGGACCGGTAGAGATAATTGAGAAAGTGTCCTCAGCCATGTACCAAGTTAGAATCCCTAGCCGCCATGGGACCAGACTTAAATACTTCCACATATCACAGCTCAAGGAATTGAAAGGAAGTCCAACGCCTGTAAAGCCAGTTCGGTCGGAGCCCAATCCAGTACCCACCATAGACTTGACTGAGACATTTGTGAGCCTCTTCCCCACATAGCCAGTTAGTGAGACGCCTCTCTGCTTCCCGACAGGGACAAGAGAAGGCACTGAGCACATGGACCCTCTGAATACTACTATGGATGCCAGTCAAGGTCTGTGCTAGTGTTCACCCGATCCAGTTCCACACCGATTGGAAATATAATATAGAGGCTAAATGCCACTGGCCCACCCCGTACCCAGGAATGATGGAGGTAATAGATGCCATGGGCAATGCAAGGACCTGGTATGACAAGGGACTCCCCGTTTTAATAAAAACTAGAATTTATGTCACAAAAAGAAACACCCTAGCCTCAAGAGTTTATATGTTTGATCCTAAGGAACTCACTTGTGTGGAGGCAGATGCAGGCCCCCTCCCCCTTCAAGCAGAAATCTGGAGAAGGCACCGCTTTGATCACCCATTCAGCAACCCCCCACCTCTTTCTACACCTCCCTCTCCATAGACTATCTGTGCTGCCCTACATGGGCTTGGAAAACCAGACTGTTTGTATGTCGTGATTTCATTCGCACCCCCACTAATTGCACCATAACATGCCAGCACATGATGTGTCCAGACATCCCCATCGAAATCCCCACCATGATCCAGGAGCCATCTATGTACATTGGCAACATAGTAATTAGAAAAGATATCTCCCTTTACGCATACACAGAGATCCAACCCATAGTCACCAACCTAAAATTAAACTTAACAGCCGTGAATGTAGGACGCACAATCCCCATTTGTATTCCCTATTTAAAAGCCGCGTGGGCACAATGGGAACAATTGGAAGAGAAATGGCATAATGTAACGCACCCGCTTTTCAGAAGCAAGCGCGATTTGGCAGACACAGTGTTAGGAGGATTTGGAACAGGGATAACAAACGTGGCCCAAGGCATAGACATAATTGGTCATCTCTTATCACAATGGGTAAGCATAGAGAAAGAAATCATCATAGATATAGGAAAGTCCCTTAAGTCTGGCATTTACAACTTATCCATAGCCATCCAGTGCACACAGATCCAAAGCAGTTTAATAGCCTTTGCATCTCAATTAATCCAAGCCTCACTGATGCGACTCATCCACCCAGAAGTCATGGTTCTGTTTAAGAAAAGGTATCCGGACCCCTTCAACACCCCACAGATTTGGTTAAGATAACTGGGGCACATTGACAAGACATGGTGCTCTACATTGGCATTTATCACGAAAAGATATGGGACCCCCAAGTCATTCACCCTGCTTCCCTTAGCAGAGAGTAACACAACTATGCTGCCAGAGAAAATGTTGTATTGGACTAATGGCACCCACTTGTATGATTTGTCTGGGTGTGTAAGAACACAACAGTGGACCCATTGTTACAGTGGTTTGATAGGAATCCCCATTCAAGAGATACAGAACCACCTCATAGTCCCCGTTCAGTCATCCATCCTTGTCCAGCTTAACCATGATTGTTTTTGCCTCCAGACCCCTTGTGATCATGTTATTTTAATGCCTTTTGAATGTATTTTGGATATAGATAGATCGTTAGGAAACCCATGTTTTTGTCAAGTACATGTTAAGGATTGTTTTGGGAAAGAATTTTATTTTCATGAGACAGTCAGGGAATATACAAGTGAAGCACCATATTTTGTAAACACGCAGTTGTTAGAAGGATTTCATTTGGAAGATGAACTACAAATTTCAAAATGGTTGCGCCTACTCACTAACTTGAGTCAGGCCGCCAAACAAATAGAACAGACTGAGGCCAGAAAAGATCTCTGTAGACCTCAAGGCCCAGCAAATCATAGAAGTCACTCAGGAAATTAAAGATGCAGCTAAGAACACTTGGTTTGGAAAGTGGGACTGGTCTGCCACTGGACAGGCAATTTTAAAATTAGTAACCAATCCCATCGCAATAATTCTGGCGATACAGGTTGTCACTGTCATAGGAGCTATCAGTCTCACATGTTGGATTAGAAAACAAGTGGCTGAGTTCCGTGCCCTTAGACACAGACTAGATCTCCCACAGTCAATGACCACTAGGCACCCCAATCACTACCACCAGCCCCGCTCCTTTCTGATTGCCTCCGTCCTCTAGAGGACAAAGGTGGGAAAGAACCTTCTTGGATAAAGCATAACCATTCACACCTCCATAGCAGCTGCCTGTGCCCCGCCCTTTTGGTATCGGGGGGGGGGGGAGGAAAAGTTTTGGTCTGTCTTTTTCACTCGATAGGAAGGTGGGGGCTAGTCTTTTGTATGACTGAGAAAGAAGACCAGCTTTGGATAGTGCGGCCGCACTGCCAGCCTATCGAACTCCTGCTTGGTGCTCTGGCTGAGAGCCCAAAATGCAGAGGGCAACTCTCATGAGTGTGCTCTTTGCATTTGCCCAGGCTATCCGGCTAGTTTGCCAAGACAGGCGGAAGTTGGCCGCAGACGGAAGCACCAACCATAGTTGGCCTTCCCTATCAGCCAGTAGCAAGGCCCCCTCACTGAGGCCCCACCTAGGGCAACCCAGCCATGGGAAGCATAGCAACCACAGGCCCGTCTACCTCCTTTTAAGTCATCATGACCAACCCTCTCAGAGCAATGGACCTAAATCCCCACTCCAAACTCCATCCAGCCATAACTCTTGCAAGCCTAGGAACGCCCCGGTTCTGCTGCAATAAGCCTGTTTAGTTCAAACGGAATCCTAATTTGCATACCCTTCCCAACATTCTTGACCCCCTCTTCAAGGTGGCGACCCCTGCTTCACTCAGACCAAGTGCACACAGTTTATACAGCCTATTGGGATCACCCCCATGACCCGCCTGACCAGCCTAAGCCTATCCATGCACCCCCATGTAAAGCAGTACTATGGTGCAGGACTCAAGTTCATTGGTAATCTACAAAAGCCAACTGGCTCTGAGACAGCATAGCCGCTACAGTCTCTCAGCCTCGAAGTAGATATTGAGTTATAAGATGGGCCTTAAGCCCTATGTAGTTTGTCGCATGCTAAATGTTGGTGTGTCTATGTATTTGGTGCTGTACGCCCCCTTTCGGTGACGGACTTTCGTTGCTAGTATGGTGACTTGGGAATTTCTCTTTCTTGTGGTTTCTCTGCCACTAACTCTTGTGCTATCCTATGACAATGTCACTTAACCTTTTAGCCACATCTCTCCAGAGACATGGGGTGGTGGTGAGACTTCATCCCCAATGCATGCTTTCTACTCTTTCATCTCTGGCAAGCTTTCAAGAGGAAGGTAAGCCTCCAACCCAAAAATCCAGACATCACCGCAGCCCCGCCACTTGCAGACAGGACAAGCATCTCAGACAACCCTGAATGCTGACCGCCAGCCAGCATTCCCAAGACCGCCGCACCACCACTTGCAGCCAGATGGTGCCCACATCAATCCTACCACAGCCCCCACCGGAGCAGAGCAGCTCTCTTCTTTGCAGCCACCCTGCCTCTGAATACCTGCATGCCAAGGCTTCCAAGCCACCGTACGAACACCGATTATGTACAGTGCTACCCAAGCCTGATGCTGCCCCCTTGGACTTGCATTACTATTTACCCGCATTCAAGACCCCTTGCCTTGGACTGTTGCCCGCATTCCCATGGACCCTGTAAAGTCATCCTGCCCGCCTTCAAGAACAGACTCTTCACCCCCATTTCCCTTTAGACTCACATCCATCCAAGATACCCACATTCAGATTGCCATCGCTGTTTGTTTGGACCTGGTTCATCACTGATTGTGCATTGTCATTTCCATTTCTGTCACTGCTGTCCTATTGTTGTTGTTGCTTTTCTCCTGTTGAATTGCTGTTCTATTGAAGTGAATGGGTTCCTGATGTGTGGTTAGGGACCCCACCCCTCCTTTCCTAAGAGAGAGAGATACCTCCACCCGAACACAACTCCTCCTTCCAAATTGTCACCCCGAAATTTTATGACAATGGCTAATTCGAAAGACATTGATCCCAACACACCAGTGCATTGGTCTCAACGCTTTCGGGGGGGGACTGTTAGTAAAAGTCCTCCATTTTTCATATATATTTTGACTATGCGGAGTCCCCTATGACCCCAGCCTGACCCCTGGGAGATAGAAGCCATAATCCCCTAGATGTGAAGTCATGTAAGCAAGTAAAGTTACAAAAGACCACTGGAACAGGCAGGCTATGGGAGCTGCCCGGGGGAATATCCCATTATGTTGGAAAAGATACCTAATGGTGTTTGTTTGTCTCAGTCTCACACTTGATGAGACAGTGATTAGATTTGATAGCACCTCCTTTCTCTAGCTTCCCTATAATAATAATAATAATAATATAGTTTATTTATATACCGCCCTAGTGGATAACCAATCTGGGCGGTGAACAGTAAATTATAAAATTACAATCGTTTAAAACAACAACCAATATCCCTCTTCCCCCCCCCCTTAAAAAATTATTAAATCAATACATTTAAAATCACTGCAATTAAGCAGCAATTAATCTAAAACAACAATGAGCAATTAACCAAACAATGTGCACCAAAACAGCAAGCAGCAGTCCCTTATAGATCTCCTCAAGGGGCTTACAATGAGTCCTCAACCGAACTCCAGAGGGTCCTGGGTTAGTTATCTAGTCTGGAAAAGCCTGCCGGAAGAGATCCGTCTTGACGGCCTTTTTAAAGCTGTTCAAGGATGTTAATTGACGGATCTCATCCGGCAGGCCGTTCCAGAGTCTGGGAGCGACAATAGAGAAAGCCCTCTGGGAGGTCGCCGCAAGCTTAGCTCTCTGGGGCTGCAGCAAATTCCTCCCAGCAGATCGGAGGGCACGGGGAGGATTATATGGGACGAGGCGGTCCCTGAGATAGTTTGGGCCCAAGCCATTTAGGGCTTTAAAGGTTATAACCAACACCTTGTACTGGGCCCGGAAACCAATTGGCAGCCAGTGGAGGGACTTCAAGACCGGGGTGATGTGGTCCCTCCTAGATGTCCCAGATATCAACCTGGCCGCCATATTCTGCACTAACTGCAGTTTCCGAGTCAGGTACAAGGGTAGCCCCATGTAGAGCGCATTACAGAAGTCCAGGCGTGAGGTTACCAGTGCGTGCACTACAGTCTCAAGGTCCTTTACTTCCAAGAAAGGGCGCAGTTGGCGTATCAGCCAAAGCTGATAACAGGTGCTCCTGACCGTCGCATTTACCTGATTTGCCATCAGGAGCGACGAGTCAAGAAGCACCCCCAAACTGCGAACACAGTCACTGGAGGAGAGTGTGACCCCATCCAGGACTGGAGGTTGCAACCCAATTCCTGGTTTCGGGGCCGAGACCGTGAGCACCTCCGTCTTGTCTGGATTCAGCTTCAATCTGTTTTTCCTCATCCAGCCCATTACCGCCCCAAGACATTCATTGAGAGAAGATATGCCATTGGAATTCGAGACCGACGAACGAGATATGGAGAAATAGATTTGGGTGTCATCAGCGTACTGATAACACCCAGCACCATAGCTCCGTATTATCTCACCCAGCGGCTTCATATAGATGTTAAACAATATCGGGGACAGAATGGCTCCCTGATATGGATGACAGTGGCCAAAAAGAAAGATAAGAAACAATGGATGACAGATGAAACACTTCATGCAATTAAAGAAAGAAGAAAAGCAAAGGCAAAGGCAAAGGGAGATAGGAACAAAGCCAGTGAGATGTCCAGGAGCACTAACAGGGACACGCTTCCCCTGTCCATGCCCAGACGGAGGTCATCAACCAAGGCGACCATGGCAGTCTCAACTCCATAGCCCGCCCGGAAGCCAGTTTGAAATGGGTCCAGAAAATCGGCATCATCCAAGATTGATTGAAGCTGGAAAGCGACCGCTTTCTCGATCACCTTCCCCAGAAAGGGTAGTAGCGATATAGGCCGGTAATTATTATGAATCAGGGGGTCTAAGGAGGGCTTTTTAAGCAGGGGTTTAACCACTGCCAATTTTAATTTAGATGGAAACTGACCCTCTCTTAGAGATGTGTTAACGATGCGGTGTAATGATGTTAACACCGCATCTCCCCCCTGAGCTACCAGCCATGAGGGACAGGGATCAAGAGAGCATGTCATCTTCCTAACACTTCGAAGGATCTTGTCCACTTCCTCGGTACTGACAAACTCAAATTGATCCAGTATAACAGGGGCCACGGACGCTTCGGACACCTCTCTAGAGTCTGCAGAAATGCTGGCGTCAAGATCAGCCCTTATTCGAGAGATTTTATCTGCAAAGAAGTTGTTAAATTCATCACAGCAGGACTTAGATGGTTCCAAAATAGGGCTCAGGGAGGGGGAGAGCTGAGTTAGCTCTCTCACAACCCTGAACAGCTCCGCTGGACGCGACTTTGCGGACGCAATATGTGCAGCAAAGAACGAATTCTTTGCTGCACCTATTGCCACTCCATAGGCTCTCAAAAGGGAGCGGAGGAGTGTTCTGTCGGACAAGTGCTGATGTTTCCGCCAGATGCGCTCTAGTCGTTGCACAGCCCACTTCCGTTCCCTAAGATCTTCCGTATACCAGGGCTGTTTATTGGAAGCAGGCCGGAAAGGACGCTTGGGAGGGATGCTGTGTATAGCCCTGGAAAGGTTAGTATCCCAAATATTAATCAGGGCATCAACAGAGTCGCCATCAGAACCAGCCGTATACCCCTCTAGGGCTTCTTGGAACCTTTTAGGTTCCATCAGCCTTCGAGGGTGGACCATCCGAATAGGTCCGCCACCCCTGGGGGGGCTTAAGGTAGAAGCCTTGATCCGAGCCTCAACCAGGAAATGGTCCGTCCATGACAAGGGAGAGATATTAGAAATCTCTACCCACAGAGCCTCCATGTCCATACAAAAGATCACATCGAGAGTATTATCAGCGGAATGCGTCGGCTCCGAGACTAATTGAGACAGGCCCATGGCTGTCATGGTAGTCATGAACTCCCGAGCTGCACCTGTTGGAATATTGCTGGCCTCGAACGGGATGTTGAGGTCCCCCAGGACAAGAAGCCTAGGGGACTCCAACAGCAGCTCCGAGACCAGCTGCGTCAGCTCGGCTAGGGAGACTGTTAGCGCACGGGGTGGCCGGTACACCAACAGAATCCCTAAACTGTCTCTGGCCTTCAAAGTCAAGTACATACACTCGAT
Source organism: Phrynosoma blainvillii (assembly GCA_026167975.1). NCBI lineage: Eukaryota > Metazoa > Chordata > Lepidosauria > Squamata > Phrynosomatidae > Phrynosoma > Phrynosoma blainvillii. The sequence goes on from JANUYF010000003.1 coordinate 287,477,773, forward strand.
GTGATCAATTTTCCGGACCGGGTTCCTGGTTAAGGAAAGAGTGTTTTTATGGACCAAGGCAACACCGCCCCCCCCCCCCGCCCACCTAACCTGATCTGGTCCTTAACTGAGTACCCGGCAGGAAGGGCCTGGGCCCACACTGCATCACCCTCAGGTCCAAGCCATTCTAGACTTTAGGAGAGCTGATTTCAACAAACTTAGGGAAACACAGGGAGTGATTCTATGGTCAAGAATACTAAAGGAGAAGGGAGTTCAGGATGGATGGGAGTTTCTTAAAAGGGAGATACTGAAGGCACAATCTCAAACTGTTCCAATGAAAATGGGAGATGTCTCATGAAACCGGGTTGGATGACAAAAGAACTTTCAACTGAACTAAGTTTTAAACAGGAGATGTATAAGAAATGGAAAAGGGGTGAAATCACTAAAGAGGAATTCAAACAAATAGCTAGCACATGAAGGGGTAAACTCAGGAAAGCTAAAGTGCAGAATGAGCTCAGGCTTGCTAGAGTGGTTAAGCACAATAAAAACGGCTTTTTTGGGTATGTCCATAGCAAAAGAAAGAAGGAGGAAATGGTAGGACCACTGCGCAGAGAAGATGGAGAAATTCTAACATGGGACAGAGAAAAGGCAGAACTACTCAACATCTTCTTTGCCTCAGCTCACAAAAGGAAAAGGGTGTTCAACCTGAGGAAAATGGAGCAGAGGACACAATATGGGAAATCCAGCAAAAAATAAGTAAAGAGGAAGTACAGGAATAGCTGGTTAACCTAAATGCATTTAAGTCTCCAGGACCAGATGAACTATATCCAAGGATATTAAAAGAACTGCCAAATGTAATCTTGGAGCCACTGGCAATAATCTTTGAGAACTGCTGGAGAACAAGAGAAGTCCCAGCAGACTGGAGAAGAGCAAACATTGTCCCCATCTTCAAAAAGGGGGGAAAAGAGGATCCCAACACCTATCGCCCAGTTAGTTTGACATCAATACCAGGAAAGATTCTAGAGCAGTTCATTAAAAAGAGAGTCTGTGAATATTTAGAAGGGAATGACATAATCACTAAAAGTCAACATGGGTTTCTCAAAAACAAGTCATGCCAGACTAATCTGATTTCTTTTTTTGATAAAATTACCAGCTTGGTAGATGAAGGGATTGTGGTAGACATAGCATATCTTCATTTCAGTAAGCCTTGGACAAGGTCCCCCATGATATTCTTGCAAACAAGAAAGTAAAATATGGGTTAGACAATACAACTGCTCCCCAATACGTATTTGGCGATACGTATTTGGTGATCGCACTTACGGCAAAAGCAATATTAATCCCGTCACACAATTGTACTTCCTGAAGAAACCGACATTCAAAAGATCACGGCATCATTCCGCATTGTGTCGGGGTTCTGTCGGGGTTCTGAGCGACGTCGTGTAGAAACATGGGAAAATAATACATATTAGGTCGGGATTTCTTTTGGATTCTGACTGCATTTGGCCCCGTGTGATAAGGTCCTATGAAAGGCAGGGATGCTTCATGGAGAGAAAAAAACATAATACAGGAACAAGAAGAAATAAAAAGATGCTGGAGGCAATACATAGAGGAGTTATACAAAAGAGATGAGGGAATGAATGATATTTTCAATGAGGAGCCATATGAGGATGAACCCCAAGTTCTAAGAAGTGAAGTGGAATCTGCAATAAAGGAAATGGAAAAAAATAACAGATGATATCCCATTTGAACTGCTACAGTGCCTACAGGCAGATGCAACTTTAGTACTAACTGAATTATGCCAACAATTATGGAAAACAAAGCGGTGGCCAACAGACTGGAAATGTTTGATATACATACCAATCCACAAGAAAGGAGATACAAAAGACTGCAACAAGTATAGGACAATAGCACTAATCTCACATGCAAGCAAAATAATGCTCAAAATACTGCAGTATAGACTCTAACCATACATGGAGGGAGAAATTCCAGAGGTGCAAGCAGAATTCAGAAAAGGAAGGGGCACTAGGGACCACATTGCAAACATACGTTAAGATAAGAGGAAGCAACATTAACAATGGAAGATATGCAGACAACACCATAATATTAGCAGAAGATGTTCAGGAATTGGAACAGTTAATAAGAAAGGTCAAAGATGAAAGTGCAAAGGCAGGTCTGATGCTGAACAAAAAGAAAACCAAAATAATGACCACAGAAGAAATACACAAATTCAATCTAGACAACAAGGAAACTGAAATAAAGAATTCACATATCTAGGATCAAACCTTGACCAGAATGGAGACTGCAGTCAAGAAATAAGAAGACTAGGAATGGGAAGGACAGATATGAAAGAACTGGAAAAAGATACTGAAGAGCAAATACATACAACTGAGCACTAAAGTCAGAATCGTTTAGGCCATTGTATTCCCAGTTACCATGTATGGATGCAAGAGCCGGATAGTGAAAGAAGCAGACAGAAAGAAAATCAACTCATTTGAAATGTAGTGCTGGAGAAGAGTACTTAGGATACCACGGACAGCCAAGAAGACAAACAAATGGGTTCTTGAAGAGACCAGGGCTCTCCTTGGAAGCAAAGATGATCAAGTTGAGACTATTGTATTTTGCCCATAATGAATTCACTCAATTGTTGCGTAAAGTTTGTTGCCAAATTATCTATTTTTTTCTAAAATTAACTGACCAATATCCGGGATTTTAATCTTATCCGTTGAAGCACGTCTTTGAAGTTGTGAGGATGTATTTGTTTTTTGGGCTTGTCCCCTTGAGATCATTTTTTCAGATTTATCAGATTGTATTTGAAGCCTGAATCAAAATCAAATGTATCTGATTAAATCTAATCTTTTTAAAGGCCAGGAGCCCGGTCTGTCAATTATCAAATTATCTAATACAGGGGTAGGCAACCTTTTCCCTTTAAGGGCCGAGGGACTTCAACTCCCAGAATCCCAGGAGCTATTGGCCAACATGGGACTATTGGCCAACATGGCTGAGGCTTCTGGGAGCTGAAGTCCCTTGGCCCTTAAAGGGGAAAGGTTGCCTACCCCTGATCTAATACCAACTTTTCACCGGATTTATACACACCAATATGGAGTCCCTCTAGTCCACTTTAAACCTTCTGAAATCAAAGGGTTATATCTTAAGCCAAACCAAGCTTCACAAAAGAGAGTTCCATTCAATATTTTCTCTAATAGAATGTCCAACTATTCTCTGTTACAATATCCAGCTAGAATGTCCAACGTCAATCCTCCTTATTAAAGGGAACTTATCAATCTATTTTCTGGTTCTCTAGTTTTTCCAGCAGGTGGCGCTTTTCACTAATTTTCCACAGCACTCTGTCCCAGGCAACTCTGAAGTTCCACTCCTCCTCCACAACCCAAGGACACAGACTCCGAGATGTGTATTACCCAGATAACCGAAGGTAAACAAATTGTTAACTATAACTGAAAAGTGTTCTTGATAATCCTTTGAAAATCTCTTGTAAGGTTCCGAATGTAAAGAGTCCTTAATATTGTCCCAAATGTGAATATAAAGACATAAAGAATAAGTAAGGCTCTTTCTTTCGTATCCTTCAGTTCAATTCAGTTCTCAATCCTTTTTTTTTTAATAAACGTAGAAAAGGGGGAAACAACACTCTTCATCTGATCTATAATATAAGGTGCCCTTTACAAAAAAATGAACTCCGTGACTCACCAAAAATCCCAAAGTAGCACCTTCCAAATCAGGTGTTTAAATCAAATCACTGGTTTGATCATTCTAGTCAAGAGAGAAATAAAAACGAAGAGGGAAAAAAAAAAAAGAAACTATCCTCTTTACTGCCAATCTTCCAAGGTCTACAAGCGCTGGATGTAACTGCTTCAAGTTATATTGTAATCCTTTCCGAGTCTGCCGACCTTTATAGCCTTTTAAAGTAAGATGATTAGAAATAATTAAAATTGGTGGCGCTCCTGTGTGGAAACATCCACTCCAACCGCAGCGTTGTGGAATGCTCTTCGGTCCCACCAGATATGCCCGATCGATCTAGAGGCAAATCCAACCTCTCAGGGCCAACTCTTGGATTGAGACCTCCGCCGAGCCCCCTCTGATTTCCCTGATCCCAGGGAGCAATTTTAGACCTCTAAAAATATTTAGAGGAATCTAATTACTCTGCGGTGTAAGACGACCTCCAGAGACTAGCTGGGAAGCGTCTTAACGGGCGCCATTACCAACCGGAAGCCTCGTATTTTGCCCATAATGAGAAGGCATGGATCACTAGAAAAAACAATCATGCTAGGAAAGGTAGAGGATAGATGAAAGAGAGGAAGATCACAAACCAGATGGATAGATTCAATCAGGGAGGTTAAAGGGAAAGGCTTGCAGGATCTATGCAAGGCAGTGGAAGATAGGGATTCTTGGAGAAGTCTCACCCACAGGGTCATCATGAATTGGAACTAACTCAAGGTTAGAGAATAACAACAATAAAGGTGGTATTGTCAAGACCATATGGCACCCTGGTCTGGAAAATGACATGGATGTGGCCACTGAAAGGAACTGAAGCAATGGTAACAAGGTTATTACAGCTCAAGTGGCAGGTGCATGAGTCAGCATTTGGCAAGCTGTGCATCATGGGAGGTCTGATGCAACATGCACAGTAGGTGAGACCAGCCAGGTATGCATCATGGGAGGCCTGATGCAACAGACACTGGGGATGGAAGCAGCCAGGTTTCATTAGTGTCAGGGATGAAGGGAGTTGTAGCTCTTCACCTCTGGCTCTAACTCACCACCTTGTTATGCAGCAGAGCTGACCAGCTTTGATCAGTGGTTGATGCTTCTTTCCCAAGCAGTAGAGTTTCAGAGAATAGGCGGAAGACCCTGACAAACTCTCCAAGCCTTCTCACTCTTCTTCCTGAGATGTCTCCAAACTTCTCCAGGATTCTTCTGGCTCTTGTATCTTCCTTCAAGACACCAGACAACTCAGTAGTCTTATATAAAAGATCTACTTTATTCTACTATATACACAAATACTATATGCCCTACAAATCACAATCTCTACACTTCACAATATCTCCAAAACTACTTCACAATATCTCCAAAACTACTCCACAATGTACATTAGCAAACATTGCAATTTATAGCCATTGTTAGACACCACCCGCCAGTCAGTTTCCACCCAGTGGGTGTGTACATACATCTTGATTGGTCCACATAGATCATCCCATACCTAAGACCAACCCAAGTGTTTCATCACTTTACCTTGACCACTTAATGAGTCTCAGGTGTTTGCAATCTATCACAGGTGTTTTCAATATACACTCTATACCTTTGTCCTTGTCTCTCAAGGCTTCCAAATTACATTATCCTTTTCACCTGTGTAGCTTCATGATTGGTCCTGCTTAATCACTGTGACTTTCACATACACATTTTATTTCTATTACTGTAAGTCCCATGTTGCATTTTCCTTAACATGGCTGTCGCATGTTCCAAGGAGACCACCTATATAAGGGAGAGAGGTAGAATCTCCGTTAGTTGTGGTTGGTGGTTGATGAAACACTTTGTTCGTCTGTATAGGTGTGAGTATTCAAGATGGATGTCTGGTACTCTATGTATCTTTGTTAATATTTGCAACAAAGTTGAAAGCCCTCATTGAGTGAAGTCTCACTGTCCAGTGATTCATTTCTGCAAGCTGAAAGCAGCAGCCTGCCTGTGGGAGGATTTTTCCTGTGCCATCTGAAGCAAGACTCCTCACAGAGACCATATTCTAGGCATCTTGCCTATGTGCATCAACTCTGCATGTGTGTATGCTAGATCCCGTTTGTCTGCATACCCCAACAGGTATAAATATTTGGATCCAGGAAACCTTATTTCAGGAATGAATGAAATACATTCAAAGCAGGAGGCATCATTCTGTAATGCAAAGGCCCTTCTCCCTGGATTCACCTATTCAGTCTCCCTCACCCCCATTTGGTGTGAATAAAGCAGGATTGGTAAGAAGCAAAGGATAGTTTTGTAGGTAAATAGCTGTTGGAATAATGTTCCAGGGAAAATGCACAATGTGGTGAATGGCAGCAGCCATGATGACTGGGCATTTGGCCACTGCTGAGTCATGCAGCATCAAGGCTGATGAAACAGGAGGTGACATAATGACAGGGAGTCACCTGGTGCTGTAAAGCACAGTAAGTGCTGCAAAAGAGCTGAAAACATGTTGAGTCATACTTATGATTGACAGGTGTCCAAAAGGAAGAGGCAGGGCTAGAAAGCCATGTGGAGCACTGGCTATATAAGGGACAAGCCTCTGGACACACATGTGGGTTGATAGTGGAAGGTGGAGACTGTTGGAGAGTGCGTTGGTGTATTATTGTACATAGCCTTTGTACATAGAACTTCTGAAGATTAAAAGCCTCTTAGTGAGACATCTGCTGAGTCTCTCTCTGCTCTGTCTGGAGGGGAAAGGAGTTGTCCTGTAACTGACAACGTTGCTTGCTTCATTGAAGACAGTCTGGATCCTGGTGCTTCACGTTACGTGGTTCCCACGTGTTGCATCACCACGCTAACAATAGGTACATGCTATTCATATCCACAGGCTTAAAAAACTAGAACTCATTCCAAAATGTGGACCAGTTGGTGCACCGGATAGCTTACCAGGTGTTAACCTAAAATCAGTATTTGTATTGTAACCTAAAATCAGTATTTGTATTAACGTAATTGCTTCATCTCCAAACAACAGTCTTATGGTATAGGAAATGATTGCAAGGTGATGGTGAATTGCACAGTGTGGGCCACATTACCTGGCCTGTGTCCTCTAAGGTAGTTGCTACCCTTAGGAGTTGTGGAGGACATTATTGTGCCTTTATCAGTGGTGAAGTAACTACTATTCTGGTTGGCATCAGTAGAATGGAGAGGAAAGTGCCATCTGGTCTCTGCCCCCAGGCATTCAAATGACAACTCTCTTTTAATTTATTTTTTTAATCCCTGTTTTTTGCTTTTTCTGTTGGGGGAGACTGTTGGAAATTCTTTCAAAAACAGTAATGTGTGTATATGCACACTAGAAAACATCATCTTGTAAACCAGATTTTCAAGAGAGATAACTGAGGTACAGAGAGGAACAGGCAGGCTCAACAACTGCTTAAAATTGCTCTAGAGAGTCTAAACCAGGTGAAGTAGTCTGAGGGAGAAAAAAATCATTTCTCTCAGCATGTTGATTGCTAAAGAATAGTCATCTTCTGCCACTAATAGGGGTTTGTTCAATTTTTCCTCAGGACAATCCACAGAACACTATTTGGAGGATGTCAAAGAAGAAAATTATCTTTCACAGAAGTGATCCAGGGTTAAAAACAAAACAACAAAAAAAAAAACCTCCAATACAACCAGAATATCTGAGTGCTTTGAATTTACCAATGCATCACTGCTACAAAGTAATTTCTTATTGTTGTCTTTAAAAAATTATTCAGTGAAGGAAGATTTGACATTATTCTTTAGGATAACACCAAATATTGCTCGATTCCAAAGTCTAATATTCTCAGGCTACCAGAAAGTAATTTGTTCTCCATGCATGAGTAAATAGCCAACTCCAGAAGTATGCATTTTTACTTCCTACTCAGTGGAAAGCTGGTGTAAAAGAAAATGTATAAATTGGTTTTGATGCTGGTGAATGTGTATGTGTTCCAATTTTACTATTTTTAAGTTTTAGAAGGAAGTATTTTCATTATAAATTATTAGTATATGTTTTTCCTGATAGCTTCCAGGCTTTGTGCTATGAAAATAATCAATAAACTGTTAAAAACTTGGCAACACCAATTACAATAGAAGAGATTAAGAGACATCTACCAGATAAAGGAGATTAGGTCAGAAATAGATCCTCTCTCTGTGTGTTAGTGTATGCATGATTACCAATCATTTTATTTCTGTTAAATCTCTGCAAGTTTAAATAATAAATAGTTTAAATTACATTGTTCCAGTGCTATTGCAGGTATATGTGTAGAAATCAAGACTATATTCAGGCTAAAATTACTTGAAAAATCTGTAGTATTATTGGAAATGAGCAAGGAAATAAAAAAAATATTGCACAGTATCACTCTGTATACTGTGGGCCCTTAGTATCCACTAAGGTTTGGTTCCAGGACTGCCAATTGATACCAAAATTTGTGGATGCTCAAGTACCTTTAGTGTTACACAATGGTATAATAAAATAGCATCCTTTATATAAAATGGCAAAAATCAAGGCTTGTTTTGTGGAATTTATATATTTTTAAAATATTTTCAAGCTGTGGATGATTGAATCCGTGGATGCAGAATCTGTGGATAGAGAGAGCTGATAGTAATACCCAAGATGGGAGAATCATGATAATTGGTAGAAAAGGGTGAGAACAGAGGCAAAGAGAGGAAGAAATGATGGGGAAACAGAGTAGACAAGAAGCATGGAAATAAATAGTATAGAATAGAAATGAGGTATAGGGAGAAGTAAGAAAGAGGGTAAAGAGAAGTGAGTGGCAGAAAATTTAAAGGTTCTTTGGGACAAAATTAAACTCTTTTTACTTACCTTGTTCCAAGCTAGCTCTCTCCCTGTCATTGCACTAATAGCAACCATTCAATCAAACAGCTTAACACTAAGAATGTAAATTGCCATAAATTTCATTCTCACTGGCAAGAGTGAATAATTTACCCATTTTTCTTCTTGCTGCAAGAGTTTGTTGTTGTGTGCCCTGAAATCATTTTTCTACTGATGGCAACTCTAAGGAAACCCCATTATGCAGTTTTCTTGGAAAGATTTGTTCAGAAGGGATTTGCCAGTGCATTCCTTGAAGGCTGAGAGTGTGTGACTTCTCCAAGGTCACCCAGTGAGTTTCCATGCCTGAGCAGGGATTTACCTCTGTTCTCCAGAGTCCTAGTCCATTGCTCAAACCACTACACCATGCTTGTCAGAAAATATTTGACTATTCACACTTTGGCATCTAGTCTGTGAAAAATATAAAAATAAATAAAAATGTGTGTGGCTTTTAATGTTGTTTTCTGTGCAGGAAACATTGTTTCTGATCAGAAATGCTGTTTCTGTGCAGAAAATGCTGGTCAAGATCCTTCATTTGGTCAAGATCCTGCATCGAGCTATAACATGGAGATCCATTTTCATGCCTACATTGCCAAATGTGAGCTCCCACAAAACAGCTATTGCAGCTGTCTGTTATAAGCACCTCACTGCTGTGAGAAGGCTGGATGCTTCTCAGTGGCTTCACTAGAGTTGGTGTCATCACAATGCAGTAGGTCAAGCTGTTATCCCACAGGCTGCTGCACACACCCCACCCACCTCTCTGCCAGTCAGGACTTTATCACACGAGGGCCAGTTCTGTCTTTAAAGAGATAATAAAGTGCAAATAAACCATCCCAAAAATAAAGCGAAAATAGTGCATAAGTGTGCAAATGAATATCACACACAATTAGAATAAAAGCATAATAACGTGAAAAGCGAAAAAAACGCTTTTGCATTTCATACAAAAGCAAACGAATTCTGTATATGAAGTAGAAATGGTATACTTGTATATGTGCAGAGGGATGCATAATGCCATTAAATATTACTGAACAGGAAATTTTAGAAAGAGAAAGCAGAGAGGCTCATGTCTCCCTGGTATGTTTCTCTCCCAAGCAAACCAGGAAGTAAAAGCGGCCCCACAGAACCATGGGAAAACCAGAAAAACCAGTGAAAGGAGGATTATTGCATGAATAAACTGAATTTGACTTTCACACATTTTTTCACGTTTTGTACAAATTAAACTATAGATTCTCCCCATGTGATAAAGTCCCTAGTGAGAGTGGGGTGCTTCTACCAGCCAGCAGTACCTTCCAGGTCTGGCAGGGCTGCTAGTTAAGCAGAAAAGGGATGCAATGGCAGCAGGGACAGCCACTGATTTTATTTTATTTTAGTAGAGGAGATGTCTGTGGCCAACACTGCCACCAGCACCACCCTTTCCTGGCTTGGTGTGTCAGGCAGCCTGGGGATGATAGCTTGAGTTACATTGGATTGCCAGGGACATTGGATTGCCAGGTAGCAGCAGTACCCCACCTTCATCAGCAGCTACACATGATGAATAGCAAAGAGCTCTTGCTGATGGGGGAGGGGGGGTGAATGGTGAGAGACCCAGTGAAATGTCACCCAGTGTTGTTCACATCCCCACCCAATGATGCTCCTGATATTTCTTTACTCACTGCTCCACTTCCCAGCACCTTGGAAATCTCTATGTTGGTGGGGATGCCTGGCTTCTAAGGTAGGCTTTTTTTGGGGGGGGGGGGGCTTTCACTCATTACAATGGTACATTGATTGTAAACATTAATTCAAAAATTTACTATGTTGTTAGATGCTTTGAGTCCCAATTTTGGGAGAAAAGTGGGATATTGAAGAGGAGGAGGTAGTGGTCATAATTGTCTTGCTTAAAACATCCTAACTACTGAACAAGATGCCTGCTGCTGTTTTATTGTACCTGGTTTCTGTGAAGGAAATGTTTCTGTACAGAAATGTTGTTTTCTGTACAGAAAATTACATTGTGCAAAAGCTCCATGTGTATTGTGTGTGCGCATGTGTGTGCAGAATAGGTCCCAAACAGTGATGATTCTCAATTGTGTAGGATTTTCCTTATCATGGTTTCCTGACATTTAAGAGCTTTTCTATATTGCCTATATACCCTGAATTCCCCCTAGGCTGGCTGTGTGCTGTTTATATTATGCAGCCTCCAAAACCCAAAATTGGGTCCAGGTTGTTTATACAACACTCAACTTTCCCACAAAACTTGGAGCAAAATGCAGCATTGATGGTTGGTTCCTTCTCACATAGTCTTTGCAAGTATCTCTGTGAGTTGCTTTGTGAGCACAGGTCACTCTGAGATCAGAATGAGGCTGGGCACCTTGTTCTGACCTCAGAGCAACTTGTGCCGGCAGTGGTGACTCCAGCTAGCTCACAGGGACCGCATGGAAAGGCAGCCACCTACAATTGCTGTCTTTTTCTGCAGCAAGTAAGATGGGGGGATTCAGGTGGAATTTGGGGCCAGAATACCCTGGGGGCAGCCCAAATTATTCTGGCAAATGTAAATACGTCCTCGGAAACCTATTTTTCAACAATTTATCAAATATTTTATGATATTCTTTCTATATCTGATACCCTCAATTAGTCAAGTACATTCACCATTGGGAGTGAGAGAGGAAGGGCAAATAGTCATGAAACCCTTTGTTAGAAATCAGGTGTAGCCTGTAGGCTACATATATCCCATCCCCTTTTGTACATCTGAGATCCACTCCATCCCCATGGCCTGGCACTGATTAAATTTAGAGATAGAAATAATAACTGAAGACTCAAAGAAATGAAAAGGGGTTTATTGTGTGTTGGGGAAAGCCAGTGTAGCAAATACAGAGGAATTCTGGCAGATGCAGCCAGAAAACATGCAGTTGACCATACACTTTCCACTTTTACTCTAGGAGGAATATTCCATCTGCAAGAGGTGGAACAACAACTGAGGGGCTGAGCCACCAACTAGATGAACCAATCATCTGATTTCTGGTCCGTTATCAATTTTGTGTTTAGTCATATGCCTGTTCCATCTGATAGCTGCCACTGTCATCTGAAAGCTGGATGGAAATTTATTTTGTGTGTCTATTAAGAGTGGCTGTATAGCCATAGTGGAAATAGCAATCTATTTCTTTGAAACAGGCATTATATTGCACTGCTCACATTTTTCATACGATTATTTTTGTTATTGTGCATTAGGATGATATTGTGAAACTACCTTCTTATGCCAGTTTTTCTATATTAGCCCACCCATATAAAGACCATCTACAACAGTAAAGAGTCACAACTTATATAGTCATGTCATGAAGACTCAAAAGAATGTTCAGTGTATTTAGATTGAATGTATATATTGGGTATTTTCTATTCCTATACATAATTATTCCTTCTGTAAAGATAGTAACAACTGGAAAAGGAATCTGTTTTAATTTGAATCAAATGCTTCCCATAAGTCATCTCTTCAGTATCTGTTCTTCATATGTTACTCTTGTGTCAGTTCCCAATGCTTCAAACTACTGCTGAATCAAACAGGTGGTTTTCATGAAAGCACTTGTAAATCATAAAATCAGCAAGGTAATTTCAGTAGAGTGGATGAGTTAAAGTGAAATGCCTTTGCTCAGGTGATAATTGTACACTTCTGACCTAAGGCATTAGTCAAAGATTTCTGAGGGACAACCATTGGTGCAGGCAATTATATTTAATAATACTTAATTACAGAATCATAAATATTTGAGATTGGAAAGACCCAGTAGGTCATCAAGTCCCTTCCCCTATCAGAGCAGAATTTCTTCCCATTGTACATTTGCTTCTATATCGTCTGTACTCTAATGCAGCTTCCCATCAGGAGAATTAGCACTGAGCTCTGCTTCTGCCTAAATTTTCCATTTTTTAATTTCATTTTTCTAGCTGTACCTGTTCACTCTGTGTTAAGCAATTCATTCCCCTGCTGTCCCAAGTGTTTAAACCAATCAAATATTTGTAGATGGTTAGCGTGCTTCTCTTCAGATATCGCTTAGCCAAACTTTACATATTTATTTAGTTCTTTTAATCTTCCTTATAGGCAAATCCCTACTGCCCGTAATTATTTTGTTTCTCTTCTTTGATCTTTCTTGTGGTTTCCATCTTTCTGAAAATGAGTTAGGCAGATTTGCATGCAGATGTAGGTTTGTTTGGTGCTGGGATTATTTGTTTTTTAATGCTGTCACTGGAGCACATGAAAAGAGGCTGGATGAATTCTCTTCTTTATCACTGAAACTGCTCTTTTCACTATGCAGAACATTGTTTGGCTCAAAAGGAGGTCAAGAAAACGTCTCTTAAAATTATACCCTTACAGTGTTAATAGCAACCATCCCACCTCAGAACACCCATCAACTATTATTGAGGGGAAGCAGACGGGTGGCACAGGGCTGCCCCGGGAAGCTGCAGATCGGAGTCAAGGTATCCGCACTCCTTGGCCCCAATGCGCCACGTCCCAGGCCCAGGAAGGAGCGCTAAAATAGCACTCCTTCCATAAGACGCCAAAGGTGTCCTGCAAAAGGCCTCTGGCGCACCTTCGGTGCCTCTTCCTCTGCAGCGTGTGCAGACACTGCAGTGGAAGTGCGTCGTTGGAGCGCCGGCCATGCATAGTGACAGGCACTCTGATGACGTATTCGGGAAGGGGTTGGGTTGCCCAGCATGAGGCTGCCCCTCCCCTTCCTGGCCTCGAAAATGGAGCTTTGTGCCGTCTGTTATGATGTTATTTATAAGATAAGAATATAGAGTGGGCCCTTGGTATCTGCTGGTATTCAGTTCCAGGACCCCCCATTGATACCAAATCCATGGATGCTCATCTCCCATTATATACAATGGTGTAGTATAATGGTGCCCCTTATATAAAATGGCAAAAATCAAGGTTTGTATTTTGTTTGGTTTAAAAAAAAAAAAACTACCAAGACATGGATGGTTCAATACATGGATGCAGAATCCATGATCAATTATGGATAGAGAATTGTGGCATCAGACCAAAGTTTTATCTAGACCAGTGTCCTGTTTACTACAGTGGCCCACAGGAAACTGAGATGGATCCCAAACTAGGCAGGAGGAGCCTTCCCCACATCCCTGTTTGCTCTGTGGGTTGCTTCTGAACTTGCCCACAAAAAGATATAAAGTCAAGTTCTTGTTGGATTAGGGACAGATTCCCATGATGTTAGGCATTGTTCTGGAAAAGAACAAGACTGGTTTAATTAAGAACCAGTCTCCTTCAGCTGTGCATGCAAGTGAAAGTGCTAAATCTTTTTGTTCTGTCCAAGGCTAGCTTCAGTAAAATAGGCCCTAGCTAATTAAAGGAAAGTTATCAAGTAAAGGAACAACTCAGAAGAACTGGCATTCACTATATCGAAGGAGGAGGAAGAGATTGAGAGGAAGAGAGGGAAAAGTATTTCATGTGGTTGCAGACACACCTGGAATATTCTGTGGCTTCATGGTTTTTTTGCTTAGAAGCATGGACACACTGATGACCATGCATTCCAATTGGTGGTTAAACAAATGGGGAAAGTTCTCAAGAGACAGAGTAGGGGAACATAGGAAATCCTTATAGTCCAATGTTCTAATAGGCAATGGATGAAAAAGAATTCTTGGTTGAAAAGTATTTTCCAACACTTGCCCAGCAACTGATATGCAGAAGTATGCTTCCTCTCATTTTAAAGGTAACTACAGAGTGATTGTGACTAGTGCTTGCAATGATAACTTCTTTATACTACAGCTTTCTTCAAAGCAGTGTTCAAGGAGTTTGAGGCAATTTTCAATCCAGATGTGAATTTGAAGCTTAGTGTCTCCAGCAAGCTTCTTGTATCATCCTCTTTCAAGTTTCATCATGTGTACATGAGCTGTTTTTGTTGTTGACCATTCCTAATTTCCCAGACTGCACCTTTTTCTGGTCATAAAAACAATGATTTAACTCTCTTGGGAAATGCCATGAATAGCGAGTTATCTGTTAAATTGATCATAGCCTGCAGTATTTAACATTTAAAGAAAGAATATTCATTTTTTCAAAATTAGAAGTGACCTTCTGGCCACTTTTGTTTTTGTTTTTTGTTTTTGTTTTGGCTTTTGGCAATCTGCATGGCTCTAGGATGGTCCTGGAAGCAGAGCATTGCTTGGGTCCAGCAGTTGCCCATCCTTGTCTTAAAGAAATTTATAGAATACTTCTCAAGATGCAATAAGCACTGACTGCTTAGCCATTACCATAGGGGAAATCCTGGGAATGTACAGCAGGTGAAGGATACAGATGTGGTGATCACCTGTGCTTTTAAACCTGCCATTCTAATGTGTTGTTTCTTCACGTTTTTCACTTCCACTGGATATGGAAAGACTATTTGAAAATACTCAAAAAATGATTTATTCTTTAAAAGGTGTTTCTTCATTAGATGAATCCTACAAGGGTAAGAAGCCAATGTACTTTGGAACTTACTCTGCATGAAAAATGCACAGGTTTGTTTGGGAATGTCCAGAAAGTAGTATATACAAAAAGCTATTTTCTAAATTAAAAACATGTGTATTTTTCCACAGAATAAGCAAATTGTCTTTGAAAACAACATTGGTTTTGACACCTTTCTCTCTCTGGGAAGAAAAATGGTGAAATTATTTGTTCTTGCCTGTGAGAACAAAATTTATGAAGATTTACATCCCTAACTCTCTTACAGTTATGTCTGACAGAGAAAAATATTAATATGTCCTTTCTTCCCCATGAAAAGTATAGCCCACTTTATTCACCATCTTTTTATGTTATAGTCAAACAGAAATGCAGTATTTTTTTTTTATTTTTCATTTTCATTGGTGTACTTAGCAAGAACTGTATGAATGTGAGAGATCTGAGCCCCTTCCTCTGGATATATGTCCCTCTCTATAAATCTCTGTCACAGTTATCCTCATAGAGACTTCATCTAAGCCAGTGAGATGCTTTGTATGTCTTTCCATAGTTCAGGGCTATATGGTATCATCACTAGAGATGAGGGAAGAAATCATCTTAGGTCATTATTATTTTAACCAGGAATTGTAATGAGTTTACAAATCACAGAACCTTACAGAGTTTAATAGACTTTCATATTCTCAAAAGGTGCCACCTGCATAGAACCCCAGCTGAACAAACCAATGATGTATTTTTAAAAAGCAGCAACAACAATGACAATACATATATCTTGTGTGTACAACAAAGGAGACAGGAGAAAGACCAATCTTCCTGTAATGCAGCTGAGAGAAGAGGCATGTAATTTGAATGTTTGTTTTCCAGGCTGAATATATCATGGAGTTTCTTGACATAATTCCTCCAGAAGCAGTTTACCCTTGCCTTCCTCTGAGGCTGGGAGAGTGTGACCTGCTTAAAGTCACCCAGTGGATTTCAATGGCTGAGTGGGATTCAAACTCTGCCTTCCCAAAGTTCTAATTCAACACTCACTCCATAACATCATCTTGGTTCTTAGGAAATGGTTTGTGAAGGAGAAATGTTAGATAAGATTAATCTTACCTTCCTATATTCTTCTGTGACATATTTTGATCAGAACTGTGCTGCTCTGGCTCTCAAGCAAATGAAAAATGCTGATTGAACAAAATAAAATAGAAAATAAACAGGAGGCAGTCACTGGTGGTTAGGAAGATCTGTTGTGGTGCTGTGTGAGATGAAAAGATGAAGCAAGGAGAGCCAATAAGCTAGATATAAGGCCTAATGGCCTTAAAGCACATTTCCTAAGGAATAGTTGTATTCCAGAAACCATCAGGACTCAGCTAAACCACACATATTTTAAAATGTTTTGACATCCTGCCCACTCAATGAAGAACAGATCATTCAAAAGGATCTATTCTAGCATGACATCTAGTACTTCTTCAGCAGTCTGCATTCTATTGAAGTTCCTCAAGGGAAAAAAAAACTTTCTGAAAGTCCCAGGTTTTGTTCCTGTACAAATTGATTTTCTTTTGGAAATCCACATTACATTTTCTCCAACTCAAATTATTTCCTGGAAACTCCCAGGATTATCAAGGACATTTCCTTCTTACTTCCCAAGTTAGTTTAAATTAAACTAATGTATTTTACTAAGTGAAAGTATCTCTACTTGACAATCTGTTTGTATTGCTCCATAACTAGCCAAGATGTCTGCTGTGTGTCATCATTAAAATACAGCGATTGTTTCCAAGACATAGATTCAGTGGCGATCAAGTGAAAGAAAGGAATATTTGTACTAAAACAAAATATCCTCATATATTGAACTAGTATTGCTAAGTGCAGTTTTGCATTTTGGCTATAATTCCTGAGGAATAATAATAATAATGGCTCAGTGGCAATGGGTAAAAATCAATTTCTGAAATACAATGGACCCTTCATATACATGGGGGATCTGTTCTGGACAACCCCCCCCCCATGTATGGCAAAAAACCACAGGGCCTCAAGTCCTGTTTTTCTATGGGTGAATACTCCTGGACACAGTGCCACACGCACGCCTGCAATGCACCCACCATTTTGGACCTCTGGGCTTGCTATCCATGTAAGCTCAAAGCTGTGGATGGCAAGCTCACGTATGGCGTGGCCACGCTGTATTGCATGCATTTATACCTGACGTGTGATTAGTGGGAGGGGGAGAGGGAGAGGGAAGAACACAAGGGAGTAGGAGTGAGGGAAACCCAGAATATTTCAAGAAAGAGTTTGGATGCAAACATGAGAGTATGCATGTAAAATCAAAACAAAAAATGGAAATTCTTAATACTTCCAGGTGTATTTTTCCCCTTCTGGTTGAGCCCTTGGAAGTCCAACAGAAATCTCAAGTAAACAAAGAAATGTAAAATGAAACCTGGAGAAACTGTTGAGTCAATTTTGGGCAGGGAGTTTTGAGGTCAGGCTGCTGGTCCATGATTTCCATCTCATTGAGGTCTTTTATCTTGGAGTTCTTCATTAGCTTCTCCTCAGAAGTGCTTCAGATCCTTTAGGGCCCTATAATAGTTCTAATATCACCTTCTCAAAATCCTGCTGCCCAGGTCTGAGGACATAACCTGGGAAAGAATTATAATGGCAAGAGTCCAGCTTCTCTGTGTGCTTTGGAAATCCATCAGAATTTCACACTTGTTAACAAGATTAAAATTATAATCCTCTTGTTGCTGGAGCTCACCTTAAATAAAAGAAGCAGAAAATGCATAGGAATTAAACAATTAAGCAATCCAATTGTGTCTGGAGTTGTTGGGGAAAGGATTCATGACAGTATCAATGATATCATCCACTCAAATAGCCTAGATGCAAATGCAACCTATTTCAAACTAAAAGAGGTATTAGTAGATGTGACCAATAACAATTTCAAAGGTAAAATATACATGTTAAAAGGAAGTGGTTAACAGAAGAAATATTTAGAGCTATTGGAAGAGATATAAGAATGAAAAAATAGATAATATCAAATATTAAAAAATTACACAAGAGCACCTGAAAAAAAAAAGGGAAGCCAGAGAAAAATGGTAGATTAAACGATGAACCAGCAAGGTGTAATGGCTGGACTCTTGGACTAAGACTATGGGAAGAAGGTAATGGCAAGTCCTCCCCTGAACAAATCCTGCCCCCCCCCAAAAAAACCCCTCAATGATAGCATCATAGAATCATAGAGTTGGAAGAGACCACAAGGGGGCCATACAGTCCAACCCCCTGTCATGCAGGAACACAAACTCAAGTCATCCCCAACAGATGACCATCCAGCCTCTGTTTAAAAACCTCCAAAGAAAGATTCCACTGCAATCTAAGGGAGTATGTTCCACTGTCAAACAGCTCTTACTGTCAGGAAATCCTTCCTAATGTTGAGCTGAATTCACTTTTCCTGTAGTTTGAATCTATTGCTCCAGTCCTACTCTCTGGAACAACAGGGGGAAAAAAACCTTGTTCTAGTCTCAGTATGACATCCCTTCAAATATTTTAAAGGGTTATCATATCATCCCTTAACCTTCTCTTCCCCAGGCTAAACATACCCAGCTCTTCAAGTCATTTCTCATAGGGCATGGTTTCCAGACTCTTCACCGCTTTGGTTGCCCTCCTTTGGACATGCTCCAGCACCTCAATATCAAGGATTGCTTTAGGATCACCATAAGTTCAAAATAACTTGAAGTCAAACAACAACAAAACAATGTACAGAGCTAAAAAAATCAAGAGAAGATCCACAACTCCTTCAATATATACAAAAAAATCAAGAAAGTAAAAGCCATATTTTTAAAAAAGTTACAATATCCACTAATTGCAGCATAGAACATTAAAGGGTTCTTTGTAGATAGTGGGCCAGAATTTAATGAATCAAATGTCAAGACTGTTCTGTTCTCTTCCAATAGCTCTAAATATAGAATACCAAAATTTGAAATGTAATATAATTAATTTAAAAATGGAAAGCTTATGTTTTCCCAGAAATATTGGAGTTATTTTCCAGAAATATTAGGTCTACACACCTTGACCCTTGGGCAGGCATTTTTTTAGAAACAGGTGCTCTTTGAGATTTCAGTCTCCCAAGATATTGAGGGCTTTTAATATCATCACAAGTGCAGAGGTATATTGATCGTTAACACAGCTTTTTAAAAACCACTATTATATGGTATCTGTGGTACTCTGCAAACCAATGTGGTTTAGTGATTTGAGCATTGGACTGGAAGACTAGGGTTGGAAGCTCCACTTGACCATGGAAACCCTTATGAATCTTAACTTCTGCTTTTTTGTTCTAGCTGCAGCTTCTGAGTCATCTACATGTGCAACCACAAGTAGACTGTATTAAAGTAGACTAATCCAAAAGGTTCCCAGTGTATTAACTACTGTAGTTTAGTTATCCTTTTTTCTAGAAAGGCTATAGCTGGAGGAGCAGTCAAAGCTAGTAACCTCTAGTAACAAAAATCAGTCAAGAGATTCCCAAGTGACACACTTGCTGCCGGAGGGGGGCGGGGGAGCCATTTCATCCAGAACAGACCATTTACCCAGTTACATAACCCAAGAGATTCCATCTTATCAGGATTCAACTTTAGTCTATTGACCCTCTTTTAGCCCATTATAGCATCAAGGCACTTGGTCCAGAACTGCCCAGCCCCAGCTGACTTTGATGATAAGGAGGAGTAGAGGTAAGCCTCATACACAGTGTCACAGCATACTGACAACAGCCCATATCTAAAATGCTAATAACCTACCCCAGTGGCTTCATATATCTGTTAAACAGCATGAAGGATAGGGGTGAAACACAGTAGTACCCCACAGCTCATTAATCATGGGAATGATCAGGGATTTCAAAATGTTACTCTCTGGAACCTGCCTAGTAGATGGAAGGACAACTACCAAAATATGATGCCTCCTATTCTCATCCTGCAAAACTTTGATACAACAAACAATGATATCAAAAGCCACTGAAAGATCCAGGAAGACTAACAAGGTAGCACTCTGTCTTTTGCCTAAAGCATAGCATCAGTCAGAGTGACTAAAGCCATTTTGGTCCTGTTCACTGGCATGAAAGCAGACTGAAATGGGTCTAGAAAGCTATGGGGAGGGATATTTACACCTCATGAAATCTCAGACTCACAGCCTGGGTGTCCTCCTGGTCTCCACTCTGAGTCTGGATGCCCAGGTCTCAGCAGTGGAGAGAAGTGCATTTGAACAGTTAAAACTAGTGCACCAGCTGCACCCATTCCTTGAGATGTCTGATCTGGCTACGGTGACACGTGCCTTAATTACATCCCATTTAGACTACTGTAACACACTCTATGTGGGGCTGCCTTTGGAACTGTTCAGAAACTTCAGCAGGTTCAAAACGCTGCAGCCAGAATGCTGACCGGAGCCAGTCATAGGGAACATATAACTCCCATATTGAAACAGCTTCACTGGCTAATGGTTTGTTTCCAAGCACAATTCAAAGTGCTGGTCATGACCTATAAAGCCCTACACAGATTAGGTCCAGACTATTTGAGAAACCGTTTCTCTGCATAAGAACCATCTAGAGCCCTAAGTTTCTCAAGAGAAGGCTTTCTCTTGGTCCCACCAAGATTACAGACTCGCTTGGTGATGACACAAGAGAGAGCCTTCTTGGTGGCTGCTCTCACCCTATGGAACTCTCTTCCGTGGAAGGCTAGACTGGCCCCCTCCCTGCTGACCTTTTTCCAGCAGGTAAAAACATTCATATGCAGGCTTTGTAAAATCATGCAAGCCTGGTTTTATGGGGAGGGGGAGAGGTTGTTGTTTTAGATCATGTTTTTAACTTTTGTATGTTTTAAATTTAACATTGTAGTAATTAGGTTATTTTAATTATCTTTACAAAAATTGTTTTAATGTGTTTCTATATTGTGAGCCTCCTTGGGTCCCTTTTTGGGAGAAAGGCAGCATAGAAATAAAATAAAATATTTGAATAAAATTGAAGGGAATCAGGCATGGACCTTTAGATTATAATGAGGAACTATCTACTTTCCTCACCACATATATTGCCAATAGGATTTATTATGTCCTTGTTTGCAGTGTTTGTTAGTTGACGCTGTGTGTCTTCAAGTCATTTTTAACTTATGGCAATTTTAAGGTGACCCTATCATTTTCTGGGACTGAAGGTGTGTGACTCACCCAAGGTCATCTAACTGGTTTCTATAGCTGAATGGGGAATCGAACCCTGAATGGGGAATCCAATGATCAGACCACTACATCACACTGGTGCAATACATTTTAGTCACTTTTTAAGCCTTCGGAAATTCTGTGTGATGTGTCTAAACTATATAATTTTGGCAAAAAAAAAATGTCTAGGAACTGGAAGAAGACATCTACCATTAAAATTTGCATAAACAGATGACTAGAAGTGTGGCTGAGATTTCAGTTCTCAAAATATTAGTGCTGGTAGCCTATTTAAGTCCTCAAAAATAACTATCTACATATTTGCAATGCTATCCATGAGCTAAGAGATGTTTTTCATATTATATGTTGTCTGTTATTGGAGGGGAAAAAAAGCTGTAAAGGGGTGGGGTGGATGTTGATGGTTGATCCATTGTTTTCCCCTTGTGGAATGATATGTTTTTTAAAAAATCCTGATTGGTCCCCTTTGTTCAGGATGCTCTGGATATTTAATAATGAAGAGTGTTGGTTTTAGAACCATTTATTCCAGCCACAATGTGAAGTAAAAAGCATCAGTGTGTTATATTCAATTAGATAATTGATCACTTAGATTACAGCTTACTAAAGAGGTTAAAAACAAATATTAGCAATGCACTGTCAGAAAACAACATCTCCAGAGACTGGAAAAAAAACCTTTCTTCATTGGTAAATAATTAAATCTGTATAAAGGAAAATGAGATAATGCAAGTGCAGAACTACATTTGATCACTACAACTATTTTACTTTATCCATTAAAGACATTCCTAGAATGTTGTTAACAATATTTAATATTTTTCAAAACATTTAAAAATATTATAAGGAATACTAATATCTGAATGTTTTTTTCAGTAGTTTACTGCAGCGGCTTGGTAGGCTCAGACTGCATTGAGGATGGCTCCCTCTATTGTCAGAATACAATTTGTGCATCCTTTTTACATAAAAAAAGTGTCTTGACTCATATTTGAAAGCAATACCTATTAAAAATATGCAGCTCACATGTTGGTTTTGCTGATCTATGACTGTAATAAATATTCTATTATTCTATTCATGTTGAAGTTGCTGATGACTAGATTGCTCACCTTAGTGATGTAGATCACCTAATGATTTAATCTCGATCACTAACCTAAATCCATCTTGCACTTGGCTAAGAGGACAAAATGTGCTTTTTCTATCAAATGTATGGTTAAAAAGTGCAGAAGAAATATCTAGTACATCACTGCATAACAGAGAACAAGATGATGACACTTCATGGTTCTATGGTGTATCTGTGCCATACAATTGTATCAATTTGTTACCACTTGAACTGTCCCAGATCCATCCTAAGGAATTATGGGATTTGTTGCCTGGTCAGACATTCAGAATTATTGGCAAAATACCTATAGTGTATTTCCTGGTTACAAAAAATTGTTGCTACTTCAATAAGCTATGAATTCCAAGATTGTACCGAATGGAGCCATGACTGTTAAAGTGATATACAGCTGATATAACTGGTCTCTAGTATCACACACACCTTTCTCATCAAAGTAAGTGTCTCTTTATTTACTATCAATTAAATATGGCTATTGCCTAAATACCTGAAAGGCACCAGATCTCATCTGATCTTAGAAGCCAAGCACAGGCAGCTCTGGTTAGTATTTGGATGGGAGACCACCAATAAATGCCAGATGCTGTAGGTTTTATTTCAGAGGAAGGAACTGACAAAACCACCTCTGAGTATTCCTTGCCTAAGTAAGCCCCATGAAATTCATGGCATTGCCATAAATCAACAGGCACAAATTGAAGGTATACACACAGAGAGACATGGATATTCCTCTCACTGTTCCAATGCAGTTTCTACTGTGTACATTTGAGTTGTTGAAACAGATAACCTAACATAAGCAAAGTAATCAATTTAAGAACCCAGGATTTATTGTGTATGACAAAATGAACATGAAACAACATGATGTTGTAATCAATAATGGTACATTGAGTATAGTGCTTCTGATTACTTCCTCTATATTACTTCCTCAGCATTGAGTCTACAATAATACACCAGGCATGTTCAAATGTTAATAGCATTTGATATATGTACCCCAAGGGTGAAAATTGTGGCCAGCATTCCTTTGTAGACTTACCTCTTAATAAACAAACTTATCTCTGTGAGAAATATAATTGAAGTTTTGCAACATGCATGTTCAGCAAGGGGCTTTTAAGTTACTGCATAGGGGAGCCACAAAGTGACCATTATGCATTGGAACTGATGCACAATAGGACCCAATGCACAACATAACTCAATGCACAATGGGCCCAATGCGCATTGGAACCTAACGTACAAAGGACTGATACTCATGGGGACCAATGCACATTGAGACACTAGCTATGAAATGCTGATGTGCATATGTAAAGCCTGATGCGTATCAGGACACTCTTGCTGGTGTCCCATTATACATCTTCCCAATTCATTGAAAGGTTTCTTTAGCGCAGGGGTAGGCAACCTGTCCCCTTTAAGGGCCGAGGGACTTCAGCTCCCAGAATCCCAGGAGCTATTGGCCAACATGGGACTATTGGTCAACATGGCTGAGGCTTCTGGGAGCTGAAGTCCCTCGGCCCTTAAAGGGGAAAGGTTGCCTACCCCTGCTTTAGTGCCTCCACTTCATAGCTAGGTATGCATAAAGTTATGCAATGTACACTGCAATAAATAATTCTTTCCTCGTGCTTTCCAAATGCTGCTAGACTGTGGGGCTGTACAGATGGCGGATCGGGGCCTTGCCAGATTGGGGCCACAGCAACCACACTCCACAGCCTTGATCTGGGCTTTCCACAGTGCAAAAAGAAGCTGCAAAAAGTGGCTCCTTTTTACACTGCAGAAAGGGTGTTTTACCTACAGCGGCAGCAGCTTTTCTCCACTTCTTCGGCACAGTGCATGCAAATGCTGCACCGAAGACACACCCTTTTGCTGCCTGCCATGTGGTTGCTAGGGCGGCATGACACCAGCCAGGGGCAGAGTTGGGGCAGCCAGAGTGAGGTTGCCATGCCCCCACTCTGGCCCTTTTGGCTGGTTTGTACTGGCCCTGTATCTCCCCACAGCTCAAACCAGTGTAGCCAATTGTGAGGAATGCTAGAAGTTGCCGCTGAACAACACTGGGAGGACTCCACAGTCCTAACCTTTCTATTATCTTATAATCTTTATTACAAACTTCTAAAGTTAGTCAGCATTTTTATAACTTGTTAAAAAAACAGGAGGAGAAATTAAGGGCCTCTACAGATGGGCCCTTTGGGCCGTCCTGGAGGCAGGGATGGGGAGAGGCAGCTGCACACTGGCTGCCTCAACCCCTACCCAAAGACGTCCTGATGCCACGCGCTGTTACGCATGGTGCACGGTGTCAGGGCATCCTTCTGGGACAGCCTTTTGACACACTGCGCCAGAAGGGGTGCCAAGGAGCCATACGGTGGCTCTTAGAGCGGCATTTTGCCAGCTCTGAAAGGAGTGGCATTTTGCTGCTGCTTTCCAGGCCGGAAAAAGGGAGGATTGAGGCCACGCTGTCCGGCAGTCTCAGCCCCGATCCTCCACTACCCAGGGTGGGCCAGGGCTGCCTGTCTGCATCCCCCCTAACTTGCCTTAAAGTCAAATGAAACACTGGAGATCCATGATAAGATATCCCATCTTTTTTATTATACAATCCTACATCTAGTTATCTGGGTTTAAATCCCATTGAATTCAAAGGAGCTTTCTTCTAAGTAGACACATAAATTAAAAATAGAAGCAACCTGCCACCCAATCATATATTACATCTGTCTATCTATGTCTGTCTATATATATAAGCTTAAAAATAATGTTACACTTACTGAGTTACTTGTAAAGTGGACCCTTGGTATTCACTGAGGTTTAGTTCTAAAAACCCCATGGATACCCAACTCTCGTTAGATACAATGTCATAGTAAAATACAACCAGAAAGAAGGCTATACACATGGACATCACCAGATGGTCAACACAAAAATCAATTAGATTATATAATCAGAAGTAAAAGATGGTGGAACTCTATATTGGTGGTCAAGACTAGACCAGGCACCAACTGTGGCACAGATAATGAATTACTCATATCAAAAATAAGACTCACGAAGAAAACAAAACCAGTGGTTATACCAAAACATAATCTAAATAATATCTCAACTGAATTTACTGACAACATAAGAAACAGATTTGCACTACTAAATAGAATAGACCGAGAAATAGAGGAACTATAGTTTAAAACCAGGGACATAAAAAAAGAAGAATGCAGACAGACACTTTCAATAAACAAAAAAACAAAAAAGGGGGGGGGGAAACATGAATGACAGAAAAAATAATACAAGCAATAAAGAGAAGAGAATAATAATAATAATAATAATAACAACAACAATAAAATAAACTTTATTTATATCCCGCCCCTCTGTCAGACAATCAAGGCAGCTTACATCATTAAAACTCAGTACTATGTAAAATACAATTCCGAACCCATAAACCCTCCCACCCTTTAAAACAGAATTAAACAAAGATAGAATTAAAACATAATACTTAAAAACAATTCAATTACATAACAACCTAATTAGTGGTAAAGGACGACAGCAGGCCAAGTAGGGACAATAGGACTCTGGAGGCCGGGAAATGTAATCAGGAAAGGCCTGCCGGAAAAGATCCATCTTCACCGCTGTTTTAAAGCTGTTTAAGTTGGTAATCTGATGGATCTTGTCCGGCAGGCCACTCCATAATCTGGGAGCGGTGGCCGAAAAAGTACTCTGGAGGTTGTCAACAGCCTAGTTTTTATTGGCTGCAACAGATTCCTCTCAGAGGATCAGAGTATGCGGGGAGGATTATATTGGAGGAGGCGATCCCGGAGATAGGTTGGACCCAAGACATTTAGGGTTTTAAAGGTCATTACCAACACCTTATACCAGGCCCAGAAACTAATAGGCAACCAGTGAAGGGACTTCAATACCAGTGTTATGTGGTCTCTCCTAGATGTCTCGGAGACCACTCTGGCTGTCATGTTCTGTACCAACTGGAGTTTCTGAAACAAGTATGAGGGTAGCCCCATGTAGAGAGCATTACAGAAATCCAGGCGTGAGGTCACCAGTGAGTGCACAATGGTCTCAAGGTCCCTTACATTCAGAAAAGGGTGCAGCTGGCGTGTTAGCCGAAGCTGATAACAGGCGCTCCTGACTGCCGCATTTACCTGATTCGTCATCAGGAGCGACGAGTCAAGGAGCACCCCCAGACTGTGAACACAATCCTTTACAGAGAGTGTGACCCCGTCCAAGACCGGAGGTTGCAGACCAATTCTTGGTTTCAGGACTGCTACCGTGAGCACCTCTGTTTTGTTTGGATTCAGTCTCAATCTGTTTTTCCTCATCCAGCCCATTAATGCCTGAAGACATTCATTGAGAGAGGAGACGCCATTGGAATTCGAGGCCAACGAACGAGACATGGGGAAATAGATCTGGGTGTCATCAGCGTACTGATAACACCCAGCTCCATACCTCCAAATGATCTCACCCAGCAGTTTCATATAGATGTTGAACAACATTGGGGACAGAATAGCACCCTGTGGAACACCACAGGTGAGCTCCCTTTTACAGGAGCAGCTGTCCCTGAGCAGCACCCTCTGGGATCTGCCCGAGAGGAAGGAGTGGAACCACTGGAGTGCAGTGCCTCCAATTCCTAACCCCCTCAGGCGGTCCAAGAGGATGCCATGATCTATCATGTCAAAAGCCACTGAGAGGTCTAAGAGCACCAGCAGGGTCACATTACCCCTGTCGATGCTCAGACGCAGATCATCGGTCAAGGCGACCATGGCAGTCTCAACCCCCAAGCCTATCCTGAAGCCAGTTTGAAATGGGTCTAGATAATTGGTTTCATCCATGACAGCTTGGCATTGAAGAGCAACCGCCCTCTCGATAACCTTGCTCAGGAATGGCAATAAAGAAACTGGCCTGTAGTTGTTCATATCGAGGGGGTCCAGGGAAGGTTTTTTCAGAAGTGGCCTAACAGCAGCTTCCTTCAGACAAGATGGAATATATCCTTCCCTGAAGGATGCATTGATGATCAAGGTAAGGAACCTCCTCAATGCATCCCCCCCTGGACGGCCAGCCATGATGGGTAAGGGTCAAGAGGGCAAACAAAAGGGAGATAGGAACAAAGAATTATGAATGCAACAGAACAATGGCTTGTGCAGAAAAATAAAGAGAATTACTACAACAACCAATGCAGATAAATAGAAGAAACAACATAAAGGGAAAAACAAGTGATCTATTTCACAAGATTGGGAAAATCAAAGGAAAATTCAAACCAAGGACTAGGAAGCTCTATGACAGGGGTCCCCGGACCTTTTGATCCAGGGGCTGGTTTGCTGGGCCCCAGATCTTCCGGGGGGGCTGAGGCAAGCGTGGATACGGACACCGCCGGACACCATTTTGTCTTCCAAAATGGCGTCCAGAGTCATGCACATGCGTGTGGCATTGTGCGTGCATGCACACAACTCCGGGCACCATTTTGGAAGACATAATGGTGCCCGAGTAGTGCACATGCATGCGCAATGCCAGGCGCCATTTTGGAAGACAAAGTGGCGCCTCAGTAGTGCATATGCATTTTGTCTTCCAAAATGGCGCCCGGAGTCATGTGCATGCGCATGCGATGCCACGCACATGCGCATGACTATGGATGCCATTTTGAAAGACAAAATGGCATCCGGAGGCAGGCGCGAGCGGCGGTGGCGGTGGCAGGCTGGTAGGAAGGCCTCAGTGGGCCGGGGCCGGCCTGCGGGCCATAGTTTGGGGACCCCTGCTCTATGACAATAAAAATAACATAATTCAAAACCAAGAAGGAATGAAAAGACATCGAATACACAGAAGAATTATACAAAAAAGATGACCAAAAGAAGGACACATGGAATGAAGAGCCATATGAAGATGAACCCCAAATTCTAAAAAGTGAGGTGGAAAATGCAATCAGAGAAATAGCGAAAAAACAAATCACCAGGAAAATAAGATATTCCAATTGAACTGCTGCAACCCACATTGACAGAGTCAACTCTAGTGCTAACCAACATATGTCAACAGGTATGGAAAACAAAATGATGGCCAACAGATTGGAAGTGAGCAATATACATCCCCATCCACAAAAAGGGAGACACAAGAGATTGCAGCAACTATAGGAACATAGCACTGATCTCCCATCCAAGCAAAATCATGCTCAAAGTTCTGCAATATAGAATCAAACCATACATGGAGAAAGAAATCCCAGAGGTTCAAGCGGGGTTCAGGAAAGGAAGAGACACTAGGTACAATATTGCAAACATGCAATAGCTAATGGAGCATACCAAGGAATTTCAAAAGAAAATCAGCATGTGCTTTATAGACTATAGCAAAGCCTTTGACTGCACAGATCATGAAAGGGTATGGAATGCACTTAAAGACATGGGAGTGCCAGCACATCGGATAGTCCTGATTAGGAATCTGTACTCAAGACAAGAGGCTACTGTCAGAACAGGAAACAGAGAAGCAGAATGGTTCCCAGTTGGCAAAGGGGTCAGACAAGGCTGCATCCTTTCACCCTATCTGTTCAATTTGTGTGCAGAATATATTATAAGAAAAGCAGGTTTGGACACAGAAGAAGGAGGAGTGAAAATAGGAGGAAGGGATATCAACAATCTAAGATACACAGATGACACAATAGTACTAGCAGAAAACCTCACAGACTGGGAACACCTACCAAGGAAGATCAAAGAAGAAAGTGCTAAGGCAGACTTAATGTTGAACATAAAGAAAACAAGAATAATGACCACTGAGGACCTTCACAATTTCAACCTAGAAAATGAAGAAATAGAAATAGTAAAAGAATTCCCATACCTGAGATCAAACATTGATAGAAATGGGCACTACAGTCAGGAAATCAGAACAAGACTAAGAATGGGAAGGGTGGCTATGAAAGAATAGAAAAGATTCTAAATTTCAAAGATATACAACTCAGCACAAAAGTTAGAATCATACAAACCATAGTATTGCCTATTGCTATGTACGGATGTAAGAGTTGGAGAGTTAGGAAAGATGAAAGGAAGAAAATCAATTCATTTGAGATGTGGTGCTGAAGAAGACTGTTGAGGATCCCATGGACAGCCAAAAGGACAAACAAATGGGTCCTAGAACAGATCAAGCCAGACAACCCCCTAGAAGCCAAGATGGCTAAACTGAGGCTGTTGTACTTCAGACACATCATGAGAAGGGAGGACTCATTGTAAAAGACTCATTGTAAAAATTGCTGGGAAAGGTGGAGGGAAGTAAGAAGAGGGGAAGGCCACATACTAGATGGATGGATTCTATTAAGGAGGTTATGGTTATGGGGTTGCTGGAATTAAGCAGAACAGTGGGGGACAGAGGGTCTTAGAGATACCTCATCCATAGGCTCACCATAAGTTGTGATCAACTAGAGGGCAGTTAACAACAACATAGTAAAATAGTGCCCCTTATCAAAAATGTCTAAATCAAAGTTTTAATACTATTGTTTAATTGTTTATTGTTTATGTGTTTAATTGTTTAATTGTTTAATTATTGTTATTTAATCTGTATAGTTTGTTTTGTTTTCAGGCGTTGGGTGGGTGTGGGAAGGAGGGATGGGATTTGAAGTGATTTTATTTGTTCTTATGTTTTGATATGTTGTACACTGCCCCAATTGCTTGGCAGAGGGGCGGCATATAAATAAAAATTATTATTATTATTATTATTATTATTATTATTATTAAGTTTGCTTTTTGGAATTTATTTTTTTTAAAAATATGCTTCTCAAATTTGCAGATGACACCAAATTAGAAGGAATAGCTAATACCCCAGAGGACAGGATGAAAATTCAAAATGACCTTAATAGATTAGAAAGCTGTTGATGGTTGAATCCGTGGATTAAAAAAATCCATGGATTTGCAAGTCTTACAGTAATTACCTGCCTTTCCAATAATCAGGATATAAGTGTATTATAATTTCAATTTAATGAGGGATGGTGTCACCTCTTTTGCAGTGTAATCATAACTTATGGAGTATAGTGTGTGGGGTATAGTGGTAGTGATGGTGGAAGAAGATGGATGTCTCTCAGAATCATAGAATCATAGAGTTGGAAGAGACCACAAGGGCCATCCAGTCCAACCCCCTGTCATGAAGGAAGTCAAAATCAAAGCATCCCATACAGATGGCCATCCAGCCTCTGTTTAAAGACCTCCAAAGAAGAAGATTCCACCACACTCTGAGGGAGTGTGTTCCACAGTCAAACAGCTCTCACTGTCAGGAAGTTCCTCCTAATATTGAGGTGGAATATCTTTTCCTGTAGCTTGCATCCATTGTTCCGGGTCCTGTTCTCTGGGGCATCAGAAAACAAGCTAGCGCCCTCCTCAATATGACATCCCTTCAAATATTTAAACACGGCTATCATATCCCCTCTTAACTGTTTCTTCTCTAGGCTAAACATACCCAGTTCCCTATGCCTCATAGGGCATAGTTTCCATTTTAGTTGCCCACCTCTGTACATGCTCCAGTTTTTCAACATCCTTTTTAATTGTGGTGCCCGAACTGGACACAGTATTGCAAATGGAGCCTGACCAAAGCAGAATACAGTGGCACTATTACTTCCCCTGATCTAGATACTATACTTCTACTAATACAGCCTAAAATTGCATTGACCTTTTTAGCTGCGGCATCACACTGGTGACTCATGTTCAACTTGTGGTCTACTAGGACTCCTAGGTCCCTTTCACATGTAGTCTCCCTTCTTATATCTATGCATTTAATTTTTTTTTGCCCTAAGTGCAGTACTTTACTTTCTCTGTGTTGAGATTCATTTTGTTAGCTTTGGCCCAGCTTTCTAATCTATTAAGGTCATTTTGAATTTTCATCCTGTCCTCTGGGGTATTAGCTATTCCTTCTAATTTGGTGTCATCTGCAAATTTGAGAAGCATGCCCCCTATTCCTTCATCCAAATCATTGATAAAGATGTTGAATAGCACTGGGCCCAGGACAGAACCCTGTAGCACTCCACTGGTCACTTCTCTCCAGGATGAAGAGGAGCCATTGCTGAGCACCCTTTGGGATCAGTCAGTAAACCAATTACTATTCTACTTAAGAGTTGTATTGTCTAGCCCACATTTTACTATCTTGTTTGCAAGAATATCATGGGGGACCTTGTCCAAAGGCTTACTGAAATCAAGATATGTTATGTCTACTGCATTCCCTTCATCTAGCAAGCTGGTAATTAAAAAAAAAAAAAGATCAGATTAGTCTGGCATGACTTGTTTTTGAAAAACCCATGTTCACTTTTAGTGATTATGGCATTCCCTTCTAAATGTTCACAGACTCTCTTTTTAATGAACTGTTCTAGAATTTTTCCCAATATTGTTGTCAGAGTAACTGGGCAATAATTGTTGGGATCCTCTTGATTTACATGTTGGTTCATTTCCTTTTAAGTGCATTCAAATGGAGTTTAAAACAACAAAAAAAGTATGTCATTTAACTACATTTACCAAATAGGGAAACAGATTTATTTTAAAATTATTGTTATAATGATATCAAACACCTTTTGGGCCTTGGAAATAACAGCTGTAACTGATTAATATTTTAAAAAATTCCAATCTGCTTGTGCCATGCATGACTCTAGTGGGCCAGTGGATCAAGTGGGTGGTTAGAAGTGACAACAATACATAACGGAGACACTAAGGTTAGTAGTGTACATCCTGACATGCTATGTAACTATTTCATAATGTTTCTCATTGGTTAAAGCAGGGGTAGGCAACCCTTCCCCTTTAAGGGCCGTGGGACTTCAGCTCCCAGAAGCCTCAGCCATGTTGGCCAATAGTCCCATGTTGGCCAATAGCTCCTGGGATTCTGGGAGCTGAAGTCCCTCGGCCCTTAAAGGGGAAAGGTTGCCTACCCCTGGGTTAAAGGATAGGACACATCTCATGTTTTCCACAGAGGAGTAACCAAAGTAGTCCTGTGCATCAGACAGGCTGCAGAATATGGAACTCATGTGAAATAGAAAACACCCTTGGACTCCTGAAAAAGATTAAGTAAAAAAAAAAAAATCACCTAAAAGAAATATGAATGAAATTTTAAAGTATCAAAAAGAAGAGGCAGAAAAATCGAAGCCTAGTGTGAGTGAATGAAACATTGGAAGGCAGGTTTCAGCACTAATAAAAACAAAACATACATGAAATGCAATTTTCTTCCTTCTTTGTTTTACCTTGTTGGTTGTTCCCCCATCCCTTCCTCTCTCCCCTTTCTTGTACTTCCCATCTCATTTACACCTTAAGTATGATTTATTTTGAGTCACTTGATTAGTTTCTTTATGTTGCTTTGAAAGTGGTGTTGGGAGCAATGCAAAGTGGAATGTTAATTTAGGATCAATGGTAATATCATAATGTATTTATGGAGGTGGAAAACTATTTATTTATTTATTTATACTGGGAGCCAAGGTGGCTTACAAAAGGCAATTAAAACAAACAAATAAAATACTTATAAAGTCATAAATGGGAGCCAGGGTGCCATAGTGGCTTGGGTGTTGAAGTAGGATATTGGGAGACTAGGGTTTGAATTTCTGCTTGGCCATGAAAACCAATTGGGTGATCTAGGGCAAGTCACACACACTCAGCTTCAGAAAACCCATGGTAGGTTCAGGTTGTTATAAACAACTTGAAGGTATACAACAACAATGCAGTCATATATAAAAGCATACAAAAAGCTATTATTGAGAAGCAGTTAAATTACCTATAGAATTAAAAACCAATTAAAATGAACCAATGATATATCTAATGTGATTTTTAAATCATCATAGACCTTTAGGAATCACAGAATCATAGAACTAAAAGAGGAGACAGGACAATCAAATCCAACCCCCTGCCATGCAAGAACACAGAATCAAAGCACTCCCAACAGATTGCCATGCAGCCTCTTTTTTAAAAACCACAAAGAAGGAAACTCCACCACTCTCCAACTCAATGTATACCTTACACTTAATAACAGAAATTTGTCTATGGTTGTTGAGAACAAAAATAGCAATACAGCAAGTTGTGATAAGGATACAAAGCTCAATCCTATCATGGAAGGTCTGTCAGGGCCCTTCCAGCATGTGAACCTGCGGTTACACCACTACTGAAAGAAGCACAAAAGTGGACTTACACATCCTGTGCATTAATATCAGTCTGGAGTCAGCCTGGTCCCTGACATATCCTGATGAGTGCTTGAAAAGCTAGTCTTTCACAGCTGAGCAGTACCCCAAATACTCTGCCTTCAACACATCACAAACCAGTCTACAACATTTGTCCCCTGACTACAAATGTAACTACAATGCAATTCCTATCCACTCTTATTAGTACAGCAGATAATAATTCATACCTTCTAGTGAAGTAAGAGAAATATACTCCTTGGACTAACTGTGGCCCCAGGGCCTTTTTAAATCTGCTGGTCCTTCCAAAATTACGGGGAGTATAGCCAAAAACAGCCAAATTTTCTGGCAAACTGCTATTCTGGAGTAGCAATCCCATACTCTCCAATTTTTCACAGATGAAAACCAGGATATGTGTAGCCAAACAACACCTGAGTGTTGTCAAGATGGCAAAGTTATTAGTAAAGGGGGGCATTCAAGCTGGGGAGGGAGCAGCAGCTTGCTTTTGCCTGAGCCTAGTGGGAAACGCAAGGTTCCACCTTCCCCTTTCTTTTCCACCCTGCTATGTTGAGTGCAAACTCTGTTTGCATTTTAACTCGTTTTGCTGCAACTGAAGTAAGGTAAGGACAAAGAGGGAGAGTAATAGGAAATAGAAGTAGAGACATTTTAAAAGCAGCTGAAAAATGGGATGACAGACTGTCTCTACCAACTTGGGGTAGTTGGACAATATGCAACCCCCAGGCTCCCTCATGTGAAAAAAAAATGTGCCTGAAATCATAAGACAAAGAGGAAGAAATTTCAGGCTTCATTTTTGTACAAAAGCTGGCTGAAAATGGGGTGGCTCAAATAATTTTGGCCACTCATGTGGCATTCCATTCCTGCCTTGGAGCTTCTGGTGTCTTTTTTTTCCAAATCTGTTTTACTACTGTTTCATCTGTTTTCATTTGCTTTACTACCAGCTGCTTTACTTCTGTTATAATTGTCAGGATTGTGTTCAACATCTGAGCAATTTCTGGTTTCATTTGTAAGTTCCCACAAGTTTGATTTGATTTTAGAAATGTGGGGTATAAATATCTCAGTAAATAAATGTGTGATGTGAGTGCTCCATAAATACCTCTGTACACTCATAGGCCTCAGTTGCTCAGTTTGGACCTTTCCAAAATGATAAAAGGGTAGAATGAGGATGAAGGACGGTTCAACCATGTACCTTCCTGCTCATATGTGTACTGTACTCCATTGGCTTCCATGAAGCTTGCTGGCAGGAAAACAGGCATACAATCACAGTTTCTATTAGGCTTTAGCATTATGGGTTTCTTTGCTGTTGTTCTGTGCCTTCAAGTCATTTCTGACTTATGGTGACCCAAAGGGAAACTTATACCAGGGTTTTCTGAGGCTGACAGTGTGTGATTTGGCCAAGGTTACCTAGTGTATTTCCATGGTCAAGCAGGAATTCAAACCCTGGTCTCCAGAGTCATAGTACAATGCTCAAACCACTGCACCAGGGGTCAGCAACCTACAGTCTGCGGGCTGGGTCTGGTCCGCTGAGGCCTTCGGACTTGCCCATGGCCGGTCCTGCCACTGCTGCTTTTGGCGCCGCACCGCACGCAAGCGCAGGTGCCATTTTGGATGCCAAAATGGCGCCCACGCTCGCGTGCGCATGCAAAAATAAAACCCAATATTAGCAGCAATGAAAGTAACTGGAAAATTAATCACTGAAAGTCCATGAAAGATAAAAAAAATAATGTTATTTTTCACAGTTGAAGATAATACAAGTTACATTTTCTAGTTATATGAATAGAGTAGTAAAATTATACATAAGACCAGGAGTTGGGCGTTCCAAAATGGCTGATGTGTAACCCCTCCCAAGAAAGATCTCAGCATATTTAAAGACATAATGGTGTTAGCATACAGTAAGCAAAAATGGGCTGAAGGATTTATGAGTGGAGGATTTCATGTAATGCCCATTTGAATTTCTCGGGCTCTCCTTAACTTTTTCAGTATGTATGATTATGCGAATTTCAAAAGAAGAAGGAAGAGGAGGAGGAGGAGGAGGAGTTGCCACTACAGCAGAGATAGTGAGTAGAAATGTAGATAAAAATGGACTCACACATATATCAGCTGTTGACTTAAAAACAGAGCCATAGAACATTGCATTAGGAGCACTGTGCAAGTCTCATAGTTATTACTTGGCAGGTTGCCTCTTGAGTGGCAAATTAGAATTCATTCAGCTAGAACTGTTGCAATGATGCCTCTTCAGGGTTTGCAGGCCCAGATAGTTGAAGTACATTACATACTTTCCCATACACTCATGCTTTCACATGACTCAGTATTAGAACAGCATGAAATCATCTGTTATGTGTTCACTTCAGTTCCATCTAACCTTACACATTAATCTTCAGCTCCGTTTAGGTTTAATCAGTACCGCTACACTTTAGATTGGAGTCTTATGCAGCTGCCACAATTTAGCAGAAAATGAACAGGTAACACTTATTCAGAGCTTGATTCTAGAGTTTGCACAAAACTGATTTAGCCTCTGCTGAAATTTTGCAGTAGGATACACACCGACTTTGTTCTGTTTTGCTACAATCTCTTACTAGATGAAAGATAGCAATTCTTGTTGAAAATCTCACTCCTGCAAAAACTGAGGTTTTTTTTTTTCCTGTTAAGCATTTCTTCCTAGAAGAAGATGCAGCCTTGGATAGCTCTACTTTCATTAGAGAGCTGGACTTGGACCCCATTTTTTTTCTTTGATCTGTCCAGTATTTAAACATTTTTTCTTTAGCCCCCTGTAGCCTTCCTCTGAACCCTGTAAAATCTGTTCTTCTTTGACAATTGACCCTTGGAAAGATATGAAGTATGGAGGCTGCAGGTTTGGGAGCATTTGGTGAAAACTGTCTCCTTAAGCAGACTGGAGGGTTAATTTAAGATTTACATCAATGCAGAGATTTGCAGGAAACTGGCCTTCATGCGAGTGGTAAAGCACCTGTTCTGCAATCAGAAGATTGCATTTTGTCAGCCTGTCTTGGAGGAAACATTAAATTGATCATTTAAAAAAAAGGATGCTGCACAAATATGGTGTCTTCCATTAAAGGAGATCTGGATCAGTGCTTGGAAATGTAATGTTTTCTTAGGCTACAACTACCAGTTTGTTGTTGCTGTTGTTCTTGTTGTGCGCCTTCAAGTTGTTTCTAACTTATGGCAACTCTAAGGCAAACCTGCCATGGGGTTTTCACAACAAGATTTGTTCAGGGGAGCTTCCCATTGCCTTCTCCTGCAGCTGAGAATATGTGACTTGACCAAGGCCACCCAGTGGGATTTCATGGCTAAGCTGTGAGTCAAACCCTGGTCTCTAGAGTTGTAGTCCAACACTCAAACTACTACATCATCATCTTCATCGTTGTTATTATTTGATTTTTTTTTATCAGTGTCTGTCCCAAGCACCAGTCCAAGTCCAACACTCTGATACACCTCACCAGTCCCTTCTGAATAAGTGAGGCAAAGTATGTGCAATTTATGGAGAGGAAGACTGAGCAACCTCAGGATCATGGGAGCCAGGAGGTAATGCTTTTAAACTCTTTATCTCCTTACCAATAAAAAATGCCTATTCCATAAGGCTGCTGTTTGCATTTCAAGGTTAGCTTCCATTGATACCAAGGATAGCTTTCATTGATACTTTTCCTTTAAGGCTGAGAGAGGCCACCCAGTGGATTTTTGTGGCAGAGTGGGGATTTGAACCCTAGTCTCCAGAGTCATAGTCCAATGCTCAAATCACTATGCCACACTGGCTCCTACTCTTTTGGCTACCCTTTATTCATTGTGATAACAGAACTTTCCATCCACCTAAGACTCATGTTAACTTATGGAATGATAGCCTGTCAGATCTAGGGTTAGTCTAGCTCAGGGGTCGGCAACTTCTTCTTACCTGGGGCCGGTCAGCTGGTCTCCAGGTCTTCCGTGGGCTGAGGGGGGGGGGAATGGTGCCGCGCATGCTCACGCACATGCCAAAAGTACTGTGCATGCACGTGCACGTTCATTCGTGCATGTGCAGTACTTCCGGCAAGTCACGGCTGCCATTTTGTTTTCCAAAATGGCAGCCGCAACTCATTTGTGCATGCGCTGAGTACTGCGCATGCGCAAACGAGTCACAGCCACCATTTTGGAAAACAAAATGGCAGCTGTGATTTGTTCACACATGTGCCAGAGTACTGCGCATGCTGAAATGAGTTGTGGCCGCCATTTTGGAAAACAATATGGTGGCCACGACATGCACAGCAATGGTGTATGTGGCAGCAGGAAGCAGCGGCAGCGGCGGTGGCAGGACTGGCCCGGGGCCGGTCCAAAGGCCTCGGGGGGGGCGGATTTGGGCCCCGGGACATAGGTTGCTGACCCCTAGTCTAGCTGTTTTAAAATACTTCTCATTCAAGTCAAATAGAATGTGATCTGTAGGAGTTTGGGGAAAAGGCTTTGTGGTTTTGACTGGAATATTTTTGCATGGGTGGCCATCCTTCTGCTTCACATGCATTTGAATGGCTGTATAATTTTGTCAGAGGGAGGGTGAATAGGTGCAAATAATGCAAATTTGCACAGGACAGTGAAGACAATTAATTATCAATGTGAATGTGCAAAAGTGCGGACCAATTCACATAGTACACTTACATACAGATTAGCCCATAGTTTAATATGCATTCTTCCTTCTCATTTGCTATAATTTTCACCCTCATTGTTTGTTGTTGTCACTGTATCTCCTCCAAAAGTTTATTTTGTTGTTCATCTTATTTTGTTTGTTTTTCCTATCATAGAATGTTAATAATTGTAAAACAAGAAGGTTAAAAAAAGAAATAGAATTTTTGTCAGTACTGTGGTATGTTAAAATCTTCTCCCATTCCTTCCACACAATCCCATGGCTGCTGAGGGTTTATCTATTTATCTATTTATTGGATTTTTACTCCACCTTTCTCCTGTCCTGAGACCCAAAGTTCCATGGGACCCAAAGCTTTCTTATATCTGCTATTTACATAGCAAAACCAAAGCATGTACGTTGAATCGTGTTTGCCCATTTCGTAACTAAACTCACATCTAGGTCTGGCCTCATCTTCACATCTGCTAAACAGGTATTTAAACCTGGTTTTCCTAAGTATAAACTACATGCTTGTTCTCCATACTGCACTGTTGCTTCTCCCTTGACTTTTAAGGTTGGCTAGATGGCAGATGCTTTCTCCTCACCTGTCTCCTTAGCCCTACACCTGTACACCTTTGTGGGATAACCAACCTATGTTACCACATATGGTAAGTTGTCATCCTCCCAAATTAATCCACTGCCTTAGATGCTGTGGAAGAGACTGTGATGTCACCAGTGTTCAAACAAGGCTTAACTTCCAGTCCAGTGAACATCAGTATGCATCAAGTGGGGAGGAAGCCCCACCTTGTCCTTTGCTGCAGGCAGCGACATATCTTTGGCTGGCTCTCCTGACCATTCAGCATCCTATACAATCAAGGTGTGGCATTATTTGTCAGTTGATGTAGTGATGGTCACTACTGAAGAGAGCTTCAAACAGACTCAACAGCTGTTGCTGTCAACTGTAGTGTGTATCAGATTGTCAGATGGTGGCATTTAACAAGAGGTAACCCTCACCACTGTGCTTTGTTGTCTCTAGAGGCATGAGTGGAGGCAATAGTCTGGGAACTGTTGGAAACAAAATTAGACACTAGATTGACTTTTGCATTTATCCAACAGACACCTCTTACACTAATTTGGCTGCCCATTTTTAACACCAGATTGCTTTGTTCCTTCTTTTTTTCTTTTTTATTTCCCCCCCCCTTTTTTGTAGCACCTCTTCCTATAGGCAGGCTGCCTGATTTCTTCTGTAAGTTTATAAGCTTCTTAGGACTTAGTTATTCACTCCTTTATGACATGCTCAGGCTTGGTTCTTTGAATGCTTACACCTACTAAATATTTCAATTATCCTCCTGGTCATGTACTCTAAAGTTGTACACACGAGGCGGTGGTGACTCTCCTGTCCTGGCAGGGGCCAAGGAAGGACCTTGGTCTCTGGGGGGGGGGGGGCTCTGTCTTGGCCCTGATTGTCTCCACCTGAGGGACTTTGGACTCCAGAGGGCTCTGCCTTTAGCCCTGCTTTTACCATCTGGGCGGCCTTGGAGCAGCTGTGCGCTGAGTCCAGGGAGAATGCCGGCGGGCTTAAAACCCTGCCCAGGAACATCCTTCTCCGGCACATGCGGCGTCGGTGACTCTCCCGGCCTGGCAGGGGCCGAGGAAGGACCTTGGTCTCTGGGGGGGCTCTGTCTTGGCCCTGATTGTCTCCACCTGAGGGACTTTGGCGGTGGCAACTCTCCCGGCCTGGCAGGGGCCAAGGAAGGACCTTGGTCTCTGGGGGGGGGGGCTCTGTCTTGGCCCTGATTGTCTCCACCTGAGGGACTTTGGACTCCAGAGGGCTCTGCCTTTAGCCCTGCTTTTACCATCTGCGGGGAGTGACGAGGCTACAAAGCTCTCCAGGTCCATCTTCTCCAGGCCGGCTGTTTATAAACCTGCCGGAACTTTCCTTGGCAGCGTATGGCTCTTGTGTTCTCCCCTGCTATAACCTTAAGGGAATTGTAGAACTAATGATATTATTCTGGGTTGGCATGTGTACTGTGTGGAATAGGATTATATCATCGATCAGTAGTCTTTGGACTATTTGACTGTATTCTATTTATGTTCCAATCATTGTGCCCGGCCAAGGGTCGTAAGCTATACCATTCTACCTGAGGCCGGGAATGAGAGGGGAGTGGCTATCAGAGTTGTGCTGGGGAAAGGGAGGTATGGCTGGAACTATGGGAATCAATGTTGCAAATGAAGACGGGATCGCTGGTTGAAAGCTATACCATCTTCAGTTCCCTCTGTTGCTCTGAATGGCATGAGGAGCAGACCAACCATACCACAGAACCTCACTCTGCTCCTTTGTAATGCCAGGTCAGTTAAAAATAAAACCTATATCATCCAGGATCTTCTCTTGGATGAGGATGCCGACCTGGCTTGCTTCACAGAGACCTGGTTGGGGGAGGATAGCGCGGCTATCTGGGCGCAGATCCTCCCAGCCGGGTACTCTGTTAGTGAACAGGTGAGGGGAAGTGGGCGGGGAGGCGGAGTGGCTCTAGTTCATAAGAACAATCTGACCTTAACCAGGATACCTGTCTGGAACACAGTCCACTTCGAGTGTATGTACCTCAGCCTGAAGACCAGGGATAGTTTAGGGATTCTGCTAGTCTACCGACCACCCCGTTGTCTAGCAGACTCCCTGACTGAGCTGACACAGCTGGTCTCTGACCTATTGTTGGAGTCTCCCAGACTTTTAGTTTTGGGGGACTTCAACATTCCGCTCGAGACCAGTCTAACAGGTGCGGCTCGGGAGTTCATGGAGACCATGACAAACATGGGCCTATCCCAATTGGTCAACGGGCCTACGCATTGTGCAGGTCATACACTCGATGCGGTCTTCAGTACGGATCAGGAATATCCGTGGGCGGAGGTGGTAAGTACCTCCGCATTGTCATGGATGGATCATTTCCTGGTTAAGATGGAACTGAGACTCAACATCCGGGGGGGGATGCATTGATGAGATTCCTCACGGATATCATCAATGTGTCCTTTAGGGAAGGACATGTTCCATCTTGTCTTAAGGAGGCGGCTGTTAGGCCGCTTCTGAAAAAACCTTCCCTGGACCCCCTGGATATGAAAAATTACAGGCCTGTGTCATTGCTGCCATTTTTGAGCAAGGTGATTGAGAGGGCGGTTGCTCTTCAGCTCCAAGCTGTCTTGGATGAAACCGATTATCTAGACCCATTTCAAACTGGCTTCAGGACAGGCTTTGGGGCTGAGACTGCCATGGTTGCCTTGACCGACGATCTGCGTCTGAGCATCGACAGCGTGACCCTGTTGGTGCTCTTAGACCTCTCAGCAGCTTTTGATACAATAGACCACGGCATCCTCTTCGACCGCCTGGGAGGGTTAGGTATCGGAGGCACTGCTTTGCAGTGGTTCCAGTCCTTCCTCTCGGGTCGGTCCCAGAGGGTGCTGCTCGGGGACTGTAGCTCCAGTAAGAGGGACCTCACTTGTGGGGTCCCTCAGGGAGCTATTTTGTCCCCGATGTTGTTTAACATCTATATGAAGCCACTGGGTGAGATTATACAGAGTTATGGTGCTGGGTGTTATCAGTATGCTGATGACACCCAAATCTATTTCTCCATATCTCGTTCGTCGGTCTCGAATTCCAATGGCATCCCCTCTCTCAATGAATGTCTTGGGGCGGCAATGGGCTGTATGAGGAAAAACAGATTGAAGCTGAATCCAGACAAGATGGAGGTGCTCACAGTAGCGGCCCCGAAACCAGGAATTGGGTTGCAACCTCCAGTCCTGGATGGGGTCATGCTCTCCTCCAGTGACTGTGTTTGCAGCTTGGGGGTGCTCCTTGACTCGTCGCTCCTGATGACTGATCAGGTAAATGCGACGGTCAGGAGCGCCTGTTATCAGCTTCGGCTGATACGCCAGCTGCGCCCTTTTCTGGAAGTAAGGGATCTCGAAACTGTTGTGCACATGCTGGTAACCTCATGCCTAGACTTCTGTAATGCGCTCTACATGGGGCTACCCTCGTGCTTGGTTCGGAAACTACAGTTAGTGCAGAATATGGCGGCCAGGCTGTTATCAGGGACATCTAGGAGGGATCACATCCCTCCGGTTTTGAGGTCCCTCCACTGGCTGCCTATTGGTTTCCGGGCCCAGTACAAGGTGTTGGTTATTACCTTTAAAGCCCTAAATGGCTTGGGTCCAAGCTATCTCAGAGACTGCCTTCTCCCATACAATCCTCCCCGCGCCCTCCGGTCCTCTGGGAGGAATTTGCTGCAGCCTCAAAAATTTAGGCTTGCAGCAACCTCCCAGAGGGCCTTTTCTGTTGTCGCTCCCAGACTCTGGAATGGCCTGCCAGATGAGATCCATCAATTAACATCTCTGCACAGCTTTAAAAAGGCTATCAAGACGGATCTCTTCCGGCAGGCCTTTCCAGACTAAATCGCTGGCCTCGGGATCTTGGAACCTTCCTTCACGAATGCTTATAATTTCCTTTTAGAGTCGTAATAGCAGGGGTTTATTGGTTTGTATTTATAATTTATAATTTTATCTTATTTAATAATTAGTGGTTTAATCGTAATTGTTTTAATTGAATCTGATTTAATAACTTTTTAAGGGGGGGAGGAGGGAATTATACTGTTTTATGCTGTATGTTTTTTATTGTTGTTCACCGCCCGGATTGGCTTGCCACAGGGCGGTATAAAAATAAATTATTATTATTATTATTATTATTATTATTAAAGCAAGTTCGAAGCATTAAGGGATAGTCATTAATCATATGATAATTTAAAGAATGATGGAATAAATAGATCACATTGAAATATAACACACTGAAATAGATCACATTGTAATCACATTTGGGTATGGGTCAGATTTCACCAAATGACCTTCTTGGTTCATGTGCTTCACTTATCTGGGGTTTTACACACAAAAGAAAAAAAATGAATTGTCTGAATAAACTGGAATATTGTGGAATACGCTGAAATGACAAGAGAAACAAGGAAGGGAAGAAGCCTTCTATCTTCTTGTGAAGCACATTGTAAAATATCAGTGGCTCAAAAACCTGAATAATTCCATTCTTGGTCATTTTATTTGTAAAGATTAACTGAAGATCTACACCTTGTATCCTGCTGAGCTGATGCCTCTCTGTTTTCTGGATGGTTATTCCGACCGATTTCAAAGGACTAAATTGTCAAACTAGTCTGGTGGATGTGTGAAATATAATCATTTGTGTACTGATTACAGTGCCCTTCTATTTGAAATGGATTTTTGAATTTGAGGGGTTGGAATTGCGTCTTCGGCTATTGCTTGATTGTTTGTACATATTGCAAATGCCTTTGGATCTAAGCAAAGCACTAATGGCTTCAGGCAGGGTAATGGTCTTGCAGACGGGTTTTCCAGAGGACTATATGTACTGGCCAATAAGTTTTGCTGTAAAATATGCATCACTAAATGGTGTTAGCAGGAGGTGACAGTATAGCCTAACTTCTCCAATGAATAGGTGACAATTCTGGTACTTTTGTTTGCATTAGTAATTTAGAAGCCGAATGGCACCATCTGGGAGCCCTGAGAAGACTACTTTTCATATTACTTCACTCTCTTCCTCCTGCAAATGGGTTTCTGAAACAACTTTTGAAACTTAATGGGGGAAAAACAATTCTAGTAGGTATGGAGATTTTAACCTTGAGCCATGACACAAAAAAGGTGAACCAAAAAATCTGTTTCAATGTCAGTGTTCAGCTTGGTTATGAAATAAGGATGGGTGACTATGACAGGTCTAGGATTTCTCTGTGTGGACTGTCATCAAAGCAAAAAAAAAAAAAATGAAAGTAGCTACATGTATACTTCTTGTTTTGAAAACTGGGGATTGAATTTGTGATTGCAGTTATAAAAATAAAAATAATAAATAAAAAAATAAAGATTTTTTGTGGGTTTTTCGGGCTGTGTGGCCATGTTCTAAAAGAGTTTCTTTCTGACATTTTGCCAGCATCTGTGGCTGGCATCTTCAGAGATTTTTGCTGTGGCTGGCATCTGAAGATGCCAGCCACAGATGCTGGCAAAATGTCAGAAAAAAAAAACCTCTTCTAGAACATGGCCACACAGCTGAAAACCCCACAAAAAACTATGGATGCCAGCCATGAAAGCCTACAGCTTCA
Organism: Phrynosoma blainvillii; assembly: GCA_026167975.1. Lineage (NCBI taxonomy): Eukaryota > Metazoa > Chordata > Lepidosauria > Squamata > Phrynosomatidae > Phrynosoma > Phrynosoma blainvillii. The sequence continues at coordinate 287,521,799 of JANUYF010000003.1, forward strand.
CAAAATAAATAAATAAATAAAGATGTTATTTATATCCCACTTTTTGTAAAAACAATCAAAGCGGTGTACAACAATTTAAAATAATACAAAATATATACAATATCCCCCTCCCCTTAAAAAGAGAATTAAACAGTACTAAGATTAAAATTACAATCATTAAAAACAAGACAAGAATACTACAATATTACAGTAACAGTGGGCAGAATCATCACAACTCATAAATTCACAAATATGAGGGTCTGTACGTGGCCGGGTGCTATTCTGGAAAGGTCTGCCAGAAGAGATCCATCTTGACAGCTTTCTTGAAGCTATCTAGGTTGGAAATTTGACGGATCTCATCCGGCAGGCAATTCCATAAGGTGAGAGCTACTGCAGAAAAAGTCCTCTGGGAGGTCGCAACCAATCTGGTCTTCACTGGTTGCAATAGGTTCCTCCCAGAGGATTTGAGTGCACGGGGCAGATTTCTACTTGTTTGGGGCAGAAGTAAATATAAATAGCTGCTTTAATTTTGGAAAACAACATTTCTCACCCACCCTTAGGAGAGAAGGAAACATCTGCATTAGTTTTGGAAAAAATCAAATACACACTCACTGGTGGAGGATTCAAGGACGTTAGTCCCAAAACTAACTTTGTCAAACTATTTGACCTGCTTTAAGCCAGTATTCCATAAATGAAAAAGTTAAATAGTCCACCTTCTGTGCCACATCTCTGATCCAAATCTCTCTCTGAAGAAACCAAGTCAGTTATGGTCTGCTGAAGCATATTACCACCGTGAGAAATTCAGATGCACTGAAAGATAACAGTGTATGTCTTCCCCTCATGTATTCCAAAAAGTGTGTCCTGTTGAAATCAATGGGCTATTCATTATCTTTAGAACTGCAGCCTGAGTTTCAGTTATGTTAAGAGTGATGGAAGCATTCATCTAGTGAAGCGTGCAACCTATTTTCCAATTTCTTTTAGCAATGTTATGTTACATGGACACATTCTTTGGCCACAGCGCCAACACAAAGGACATTAGAAAGTTAAAAAAAATCCTTCTCAGCTAAACCACCTTCAGCCTAACTATGGTTAAGAACCCTTCCTCTTTGTTTTCAAAAATCAGTGAATGACATCCTAGTCAGCATTTTTCCTTTACCAGGCTGATACTTCCCATCTGTTTCACCTGGCATCTTTTTTGCTTCTCCTGATACTCATCTGATAAGGATGGATTCAATTCTTCCTACCTCAGGTACTCATTGTTCAGAATGAAATGGAATACATGAGGGGAAATATGGTTGAATTAATAAATTGCTTTGGGATATGTATTCCTTGCTTGTGAGAATAAATAATGTGAAGAGAAGGTATTTTCCATCTCTTCTGTTTCAGGTAAGTAGCATCCATCTATGTATTATTATAGATGCAAGTAAAAAAAAAAAAAAAAGAACATTTTTATGGTTCATTAAATCTGTTTCACCCCCTGCATATTTGAGACATGCTCTATTGCACAGTCTGTGAAAATCAGCAAGCAAATTCATTTCAACCAGTGGTTTTTAAGAAGACTGATTAGTAACTTGGATGTCATTCAGAAAACCTGCCTGAAGTGTAATTCCAAATTTCCCAGTCTGTGGGTCTAAATTATCTGCCAATTAATTATCAAAATAATTACTAGGATATTAAAATTTTAGCTATTGGAGTCTCTGTGTTAAATTTTCCTAACTAACTTATGCACATGTCCTCACTATTTCAGAAAGGTCATTATGTTTACGTCTGTGATAGAGAACAGTTATGGGGGACTAGCCAAGTGGGTAAAGGGATGCCTATCTTCAGCAAAGCAAAGAGGGCATTCTAAGTACTTGGCTGAAAAGGTCTTCCCTGGATCCCAATGTAATGAATGATTATTACCCACTTTTGAATATCCCATTCTTGGGATCAATGGTGGCATCTCAACTTCGAGTTTATCAATAAAGTGGATTATTTAGATCCATTTCAGTCTGGTTTCAAACATGGTTATGAAACAGAGACTCTTTTGGTCACTGTAGTGCATGACTTGTGCTGGGTGCAGAATAAGGCAAGTGTGTCCTTTGGGTTCCTCTATACCTCTCAAAGGTTTTCAAGACCATCACCCTTGGCATCCTGCTGATCCAAAGGAGCTTCTGGTTTTGATTAGCTGCAGTCTGTTGTCATATTCAAACCGATGAGAGTAACTATTGCTAATTTTAACTATGGTTTTTATTTGAAACAAGATAAGAGTCTAACCATGGCTTCTGATCTTGCTGTTAAAAGCAATATAGGGCCTCGACAGACGGCTTATTAAGCCGTCCTGGAGGCAGGGAAGGCACCTTCAGCCTAACTATGGTTCAGCCTAACTCCGAGGGCCTTCAGCCTAACTCCGAGGGCAACTTCCCACCACAGCAGCCGCACACGCTGCGGCGGATAAGTCAGTGAAAGTGCGCCTCACGCTTTTGGGCGCACTTTCACTGACTTGTGAAAGGAGCACTATTTTTTCAGGGACGGGGAAGGAGCACCGCAGGATCGAGGCGTGAGGCTGCCTCGGTCCTGCGGCGCACCTTCCCGGGGTGGCGCAGAGCCGCCAGTCTGCTTCCCCTCATAGATACCAAGGTTATCAGAGTAGGAAGCAGTTTTTACTACATATTGCAAGGATGTCCCAAAAAATGCATCCCTTTACTGATAGCTGGCCAGAGCATCTCCAGATGGAGGGCTCCTCATACTAGCCAATAGAAGTCACCATGGAGCGCTTTTGTCCTTTTCTTCTTAATGGATTTCTAGGTTGAGGAAAAAAGATGGAAGGAGGGGTGGTAAAATAAAAGAAATTGTGAGCAGAGGAAATTGTTGTCTGAAACCACCCAAAAATTCAGAATGTGGTGCAGACTAATTAAGACCTTGTCTGAAACTGCTTTCAGTCCCAAAATTAAAAGTACTATATAATGTTCTTTGGGACACTTTTGTAGTGGGGGCAAACTTTGCTTTTTGTGCTTGATACAGGGAGACCTGCTGTCACTGACCCAGAAACGGCAAGAAATAAATACCTCTTAAGAGTGCACAGAAGCCCAACCCACCCTCTCTCACAGGGAGCTTTACAAGCTCGTTTTCCCTCTAAGCCATACAATTGCCCATCATACTGAAAAGCATTTTGCCAGAGATGCTTCTTGTTTCCAGATTTTAACATTCCAAATGAATTATCATTATCTCATTACAGCATGAGAATGATCCTGCTTGATCCAATGAAAAGTCCATCAGCAAGGCATTATTGCCCTTGAATCTCCACCTCTTCAGAAAGTTAAAGCCTTAGGAATTATCCATTATTTTAATGAGGAGTAGAGAACAGGGAACAAAAATGCCAAAGAAGGAAGCTTATTCTTCCTACATTTTCTGATCCAGTATTGAAAATGGACTATAGACTGATGGGCTAAAGCATATATGAGAAGAAAGATCTCTGATTTTCAGATGTCAGGGCCTAGCGTCTCTTCTCTGGTCCTCAAATTGAGGGCATCTGAGTTCAAGAGTGCTGACTTGAAGTGTGTGTGTGGTTATCATCTTTTTTTTTTACACTTTGTGTATGTGTGTGTGTTTAATTTGAATGACATAAATTCATGCAACTATGTTTGAGGCTCAATGTATCAAGCTTAATGGCATCACTAGAGCTTCCCCCTTGTAACAATGCCTAGATAATACCATCAAAACCCATCTTCTATGATATCACCAAGGGTATCAGGCCCAGCAGGAACCAAGTTCAGAAACTCAGGCTTTAGTAGTTAAAAACTGAGCAAACCTTTATTCAATAACTATAGATCCATGCCAGAGATATTCATTGTCAGAACTAAACAGCAAGCAGTAACAATACTTAATTAAACTACACAGAATTTCAAGCTCATGGCAGGCTTAATTTTCATATTTTTAAAAAAAATTAATAATGATATTTGCACCTCTTGATTCCCATACCACTGTTTTTTGTTCTTACAGCCAAATTATTCTCAGAAGAATGACCTTCAACACGCTTGAATCATGCCTGCCTCCTCTCCTGTGTTATTACACCATCTGTGGCTGAGATCGCCATTTTTCTGCAATAGTTGTTCTAATGTAAATCCCATCTCAAAACATAAAGTTACATCCTAAATTTTATGTGACAGGCAAGATGCATATGCAACTCCTGACAAAAAGCTACCCATAGGTCTCATGTTTTGGCCCTGAAATTTCAGGAGCTTGGATAATCTTGATCTGGCATCTTTTTTCATAGCTCCATGGTAAAACACAGGCTTTGCATACAGAAGGTATCTCTTGATTGCTGGCATTTTCATGTGATACTGGGGGGGGGGGGGGGGGAATCCTGCTTGAAAGCAGGGAGAGACACTGGAGCTTATTGCACCACTAAAAAAAGGGTCTTACCTCCCCAAATAAAATTCTAATTTGGGCTGCATTCAGATACTATCAAAGGGATTTTGCACCGAATCCAAATACAGCCCAGGTCCCAGGGGCACTCAGCACACCTCTTTTTGAAAGTGGGAGTTTTCCAACTTTAAAAAATGGCTTCTGGAGCACTCCTGGGACTAGGGCTGGACCTGGGCTGTATTTGGGTGGCAGATTCAGCAGCAAAATCCCTGTGATAGTATCCAGATGCAGCCTGAATTAGAATTGAATTTGGGAGAGGTAAGACACTTTTTTAAGCAGTGAAATAAGCTCCACTGTTAGTCAGTGTCAACAATACTGAAGTGTATGGATGACATCTAACATAAGTGGTTTCCTATGTTCCTTGACTTTTATGATAACTTGGGGTACTCAGTCTGAAAAGCAATGAGTAAGAAAAGAAAAGCTTTTTTTTTTTTTTTTTGAATTTCCTCTTCCCTCTCACTTCCTTCAGAAACTATCTGCAGATGTTGCATGTCAAGATAAATTAAGAACCCCCTTACATCTATTTATCTTCTCCATGTCCTTTTTGTGTCAGTTCTCTCTGACAAGCTGCAGCTTATTTGTGGATGAGTCTCAGCAAACCTTTATTCAGTGTCTCTTTCCCAGACACAATTACAGTTTATAAAATGGGAGCTCAAAAATAAAAAGTAAAAAGAAGTCCTTCCCAAGTTATGCAGAGGGTTTTTTTCTGGTTTGTTGCTTTTTGAGTGACAAAAGCTTCTCAATCATCAAATCACATTGGATGAGTGATAGATTCACAGTATTGTTGGAGAACCAAATCAACCTTTATTCAATAAAGTTGTCCAGACAGAGATTTGGACCATCTTTTAGTGATGGTCTTCTACTGAATCTCACTTCTTCTGCCAAATCCCTTTCTTTTCTGCTGTGCACCTTAAATCCTATTACAGAGGAGTAGGAAATGTTCTGGTACAGATTTTTCACACCATGAAGGTGCCCTTGGAGTGGAGGAGAGGAAATAAGTCCTAATTCCACTACCTTTGGGTGCCAAAATACACAAGTGAATATAGAAATGCACTATTGTATCTTAACATTGGGTGTTTGTCTGGAAAAAATATGCCATGTTTGCAAGGTCACTAGAAAAATATCCACACAGCAGTTACCCACTAATTTGCAGTAGGCTTCAGGGAAGCTGGCAATGGAAGGAATTCAAACAAAGTGAACAACACAGCTAAGAACTAACACCATTATTCACATCTGTTTGAACACCATTATGAAAGTAAGATTCTTAACTGCAGAATGGATTCCCATGTCTAACACAAAAACTCTGGGCAAAATGATTCATATTTAGGAGATGCATGTAGGATACTAGTGAGCTTATCATTCACCAAATTAAGCCAGTTATCCTCTTCTGGCTTCAATCCTGGATTTGGGATACCCCCAGATGTTATCAGACATAAATCGCTGCCAATTTAGCTTCAATGCTGCTGGCTGAATCCATCCCAGGTTGAAGCCTCACTCAACTGGCACTTTTTCAAAGTCAGGGAGCTCAGTGATGCTTCGACCTGGGATGGATTCAGCTGGTAGCATAGCAGCTAAATAGGTGTTGATTGAAGATTGAAGCCAGAAGAGGTAAGCCAGCTTAATTTGGTGAGCGATAAGCTCATGGGTTTATACAAGCCATGCTGACAGAATGAACACTCTTGCAAGTGTTCCTCTCCTCCACCACCACCTCCTCCTCTTCAGTATATCTATTTGTAGCTCACATTTTCCAAGTCCAAGGCCCAAGGCAGCTTATAGAGGTTAATCTTGATACAACTATATTTAAAAAAAAAACACCAACCCTCTCCTAATACAAAAGTTAAGAATATAATTAAATCAACAATAAAATTAGAAGCAGTTAAAAGTATGAGTGTTAAAAAAAGAAAACAAATATAAACAGTACAGCACATTCTGAAAGTTTCTTTCCTCTTGAGCATCCCTCAAAGTCCTGCAAAAACAAAAATGTCTTCACCTGCCTCTGGAAGGACAGCAAGGTTTACCCAGTTTAACCTCTCTAGGAAGAGACTTCCAGATCCTGGGAACAACCACCAAGTGGGCTGCCTCCCATGTTCACACCTGATATACCTATGAAAATGATGGGACAGGGAGAAGAGCCTCCCTTGAAATTCTCAAAACACAAGGAGACTCACATTATTGTGGTTGTTTCTTCTCCTCTCTCTTCTTCTCTTCTGCTGCTGTTTCTCCTATTTTTTTCTTTCTCTATCCATTTCTATTTTAATCTCATATCACTACTATTTCCATTGGTGCTGGTACTGGAGCTGTTCCTGCTAGATTGCTAGCATGTATAAAAATCCAGTGTTATAGGTTGGATGTTACAAATTGCACGTATATTTTGCAAATTTAAGGCTCTGAATTTTGCAGTAAATATTGAAAACGTTTATGTAAGCCTCATCAAACAATTAAGCATATATGTCTTGGGGCATGTCTACACATGCCAAATAAAGCAATCTCACTTTGTTTTTACAGTGAGCAGTCCAGACAACATACAGGTCAGCTCAGGCCAGATCTGGGCCTTTCCAGCACTGGATTTAATCTGGAGGAGAAAAGTGGGAATTTACTTTGGATTTGAGTGGAAAATTCAGGTGTGTGTGTGTGTGTGTGTGTGTGTGTGTACTGCATTCCATAATGACTTTGGTATGTGGCATGGGGTGGGAGATGTTTTGGAGGGCAGTCTAGTTAGGTGTGTCACCATGTTTTTCTATTTCATTGTATGTTCAGCCATAAGATTAGCAGTGAGGGGTTAGATTGGGCCACTGTAGGTCCACAAATCTAAAAGATCATTTCCAAGATCTGTAATGAACACATCTGCAGAAGTGGGAAGCACTAGATTTGTTTTCAGCCATATATGTACAAATATTGTAAGCCAGGAAATTTTAACTGTTGTTCCAGGAAAAAAAATTGTCCCTAAGAAGAAAAGCTAGGATGTTGCAAACACAGCATCAGATTTCACAAGACAGCATTAAACTGTAATGAGATCATGCACTCTGTCCAGTATAAAAGTGTAAAACTTCACAGCAGATTGATGGAACAGGTTTACTAAGACTTTTTCTCTGCTTTTTTTTTTTTTCATTATCTCAATAGCATTTCCCAGACACTGCATAAGGAACTGCTTGCTTACTCTAGGTCCTTTTATGAGCCTTGAGAGATATATTGTATAAGAATAATTTCATCTAATATAAGGAGAGGTTCTCTTATCGCAACACTGCATGACAATTTTTATTTAAAATGTATTGCTTCATATTTGCCATATTATGATAGCACAAGCCTCTCTAACCTCTTCACTTTCCCCTCATTTTTCTTATATGATGTTGCTCCTGGCTCTCGAAGGAACAGTTATTTGATAAGAGTGTATAAATACAAAATGGATTTTTGACCAATAATAAATGTGTGTTTCAGATTGAAATATTAATTTTATTTACAGTCCTCTTGACCTTTGAAAGTGCTAGATCTGTTTTTAAATGTCGCACATGCCATCCATCTGAAAACAAGAAAGGAAACACTGTAAAATGTGAATGATCTTACCCACCATGAGATCAATAGAATGCTTTAACAATTCCCTACAAATACACTTTTGTAAGAAAATACATTATCTGTCTTTAGCAGGAAGGCTTTAAACACATGAGTGGCAGACATAGCTGCAATATCTGTCTGTCTGCCTATTTATCATCTATCCTCATTCATCAGAATGCATTTCCTCCAAAAATAAGATAGAATCACAGAATCATAGAGTTGTAAGGGGTCATCTAGTCTAACGTACTGTCATGCAGGAATATACAACTACAGCACTATTGAAAAATATCCAGCCAACCTCTGTTTAAAATCCTCAAAAGAAGGAGAGTTCAGCCCCTCAAGGTGTCTATTCCACTGTTGATCAGTTCTTGAAGTACTATATATACACATGTACAAGTCTAGAAATTTTAGATTAAAAAGTGTCCCAAAAACCTCAGTTGATTTATCCACAGGCCAATGTAGATACTGTACTTTAACTCTTATTTTAAAAGGAACCATTCCCAGGTGAAAGACAAGAGTGTAACCTCTCTTGGAAGCACTAAATAAAATAATAAATAAAATTTTTATTTGTATCCCACTTTCCTACTATAATAGCAATCAGAGTGGCTTACATGTTAAAACAAACCAATAAGCCCTCTCTGCTCTCCCCTTCATCCACCCATTGGGGTGAGCACAAACAGTTAAGCCTGCTGGAATTTTGTAAGTTCTTTGGCATTGTTTTCCTTTATCTCATCCTTTAGATCCTTTGTTATATGAACCTAAATTTTACCCTTGACTTATCCATGGGACATATCCAAATCTTTAATTTTAGCTCCAAAATCTGTCCTCTTTATACATGAAGTCAACTTATAGTCAAGTATATATGGTAAATAATTTATTGAGGTTTTTTTAAATGAGAGAGTAGTCTCTCTAGCAAAGTAATAATACACTAGGGCAGAGGTTGGAACCATAACCAGCCAACCTCTCCTACACATGTATTTAGCAGACAAAAGACTCATACTCAGTCTTCTTTAAAAAGGTATTAAAAGAGTTTTACTTCCACATGTGCATAATCAATACACAGATTCAGCTTCTTGAGGTAGATAAAAAGAAAGAATACCTACATGGTTTCAGGAAGGCCAGAGCTTCTCAAGCAGAGAGAGAGAGAGAGAGAAAGAGAGAGCTCAACCCACATGTTTCATGGCCAACAGCCAAAGATCGAGCAAAGAACATGCAGATGAGACCCAGAGAAAACAAAAGGAATAACTAAGTGATTCAGGTACTGAGAGAGTGTGAACAAACAAACAGGAGGTATAGTGCCTAAACTTTTAGAGTGCCATGCAATATGATTATTAGTGGGCGGGGGGGGGGCATAGGAAAGTGGGTGGGGGGCGGTGGCATAGCCTTGGTTCATAGGAACACCTTAACCTTGATCAGAAAACCTATCTGGAAAACGACCCATATCAAGTGTATGTACCTTAGCCTGAAGACCAGGGATAGTTTAGGGATTCTGTTGGTATACCGGCCGCCCCGTTGCTTAACAGACTCCCTAACCGAGCTGACTGCTCTGGTTTCTGAGCTGCTGTTGGAGTCACCCAGACTTTTGGTTCTGGGTGACTTCAACATCTCACTCGAAACCAGTTTACAAGATCTAACCGGTGCGGCTCGGGCGTTCATGGACACCATGACAAACATGGGTCTATCCCAATTGGTCAACGGGCCCACACATTGTGCTGGTCATACCCTTGATGTGGTCTTTAGTACGGAGCAGGTATATCCATGGGTGGAGGTAAAAAAAACCTCCGCATTTTCATGGATGGATCATTTTCTGATCAAGGCGGAACTAAAGGCTATTCCCCACCCTCCCGGGGGTGGCGGACCCATTAGAATGGTCTGCCCTCGAAGGCTAATGGATCCAATTGGTTTCCAGAAAGCCTTAGAGGGTTTAATGGTTGGTAATGCCAGTGATTGTTGAAGCCTTGCTGGACACTTGGAACACCGATCTCACCAGGGCTATTGACACAATCACTCCAAAGCGTCGTTTCCGGCCTGCTTCAAACTGTAAGCCCTGGTATACAGAGGAGCTTAGGAGGATGAAGCATGCCGGACAATGACTAGAGTGCGAATGGCGAAGGACTTGCCTCTTATCTGACAGAACTCACCTTAGGAAGCATCTTGATTCCTATAGGGAGGCTTTACGTGCAGCGTAGAAATCCTTCTGTTCTGCACGTATTGCGTCTGCAGAGTCCCACCCGGCAGAGCTGTTTAGGGTGGTGGAGGAGCTGACGAAGGTTTCCCCTGCACCAAGCCCCCTACTTAACCCTACGACAGGCTGCTGTGAGACATTTAATATCTACTTTGCAGATAAAATCTCTCGGATAAGAGCTGACTTGGACGCCAGTGTTCTGACAGAATCCATAGATGAGGCATCCAGTAACTCCGTTGATGGCATTTTACTGGATCAATTGCAATATGTGAGTACTGATGATGTGAACAAGCTGCTTGGAAGGGTGAGGAAGACGACTTGCCCCCTCGATCCTTGCCCATCTTGGCTGGTCATCCGGGAGGGGGGGAACGCATTGAAGGTGTTCCTTCGGGACACAATCAACAAGTCATTCAGGGAAGGTAGTATACCATCTTGTTAAAAGGAGGCGGCGGTTAAGCCACTCCTAAAAAAAAAACAACCTTCCTTGGACCCCCTGGATAGAAACAACTATAGACCAGTCTCCTTGCTTCCTTTTTTAAGCAAGGTGATTGAGAGGGCAGTTGCTTCCCAACTCCAAGCAGTCTTGGATGAAACCAAGTATCTTGATCCATTTCAAACTGGCTTCAGGACAGGATATGGAGTGGAGACTGCCATGGTCGCTCTGACTGATGACCTCCGCCTGGACATCGACAGGGGTAGTGTGACCCTGCTGGTGCTCTTGGATCTCTCAGCGGCCTTTGATACCATAGATCATGCCATCCTCTTGGATCGCCTGAGAGAGTTGGGAATCAGAGGCACTGCTTTGCAGTGGTTCCGTTCCTTCCTCTCGGGCAGATCCCAGAGGGTGAGGCTCGGGGACAGTTGCTCATCTAAAATTCAGCTTAATTGTGGCATCCCTCAGGGTGCCATCCTGTCCCCGATGTTATTCAACATCTATATGAAGCCGCTAGGTGAGATCATTTGGAGGCATGGAGCACGGTGTCTTCAGTATGCTGACGACACCCAGATATACCTCTCCATGACCAGATCATCGTCTCAGACTTCAGATGGCATCTCTCCTCTTAATGACTGTCTCAGAGCAGTAATGGATTGGATGAGGAAAAACAGATTGAAGTTGAATCCAGACAAAAGGGAGGTACTCACAGTTACAGGCCCGAAACCAGATCTGGGAATACAGTCTCCAGTCCTGGATGGAGTCACACTCTCCTCTAAGGACTGTGTTCGCAGTTTGGGGGTGCTCCTTGACTCGTCGCTTCACATGACTAGTCAGGTGAATGCGGTGGTCAGGAGTGCCTGTTATCAGCTTCAGCTGATATGCCAACTGCGCCCTTATCTGGACATGAGGGATCTGGAAGCTGTGTACACGCTCTGGTAACCTCGCGTCTGGATTACTGTAATGCACTCTACATGGGGCTACCCTTGTGCCTAACCTGAAAACTACAACTGGTGCAAAACATGGCAGCCAGGTTAATTACCAGAACATCTAGGAGGGAGCACATAACACCGGTGCTTAAATCCCTCCACTGGCTGCCAATTAATTTCCGGGCACAGTACAAAGTGTTGGTTTTGACCCTTAAAGCCCTACATGGCTTGGGTCCATCTTATCTTAGGGACCGCCTCTCCCCATATGATCCCCCCGTGCCTTTCGGTCCTCTGGGAGGAACCTGCTACAGCCAATAAAAACCAAGCTGTCTCAGACCTCCCAGAGGGCCTTCACTGCAACCGCTCCCAGACTTTGGAATGGCCTGCCGGATGAGATCCATCTTATTACTACTCTTGCTGCTTTTAAAAAAGCAGTAAAGACGGATCTTTTCCGGCAGGCCTTCCCTTAATGGCTGCTGCCTGATGGGAGATGAGTCTTTATCTTGTTTTTATTATTGCTGACTCCTTGTCTTATTGTTTTATTGTTTATTGTATTGTTGTATTTTAACTTTTCTTTGGTTTAATTCTGTTTTAAGGGGATGGGAGGGTTGGATCGTGGAATGAGGGAATGTTTTAATCTTGATTGTTTTAAATGCTGTAACCCGCTCCGATTGCTGCGCAGAGGGGTGGGCTATAAATAAAAATTTATTATTATTATTATTATTATTATTATTATTGTGTTTTCGGGCATGTGACGTTGCCATCTTCAGCAGTTCTTCCTAATATTTAGGTGGCATCCAAAGATACCCATTTTCAAGAGAAGTAAGTTATTGGGTAACCTTTCAACTTTCCACAAATCATTCAGGGATCATCAAGTTTATAAACATCTATATTGAGATAATAGACTGTAAAAGGATGTGCTGTCTTTCAATATATGGCAATTGCATTCAAGACCATGAGGCAGGTCAAAGCAGATTGATTGGAATCAAGTCTGAAAAGCTATGTTAATAAAGGATAGGCATCCCAAGTTGATGAACATCAATATTTGGGATTTTAAAAATACTGGCATTTCATTGCTACTCAGTGAATACATTGCAGTCTGTTTCTTGTAATGTGGCTTCTTTTGTTAAAAAAAATTACTCAGATAGAACTTCCTGTGCAAGCCATGTCTATCATTATGTTAACCACATAAACCCAGTTCTGTTTGGGATGAATTTATATTGGCATGGTTACAGTTGCCTGAACCATAGAGCACACATGCTTTGCCCTTGTTTGTTGAGACACCACTAAGTAAGTAATTGAAGATATAAAATATATCTCAGTCTCTCATTCTGATACAAAAGTATCCCCTCAAACACCTTTTTATTTAAGAAGGCATTTGGTTTTTAGTATGTTGCTGCAGAGAGAACTTTTAATGAGTGATGGTGTTGGTGTTGTAGCGCTTGTTTTTCATTTAGTTTTAAATGTCTTTTTAAAACTATTTTTAACTTGTGCTTTTAGAATCAAAATTGGTTTAATTATGTTTTAACTTTTGTATTAAAATTGTATTGTGTTTTTGAATGTTGTTTACCATCTTGAATTCTATGCTGGAAGAAAGGCAGGTGATACATTAAGCAAACAAACAAATAAAGAAATACAGATGGTCTCAATCACATTCTATCAAATTACTAGAACCTAAACAACATTTTAAGCAGATCAATGGACTCAAATATCTGGTGCATGCCCAGGTGGCAGTGTTAGGATAGTATGGACTGCCTTCTGCCCTAGATATGCTTTGTATGTGTGGAATATTGCTAAATCCACAAGCTGCAAATGCATTGCAAAGTTGCACTATAATTTCCATTTATCCCATTGTGTGTGTGTGTATGTGCATGCGTCTGATAGTATGTATGCATGTGTATATATGCAGCAGCATGAGGTCCCCAAACACTAAGAGCCATGGATCATTGCTCCCAGAAGCATCACTGATACATGCTTCTGAAAGTTGGAGTGGTGGGGGTAGAACAATAGCAACTGGATTAACTAAAGGAAATATTTCAGGATCCATATTATTAACCTGTGGGATTTCTTACCATATCTACAGTTCGTGTTTGATTTCCCATGACTTTTAATGGGAAGAAGGAACCACAATGCATTTCTAAATATGACTTGAGTTGAATTCAGTAGCCTACAAATCAGTCTGAAATGAATTAGGCTGTCTTCTAAATCTCCAGATGAAGTCAGAATGAAAGATTCTGATTCATGTGCACTGCTAGTGCAAAAACCTAATCAGTCTAGACCAGGAAGTGTATCTTGATGCTAGCGACTTACCCTATACATTCCTTACAGTGAAGGAAGCATACTGTAGAGTGGAAGTCTTGGAATTCATCTTTTGATCCTATACTGCCAATCTCTGTTCTGTCTAAGGAGATTATCACACTCAAAAAAAGCAACTTATTCCTGATGTGATACAGTCGCATTTTGGATTATTACCTGGTTTTACCACACTTAAATCGCCACTGCTGCTGCTGCCAGGGAACTGCAACCTGCAGGCAGCCCAGGTCCCAGCTGCGCTCAGCCAGCCACATTCCAAAAACAGCAAGCTCCCATTTTTGAAAAGCATCTAAATCAGGGGTAGGCAACCTTTCCCCTTTAAGGGCCGAGGGACTTCAGCTCCCAGAATCCCAGGAGCTATTGGCCAACATGGGACTATTGGCCAACATGGCTGAGGCTTCTGGGAGCTGAAGTCCCTCGGCCCTTAAAGGGGAAAGGTTGCCTACCCCTGGTCTAAATGAACACAGCTGACACCCAGGCTGCATGTGGATTGCAGTTTCCTGGCAGCAACGGCAGCAATTTAAGTGTGATAAAACCAGGTAATAATTGGAAACGTGACAGTATCCCATTAGGAATAAGTCACTTTTTTTGAGCATGATAATCTCCCCAAAGAAGTAGCCTTAATGTATGAATGATAAAACCTATATTGCTTCCTGTACTTTTTCCCTTCACTGGACCCAAGATCCAAAGAAGTGATGGATATAGGGAAAGCCTTCACATACCGTATTGTAGGTTCTCTGTTTAATGAGTTAGAGCACAGTGATGAAGAGAGAACTGCAGCATCAAAAGGAATGTGAAAGACCAATACAAAGTCGGAAGCTTCCCTTTTTGAAAATTTGCCAGCTGAACATGGCTTTGACCTGTGTCTGACCCAGGCTGCATTTGGCCAGCAGCATCATGGCAGAATTGGCAGTGACTTTCATGTGATAACATCCAGGTGTATCCAGGAAGAAGATTGAAACCAGGAAAAGTTAAGTCACTTTTTTGGCAATGCAATAAGCTCCTAAGTAATATTAAAAATAAGACTCACCTTATCCACCATCTTCTGGTGGATGAGATGGCCGACTTGGCATGTTTCACTGAAACCTGGCTGGGAGATACTAGCGCCGCGACATGGGCGCAAATTCTCCCAGCTGGATATTCGGTCAGCGAGCAGACTAGGGAAAGTGGGCGGGGGGGCAGCGTAGCCTTAGTATATAGAAACACGTTAACCTTGATCAGGAAGCCTATCCGGAAAACAACTTACATCGAGTGCATGTACCTTAGCCTGACAACCAGGGATAGTTTAGGGATCCTGTTGGTATACTGGCCACCCTGTTGCTTAACAGACTCCCTAACTGAGCTGACTACCCTGGTTTCGGAGCTGTTGTTGGAGTCGCCCAGACTTTTGGTTCTGGGCGACTTCAACATACCACTCGAAACCAGGTTACATGATCTAACTGGTGCAGCTCGGGAGTTCATGGATACCATGACTAACATGGGCCAATCCCAATTGGTTGACGGGCCCACACATTGTGCAGGTCATACCCTCAATGCAGTTTTTAGTACGGAGCAGGAATATCCGTGGGCGGATGTCAAAAAGACTTCTGATCTGTCATGGACGGATCATTTCCTGATCAAGGTGGAACTGAGAGCTGCAGTCCGCCCTCCCGGGGGTGGTGGACCCATTAGGATGGTCCGCCCTCGAAGGCTAATGGAGCCCATTGGCTTCCAGAAAGCCTTAGAGGGTTTAATGGTTGGTAATGCCGGCGATTCTGTTGAAGCCTTGGTGAATACCTGGAACATCGATCTCACCAGGGCTATCGACACAATCACTCCCAAGCGTCCTTTCCGACCCATTCCAAATCATAGGTCCTGGTATACAGAGGAGCTTAGGAAGATGAAACGTGTCGGACAACGACTAGAGTGCAAATGGCGGAAAAGTCATCTCTCATCCGACAGAACTCGCCTTAGGAAACATCTTGATTCCTACAGGGAGGCTTTGCGTGCAGCGCAGAAATCTTTCTGCTCTGCACGCATTGCATCTGCAGAGTCTCGCCCGGCAGAGCTATTCAGGGTGGTAGGGGAGCTGACAAGGGTTTTACCTGCGCCAAATCCCCTACTGAACCCAATGACAGCCTGCTGTGAGGCATTCAACATCCACTTTGCAGATAAAATCTCTCGGATAAGAGCGGACTTAGACACCAGTGTTTTGGCAGAGTCTGCAGACGAGGTTTCCAGTAACTCCGTTGATGGCAATTTATTGGATCAGCTTTAATCTGTGAGTACTGATGATGTGGACAAGCTGCTTGGAGAGGTGAGGAAGACGACTTGCCCCCTTGATCCTTGTCCATCTTGGCTGGTCATCCGGGGGGGGGGGGCGTTGAGAGTATTCCTTCGGGATGCGATCAATGCGTCCTTTAGGGAAGGTACTGTACCATCCTGTTTAAAAGAGGCGGCGGTTAGGCCCCTCCTGAAAAAAACTTCCCTGGACCCCCTGGATAGAAACAATTATAGACCAGTTTCCTTGCTTCCTTTCTTAAGCAAGGTGATCAAGAGGGCAGTTGCTTCCCAGCTCCAAGCAGTCTTGGATGAAACTGATTATCTTGATCCATTTCAAACTGGCTTCAGGACAGGATTTGGAGTGGAGACTGCTATGGTTGCTCTGACCGATGACCTCCGCCTGAGTATCGACAGGGGTAGTGTGACCCTGTTGGTGCTCTTGGATCTCTCAGCAGCCTTTGACGCCATAGATCATTCCATCCTCTTGGATCGCCTGAGAGTTGGGAATTGGAGGCATTGCTTTGCAATGGTTCCGTTCCTTCCTCTCGGGTAGATCTCAGAGGGTGAGGCTCGGGGACAGTTGCTCGTCCAAAATAGAGCTTAATTGTGGCATCCCTCAGGGCGCCATCCTGTCCCCGATGTTATTTAACATCTACATGAAACCGCTGGGAGAGATCATTCGGAGGCATGGAGCTCGGTGTCTTCAGTACACTGATGACACCCAGATATACCTCTCCATGACCAGATCATCGACTCAGACCTCAGATGGCATCTCTCCTCTCAATGACTGTCTCAGAGCGGTAATGAATTGGATGAGGAAAAACAGATTGAAGTTAAATCCAGACAAAACGGAGGTACTTATGGTTACAGGCCCAAAACCAGGTCTGGGAATACAGTCTCCAGTCCTGGACGGGGTCACACTCTCTGTAAAGGACTGTGTTCGCAGTCTGGGGGTGCTCCTTGATTCGTCGCTTCACATGACTAGTCAGGTGAATGTGGTGGTCAGGAGTGCCTGTTATCAGCTTCGGCTGATATGCCAACTGCGCCCTTATCTGGATATGAGGGATCTGGAAACTGTAGTACACGTCCTGGTGACCTCGCGACTAGATTACTGCAATGCACTCTACATGGGGCTACCCTTGTGCCTAACTCGGAAATTACAATTAGTGCAAAACATGGCAGCCAGGTTAATTACTGGAACATCCAGGAGGGAGCACATAACACCAGTGCTCAAATCCCTCCATTGGCTGCCAATCAGTTTCCAGGCACAATACAAGGTGTTGGTTTTAACATTTAAAGCCCTACATGGCTTGGGTCCATCTTATCTTAGGGACCGCCTCTCCCCGTATGATCCTCCCCATGCCCTTCGGTCCTCTGGGAGGAACCTGTTACAGCCAATAAAAACTAGGCTGTCTCAGACCTCCCAGAGGGCTTTCTCCGTGACCGCTCCCAGACTCTGGAATGGCCTACCGGAGGAGATCCGTCATATTACCTCTCTTGCTGCTTTTAAGAAAGCAGTAAAGACGGATCTCTTCCAGCAGGCCTTCCCGGAATAACTCCCCAGCTTGAGGAGACAATTGTACTGCCCTTTTTTCTGCTGCTCATATTGTATTATTGTTTATGTTTGTTTATTTGTCCTTTTTGGAGCATGTTGTTTTAATTTATAATTAGTTTAATACTGTTTTAAGGGGTGGGAGGGTGGGATGGGCAAATAAATGTTTTAATTTATGTATTTTAAATTGCTGTAACCTGCCCCGATTGCTCCGCAGAGGGGCGGGCTATAAATAAAATTTATTATTATTATTATTATTATTATTATTATTATTTCCTGGCTAGATCCTGCTCCCAGCCCACCTTAATAGACAGGTCAGATTAGATCAGATCAGTTGAAGGAGAACCATTCAGTTTCCATTCCAGGTATACACAGACTACTATGTCCACTCCCTTCCCAGCAGCAACAGTTTACAGTAAATTTACAGTTAGACTATGTAGTCTTGCTAAATACGACCAATAACTAAATGCTAGGCACTATTTTCTGTGCAAATCAATTTTTTGCGCAAAATCTGAGATTTTTGCAATGGGGATTCTGTATAAAACAAACCCTAAGTAACTTGTTTGTTTGTTTGTTTGTTTTAAAAGTACTTTAAAATCTTACAGTGGACCAATTTGGGGTGGAATCCTGATGTGTAAAGATATGCTTTGTTATTAATGACAAGAAAAAGAATTATTTCTGGTTTTTATACTGAGATTGGGCCATTTGATTGAGGCCATTGTACTCTTCCCTGTGTATATCTCAAATGAGGAACCTGGCCCAACTGTACAAAGTTGTATTTAATTACTGAACCGTATAATTATATTTTTTTAAAAATATTCTGGTTTCTATATTTTTATTTTTATGACACAAAAATTACACTTGCAACAATTTTTAAAAATCCCATTGTTATTTGTCTTAGCCGTGCTATTAGACTAGCAAGAGCTATGAGTTTATGGTGTGTTAGCAACACATATGATGATTACTTACTGATGTCAAAATTAACAGTTTCTAAGGAAATACTTCTGCATCCCTATTATTAGTTCACTAATTGCCTACCTAGTTTAGACTTTGTATGGCACTTCATAATATATTCCACCCTCTTTACAACACCCTTCAGCATAGCTAAGTGCTTGCCAAACTTTAAAGAGGTCTTGTTGTTTTTAATGAGCTCAAGGGTATTTTATAAAGAACTTTAATGCTGTATAGCAGGGGTAGGCAACCTTTCCCCTTTAGGGCCGAGGGACTTCAGCTCCCAGAAGCCTCAGCCATGTTGGCTAATAGTCCTATGTTGGCCAATAGCTCCTGGGATTCTGGGAGCTGAAGTCCCTCGGCTCTTAAAGGGGAAAGGTTGCCTACCCCTGCTGTATAGCTTGGAATTATGGAGCAGTATTTAACAAAAGTTCTGTGAAGGTGGCCTCTTTTATCAAGGTAAAGGTAAAGGTATTCCCCGTTGACAAGGTTGTCAAGTCATATCTGACCATGGGGGGGGGGTGCTCATCTCCGTTACTAAGCCAAAGAGCCGGCATTGTTAGAGACTACTCTGTGATCATGGGGCCAGCTTGATTACACAGAACTCTGTTTACCTGCCCACCAACGTGGTACCTATTTATCTACTTGCATTTGCATGCTTTCAAACTGCTAGGTTGGCAGAAGCTGTGACTAGTGATGGGAGCTCACCCCATCATGTAGGACCCAGGCCTCAAACTACCAACCTGCCTCCTATAAAACTAGTTAATAAAATCTGATAATATTGCAAAACAATTCAGCATCCCACAAACTATAAGTAAAGCTTGTAAATAACACAAAAATGCAACTGATCCTGTATCTTCATTATTGGAGGACTGATTTTTAGCATAATCCATAAACTGACAATCTAGCAATGTAGCAAAATATACAAAATTAAGCAAATGCTTATAGCAATCTGTCACATATTCTTTCATCTTGTTTTCCTGAAGTAAAGGACAACTGTAGAAATATGGCAACAAGTCATTTGGTCCCTTACTTTTCTTCTTTCTCTCCTTTTTCTCAGGATAATGCAATGTTCATTATCTTTAACACTTTCTCAAAACCTGTAAAATTTGCTGTTTGGATAACAATTCCAAGAATCCCCAGCCAGCATGGTGAGTAGCATGTGATCCTGCTTTTTCACCTCTTCTTTACCTCTAGTAGATGCTTGTAACTGGTGCAGTTTTGACAATATGCATGCCCTAGAATAAATAAAACAGAATTAAATTGCTTCTGATTTTCATATTAATAGAAGAATTCAGCCCAGACAGGAAAGGTTAATATGCTTAGAAGTCATCATGTCAGTTGTTAATTTGCAGCCAACTCATACGCTTAAAGGCAAAAGCGATTATGTGAATTTTAGAGCAATGATGTAATTTAGCATAATAATAACACTGATATAAGTTAATTTCAATATTTGGATGTATTTTTTTGGAAAAGGAGATAGTTGGCAACATCTAACGGTCTTTTAATTGTTGCTGCACTTACTAATGCAATTTAGTTTTTCAAATGTCTATCCTGATTAAAAAGAACAATTGTAGTTTTGTTGCCTACATTTATGGAAGGAGCAGCATTCAATGTGCTGCCATGATTTGACATAGAAACATAGTCATTGTTATTGTTGTTGTTGTTGTTATTATTATTATTATTATTATTATTATTATTATCTTATATACCACCCTTCTCCCAATATAGGTACTCAAGATACATGATCAGAGATGATGTGGATAAATCTCTTAAAGCTCATGTTAATCTCTCCAGTATGAGTCATACTCACTCTTATCCTGGGCATCCTCTCTTTAGAGATAGCTGTGTTACCTCAGCATACTTTCTCGACTCCTTTCTCATGACCATATGTGTGAAACAGAAGACAATATATAGTTATTCACAGTGAATATCTTAGAATAATACTATTGCTGATATATCACAGTTCAAGTATATTATTATCCAAAAGAATTGACCAAAAAATCTCTATAAATGTCAAATTATTCTGCCAAAAATTATTCTCAATATGTAATAAAATAAAACCAGATGCAATTAAGAGATTATAATATGCTTCATATTTGGAGAGCTGGCCAAAATTAACAAAGTGAATTTCAACAGGGACAATGATACATTGCAATATTTGGGCAGGAAAAATGAATTGCACTAATATAAGATAGATGATAACTGGCTTCAACTCAGATTCTAACTTTTGTGCTCAGTTGTATATCATTGCATTTTAGAATCTTTTCAAGTTTTTTCATAGCCACTCTCCCCATTCTTAATCTTCTTCTGATTTCCTGACTGCAGTCCCCATTTCTATCAATATTTGATTCCAGGTATGGGAATTCTTTTACTATTTCTATTTCTTCATCTTGTGAACTTGTGAAGGTCTTCAGTGGTCATTATTTTTGTTTTCTTTATGTTCAACATTAAGCCTGCCTTTACACTTTGATCTTCCTTAGTAGGTGTTCCAGGTCTGTGAGGTTTTTTGTTAGCACTATGGTGTCATCTACATATCTTAGATTGTTGATATTCCTCTCCTCCTCCTTCTGTGTCTAAGCCTGCTTTTCTTATAATATGTTCTGCATATAAATTGAACATGCGGGGTGATAATGCAGCCTTGTCTGACTCCTTTGCCAACTGGGAACCATTCTGTTTCTCTGTGTTCTGTTCACACAATAGCTTCTTGTCCTGAGTACAGATTCCTCATCAGGGCCATCAGATGTGTTGGCACTCCCATGTCTTTAAGGGCATTCCATACCTTCCATCTATGCAGACAAAGGCTTTGCTATAGTCATATGCTGATTTTCTTTTGGAATTCCCTGTTTCTTAATAGACTACAAGCTAAAAATGAGTCAACAATTTGATGCAGTAGCCAAAAAAAGTCAATGCAATTCTCAGCTGTATTAATAGGAATATACTGTCTACTTTGAGGAAGTACTAGTACTAGTCTATTCTGAGGTTTTAGACAGGAGTCTTGGAGATGTTAAAACCAATATGTGCATACTGGACTTGTGCCTTTCCTGGCTCATAAAAGCAGCTAGGGAGGAACTGATTGAGTGGGCACCAGAGTAGTAAATGCATCACTATAGGAAAGCAGGTTCCCAGCTTGCCTAAAAGAGGCAGAGGTGGGGCCATTACTGGAAAAAAAATCCTCCCTGAACCATACATGTTGAAGTATTACTGGCCTGTATCCAGTATCTCCAATATCCCTTTTTTGGACATTGCAAAGTGTATGGTGGTCCCCCAGGGGTTCCTGAATGAGATGGATTATATAGAACCATTTCAATTTTACTTCAGGCCCAGTTATGAAACAGTTTTGATTACCTTGATGGATGACCTATGCAGGAAACTGGTTGATGAAGTATGTCCCTGTTGGTTCTGCTGGACCCTTCAATGGCTTTTGATACCATCAATCATATCATTCTGGGGTTCAAGGTGGTCTCTTCTTGTGCAAACAGAAAGCAGCAATGAATGGCAATGATGGCAATGTACAGTAGCAGGTGGCTCCACCTGAGAAGGAGATAGCCGTTAAGCACATGCCCCACAGCAAAGATCAAATTTATATATGGTTGTTATTTTCTTTGGTGTTTTGCTGTACAGGGTCTTCAGAGGCAAGGCAATATATGAGGAAATAGGAAATTGCGGGTTAAAAAGGTACAGGGAATTTCCTTAGCTAGTCCTCCCAAATTGTCTTGCTCCAAAGACCTACAGAGCTAGGCACTGAGGAAAGAGGCAATCACTGATATTCCCACTATTGGGAAATATACGCCAGGGAATTGAGTATCCTAATGTCTGTGGAGTTAATGCTCTGTTCAACTAATAAGGATCTAGACGTCCATGAGTACAACAGTATTTGTATCCATGAGATGACAGCATTGTATACTGGCCTCAGTCTTTTGAATTTTGAAATACTGTATTTCATGTTGATTTGGTCAGCAGACTAATCAATAAATTTGTTGTTGTTGGTCTCAGTCAGCTTGTCTGTTTTCCACCAAGATATTAACAAACTGTCAAAATATTATCATTGGAATGCATGAGCAGTTGTATTTTTATCTATATGCTGCTCTAAGAATGGATATTGATTATTTAAATAAACTGGCAAAAGTTTTTTAAAGGAGATGCATTAAAGTTCAAAGTTGAAAGAATACCAAATTACAAAAACATACCAAACACTATTTTGTTGCAGTCATGCCTATTTGGATGTCACTAATATTCTTCTGTAACAGGTAATGTCATGTCTGGTAACAAGTATTTCCACGACAGTTCTCACACACATTGCTATGGCTGAATCAAATGACTGGAAAAGTTGAATGACAGAGTTCATATATTTTCAAATAAAAGCTGATAATCCAAAGCCCTGGGTTCTGAAGAAACTAAATGGAAGGTCTTTAAACAGAATCTATGGATAGGAGAATTGGTTTTGCTTTTGGATATGAACAAGATGATCAGGATGGTATTTGAAATAGCTTGAAAACTGGTGAGTCATTGTTGGGGGTAGTTTGCAACTCTCCCACCCTGTTGTCATGTTGAGATGTGAGGCCAATTTTTTTTTCTTGTCACCATTTTAGTAATAAGTCACTCTCTGTTCTTAGCCAGGCTGGTTTTCAGATGACAGGTGTGTTTTGACACCATGGCCATAACAAAGCTTTCCCAGAATCTGCTAAAGCTTGTACTCTGCTGGCGTATGTAGGTTGCAGCATTAATTGTCTATGGTTGTACCTCCATGCCACAATGAGGTGGCAGAGTAGGATTCTGTGAAAGGAATTAAATTTTGAAATTCACCATATATTCAAGTACAAGTTTAATGTGTAATCATCTTCAAATATGTGAGGAATAGGAATTCTTGCATCAGCTTTCCCATGTCCTTTGAAAAATGGAATGAAGACTTAAATCTTACTTTTATAACTTTCGTCACCAGTTCCCAGTACTTATATACAGGAAAGGTGTGTGTGTGTGTGTGTGTGTGTGTGGGCATATGTGTAAAATATATATTAGAATAGATGCAGTAATGTAACAAAAACTTGCTCTTTTTGGAAGACTTATACCTGTTAAGTAAAATGGTTATTAACAAATTATGGTATTATTAGGCATATCAATCTGGCCCCATTGAAGGAAGCATTCTGCCACGATCCCAGGATATTCAACCAGAAGCCATCTTTTCCCTGTTACATCCACCTTAAGAAATACTGTCAGATGATTTTACACAGAAAGAAAATATGAGGCTATTTCTAGATAATTAAAATAATATTGTCAGGCTTTGCATCCAAGATGTTGTTTGAGCAACATTTTCTATGTGGAGTCTTTATTCCACAAAGTCACAGTTAGTTGATCAGTCATGATGTGTAATTTGGCATTCTAACATCAAATCATGTTTTACAAAATGCTGCTGAGTTAGGTTGCCAGGAATTTTGAACTATGCACATTGTTTCACCACAAATGCTTCCTGATATGATTTATTTATTCCTTGTATTTCTCTCTGAGGCAAAGAGAAACCATTGCACAAGCAAAAATGGCAACACACAATGGTTGGGTTCCAAAGAACTACTGTGGGTTTGCCAAAAGGTTTGAACACATCTAGTAGGTTTTCCAACCCCCTCCTTTGAATTGGTAACCCTGGCCAGAATCTTGTTAGTGACATGTGTGCCTGTAAATGTGGCTTATGTGTCTATTTGTCTCTTTTTGGATTTAGTGAAATATGCCATTCTGTAGCCCTTTGCACACATCTCCCCCACAAACATACACAGAGGTAAACCAGTGGGGAGAGGAGGAAGGGAGAGGCAGCTCAGATGATATAACTGAAGGGAAGGTATGGGAGGATGCACTCCATCCTTGAGCATACTCCCATTTCCTTCCTCCTCTGATCCAAAATGAGCTGGTTCTTTATTGTTTGACTTGCTTCTTCACTTTTTCCCATCCCCATCAGTAAGAAGAATCAACAGCAGCCCATCCTAGGGCTTGATAGCTGTGGGCGTGGGAAGCTTTGGATAGAACACGAAAGGATAGGCCCTTGCGCCCCATCCAAAAATATATATATCTGTGGTTGGTAGTCACAGAACTTCACACAGAGAACATTATGCTCTATCTGTTTGGTGTGGGATCTCAGCCTCTGTGGTATAACTAAAATTTTAGGAAATGCCTCCTGTTCTCAAAACATCCTGATGTGCAACTGCAATGGTTATTCAAGAAAATTCTTTATTGGTATTAATAGAACTTTGGAATTTTGTCAGTCTTTCATTAAAGAGTTGTGAGTACTAAACAAGTTATAGAGCAAACAGCCAGGCTAATGTGGTTGAGAAGTAGGGATTCTTCAGAGCAGAGCAGCTACTCTGCCTCTGTTAAGATAAGAGATGGTGGCCACAAATATGGTTAGTTTTACCTACAAATATTATTATAGGATTGGGATTGGATTAAATGTCCTCTTTTGTCATAATTTTCAGTTCTATGAGTGCAAAAATAGCTGCTAAAGGCTTGTCTATAATTTTAAAATACTCATCATTCAAATCGAATAAACTGATTCAGCCACATGTGATTCGGAAGAATTTGGGCTTTTGTGATGATTTAGATGGTCACACTGTTGTTAGGTAACCAAAAGTACTAGGTTATCAGAAGCTGTAACTGTGGATCCCTGGTGATGCAGTGGTTAAATGCCTGTACTGCAGCCACTCACTCATAGACCACAAGGTTGCGAGTTCAATACTAGCCAGGGCTCAGGCTAGACTTAGGCCTGCATCCTTCTGAGGTCACTAAAATGAGTACCCAGCTTGTTGGAGGGCAATGAGCTTACAGTTGTAAACTCCTTAGACACCCCATAGCACAGTATGAAGTGGTATATAAATGAAGCTGCTTTGAAGCTGCTAACTGTTTGATAATCTCCCTTGCCTGTTCTGGAATGAAAGAACCATTCTGGAGAAGAAAACATGAATTTACTTCCTCTCTTTTTAGTTGTAGCTCTCTGTGAGTACCTGTGTGTGAACATGTGTTTGTAAACTTAGACTGTCAGTTTGGAGAGAGGCAAACTACAATTAAACAGAGAGTTAAATTTTATGAAAGCTACTTTAAATTTGAAGTCGTAGGCTTTCATGGCCGGCATCCATAGTTTTTGTGGGTTTTTTGGGCTGTGTGGCCATGTTCTAGAAGAGTTTCTTTCTGGCGTTTTACCAGCATCTGTGGCTAGCATCTTCAGAGAAAAATTTCTCTCTTTTTCTCTGAAGATGCTAGCCACAGATGCTGGCAAAATGTCAGAAAGAAACTCTTCTAGAACATGGCCACACAGCCTGAAAAACCCACAAAAACTACTTTAAATTGTCTGTCAGAGTGTTTAATCATGTGCCTTCATGTATGTTTAGACAGTGTATTTGCAAATAACCACCCATTATAGTATAGTAAAAAAAATAATAGTACAAAATCAAAGTCCTGTAGTGAGAGTGTAACCACATTAACTGAATAGTCACATAATGAAATGAAGAAGAAAGGCATGAAGTTCTTGCCTGTGCATGGTAACTGCTGCTAGTGGTGCTGTACAAGATGGCAGCATCAAAGCAAGAGAAGGCATTTTGCATGATAGAATTCACATGAACAGGGGCTGTTGTGACAGTACAGTGACACTTTCAGACCAAATTCTGCAAATATGCAGTTAATAGGAACTACATTGTGTGTTGGATGAAGTAGTTCAAATCCACTGGTTGTTTATGTGTCAGAAGAAGTCCTGGCTGCCCACAGATTTTTGAATGAGACAGTGGACAGGATCTGAGCTGAGTCCAAAAAGACTAACAAAGTAGAATGACAGGAGAAGGAAATGTTCATAGATGGATTGGAGCTATATACAATGAACAGAAGGCACAAGTAGTAATAAATGGGGAAAGTGCAAAAGTTAGCAAGATCCAAAGAGGCACCCAACAGGGATGTCCACTCTCACCATTACTCTTTATTTTAGCTTTAGAAATTTTAAGTTCAGCAATTAGATGATGATGATGATGATGATGATTAAAGTTTATTTCTAAAGTGCTGTCAATGTACACAGAGCTGTACAAAGAGACAATCAAAGCATAAAATAGAAATGAAAACCTGCATGCGTGCAATCTAAAAATACAAAACAATAGGTAAAATAATAAAAGTTAATTAAAAGCAAGGAACAATTACAACAATTAAACAACAACATCCACTGTCTGCCCAAATAACAGAAAGAGGAAATGTATATTAGACAGTGCCTGGGAATGCCTCCCTGAACAGGGTGGTCTTTAACTCAGATTTAAAAGTAGACAAAGAAGTAATGACCAATGTTTGAGGGGGAAGAAGGTCCCAGGAGTGAGGGGAGGCAAGCGAGAAGGGGTGAATCTGGGATGGAGCAGTGGAGATCCTAGGTTGGGACAGCAGGCCTTGAGTACTAGAATGGAGGGTACGGGTGGGAATGTAAGGAGAAAAAAGGCTCAGATAGGTAAAGAGGTGCTAGCCCATGTAGGGCTTTAAAAGTTAGCAACAGAAGCTTATATTGGATACGGAAGAGAAAGGGGAGCCAGTGAAGAGAAGATAGCAAAGGGGAAACATGGTCAAAGCAGCGAGCAGAAGTAATGATGCGAGTGGCTGAATCTTGGACAGAAATTAAAGGGTGAAGATGAAAGAGGGGAAGCCCAGCTAGGAGGAGATTACAATAGTCTAATCAGGAGACCACCAAAGCGTGGACCAGAGTCTTGGCAGTGGAGGCTGAAAGAAAGGACAGATTTTGGCAATGTTATAAAGAAAAAATCTGCAGGCTTTGGCTGTGGCCTGGATATAGGGAATAAAAGACAGAGAGGAGTTGAAAATGAAACTGAGGCTGCGGGCTTCCTGGACCAGATGAATAGAAGTGTTGTCGACAGAAACAGAGAAAGAGAATTGAAGGGAGGACTTAGGTGGGAAGACAAGAAGCTCTGTCTTGGACATTTTGAGCTTTAAACGCAGATGATGCATCCACAGAGAGACAGCTGTGAGACATGAAGAAACTTGCTGTTCAAGCCCTTGAGAGAGATCAGGGGTGGGAAGATACAGTTGAGTGTCATCGGTGTACAGATGATAGGAAAAACCGAAAGAACTAATAAGTTTTCCTAAAGACAAGGTATAAAGAGAGAAGAGTAGGAGAACCAAAACAGAGCCCTAGGGAACTCCAACAGATAAGAGAACGAGGGACGAAGTCTGACCACCCGTGATCACTGCAAAAGATCTATCTGACTGATAAGATTTTAACCAATCAAGAACTGAATTCGAGAACCCGATGTCAGAAAGTATATCAAATAGAAGACAGTGATCCATGGTGTCAAATGTTGCAGATAAATTGAGGAGGATGAGCACAGAATAGAGGCCATTTGCCTTGGCTTGTAAAAGATCGTTGGAGATCTTTGTGAAGGCTGTCTCAGCAGAGTGTCATGGGCGGAAACCAGACTGAAAGGGATTGAGGATGGAGTTGGCTTTGAGAAACTCAAGGAAGCGGGAATAAACAGTCAGTTCCAAAACCTTAGAAAGAAAAGGGAGAAGAAGAGATTGAACGATAGCTGGACAAAGCGGAGGGGTCAAGGGAAGATTTTTTTTCAAGATAGAGGAAACAAGAGCATGTTTAAAGTCTGAGGGAAAAGAACCTGTAGAAAGAGAGAGGTTAAAGACAGAAAGAAGTGAAGGAAGGAAAGAAAGGGCGATAGAGATTAGGAGATGAGGGGGAATTGGATCAAGAGAACAAGTTGCAGGTTTGGAAGAGTACAGCAGGGTAGAGAGTTCTGTTGAATTTCAGTGATGTGGTGTGCTTGAAAATCCAGCAGAGCCAAGGAACAAAAAACCAAACTTTTAAAAGTAGAGCTTTAATGTTTCAAAAGGTAAAAATAAGCAAAGAAAAAATACAGTCCACCGTAGGATCACATCATGCTGATGTGGTTAAACAAAAGAGTTACAGATCCATGTTTCCAGATCCTGAAGTTACATTGTAAAAGCAATATAAGCATATTATAGTCCAAGAATTAACTCCATAGTTAGATCCATTGCGAACACACACACAATCAAGAAGAAGCAAGAAATATAAACAATTCTACACAAAGGATTTCTCAGCCCTGCCCTTTCTCCACCTTCTGGGTGTTAACCTTATGTTGATTGGCTGTTATGTTTATGATGTTTGTTAACCCAGCCCCTTGCTGTCCATCATCCACCATGTGGTTTTCTTTCCCAAGCTAACAATGTTTTGAATACTGTTATCTTAACTCAACTGCCTTTCCAAGCTAGAAACTTCTGATGTTATGACTCTCTGGCCACCTGGACTGGGTTGTTTTTGTTTGCCTAGATGTTGTTCCCATGAGGAAAATTACAGACACACATCTCTACATTTCACCTTTGACTGTATAACCCAGGGGTAGGCAACCTTTCCCCTTTAAGGGCTGAGGGACTTCAGCTCCCAGAATCCCAGGAGCTATTGGCCAACATGGGACTATTGTCCAACATGGCTGAGGCTTCTGGGAGCTGAAGTCCCTCACACCTTAAAGGGGAAAGGTTGCCTACCCCTGGTATAACCCATCTATATTCTAACAATCCCCTCCTGAAATGTACAGTTCTGTATATGAAGCATACTATTATTTGTTGTGAAAGTATCTTAACACAATGGCTAGACCTGTACACTTAAGGTGACATCCCTAGTAGACGTGACATCTGGTCATGTTTGTCAATTGTCAATGGTTTTGTCAAAATGTCTGCTAAATTATGCCCTGTTTCTATATACTGCAGACGCATAACTCCCTTCTGTACCAATTCTCTGACATTCTGGTATCTTATTTCAATGTATTCCAACTCTGCTTCACTTGTACTTTGTGCTACATATCCCTGTTTTCTACTTCTCCATACTATCGCACTCTCTCCAAACTTGATCAACAATCCTGTAACTGACTTTCTGTCATGCAGCTCTGAAGCAAATGAACTATCCACAAAGCACTCTAGCCCAACCTGGCTATTTTGTATCTTCAATTTCCTGTCCAAGCTACCCTTCAGGTATCTCAACAAATGTTTAACTGCTGTCCAATCCTCAACCTTCGGACAATTTGTCTTTCTGCTAAGCACACCAACTGCAAATGTAATATCAGGCCTGGAGTTATTAGCTATGAGCATCAAACTCCCAACAAGACTATGATACAACTCTGGATTTTCAAACTCTCTAGTTGCTTCATCATTGACATATCAAACTGACATAGGACTTTTAGCTACTTTTGCATTTTGCAATCCACACTTCTCTAATAATAATAATAATAATAATAATAATAATAATTTATATCCCACCCCTCTGCAGAGCAATCGGGGCAGCTTACAACATTAAAATTTCAATACATATATATTAATACAATTTAAACAGAAAATAGAAATCCCAAATCCCACCCGTCCTTTAAGAAGTAAGGGTTCTTCTTATTCCAGGCTGGATGGTTCTGGGCCTAGTGTCTCTCCCCCAGATGACATGAGACAGAATGGAGGGAGGGCTCCTCTTCTTATTCCAGGCCTGATGGTACTGGGCCTAGTGTCTCTCCCCCAGATGACATTGGATAGAATGGAGGGAGGGCTCCTCTTCTTATTCCAGATGACATCCCCCAGATGACATCGGATGGAATGGAGGGAGGGCTCTTATTATTATTCTAGGCCCAATGGTACAGGGCCTAGTGTCTCTCCCCCAGATGACATTGGATGGTAATGGAGGGAGGGCTCCTCTTCTTATTCCAGGCCGGATGGTACTGGGCCTAGTGTCTCCCCCCCCAGATGACATCAGATAGAATGGAGGGAGGGCTCCTCTTCTTATTCCAGGCCGGATGGTACTGGGCCTAGTGTCTCTCCCCCAGATGACATCGGATGGAATGGAGGGAGGGCTCCTTTTCTTATTCCAGGCCCGATGGTACTCTCTATCAGGTTTTCAATCTTTTTTCTGTTGACTCAATAAACAAATGCCATCTTCAGTCCATTGCACTTCAATTCCAAGATAGGATTTGAGAGGACCTAGATCTTTCACAACAAAATTCTTTGACAATTCCTTCCTCACTGTCTGAATCTCCTGTTTAGACTTAGCTGTCACACACAAGTCATCAACATAAATCACCAATGTAACATCCCCCTTTGTGTAAACACACGTGTCAGCAATGCTGCGTTTGTAACCAAGTTTCACAAGCTCATCATGAATGCAAAGATTCCAACTTCTAGCACTCTGTTTTAAACCATACAAAGCCTTTTTCAACTTGTACACTTTTCTGTCACTGTTTTGTTGAAAACCCAAAGGTTGTTCTATGAACACAGTTTCCTCAAGACAAGCATTCAAGTATGAATCTCAAAATCAAAATGCTGTCATCTCTTTGTGTTAACTAAGGGTTTAAGGCCAAAACACAACACTATAGATATATTAACAAAGGTTTTAGAGATAAAACAACATTAATAATGGTTATAGCAGATTGAGATGTCACTTTAGATATATAGAACTAACATTATACTGGGATGGTTTCAACAACAACAACAATAATAATAGTGATCTCACACATCTATACATTTCAGGAGGGGATTGTTAGGATATGGATGGGATATACAGTCAAAGGTGAAATGTAGAGATGTGTGTGTGTCTGTAATTTTCCACTTGAGAACAGCTTTTTGGACAAAGCCCAAAACAACATTTTAGAGACACAAAATAAATCAACTCCAGGTGGCCAATACACAGACATCAGCATGTATTTTCCCAAGGATACAGCTCATGGGACATAGACTTTATTATGAAAAACAAGAGATATCAAATACGTAAATAATTGTTAGCTTAGGAAAGTTACTCACGTGGTGGATGATGGACAGCAAGAGGCTGGGTTAGCATGCATCCTACAGATATTATCCAATTAACATAAAGTTAACACCTAGAAGGTGGAGTATGGGAAGGCCCTAGAAAATCCTTTGTCTAAGAATTGTTTATTGTTAAAGATGTGAGCGTGTGTGGCTGGCAACAGTGGTTTTAACTGTAACAAGTTGGATCCTAATGCTTTTGGGATTGTTAAAGATGTAATCTTATATGGCTGAACTGGACAAGTTCATCACAATGGATTTTACTTATCTTATTTTTACTTTTTATATGTATTAATAAAGCTATGCTTTTGGACTTTACAATGTGTCTTCTTGACTGAGGAAGACAGTTTTGCTGAAGAAGAGAAGCTGAGCCAGTAGATGGCAAATATACACAGTGGCTGTGGATCACAGCAGCCAGCTTGTCCTGCAGACTCTGCTGGGTGCCAAAGGGCATCACTACAACACTCATCATCCACACACCAACAAATGCTGCACCAACTGACCCCTCCTTGCTGCTAAAGCCAAAACCAACCTCAGGCTCTCAGGCTTTGCTGTTGGAGAAAATGTCTTGTCAAAATTTTCAAACCTCTGCTGTGCAAAACCCTTTGCTACCAACCTAGCTTTGTATCTCTGACTACCATCAGGCATCACCTTTCTCTTGTAAACCCATTTGCAGCCAATCACTTTGTGATTTTTAGGTCTATCAACAATCTCAAACACCTCTTTATCTGTCAAAGACTTGTATTCCTTCTCCATAGCAGACAACCATTTCAACCTTTCCTCATCAGGACAACTTTGCAAATCTTTGTAACTTTCTGGTCCATCAACCACAACTGTGCAAGCTCTAGCTTCCTGCACTATAAATCTATCTGATGGTTTTCTTACTCTTTGAGTTCTTCTTGGAATGAAAACTTTTGTTCTACCTCCCTCATCTTCAGTGTCAGAACTTGTGTGAGGATCCCTATCCCTGTGTCTCTTGGTCTCAGACATCCTGGATGTCATTGGTTGGGTTTGTGTTGACTGATCTGATGTGCTTGCTTCACTGTCTGAAGAAGCTGACTCTTGTTTCACCACCCCTCAATTTCTGGTTGGTGTTACTAACTCTCCCAATTTCAGAAAAACTTCTTTGTTGGAGTGCACCTTTTCCCAACCTGAATGTTTCTCAAAATTTGCGTTTCTTGAAAGCAAAATATCTCTACCACCAATGTGAAACCTGTAACTATTCCCAGAATATCCCACAAACATCAACCTTCTCCACTTGGGCTGATTTTTCTTTCTGAAAGCGGCTGGCACATAGACATTTGCATACTGCCCAAACACCCTAAGGTATTTCAGATTAGGTGCTCTTTTGTAAAGCATGTGAAAAGGCGTGTTCTTTACAGCTGAATTCCAAGTACGATTTGCCAGAAAATTAGCTGTAAGAATTGCCTCACCCCAAAGATTCTCAGGTGCATTTGCATCTAACATCATGCAATCTTTCAACTGTTTCAGGACCCCTATCCATCTCTCCACCAGCCCATCCTCCTGAGGATTCCTAGGGTTAGTTGTGTAGTGTCTAATCCCTTTCTTTCTCAACCAGTTTCCCAAATTGTGAGATAAGAATTCGCCTCCCTGGTCTATAACCAAAGACCCCACTTTGTAATCAAATTCCCTTTCAATCGTGTTCACCCATTCTTTAAATCTATCTCCTGCTTCACTCTTTTCTTTCAGAAGCTTCACATAAGAAAACCTGGTGAAGCGATCCACAATCACCATGAAATATTTGCTGCCTCCTAGTGTCGCAACCATAGGGCCAGAAATGTCACAATGCACAGCCTCAAATGGATGTTTTGCTGTAAATTTGCTATGCTTTGCCACAGGAAAAGCTTCCAAGTTTATCCTGCTGCAAACCGAGCACTCCAGGTGATTTGAACAGGGTGACATTTTAAAATCTGGACAAATTTCCTCCAGCTTCACAAGACCCCTAAAACCAACATGGCCCATTATTCTGTGACAATAATGAATACAGTTTGAATGCAAAGGCACATTTTGTACAACCATACATTCTGCCTTATCTATCATGTAATACATCCTGTCTTTCTTTAAAGCTTTTGCACAAATTTCCTCATCTTTGGACATTATGCATTCATCCCCCACAAATTGCAATGTATACACTTCTGTGGTCAAAGCAGACACACTAACTAAACAGTTTTGTAATTTAGGCACACACAAAACATTATCAAAAGTTTTACCAAAACCAGAAATGTAGACAGTTCCCATTTTGTGGATTTCTCTTGCTGCCCCATCAGCTAGAGCAGGGGTAGGCAACCTTTCCCCTTTAAAGGCTGAAGGACTTCAGCTCCCAGAAGCCTCGGTCATGTTGGCCAATAGTCCCATGTTGGCCAATAGCTCCTGGGATTCTGGGACCTGAAGTCCATCAGCCCTTAAAGGAGAAAGGTTTCCTACTCCTGGGCTAGAGCAACAGAGTTCAGTGTGGAGGGTTTCTTGTTTCTGAGTAGCTCAGGATTGTTTATCATATTCGTGGTGGCACCAGAATCCAGGATCCAAGCTTGGCTCACCACATATTGAGTCACACTGTCAGAGCCTTGTGTAACAGCTGCAGTTACTTTGTTTTCCCCCAAGTCTCTGGGTTGTTGTTGATTCTTCTTCTTGTCTGCTGGAAGTTTCCTGCAGTCCTTCCTTAAATGACCTGCCTTTTTGCAGTAATGACATATCTTTTCTTTGGAAACAGCTGCCTTTTCCACCTGCATCTCTCTGAACGCTCCCACTGTAGTATTTGAGGACTTTGAAGCTGCAGATGCCTGCTTGCATTGTCCTGCTTCAAATTTACGGCATTGGCTTTCTTCCAAAACCCTAGAAGCCACTAGCTCCATAGTAAGTTGTGCTTCAGGCACTCCTTTAAAATCATGCAAAATGTTGTCATAACTTGCAGACAACGAATCCAGCAAAATGTAAGATTTTTGAACAGGTGGAATTTCCACACCTCTCATTTGAACTTGGGTAAATAATTCCCACATCACTTCCAGATGCTGTTCTGGAGATTGACCTTTTTCCATCTTTTGCCCATACAGCCTCTTGCACCACATCATTTTGGCTAGAGCTGAAGCAGACTGGCGAATGTCCCTCAGGGAATTCCAAATGTCCTTAGCCACAGATTTCTCCCTTATATAATTTAACTGGGCTTCAGAACAGATGAGGTGGAGGGTTGCACAAGCTCTCTCATTCCTTTCTATATCTGCTGGAGTAGGCACTTGTGGAAGACCATCTTGGACCATTGGCCAAAGATTCTCCCTCATGAGTAGAGCTTTTGCATAAATGCTCCAAGAAATGTAATTTCCATCTGACAATTTAGAAAATTTAATTGCTTCCATTGTGACTCCCTCATATTACACAAAGAGTCCCAAAGCAGCTTGCCACACTCCAGCCTCTTCAAAGAAAAACTGTCTCTTTAAATGCTCAGGCCAGAACTCAGTTCTTTAAAAAGCCTTTACATTCAGCCAAATGGCCAGACAGCTCCTTTAAATCTTGCAGATAAGCATTGCTTTACTTACAGCTTAAATTCCAAGAACCATGCCAGGCACAGCACATTCCTCCATTCCCCATCCGCACTGCTGAAGACATGTCTGAGAGGCCATAAATCCAGCTCTCACAGGAGACAAAAACCCTTCCTGGGCACCATAACCCATTGTTGAATTTCAGTGGTGTGGTGTGCTTGAAAATCCAGCAGAGCCAGGGAACAAAAAACCAAACTTTTAAAAGTAGAGCTTTATTGTTTCAAAAGATAAAAATAAGCAAAGAAAAAATACAGTCCACCATAGGATCACATCATGCTGATGTGGTTGAACAAAAGAGTTAAAAAAAATCCATGTTTCCAGATCCTGAAGTTACATTGTAAAAGCAATATAAGCGTATTATAGTCCAAGAATTAACTCCATAGTTAGATCCATTGCGAACACACACACAATCAAGAATAAGCAAGAAATATAAACAATTCTACACAAAGGATTTCTCAGCCCTGCCCTTTCTCCACCTTCTGGGTGTTAACCTTATGTTGATTGGATGTTATGTGCATGATGTTTGTTAACCCAGCCCCTTGCTGTCCATCATCCACCACATGGTTTTCTTTCCCAGGCTAACGATATTTTGAATACTGTTATCTGAACTTGGCTGCCTTTCCCAGCTAGAAACTTCTGATGCTGTGACTCTCTGGCCACCTGGACTGGGTTGTTTTTGTTTGCCTAGATGTTGTTCCCATGAGGAAAATTACAGACACACATCTCTACATTTCACCTTTGACTGTATAACCCATCTATATTCTAATAAGTTCATCCAGTGAAACAGGAGGAAACACAGAGAATTGATTAGTTGAAGGTTCCAGAAGATTAGTGGGGGAAGACAAGTTAGGAGGAACTATTTCAGATCTGATAGTAGTGATCTTAGTGATAAAGTTGTTAGCAAAGTCGGTAGGGGAAAACAATGAAGAAACAGGGGGAGAGGAAGGTTTTAGCAAGGTGTTAAAACAGGAAAACAAATGCTGTGGGTGCTTCTCATTGGTGCAGATCAATGATTTAAAGTAGTTTTGTTTTGCCATGGACAAGGCACGTGTGAAGGATAAAAGAACAAACTTATAATGCATAAAATCATCCCACTCCCTGGACTTTTTCCAAAGATGTTCAGCCACTCGAGAGCAGGTCTGGAGGAACCTAACTGTGGGAATAAGACAGGGCTGAGGCTTGTTTGTAGAGGACACATGAACAGATACAGGGGCAAAGCTGTTGAGAGTTGAAGAAAGAGTGGAGTTAAATAAAGACATTGCTGAGTCAGCGGAGTCCCCAAAAGAGAGGGAAGAGAGGGAAGAATCCAAAGACTGACTGAGAAGGTCACAGTTAATAGTCTGAAGACAAGAGCATAAAAGGAGTGCAAAAAAGGGGATATGAATTCAAACTAAGACTTTATGCAGACAACATGGTCCTCTACCTAGCTGATCCTCTAGAAAGTAATTCACCTCTATTAGAGCAGCTTAGGGACTATGGGATAGTTGCCAGCTTCAGAATTAACAATGAGAAGACAAAAATATTAGTTATGTATATGACAAATAAGGAGAAAGAAGAATTTTCAGATTAATCAGGCTTTAGGATAGATAAAAAAGTGAAATACTTAGGGGTTATGATCACAACCAAGAATACAGACCCTGTTTAAAAATAATTATGATGTAGTTTGGCAGGAAATAAAAACAAATCTAAGGAAATGGAGGAATCTTGGAGGACTCAGGCCCCTGAAGGACTCTCTTGCCCCTTGCCATCATCTGGGGTGGCCGGGAGCAGCTGTGGACAGCACAGAACTGGGGAGAACGCTGGCGGGTTTAAAATTATTGTTTGTTTATTGTTTAATTGTTTAATTGTTTAATTATTGTTATTAAATCTGTTTAGTTTGATTTGTTTTGGGGGGATGGGTGGGTGTGGGAAGGAGGGATGGGATTTGAATTGATTTTATTTGTTCTCATGTTTTGAAATGTTGTACGCTGCCCCGATTGCCTGGCAGAGGGGCGGGATATAAATAAAAATTATTATTTATTATTATTATATACAACTTACTGGGGAGGATCTCAGATTTTTGTATGGGTGGGCAGAAAATCCAGAATTAAGGTAAAGTGCCTACAGGATGATATATGCAGAGTGGGACTGGGGCTACCCCAACCTAAAATGTTATTTTTACGCATGCTATCTGGAATGGTTAAAAGAATGGTTACAGTTGGAGAATAAAGGACTGTTATATCTAGAAGGAATTGACATCAATGACTAGCATGCTTATCTATATTATGATAAAGTGAAAGTCAGGCTCAATTTTAAAAATCATCTTATAAGGAAAGCCCTGCTGATTGCTATATTTGACCCAGAGTATGGGTCAAATATAGCAATAAAATAAATAGAAAACTCCTGAAAAAGGTGTCACCCAATGAAACTTTCTTTAGCAGTAATGATATGGCAAAAGACAGATGGCTGTCCTACCATGACCTGCTAAAAAATGAAAATGGTAAACTAATATTGAAAACTATAGATGATCTGAGTAATCCAGGGCCTTTGCAGACTGCTAGAAATAGTGCAAATTGAGTCCACTTTAACTGCCCTGACTCAGTGCTAGGGAATCATGGGAACTGTAGTTTATTGTGGCACCAGAGCTCTCTGACAGAGAAGACTCAATGTCTTAGAAAAAACTACAATTCCCATGATTCCCTAGCACTGAGCCAGGACAGTTAAAGTGGACTCAATGTGCACTATTTCTGGCAGTCTGCAAAGGCCCAAATATTTCAAATGTAATTGGTTTTGGCACAGGCAGCTAAAGGAAAGGTTTCTGGTAGACCAGAAACTATATGGAATAGGAAATGAAAAAAACAGAATTAGAAAGCATTTTGTGGAAGGACGCAGATCACTTGACCTCTAAAATTTATAAAATACTACTAAAATGGGAGACAGAGGATGAGCAGATAAAAGAGGTCATGGTGAAATGGATCCAAGATGTGGGTAGGCCCATTCAATTGGAAGCTTGGGAAAAATGTGGTCCAAAAAATTGAAATATACCTTGAACACTGACATGAGGGAGAACTTCTACAAACTCCAATTTAGATGGCACCGATCATCCGTTAGGTGTGTTTCAAAAGTTAACAATACCCTGAGCAATAGGTGTTGGAAATGCAAAGAAGAAAAGGGCATCTTTTTCCACCTTTGGTGGAGATGTAGAAAGGGCCAAAACTATTGGTCCCAAATACATGAAGAAATTATCAAGTTATTAAAAATAAAGATCAGAAAAGATCCCAAAATATACCTTATAAGCATGACTGACAAAATATGAGAGGGAAAATATGAAAGAATTCAATATTATATGATAACAACAGCCAGGGTAATGTATGCTAAAAACTGAAGATTGGGAAATGTCCCATCTAAAGTGGATTGGTTATGGAAAATATTAAACTACATGGAAATCGATAAACTGATATGTTTACTCAGAGATAAGTCACTGGATACATTCAAAGAAGATTGGCTAAAAATACTAGAAGACATCCGACTTCCAGTTGGTAATGGCGGACCGATAGGATGGATTCTGGTAAGGGGAGTGTGTGAGAGGCAGTGAAATTCCTGTTCGGCGGTTGGAAAAAGACACTACAAGACACTACAATGCCCGAAGGAAGAGAGATAAGAAGAGACATTGAGAAAGGAGGTGTAGGTACTTCCGGTTGGTATGGCGTCCCTGTGAGAAGCTCTCCAATTAGCCTCTGGAGGCTCCTTTAGAAGCGCGGCTTTTGATCTACAAGTGGACTATCTTTCCAGGATCAAAAGTATCCCCTTCGGCGTAGGGGATCCGGACGGCTCTATTTCGGACTTTATCATTGCTTGGAGGTCTCGGAATCCTCGGTGGATTGGATTCTATGAGAGATGAGGAGGCTGAGAGCATTCAATCCCTAGAGACCGCAACCGTGCCTCTGAAAATCTTCCTTTGGAAGACCAGGGACGCCACCAACTCCTTTTTATTTTTTAAGAAAAAGAACTGTGAGTGAATATATATGTTGTATTAGAAGTTTAGTACGGACTTGATCACAATACTTCACCGGCTAACGTCATTTAGAGACCTTTTACTTAGTCAGAAAATAAAAGGAGATCAATTGCCGAGGCCCCAAGTGGGCTAAGGAGGAAAAAGATATGGAAGATACCAAAAAGGTTTAAATTAAAGTAAGGGAGTTTTTATTCGCTTTTTCTTTTGATACCTAGTGAATTGTTAAAATATAATATCAATCCCAGTCCCTATTGGGTGAGTTATCTGAGTGGAGCTTCAATCGTGGCATTCTATTTTGCCTGCCTGTTTTAAAAGGACACAGTCTTCAATAATCGGCCCTCGCTTGCAATAATATCTTTAAATTAGGTAAAACAAGTAAGAAGAGCATTTGCCGCCTCTCTAAGAAACCAAGCTGGCCAGTAAAGGGTTAAAGTTACCTTCTCGGATGGAGGAGGATTGTGGAGGAGAGAGACTTCAGGCTGCCTTGAGCGAGGCGACCTTGATGGTGCGGAGAGAGAGCGAGATACTGTTTAGCCCCATGTCTGTGTGTGGTGTGTGGTGAGAGGCATCATAAGGAGGAGCCCAGCTGGAGTTAACATACTATAGAGTGAAAAGGCAAGAGTGGCGGAGGGAAGTATTAGATTATAGAGAGAAGAGGCAAGAGTGACAGCGGGGCCTTGGAGGACTTGGGCTGGCAAGAAGTAAAGAGGAGCGACGCGGAATAGGAGAGT
The DNA here is from genome assembly GCA_026167975.1 of Phrynosoma blainvillii. Classification (NCBI taxonomy): domain Eukaryota; kingdom Metazoa; phylum Chordata; class Lepidosauria; order Squamata; family Phrynosomatidae; genus Phrynosoma; species Phrynosoma blainvillii. Next base: position 287,561,463 of record JANUYF010000003.1, read on the forward strand.
CGTGGTGCTAGAGCGACCTGGCCAAAAGGAGTAGAACAAGGAAAAGTGCGGCATCTCCCAGTTCAAGAAAGATCTAATGCAAAGTAGAAGCCAGAACCACTGAAGGACTGAAGCAGGGGTAGGCAACCTTTCCCCTTTAAGGGCCGAAGGACTTCAGCTCCCAGAAGCCTCAGCCATGTTGGCCAATAGTCCCATGTTGGCCAATAGCTCCTGGGATTCTGGGAGCTGAAGTCCCTTGGCCCTTAAAGGGGAAAGGTTGCCTACCCCTGGACTGAAGATTTTGGGGGCTCTCACCTCAAAGCTTTAGAAGGGAGGACTTTAGCAGACTATAGTAAGTGGAAAAAAAGTCTTGTGTGGGTCAGAAAATGTGTTAACGAACGTTATGACATTGGAACCTAGAAAGGATTTGACTTTTTTTGGCATTTGAACTTGGCTTAAAAGAAGGGGGAGGCAAATAAGTTGTAAAGGGAAAATTACAATAGAGGGAAACGGGGTGTCTGAGGTAATTACATCCCTCTTTGTTTTGGTAGGATTGTTATTGACGGCTATCCATAGGGGTAGTTTGGGAGGGAAAAGTTGAAAATACAGATATTCTAAGTGTCCAAGGGATACTGTAGACATCCGGCTAATGGAGTGCGAGAAATTAACTGCACCATTCCAAGGGCATGCCTAGTCTTAATTGGTAGGAATTGGTTTATGGTGAATAGGTAATTAATGAAATTAATGTATTAGATACAGTAACCGAAAATAGAAAAGCAAGAGAGCTATTTGGACACACATATTTTTTTCAATTATTAAGGAATCTTTCTCTCTCTTCCCCCATTCCCCTTGTTTCTTCTGTTCCTATTTTGTAGAGACAAAGTGTATCTAGAATCTTGAACAATTAATAACTGTCAACTGATATCAGACAATTGTATAATCTGTGGATATTAATTGGACTTACCATTTGTTTAAGCAGTTAGAATATGATGTCATGGAGTCAAATTGCAAGAGCGCAAACTTCAATCCAATTGCCTAGGCGTGCCTCTTTTGACCAAACAAAAAACACCGACCCTAACGCTGGTCTGCTAGATGAAATACGAAAATGTATTAGATATGAAATGCAAGAATTTAAAACTGAGATTCAGAAATCAGGGCGGAACTACAGGAAATAAATCAAACTATTGAAAAAATTACAGGGGAAATTACAACAGTGAAATATAGGGTTGGAAGTTTGGAAGATAAAGAGGAAAGACTGGCAGAGGAATTAGAGGACCTTAGGAAACTGAGAGAAACAGATTTAGATGAGAAGGCAATCTGGGAGCAAAAATTAAGGGAGAAGTGTATTAAGATTAGAGGCCTACCAGAGAGCAAGGATGAGAATTTAATAAAGTCTTTAGTGCCCAAGTTGGCTGTTTTTGTGAATAAGGATGAAGCTTCCTTTAGCTTTGAGGTTGATAGAATCTTTCGCTTGAACTCGAGGCTTGCTAAAAAGAAAAATTTACCTAGGGACATTGTTGTCTATCTAGTATGAAGGCAAATAAGGGATTTGTTATTAAAAATACACAATGAATCTCCGCTTTGTATTGATGGCAAGCAGGTGCAGATTTTAAAGGATATTCCAGTTTGAATTCGGAGAAGGAGAAAGGAGTATTACTTCCTAACAGTATTTTTAAGACAGCAAGGTGTTCCTTATAGGTGGGGCTCCCCAGAGGGAATGATGTTATGGTGGAGGAAGAGAAGAGTGGTCATCAGAAATGTAGAGGAAGCACGTAAATTTTGGGATTTGGAAGAAAAGAGGGGAAAAACGAAAGAAAAAAAGCAGTCAAAACAAGGAGGTATTTGCAAGATAGCCAAATCTCAGTTGACAGGGAGACGGTGAGAGAAAAAGTGACAGGTGAAGGGGATAGTTTGGACGAGGCTGAAATAGAAAGTTGGCAGAGAAAGAGAGACGAGGGCAACTCTGAAGTTCAGTCGCTAAGCGAGCTAGAAGGGGACTTCCATAATCAAGAAGAGAATTTGGATGGAGAGGGAAATAGAGAACTAGCAGAAATATAGAATGTAAGTATTAGATTTCCTTATTAACAAATTTGGCCTTTTTAGTATTATTTTAGGTTGTTTCCTTTTTCTCTTTTCCCTTTTGACAATGGAGCATCTTAAATTCCTAACGTGGAATGTTCGTGGATTAAACACCCCTCAAAAAAGGGGGGGAAAAATACCATTATCTCCAGAAAGTGAAGGCTGATATAGTATGTCTGCAAGAGATGCATATTAGACTTAAAGATGTTAAGTATCTTGAATATAAAAAATTGGCAAAGAGTTTATTGCGGTAGCTAAGAATAAAAAAAAGGGAGTGGTGGTTTATGTGTCTACAAAATTTGAGTCAAATTTGATATATTCAAACCCAAATGGACAGTATGTATTAGTAGAGCTTAATTTAAGAGGGGAAAAGATACTTATAGTTGGAGTATATGCCCCCTTGTCAAATAAGAAAATTTTCTTTGATCAGTTATCAGATATAATTCAATCTAAAAATAATGATTCAATTATAGCAATGGGTGATTGGAATGTGGTGATTGATCCCCAAATTGATAGATCCATGGGTAATATCAGAAGAAGAAAAAATCAGAGTAAACTTCCGCAAAGTTTTTTTGAGCTTCAGGAAACTTTGGTATTAAAAGACATTTGGAGAATACTTTACACTGACGTTAAAAATTACACCTATTTTTCCCAGGTTCATGAAACCTGGTCATGAATTTATATGTTCTTAGTCTCTTCACAATTATTTAATCGAATTATAAAAATTGATACGTTACCTGCCATCTGGTCTGACCATAATTATGAAAATGAAATATAAATTTAGAGACTATAAATGGCAACTGAGTTAACATTTGTTAAAGAATGAGAGGATTCTTAAGGAAGCTCAAGAACACTTGCAACTATTTTTTAAGGAAAATATAAATGACGAAACCCCTATTAACATGATATGGGATGCCTCTAAGGCGTATATGAGAGGGTTTTTTATGAAGAAAAATTGGGAATGGAAAAAAATAAAGGAAAAAAAGGTCAAAGAGTTAGAAGAGGAATTTAAAAAATATGAGGATCAATTGAAAAAGAACCCTAAAGGAAAAGAATTAAAAGAGAATATTCAAAGAACTCGTAGTCAAATATCCATGCTATCCATGGAAGAAATACACAGTAAAATAAAATTTGTCAAACAAAAGTATTTTGAGTCTTCAAATAAACCAGGTAAATTATTGGCCTCATTAGTAAAAAAGTAAAGAGAGAAACAGATTATTGTGACTCTTAAAGAAGGAGAACAAATATTTTCAACCCAAGACCAAATGAAAAACATTATATTTAATTATTTTTTTGAATTTATACAAAGAGACGAGTGACAACCCCAAGGATATCAAAGAATATCTAGAGAATCAACCATTGTTAAAGATTACGGAAGAATTTAAGGATAAATTGAGTAAAAAAATAGAAATGCAGGAAGTATTTGATGCAATTAAAGGTTTGAAGGTAGGTAAATCTCCTGGCCTGGATGGGTTCACTGCTGAATATTACAAAAAATGTAAGGATCAATTAGCTGCTCCTCTTTTACAAGCAATGAATGGTATCCTGGATAGATTGATTCCGAAAACTTGGTTAGAAGCAACTATTATACTTATACCTAAAGAAAAAAAAGACAAAACAACCCTAAAAATTATAGGCCTATCTCGTTATTGAACAACGATTATAACATTTTTGCAATGATTTTAGTAAATAGAATTAAGAAATGGTTGTCAACATGGACTCATGATGACCAAGCGGGTTTTCTGCCTGGACGTATGATTAAAGATAATGTACAACATTTGATCAATTTAATTGAATTTCATAATAAAATTATTAATAATAAAGTGGCTTTAATATTTTTTGATATTGAGAAGGCCTTTGATAACTTGAATTGGGCTTTTATGTCTTCTTTATTGGAGAAGTTAGGTCCTGGGGAAATTTTATTGAAATGGATAAAGGCTATTTATCACCACCAGGAAGCCAAAATTATGGTTAATGGAAAACTCACAAAATCATTTAAGATTGAAAAAGGAGTAAGACAAGGCTGCCCTCTCTCCCCCCTTTTATTTATTCTAAATTTTGAGATTCTAATGAATAATATCAGAAGAAATAATAAAATTCATGGTATTAGAATGAAGGGAGAAACTTATAAAGTGAAGGTCTTTGCCGATGACCTAATGATTTCCCTTTCAGATCCGTGTGGAAACATCACATCATTGTTTAAGGAAATTTATAAATTTGGTAAAGTAATAGGTCTTAAAATTAACAAAGATAAAACCGAAATGTTATTAATGAATTTAACCCCTAAGGAGAAAGAGGAATTAAAAATGAATTCCAAACTACAAGAGGCAAAAATGGTTAAATATCTGGGAATAAACTTTACAACTAGAAATAGTGACCTTCTCAAAAATAATTATGAAAAAATATGGGCAGAAATAAAAGAAGACCTAAAGAGATGGAATAAGTTAAAAATCTCATGGATGGGTCGAATTTCAACAATTAAAATGTGTGTTCTCCCAAAAGTAATGTATTTGTTCCAGAACATTCCAGTAATTTTAAATGATAGGCTTTGTGATGAGTGGAATAAAATAGTTTCTAAATTCTTATGGTCAGGGAAGAAACCAAGGATTAAATTTAAATTACTACAAGATTTGATTGATAGAGGTGGCCTGGGTATGCCAAATTTTTTAAAAAAAAATTATTATTATGCATGTGCTTTATTTTGGCTAATTGACTGGTTTAAATTGACAAATGAAAGAAATCTTAAATTGGAAGGTTATGACAATGTTTATGGATGGCATGCCTATTTGCTTTACGATAAAATAAAGTGTCATAGAAATTTTAATGATCATATTATACGAAGATCTCTTTTGAGAATTTGGAATAAAGTAAAAAAAATTGGCAAGACATTTTACCTATTTGGACTACAATTGGAGAAGTTGTCGCAAGAGACAATAAATTTGGTAAAGACAAATGGTTAACTTATGAAGGACTACTTATAAAGGAGGGGAGTAATTGGGAAATGAAGACGCAAAAATAATTAATTATAGAGGGGTTTAATTGCAATTGGTTCTCATATAGACAGTTAAAAGAACGTTTTTGGATTGATAAGAAGACTCGATCGATAGGGGTAATGGACAAGCAATTTGAAAATGCGATATGGTTAAGGGAAAAACATCAGATATCGGAATTTTATAAGATATTGCAAAGAATTGAAATGGAATCGGAAATTATTAAGCCCTCTATGATAAAATGGGCCCAGAATTTTGGGCATACAGTAGAGTTATCCCAATGGGAAAAATGTTGGGTAAAGAGAATAAAATATACCTTGAATTATGGTTTAAAGGAAAACTTCTATAAAATGATGTATCGCTGGTATCTTATGCCGGCACGCTTAGCTAAGATGCATAAATCATATTCAAATACATGCTGGAAATGTAAGGAGAAAATTGGTTTATTATACCACCAGTTGTGGAATTGTAAAAAAGAAAAAATGTATTGGGAAGTCATAAGATCTGCTCTAAATGAGATCCTTGACAATAATTTCAACTTAGACCCTCAACTATTTCTACTAGGGATGTGCCCAGATGAAATATTAGAAAAGAAGTTTGGAAAACTAATTTTCTACTCTTTGTCTGCTGCCAGGTTGTTATATGCGGCAAGGTGGAACACGAAAGAAATTCCACTTTTGAATGACTGGATTTCAAAAATGTTTGAACTGATGGAAATGGACAAACTTACAGGGATGATTAGAGGAGTAAATCATGAGACATTTAAAAGAGACTGGGAACCATTGATTAGGTTTTTCACTCTGAGAGGTATCAGAATGAAAATTTAGTAGATGTTGGAACTTATGTACTAGATTGGTTTTTTTTTTCCTTATGAAATAATTGTGTTAAAACGGGAACTAAGTAACAAGATAATATACTTGAAAAGACTGGGGGTAGTACTTAGTCCTGAAGGATAAATTGTTAAGTTTAACAATTTGTAACTATATTTTTGATGGCTGTTTATACTAAATGATGGACTTTTATTTTACTTTCTTTTTTATTTAATAGTAACACGTATAGAAGTCATACATATCAGGCTGAATGGCAAGCTGTACTAAACGTGGAAGTCGTTTTCTTTTTGTAGAGTAATTTGACAATTTTACTTTTCCGTGTTTCCTTTTGTGTTATTATTGTATACAAATTATGGAAAAGTTTATAATTGAAACAATGTTGGATTCTATATATTAAGGTTGTAGAATGCTAAGAAAATAAGCTACAAGAATATTTATAATGGTTTTTATTAGTGTCCTTAGGAAAATGAAATGTATACAATATATGTTATTATTATTATATTTTCTTTTTTTCTTTTCTTTTCCTCTCTTTTCCTCTCTTTTCTTTCTCTATTTTTTTGTTTTTGTTTTTTGTTTATTAGTTTTTTTGTTTCTTTTTGTATTGAAATTGTCGTTATTGTATTACTATGTTTTTAATCAATAAACTATTTAAAATTTTAAAATTAAAAAAAGAAAGAAAGGAGGTGTAAGAATAAGAGTAAGAATGAAGAACGAACTATGAATTTACCCTGCCGAGGCCACCACTGTTAGTGGTTGGGGACGCCGCCAATTTTAAATTTTGTTTGGTTATCAGGAGTGGGAAAGCGGAGCCGAGACTGTAAGTTCTGTGCAGTAACAACATCTCTGACCCTTCAATGTTATGATAGAGGCTTAAAAACAGGAGGTGGAGTAGTGTCTGAAGGCCTCCAGTGCAGGGTCACTGTTAAAAAGACTCCACTACATACCCCAAGACCTGGTAGTGGTTTGCAAGAGACTCAGAGATTTGGGTGGAGGACCGCCGCGTTCCTGGCTTGGGAATGGCGAGCTGCTGACCTTGGCTTTGTCTCCCTTATTTTGAGGGGTATCTCCCAGGTCCTCTGGGTTCTTGTGTGGCATAAACTTTTTTTGTGTGTTGAGTTTTTGCCTTTTTGAGAGCCGTGAGTTTGTTTGGCTGGAGCGAAAGGGCGACAGAACAACAGCGAGGAGCTCCCTCACCTGCCCTGTTTGGGAGGAGACTGTAAGCAGGGTCAGACAAGCTTCTGTGGCGCTGGACAGACTTCCGCCCAAGAGAGTAGAGAACTCTGGGATTTGAAGTCCAAGCGCTTTTACTCACCGGGTTGTCTCTGACTGATGGACTTTATTCATTGATTCTATTTGTGCATATATAACTGGTAATGGTGTTCAAGATTCGCTAGTCGACCGTGTTCCTTTTGATTTAACATAATTTGGTTGTATAGAGTCGTTGGTGTAGGAATTCAGCTTCTTCTGACGCTGGAAGACTTCCCATGTGGTGAAAGAGACTGAAGAACTCTGGGATGTGTAGTCTCAGTATTGCTCCATTGTCTGTTTTTGTGATTGCGTACAAGACTCTGCCTGCTGAATTGTTTCACTTTGAACTTGGATGTCCTAGCGCTGGGTTTAAAGATATACTAAATGCATTTCAAAAATTGGCTGGGCTTGCTAATTGGAATTAAATTAGAGTGGATGTATGATTGATACGCTGTCCTTTTGGATCTTGTTAATATTACATAGGTATAACCATTGAGGCATATAGATGGCATTGTGGTGAATTTATAAGTTTATCAGATGACCCTCCATTTGCCATTGTATTGATAGTATTCATCATATCTCCTGTATTTGTTTATGCCTTGTATTATTGAGCTTTACAGTTTTGTACAATTACCTGGACAATGTCCTCTCCTGGTCATCCAGGTATGAAGAGTAAGAGGTATTAGGTGTGTGTAAAATACCCAGTGCCCTTATTTGTTAAAATGTCTATGCATTTAAGGAGCCAGACACTAAAATCGCAAGTCTCACAACAGAGAAGGCCATCTTTAGAACAGGCTGGAAGTGGAGACCCATACAAGAAATTATTTGAGGAGATAAAGGCAATGAGATCAGACCTAAGTAGAGAAATTCAGGATCTCCAGCAAGATATGAATGATTTTAAAACTGAGATTAAGGAGGAATTAAGGACTGAAATGAAGGATGCAAGACGAGCAATCGATAAGATCTCTGTGGAATTCAGTAAGATGAAATCAAGAATGGGAGGTATTGAGGAAAGACAGGAGAAGTTTGAGGAAAGGATAGAAGGTCTAAAGGAACTCCCAAGACGTATAGATGAGGATAGGATTAAAAATGATGTGAAACAGAGAGAAAGATCAGTGAAATTAAGGGGATTATCAGAATGAGACCGTGAGAATTTAATGGAAATCCTGATACCTCCACTAGCTAGTTACTTAGGCAGACCTGAGCATCTTTGTGATCTTGAGGTGGATAAGGTCTTTCGATTGAATTCCAAAATAGCTGCTCAGAGAAATGTCCCTAGGGACATTGTTATAAATTTTGTTAGACGTCACGTATGGGATCAGCTCCTAAGTTTACAAACTCAGTCTCCTTTTGTTGTGAATGGGTTTGAACTTAAGATATTCAAAGATGTGGCGCCCACTGTGATGATGAGGAGGAAGGAGTATTCCTTCCTTACAAATCAACTTCAAAGATTCCAGATTGTTTATAGGTGGT